>OZ021723.1:17672489-18872489 GCA_963978545.1 Linyphia triangularis | reverse complement strand
AAACTTACACCATTAAAATTCCATTTCAATCAGAAAAGTTGTGTTATGAGTCGGTATGTTTGCGACTGACCTCTGGGCGGTACGCTTGCGGACACCATGAATCAGTCATCTCGGGATATTCATCATGAAACGTATTTAAAAGGAATACCTTTCATAATTTCATTTATAGGCAGACTAGCTGAATACCCGTGCTGCGCTACGAAATTTTACCATTAGCATTTTAGCGATCAAAAGACATTCATGTATTCTACACTTCAGACGTTTGCTCCCATTTCGATCCCGACAAATTGATTTATCAAAATAGGAACTTTCCCTTGTTGACATTTTAAACGAAATTTATAATTGTGAATTGTAAACTGGAATAGTTTATTGTGTTTATGTTTGCTCTTAGTTCTAAATTTCAAAGTAGTAGCTGTATTGGAATTAAGTTAATTAGACATTAAGTTAATCCTCGTATAGTTTCAATGTTGCGTCGTCTTTTCATCCCTTAAAAATTCGTTAATCGTTATTGGAATGACTTATTTTTTTAACATTTGCAAAAAAATATCAGAAAAATGACTACATTGGAAGAGGAACATTCGGATATCCCTCGTTTGGAACATTTAACCCCTTCTCGACCCCTTAAAGTTGGTTAATCGAGAACAGAATAGCTTACTTTTTCTATGTTTAACCTTTTTTGACATTTGTACCAAATTTCCGAGTTGTGACCATATGGGAAGTGGTACATTCGAATATTCCTCGTTTGGAACGTTTAACCCCTTTTCCACCCCTTGATCCACCGGAGATCGGAATAGTTTACTTTTTCTGCGTTTGTCTTTATTGATATTCACACCAGTTTTCAGAATTGTGAAAATATGAGAAGTAGGACATTCGAATATATCGCTCGTTTGGAACGTTTAACCCCTTTTTGACCTCTTAAAGTGGGTTAATCGAGATCGGAATAGCTTACTTTTTCTATGTTTACCATTGTTGATATTTGTGCCGATTTTCAGAGTTGTCACTATGTGGGAAGTGGGATATTCGAATGTCCCCCGTTTGGAACGTTTAACCCCTTTTCGACCCCTTAAAGTGGGTTAATCGAGATCGGAATAGTTTACTTTTTCTATTTTTACCATTGTTGATATTTGTGCCGATTTTCAGAGTTGTGACTATGTGGGAAGTGGGATATTCGAATGTCCCCCGTTTGGAACGTTTAACCCCTTTTCGACCCCTTAAAGTGGGTTAATCGAGATCGGAATAGTTTACTTTTTCTATTTTTACCATTGTTGATATTTGTGCCGATTTTCAGAGTTGTGACTATGTGGGAAGTGGGATATTCGAATGTCCCCCGTTTGGAACGTTTAACCCCTTTTCGACCCCTTAAAGTGGGTTAATCGAGATCGGAATAGTTTACTTTTTCTATTTTTACCATTGTTGATATTTGTGCCGATTTTCAGAGTTGTGACTATGTGGGAAGTGGGATATTCGAATGTCCCCCGTTTGGAACGTTTAACCCCTTTTCGACCCCTTAAAGTGGGTTAATCGAGATCGGAATAGTTTACTTTTTCTATTTTTACCATTGTTGATATTTGTGCCGATTTTCAGAGTTGTGACTATGTGGGAAGTGGGAGAATTAGTGATGAGTGAGTCAGTGAGTGAGTGAGTGAGTGAATCAGTGAGTGAGGGCTTTGCCTTATATATATAGAGATTTTCAGAGTTGTGACTATGTGGGAAGTGGGAGAATTAGTGATGAGTGAGTCAGTGAGTGAGTGAGTGAGTGAATCAGTGAGTGAGGGCTTTGCCTTATATATAGAGAGATAGGGTAATGAAAGTATAGTATTCGGTCAAAAAAAAAATATATATATATATATTGCCTTTTTCCTGATTTCAAAAAGAGATCTAGAAAAAATGTATGTCTGTGTGTGTGTCTGTGGTCAGCATAACTTCCGAACAAATTGACCTACGATGTTCAAATTTGGTGTGCGGGTTAATGATGGAACAGGGACCTACCATTATGGTTTTCGTCAAAATCGCGCTTGCGCATAAGGTTTTTACCTTTGAAAAAATCATGTTTTTCAGTAATTGCTAAAAAACCGGCTCTAACGATTTTGTTCAAAATCGCTGTGGTAATGCCTTTTAATGTGTTCTAAACATCCCCGCCTCCGAAATTCCCGTAAAAATGCTTTAATTTCGTAAAAAATTTGAAAAACAAATGCCTTTAGCACAGAGTTCTCTTTCCTTGAGTATACCTCATCAATGGTCGTTTTTTCTTCCCTCCCCAGTTTCACTTATAAGAAAAGATAATAAAAGAATTATCGGAAAGTATATTGCCAAAATCATCATTTTGGCGGAGAGTTTAAAATATATATATATATATACAAAATTTATTGCAAAAAATATCGCCAAACTGGCAACTTTTGCTAAATAAAGAATGAAAATATAAAAACGGTAAGTGAGACAAATCCACGCCAGTATTATAGGGTAATTGAAAGTTGTGCGATGTTCTTTTTTTTTTTCAAAATACCATCTAATTATTCATAAAAAAAAATATACTTTTAATATAAAATTATTTAGAAATCTCAATTCCATCAATTTTTCGTCCGTTTCTGTACTGGAGTGCGCAATCCATATACCACACATAAGCCATGCTTTACATTCACGTAATGCTTAACTTATGCAAAAAGGTCATGTTTATCTACAATATAAGATGTCACCATTCCATACCTAAAATAAGAAATCTATATCTATATTTGTCGAAGAAATGTCGCCAAGATCGCTAACTCAAATATGTATTTTCACTCAAAATATCTCCAAAAAAACGCTAAATTGATAAGAATTTTTTTCTGGGAGGGCGGGAGTGTTTCTTAACTTACAAAAATATCATAGATACGTAATTTTAATGTTTCTCTAAATGCTGATATTTTTTGAAAAAGTTTGGGTTTTACTACAGAAGGGAGTTCAATTTGTATCAACTGGAAAAGGGAAGAAAAGGATCAACACATTTATGATGAATCTCCGCGATAAAATCAAAAATACTTTTCGTATTTTATTCTAAAAAAAATATGATTTGCGAATTTTAAATAGCAGTTTTGAATTTAAAAAAATGCGTTAAGATTTTTAACTCTTAATTGCGAGTGCTAATTGCATTTCTAAAAAAAAAAAAAAAAAAAATTGGAACTATGTATTCTCTAAAAAAAAAAAAGTATACGAAAAAAATAACTTGGCTTTGATTAAAAACATAATTTAGCGATATTATTTTTCTTTTTGTTGGAATCTTGTTACTTGGAAAACCTGTGAAGAATATGTTTTTGATAATTAGAGTTGATAAATGATTTTTTCTCCTTGAACGCCGGATAAAAAAAATAATCCGTCGAAGGTTTTGTTCATCTTAATTATTTTCAAATGTCAAAGACTATATCGAAGGCGAAATTATCTGAAAAATTTATAACTTGTCTTTTTTTTTTTTTTTCGGTAAAAAAAATGCTGCGATTAAAAAATCATACTTCTAATTCTCTGGACAAGGGTTGCTAGTTTTTGTTCAAAAATAATCATCGCCAAAGGAATGTTCACTTATCGAAGAAAAAATGTAAAGTCTAAAAATTATTTTAAAAAAATAATTTTTCTCTTCTTAAATTACTCATTGTACTCAGAAGAGTAATACAGTCAAACCCCATTAACGCGAAATCGATAGTACCGCCAAAATTGTTCGTGTTAACTGAATTTCTTGTTAAGCTAGTAAATTATAGTTAAGTTTTAAGTACGGAGAACTGATTTTTCTTCGCATTAAACGGGATTTAATGTTAAGAGATTTCGCATTAACGAGGTTTGGCAGCACCATTAAATTACGAAAATTACTATTCGTGCGTAAATTTAAAATTTAAAAAACACAATGCTCCTTATTCATTACGTTATATATTGAATGAAGTTCTGTAGTATAGAAGCACTTGAAACCTACTTTGGACAAATCACAATGCACATTTCAAATAAATTCAAATTTTTACTTTCCATTATCAAATCTCAATGGCCATTTATTTTTATCGTAAAAATAGCAATTGGCTTTAACGTAGTCATGTATAAACAAATTTAAATCGCCTTTAATATATAGGAATTCAAAGGAGAATAAAGTAACTCTAATTCTTGATATATAAAAAAAGCATCGGTAAAATTACTAATTATTAATGTTACTTAATTTTAATTATCTAAACGGGCAAATGAACCTTCCAAAAAAACTTTAAAATCTATGTTAAAAGCCAGCGAAGCATTTAAAAAAATATTTAAAAAATAGTCTTTCTATTGAAATGAGATTAAAAATATATTTATCAAGCAAAGTTGTTGTAAAATTGAATTACGGTTTTAGTTTGAAAATGTATAAATCTCAATTTAAAATATGTCTCGTACATAATTTTGTCGGTTTTAAGTTACAAACTTAAGACCTCGAAATTCTATTCTTTGACGCTTTTCAAAACTCGAACGTTACAATTAAAAATTAAAAATGCGACACTAAATTAAATCTGTATAATTATTTCTCTCGTATTTCTCACTTATTATTGTTAAGCTTGCTATTGAATATAACTACATTTAAATTTGTTTTAAAGTTCTTTTCTAAGCAATACTTAATTTACGATAAGCACTTATAAATTAAAGTATAATTATTATATTTCAAAATAAAACTTAACATGAAGCAAAATTGCTTCATATTGAATGTTATTGTAAATAATCTTTACTTGATAATAATAATTTTATAATTATCTATATATTACATCATATTGTTATGAATTTTTCTGCTGAGGCAATGACGGCACAGTTTTTCAGATAAAAACTATTATTTATTCTCTTCAGAAAACTCACAAAATTTATTCACAGATAACAGTGCAATCACTATTAATCTTCAATACAAGCTTCAACAAGAACAGCTTCGAATACAGCGATTATACAAGCTCACTCCAATAGGTCAACAAAGCGATCAGCTTTCAACGAAGTCCGAAGTCAATCTGAAAACTTTCCCGATCTGCGGTCTTTAAATACCATGCACGTGAGAACATTCCCGAAATTTTCAGCCAACTCATCGAAAAAGAAACGTCTCGAAATTTCTCGATTGCTTTAGGTGTTGCCACCTTTTTCTAACCTGTATAGTCGCTGTTAAAAAAATAAAATAAGATAAAAGTAAATTACAATAGAATTTTAAAATAATACGTCACTATTTACACTATATACAGACAATTTGTGCAACAATATTTTAACTGAACAATTTTAGCCTAGAAATATTAGTATTTAATAAAGAAATATTATTTTTCATTTTTATTAGTTTTCAATTTAATTTAAAAGTTTTAAACAATATTGATTTCTCGCATACCTAAGGCGAAACGAACTCTCAAGTACACAAATTAAAATTAATTTATCGGAGGCGATGCAATAGGTCGCCAAATTCTTGCACCTCCGCCTCCGCTTAAGACATTTACGCATCTGTGTTGTCGGCAAAGTACTTTCCCTCAGTTTTTTTCACTTTCAAAACATTTATGGGACTTTTTTGTGTACTTTCATTTAATGAAGGGATTTTTTTTTCTTTGTCAAATCCCATCATTAAACTCGCATTTGCGAAAAGAGACGAACTTGTTTTCTTTCATTATTTTTTTTTTTTTTGTTCTACCCTTCCTTCGAGTAAATTTGTTGAGAGCAAAACAAAAAGAAAACTATTTGAGCGGAATAATCTTCACTTTTGGTGCATCAGTGTTTAGTACAGGGCTTGTGTGTTCGTTTGAATAAATATATTGTACTGAGTAATTATTTGAACACAATGTGTGTATTGCAACGTTCCGTAATATCATTTATTTATAAATAAATTGTTTTGTTAATTTTTTAATAACATGATTCGCATGTTCCTTAAAATTCTAAAATCTTTATTATTAGAATTATTTTTCTGACATTTTTTTATGCACTAATGTCTGATGCTTTGAAACTTAAAAAACTATTTTAAATTTTCAAATTAAAATTTTTTTTTAATTTAAAAACTTTGAAACTTTGATATTTCCTAAATTTGATATATCTAAAAACTTTTTTTTTTTTAAATTACCTCATTTATTGCATAGAATTACTTCTTATAATTCATATCAAAAATTGTCTTCAGGATTTTTCAATAAAATAATTAGAAAAAATTTAACAAAATTATTTTGTGCAAAAACTGTATAAAATCCGTAGTATGCTAAACTCCAAAAACTTTTTTAAAAAAAGTTAAATAAAAAAATAATTCATGACGACAAATTAAAGAAATATATATGAAAAATAATTGCGGAAAGTTTCATAGATTTATAACGAGTAGTTTTTAAGTTATATCAGTTTAAACTCAAAAAAGAGACAAAATGCCATCATCGAGAAAAACCGTTTCAAAGTTTCAAGATAGCATATCTGAGATACAGTTGTCATGTAACAAAAACTTAAATATTTCATGTTCTACTATTCATAGAAACAAAATTTCTATGCCATTTGATTCAAAACTATGTGTATTATTTTTTAGAATAATCTATTTTTTCAGAATTTTAAAAAATTTGTGTCCGAGACCCCCTTAAAGGACCTAAGTAATTCTTAAGTCCTTATTTTTCATTTTGGGTCCTTAATTTTTACTTGCGAATTTTTTTTTTTTCATAAAATAATTTATCCCAAATTTTAATTTCCTTATTCTCTCTTTCACGGTTTTGGATCCATCTTTTATTAGTGGAGTATTTTCACCTTCTAAGCTGTTCAAAATCGCTGATTTTTAGGAACACATTCTTTTCATTTGAAATATACATGGACTTCCTTTAGACAGAAAAAAAATTTCAAAAGTTTTCAATAAAATTATATTTTAATTGTTTATTTGGCAGGTTTAATTCCTGTAACGTAATGCTTTGGATTTATGTGTAAAAAAAAATCAATGAGTTTTTGTCCTTGCCTTTAATTTATGAGGTCCTTAAAAAATGTAAAAGTCATTAAATAGTCCATAAAAACTATTCATTTTTTACTTTTAAAAATCTGTATGAACTCTGAAAGATATATCTAATTTCTGTAAATTTGTTTATACGATAATTCAAAATACGTAATATTGACCGCAATAATTTATATCTAGCTTTCAAAAAGGGACGCAAGTATGATCAGTTTCCTGAAACAAAACGCCGATCAAACGGTGTAGTGGTTAGAGTGCTAGCTTCTAGACCGCGAGGTTGCGGGTTCGAGTCCCGTGTATGGCATGGGTGTTTGTAAATGTATGTTGGCTTGTCTAATGACGAATGTTTCGGCGCATTATAGCCCTCGTGTTGCTGACTGCGCCATATAATCTGAAAACAACCAACCTGAAACAAAACATGAAAAGCCTCCAGGAAGACATTATCGTCTTGTCACGTGATTTGCTTTCAGAACTTTCAATTTAACGATGTTACGTTGCAATATATCCTTCTTGTCGATACTTGTAGCGCCAGGCTATCTACAATCCAATCAAACGACACAACATTTCGAAAGTTTATGAGATAATAATTTGGTCACTTTTACTTTTTGTAAACCTTTTGTAATGTTTTTGTTGCTGGGTAAGATTGGTATTTATTTAAAAAAAAAAAAACAATATGTCAAAACGAAGTATTCGGAATTCCATAAGAATTTTGGCTATTTTGGAAACAGCAGTTTTTGTTCTATAGTAGCTTGCTACAAATAAGTTTCGTAAATGTCTTATTTGCCTTTTTCTCATTTTTAAAATTTGTTATTATTATTGAGCAAAACAAACAAGTACTCAATAATTTATTGAGCAATAGTTATTAGTGATTACTTTTCAATGAATATTCACTGTGCTTCAGGTAGTACAACTAAAAAGAATATCTTGAAAAACAAAATCGGAAAATGTAATATTTGAATCTTCGCATGTGTGAATGGGCCTTAGTGTAACTAAGCGAGACCCCCCCCCCCCTCCCCAGTTTTCAGTTTTCGTCGCCCCATTAACCTAATGCGAAATTTTCCAGAACACATTAACAGACAAAAATAGTTCAAAACATTTTCCATTTTGTGTTTTAGATACGAAAACCATAATAATAGAAGCAACAAAATATCAAGTGTAAACAGAGTGTTGGTTTTTGTTTGTTCAAATTTAGGAAATTAACTCTTAGCTAAAATTATAGCACCAGCTGCTAAAAACAACTGTGACAAAAAAAAAGTGTGATTGGTTGTACTTGAAACAAGTTTATGTTTCGGTACTTTCCGAAATTTGTTTATATTTTCCTCAAACTAAATTAATTTCTGTGTTTTTGTACAAAACCTGAATGCTAATTGATTCCTTCGACGTGAACTTGAACAAATATATATATTTTTTTTCCTGAATTAGTTATTAGTCCGTGATTAATCTGTGGTTAGATTGATTAGAAGAATTACTTTTTTAGAAGTTCGTTAAAGTTATTGTACTCTATTGCTATGAAATATATAAGATTCTTTAAGTTTCATCAACGTGCATAAATTATTAGTTTCTTTTTTCTATAGCACATTATAACTATGAAAACTTCACAAAATTGTTAGACTATTTCTGAATTTCTTTTACTTCAAGTTTGTAAAAAATAATGCGATGCGCAATTCTAAATAAACAATTAGTCAAAAGGGGTTTTAGCTTTTAAATTAATATATCATGTATGCATTTTGGTTTGCATAAAAGAAGAAAAAAAAAAAAAAAAAAAAGAGAGCGTCCAGAAATAATATATAATGTATTTGGATAACGTTAATTTGTTTTGAAACGTGTAAGTATTCATCAAAAAGTAATCCCACTATTTTGCCTTGAGTGGAAACAAAAGTATTAAATTTTAAAACATGACTTGTGGCTACTGAATCTTTCCACAAACAACTTTAAAAAATTCAAAATTGGTTTTGTCTCTATCCTGGTGGTAAAATGTATACTTTCACTCATAAGAAACTGTTTTAACTTCTCATAAAGTTAAACAATCTCCATTAACCTAAAATAAAAATATATCCGAATAATACAAGAGTTTTAACCCTCGAGGGGCTTACCATCGTTCGAATTTATTCTTGCTAAACTCCAAATTCTATTCTAAAATCTAGCTATTATGTTTATATTGTTTAAAATTTATATTGCAGTTCTATTTGATTTTGACTTTCTCATCTATCAAATGTTTATAGTACAGTAATTATCTTAGAAATTTAACTCGATCTTTTTAAGTAAATCAGTTGAAAATTAACACTTTAACTTTGCGTTGAATTTATTTCCTTGTATAAACTTTTTCTTTTTGAATAAACTTTGTATAATTGTATTTTCTATTCATCTAAGCCAAATCTGATTTTTATTCTCTTTCCTGACGCCATCTATTCATATTTGTTATGAATTTTTTTCCACAGAGGCAATGATGACACAGTTTCCACAGTATAGAAATATTTATTCTCTCTTCAAGAGCTCACGAAATTTATTCAAAGGCAACAGTTTAATTTCTCTCAAGCTTCAACACAAGCTTCAACAAAAATAACTTCGAATACAGCGATTATACAAGCTCACTCCAATAGATAAACAAAGCGATCAGTTTTCATCGAAGTCCGAAGTCAATCTCAAAACTTTCCCGATCTCCGGTCTTTATATAGCAGGCGCGTGAGAACATTCCCGAAATTTCCAGCCAATTCATTGAACAAGAAACATCTCGAAACTTCTCGATTGCCTTAGGTGTTGCCACCTTTTTCTCAGCTGTATAATCGCTGCTGATAAATAAAATAAGTTAAAATAAATTACAATAGAGTTTTAAAATAATACATCACTATTTACACTATATACAGACAATGTGTGCAACAATATTTACATTGTTATGCTACGAGTTTTCTCGTGGCTGTGCAAATATGGCAAGTAATGAAGGGACGTGATAACTCGTGGACAAGTAAATAACCTACGAGATATCTCGTAGTTGGCAGTCAACCATTTAGTTCCAAAATTTTAAAAATCTTGATTGTGTATGTTTAAATGTACGTCTTTTACGATAGAAATTCTACATTCCGTGAGACTGAAAATACTGAATTAATTTTAACGAAACCTACAAGGTATATGCAGTTACCGTACAGTTGGGTCCAAACACAAAGACAGGTATGCGAATGGTTCTGGAAGCCCAAAAACTGATATTTTTGTTTGTTTTAATATGGTTGCTTGACAATGGTTGGCAAAAATATATTACAAGTATGAAAGTAAAAGGGTAAATCTACAGTTTTGATTTGTGTTGAGAAGACAATTATTTCCAGAAAACTTATTTAACTAATTTAAAGTAATATTTTCGATTTTATTTTCAGTCTTATAAAAAAGATATATCTTTCTGCCATGTACATGATCAACATGTGTAGCCAAAATTAAAAATTTCCTTATTTTTGTAGCCAAAAAATAGTTGCCAAGCTCATCAATTTGGCGATGTGTTTATAACTTATTACTAAATATATCGCCTAATTGGATGATATGTGCCAAAATGTAGCCCGATATCGATAATTTGACAAGTGGTTTTTGGTTCTTACATCCATTCCTTTGAATGAGAAATTTCATAGTCTCTCCAGATGCCAAATTTTTATGATTCATGCTCCAAACGTTCTGTTTTTTAGAAGGATTGTTCAGTTTATCTTTACATTATCTTCACAATGTTTAATAAACAGTCATTCGAATAACTATAGTTATTTTTCCTTGTTGCATTTTAATTACAGTGTTAATCCTAAAATTAAGTTAAATAAACCAATCAGCACATTTTTAAACCCTACCAAAATGTAATCATGAGTCGTAGTTAAATAAGTCAACACATATTTATCAAGTTTTTGTTTATAATAAAAACAAATAAAACTCATCTTCTCCGTAAGTTCTCCATTTTGGAAACCATGTTTTCCGTCTTCCGTAGATACGTATATGTTATTATCAAGCACTCTTTCTGCCATTTTCTCAACAACGCCAATTCATATACCACTACCAACACAGGAGCAGGCAAAATACAAATCCTTACCAGACGCCCCTTAATTAACAACTTCCAAAAAAGAAACAGCCATTGTTATCTCACAACAAAGCTACTTTTCTCGTATCTATCTATATATATACATACATATAGATGTAATAACAGCATATCTTTTCCCCGGAGAAGACCATCAAAAATAAACGGACCCATCCGACTTGTATGTCCATTACATAAACAAGACTAATAACTCTTCCATTTTTCGTATAGAACGTTCTTTTCCAAAAGTAAGAATAAAAAAAAAAAATAGATTAATGACGCTGAAGAACACTAACAACTCAACTCGGGTTTACAAGTTGTTAAGAAGTTCCGTAACTGGGGTTGAGTTGTTTTGTTGGCGTATCGTGCGGTCGTGATGAATGGTTCTTTCTAATTATCGTCTGCAGAGGAATATGCTGCTCGAAAGTTAAGATAAGAATGAAGTGGCTTGGGGACGGGTAATTGTGGGCAAGTAGCGGGAAAAAGTCGTTTGAATTTTAGATATCTTTCCTAGAGAAAGTTTTTTTTTTTTTGTATTTGTTGGAAATTATTCTGATTCTTGTGTGGATTGTTACGAGAACCGCTCAGAATATGTATGAATAATGGTTTTGTACTGTAGCCAAAAATTGATCACCATATTTATAAACGAAATGAAAAACAGTATTCTAAATTCAAATTAACTCTGCGTTTATTGAAATTTTAAAGAATATTAAAACAAATCGGTGATCAAAAAGCTGTTTGAATATTTCTAACTGATTCCTGTGCGTTTCACGGAAGAATATTGGACAAAATCTAAACCATTGTACTGGGCCACAGCAGTAGCTAGACGCAGTGGCACAGTGTAATAAGCTCCATATTATTGCACGTATCGCTTAAGAGTGGTTTGTCTGAAAGTAATGGCTCGCTTTCGTCACAGTTTCAGACACTCAGACAAGTCACTCTAAGTGAAACATGCAATCTTATTATAGATCGGAAATATCGATCAAAATAAATATCGATACTATATCGTTGCATAGAAAAAAATATCGATATATCGATAGTTTTTTTTTTTTTTTTTATTTGATTTTCAATTTTGCCATAAACGAAGTTTTTCGGGGCAAATTTCTACTTTTCATGAATTCATGCCAAAATTGTTTTATTAAATAAATTATGAAAATTGTTTTAATAAATAAATTATAAAAATTGTTTTAATAAATAAATTATATTATCAATCAGAATAAATAAAATACATTTGGATGTCAATGCATAAATTCCCATTTATTCTGAGAGAAGACATTTTGCAAAGTAGTTTACAGCATATTTTGCTGATAGATGTTTTTAATATTTAAAATTAGATGCAAATTCCAGGCACACGTTGGCAACAGAAACGGCGCTGTGTTAATGACTACTAATAAATGATCTTATCTTTCCATCACATTATGTTTTCTTTTTAGTTGGGGTGCCATTTTAACTGTCTCTCAGCCAAGTCCAAACTTTAGTTTAGAAGGTTTTTTAAAAGGGAATAAAGAAAATCGAAAAAACACATGGAACTACAAAACGATCATCAAAAAACAAAAATGTTTGAAAATATCGATATATCGGTGACTTGTATCGATATTTTCCTCAAAATATTGATAAAAATGTTGTATCGATATATCGCCGACCTCTAAATCCTATGGAACTTATTATACATAACCACAGCTGTGGATGAAGGTTGCGTCTGTTGCTTGTGGCGCTCAGACTCTAAGCTATACATTAAATCATATGGAATTTATTATACTGGACCACAGCAGTGGATAGCCGGGGCGTATTAACTGTCACGAACGCGAGCCACAGGTGTGGCTCTGTAAAATAAGGGCTTAAGACGTCATTTTTTTTTTCTCCATTAATCAAAAAATTCTCCTCCCAATCAATGATTTTTTACTCCTTAGTTTATATTGAGGAAATTTTATTCTGGAATTACTATCAAACCATTTGTAGATTATTTAATATCAACAGTGCCATTTAAAACTCTTGAATTTCATCACCTATTATTGGTTGGATACTTGCTTTTATCACTTGGTCTATATGGTACAGGCTTTGAATTGTTAAAGTCTCAACTCAAGATTCAATATGATGCAAATGAATGGAAGCTTTTTATAAACTTATTGAAATGAAATCTCAAAGCGCTTTAATATCACAATGGCTTTTACACTATTTATTAATTTTTTACTCTATCCCTGTGGATCATTCCATACATTTGAAGGAAAATCATGAGAATTATGAAATGGTTCTTCGAAAGCTGAGATATATGCGAAGAACATTGATGGATAGTTGGCTAGTGTGTGGAGATTTGAAGGTATTTTACAACTAGATGAATACACCAAATACACTTGTTTCTTGTGCCTATTTGACAGTTGAGATGCACTGGATAGAAGCATCGTTTCTATCCAGTTTGGTCTTGGTTGAGACTAACATAGTCAATGGAAGAAGAAGAATAGCTCGATAGGTGACTGCAAATTTAGGTAACTCAATGCACATCAGTCCGAATTAATAACTTTTTACCATCCACAAATAAGTTGTTATTAATTTTTTTACCTACTGTGCTTAGATGATATCTAAAAAATCCGTTAATTAGTATTTTTTCAAGTTAAGAAGCAAAATGTTAGGGAGCTACGAATTGATACCTAAAATCACTTTCTGAATTAACTTATGGAACCTTTGCCAAGCCTGTCTTACTATAATTAAATTCTGTAGAACTCTTTCTGTATTTAACCAATACGTACAGCAAACTTAAAGTTCTACAATGAATCAATCGGATTGAATATTATTGGTAGAATACTTTATCTTTTCCTTTTTAATACTAATCAACGTTCTTTAAATGACTTAAAATCGTCAATATAGTGTTTTAATTCAATGTTTATAGTCAGTCCCAGTAACATAGAATTATAAATTTATTTTAATCCTTCAATACCTAATATTGCTTAAAGTTTTAGAAATTTCTCAACACATTCCCTTTTACATTGTTCTCCCGAGAGAATTACATTATAATTTACGTCATAAAATTCTGAAGTTACCTACTAGACAAACAACACACTTGAGGATTCTTTAAAATATTAACGTTCGAAAACTGATGAAAGCGTAGATCGAACAGACCACAAATCGCGAAACACGTTGGCGAAATAACCATTTACGCCGGAAGACGGTATTTTAACTCCTTATTAGCATTCTTCTAAGACTCTTGTCCTTATCGACGTTGCCAACGATTCGAAACAAAATTACGGATATTTCCATTAACTTAAAACTCCTCTTTTCTCTGGAGGAAATATCGTCTGCCTTTTGCATCGATTTATGGAATGTCGATACATACGCGAGGAGGGAAAATTCAATCTCGCTTCGAAGTCGATTAAAAACGACTTTTTGGAATTTTCGATAGATCGGAACGCCACGATTTCTGGAATTCGGGAAAAGATTCCACGAGGAAAACGAGAGATACTTTATCCCATTTCCGAGATGCGGAATTTTAAAAGGGTTATTATTATACGGAGGAATTATTTCGGTGTTTGAGGTGGCATCAAGTGCCGCGGCACCGGTTGCGTTGCAAGCGCCAACAAGACTTTTGCTTACAGAATGAGTGACGAGTGTACTCCATAGAATATCCTTCTGATTTGATTTTTTTTTATTGAATGTAAGGAGATATTTTAAATTTAGGAATATACTGGTCTGCCGAGACAAAAGTGGTCGAAAATAGGCTTTGAATTAGTTGAACTAAATCCGATTGCCTAATATTCATACTTTGCCAAATAATGAACATTCTTTTTGTTAGGGAACTCACCGTTCTTTAATTTTCAATGAGGAATGATACAAACGATTTCAGATTTCCGGCGTCAAATACTTGTACCTTTTAAAAACGAGACAAGTTATAAAAAACAAAACAATTTAAAAATTGTTTAATTAAAAAAAATATTTGGCTTAGGGTAGATGCTCAGTTTACCCTAGGCCTAAAGTCCAAGCCCATTACTATTATTATTATTATTTTTTTTTTTGAGTTTTATAAAACATCGATACATCAGTACAACTGAAGAACGTCAGCACACATCTCTTTTTATACAGGCAGGCGTATGCCCACACAATGCCTCTACTGCGCATGCCCAGGCATTGAGTAGGAGCGGACACCGGACTACATTTTTGACCAATGGAAAGCAATACCCTTATACTTTAATGCACAGGGTAATAAATTTTACGTCACTAGTAACGTAATATATAACGCCAACTTGGTTCACTTTTAAAAGATTATTCAACACCAGAGAAGTCAAATCGTCTGTCCTGTTCCTCATTGTCTGTTCCTCATTGAAAATCAAAGAGCAGTGGATTACCAAACAAAAGAGAATGCTTATTATTTGCAAATTATGACGTATTTGATAGTCGGATTTAATTCAACTCCATTAAATTCTTTTATCGGCATTTTTTTCCCTGAGGACCAGTACATATACCTGTAATCTATTAGCATTTCTCTGTATTTTATAAAAAATTCTGGTAGATGTTTAATGAAAGGCATAAACCTGTACTTGGACAAGTAGTCAATTTCTAAAACTAGCTAAATGCCCCATAATTTAAATGCGTGTTATTTGTTGTACACAATCGTATAAAAGGAGCTTGAACAGGATCCAAGACTATGGAAAACATTTCTGGCTTGAAATTAATTTCTGTATCACTTAGATAAAGTACATTATCCCAATTATGTAAGTGCCGACCAAACAGTATAGTGGTTAGCGTGCTAACTTCTAGGCCGCGAAGTTGCGGGTTCGAGTCCCTTGTAAGGCATGGGTGTTTGTAAAAGTATGTTGGCTTGTCTAATGACGAATGTTTCGGTGCATTATAGCCCTCGTGTTGCTGACGGCGCTAGATAATCTGAATACAACCAACCAATCCAATTATGTAAGATTTTCAAGTTATGTTTGCTGTTCTTTGTATATCATGTTTTTCAGATCTCAAACGAGGCTTTATAACAGCTACTACTTTTTTCAGACTAGTAATAACATTTAGAGTTCAAATTTGGGACACGTGTACCTTGTAACCTCAAGAGAAAATAAAGATGTTTCATCTCGATGTGTTTTGTGGTTAAAAGAACCTAGGAAAAAGATTGTTTTGTAACTCGAGATCTACTTAATCAATTGGAACAGGGTTTTTTTCCAAAGGTATCTCAATCAATTCAAATTATCGGGAACATGATGTTTCACTTTTATAACCAAATAAAATTCGTTTTAACTATAACCTTTTATTTCTCAAATTTAATACACGTCCATTTTAGACCTTTTAAATTTCTAAAAAAATATGTTGAATTTAGTATTCATTCATTTCCGACTCCAGGCAACATCTGGCCACGCAGCTAGCACATATTAAAACCAATTTTAAAGGTGTACATGGACCACTTTTCCTGTAAATTGAATAAGACAGCTCCTGTCTGAACGTATTTGCATATTGGCTGACGTCTGACATGCTCCCGGGCTATCGCTTCTTTTTTGGCAAATCAAGACCAGTTTCGTCGCACCAAAAGTAAATTATTTTATTACGAAGGCGAAAACTTCTAATAACTCCGCAATCTGATCGATTGAGGCAAGAATTTCGACAAACCTGTTGAAATCGGAATGACGTGCCCTCCAGACAACCAACAATGGAGGGTATATTTAAAATAGAAATTCGTTAGGGAACGTTCTTTAATTTGAGATTCGAGAAGCGTTTGTTTGAGCTTTTGTAACTGGGATTTCAAATTGCAAAACTGTATTGGTTAATGCAAGTTTAGTTACTTGTCGGGGAAGTGTTATCGATCGGTTTTTGCGAATTAGTGGAAGTGTTTGACCTTTAAAGGGACATGGGACACTTTTTCCAAAATTCTTTAGTTTTGCTTAGAGTTAAATAAAATTTGGCACAAACATAGAAGATGTGACTTATAACACAACAACAAAATTAGAAATATAGATAGTAAATTATTGAGAAAAATGCATTAAAATAATACGAAATTTCAACTTTTTTCAAAATGCTCCTCGCGACACACTATTTTAACGAACAGGAAAGAAAAATTTGAAATGGTTTATCAATATATTATAAACATTTTCATACATGCTTTTATCTTTAGGTGCTGTAGTTGAACAGAAATAAAATTTCAAACTTAGCGCTAGTGATTTTTTATTAGAAAATGCACATATTTCAAATTCCCAACATGAAAAAAAAAATAGAAAAAATTATGTGACATAAAAAGGCATGTGTGAATTCCTTTATAGTGAATTAAAAAGTATTTATACAAAAAATTAGGTGGATTTATCAAAAAATTAATCCCTAGGAGTTTTCCAAACATACGTAAAATGTGAAAAAGCTAAGCCGAGAAAAATGCATTTTTAACTTTTGCCAACAAGTGTACGATACGTTAAAATAGTTAAAATAAAGATTTTACCACTTAAAATCATCAGAATTCCAAAATTCAAACTCTAAATTAAAGCTAGTGACGTCAGCAATTTTTACAGAACGAAAACAAAAAACGTCGTTTTTGGTGATTTAAGTGTTCCCCTTGAACCTTCAAAATTTAATATCCTAGTGTTTCTTTAATTGTCTTCGTGAATAAATCTCTGACTAATATGGCTAGTGATATTAGTACTCGGTTCTTTGCGATATCTGATTAAAAAAAATTAACCATTAAACCATAATTATTTTTTACGATGAATCCTTTATTATACATTTCCGACTATTATGTGTAATTGCAAGTTGGTTAAACAATTGTGAGATCATATTGAGTTTTCACAGTGTTTGACCACTACAAAGAAAACCATCGATTTCGTGCCATTGATTAACCCTTTGGGTACATTTGACGAGTAAGACTCGTCATCTCCTTGCTTGACCGAAGTTACGGTGGACGAGTCTGACTCGTCATCCGTTCATCCAAATCCGTTCCATTTGCATACAAATTTTCAAATAATTCAGTACTCAAATGGTTAACTTTTATTTTGACCGAATGCATTGTTATCGACAACGAATCTATTTACAAATTTAATAATGAATGGATTGCGGTAAGTAAATGGGTTAACGAGCTCTCTGAATATTTGCCTACCTCAGACAAAAATGAAGGTAATATAAAGGATTGAATATGAGCTCAAATGACAGTAATGATTGAGACAGGTACGGGTTGTGTAACCGTTTGATGGTATTTTTTTTATGCCCTTTGAGAAGTGAATATGTGTCAATTTCGTCTTTGAGTGACCCCCTGGATAGCATTTCATTCGTGAAATTTGCGCATCACTCACTACAGTCCAGATATTTTGAAATGTTTCAGATGTGTTCCACTTGTTTCGGTGCACTATACTGTGCAGACTGTTTCAGTACTTGCATCAACGAAAAATCCAGTATAACTAAAGTATGCGGAAGCATTTGAATTCATATTTCTTTATCGACTGCTTTTATTAGGTTTTAGCATCGCTTTTTGAAATT
Organism: Linyphia triangularis; assembly: GCA_963978545.1. Taxonomy (NCBI): domain Eukaryota; kingdom Metazoa; phylum Arthropoda; class Arachnida; order Araneae; family Linyphiidae; genus Linyphia; species Linyphia triangularis. Next base: position 18,854,118 of record OZ021723.1, on the reverse strand, counting down.
CTTGAGGATATTTTTTTTTTTATTATCTTAAATGCTGGAACTTTCTATAGTTAATCCGATCGCCACCAAATTTTTATCACAAATGTCTGAATTTTGTTAACAAAAGAATATAACTGCACTTTTTATTAATATCCGGCGTCAGGTTCAGGTTGTGAGCACTAATTGTGATGAGTCCGCTTATGAAGCCTGAGTCAGAAGTTTCCATCATCAGATTCCGTACTGAAAACCTGCGAGGTTGCGGGTTCGAGTCCCGTGTTAGGCATGGGTGTTTGTAAATGTATGTTGGCTTGTCTAATGACGAATGTTTCTGCGCATTATTACCCTCGTGTTGCTGACGGCGCCAGATAATCCGAAAACAACCAACCAACCGTACTGAAAACTCATACCAATATATCAATAGATAACGTGCAAGTCGCAAGTTCAACATACCATTGTCCGTAATAATAATAAAAGCTGATGTACAATACGCAAAAATAAAATCGGAACGATGGCTATATCTTGCATTCTGATTGATGAAATAACTAAAGTCAAGTACCGTTGGAAATCATAGAAGGTCTTTATTAATTGTGTATAATTTTTTTTTTATCATGAGGGGTCATCTACATATTAAAACTAAACCAAACTTTTAAAAGTTCAATGGCAACCTCATAATATGTATCATATTTAAATTTAGAATACAAAAAAACATCTAAATACTAAATTTCATAATTTTTCCATGAGCGGTTAGTAATTTAAATGATGTAAAAAAAAAATAGCAAATTAAAGTTAAAAAGAAAATTGTTTTTTTTAGCAATAAATTCTTAAATAGTTAACATATTATAGGAATTTTTATTTCAAAGTATAGTTTGTTTAAGGCCAAACACAAATAACATGCAACTTTTTTATTAAACAATTTTTTAATAATTAATTATTAATTAATAAAACAAGGATTAAAAATTTTTAAATCGACACAATATTTTTTTTTTTACTTCTATTACAATTATTATAGTTGAAAAATCCTCCAGAATTTTTTTCTTTCCATTTTGACTTTTGGTTCTCGATATTTTAGTAAAAATATAAAAAACCTCATTTTAACTGACCGCGTAATAGATTACGTTTTGAAGCATGCTAAGCGTTCGATTCTTCCCCGATATAAAGAAATTTGCCCTCAAGATCAGCCAAAATATTTTCGCTCAAAGTGACGTGTTTCTCGACATAATGAAATGAAATTTGGTATCTAGGATAAACGAAGTATTCTAAATCGAATGAAAACATAAAAAATAGGGGTTCGTATTGAAATTTTAAAGTAAGAGTTAAATTTACTTTGTATACAGCCCCCTAAGAAAAAAAATGTGCAATATAGAAAATCTTAAACAAAACATTTTGTTGCAAACTGCAAGATTCTACGATAATTAGAACCGAAGATATAGATCGGATTTTTTTATTATTATTATTTTGCGTACTGTACACGTTTCCAAACAACTCACTAGCTGAGATCGCCATTTATGTGACGTCAACGGCAGCACCGAGTAAGGGCACCACTCCAGTCCCAAGAGAAGCCAGCTTGTCACGCGATTGCCTCTGACTGGCTATTCCAGCAGATCAAGCGTTTTCTATTTACTGGCGCGTCAACTCCTATTACCCCTGCGGTCCCCCGTTTCCAACGACAGACTGCTCAACGCTCGCTCAATGGTTGGATAGTTAAAGCTGCTGGTACCGTGTAAATGCAGATCTGGCATTCCTATCAACGAATCTGGCTTTCTAGGTCCTGGCAGCGTGTAAATTCGCATTAAAGGCGATTTTACCTGCTACCAGTCGGCGTTTCAATTTAAATCGCCAGCTATGTGACGTCAGTGATGCAAGTTCTGCACCAGGGCACGGGACAGCGCAGGTGATTGGATGATGGCAGTCGCTCGCCGGGGGCAGTAAATAGAAAATGTTTGATCTACTGGAGCCAGTACCACGGTGATGTCACACATCCGCAATCTCAACTGGTACGCTTAATGGTAGCATGTGAATCAGCCTTAAGAGCTCTTTATAAAGCCCATCCAAACATCAATTTGCGCCAATATATCATAACACACATTGTCAGAAACGACCCATTGAGAATCCTCTCCCCTCCCCCCCCCCCCCCTTCTCTCAATGTCCGGTCATGATCTCCGCCGTAACATCTGTTTTGCGTCACGTCATGCCGCGCACATTCCACTCCCACTGTCAGACGGTAATTAAATTTCGAACGCGGCGATCGAGGGTGCTTCCACACACCCGGCTGTCACTCCCCTCTGTTGTTTCGAGGTTAATTGCCTGATTACGCAGACGATGTATGAGTGGCCATTTGCCGTTTCTGAAACAGAGAGATATCGTTTTGGTGGTGGTGGTGCCGCAAGAGATAGAAGGCGCCTGGTGTAGTGGTTAAACCATAGTGATAACAATATAGATCATCACTGGCAATCTATATTCTAGAGCACTCATTGCATAGTGAGAATTTAAGGCTTTTTAGTTGAGTTCATGTGTTGGCACGAAATTCCTTGTATGATTAATTTAATAATAATTTTGTATGAAAAATATCTATAAAGTTTTCATGAATTATATAAAAAATAAATTAAAACAAATTCACACTTTATTGTTTTCATTTCTCTGACGATTCTCTACACGTGAATTAAATAGTCAAACCCCGTTAACGCGATATCGCTTAACATAAAATCCCTTTTTACGCGAAATAAAAGTAGTTCTCCGTACTTAAAACTTAACGTTAATTTATTCGTTTAACACGAAATTTGGTTAACTCGAGCGATTTCAGCGGCCCCATAGACTTCGCGTTAACGAGGTTTGACTGTATAACGAATCTATAGAACTATACGACAGCAAAGGACCTTATTTATGGCGAAGTCGCATTTTAAATTTTAAAAATAACTCTTTTAAATTCGAGAACAAAAGAATCGTCTGCGTATTAAAAAAGAAAAAAAAGAAAATTAAGTGTGAAATTGTTCTTATTTATTGAATAATTTCAAAACTACTAACTCGAAATTTTAAAACAACTAACTAATTTGTTACGTATAATTCTTATACAACGAACAAACGATTAATTTTCAATCCGAGTTATAGCAACGCAACGCCACGTTTTCTATTCAATCGATCTATATTTATCGACATTAATTTTCTTTTCCTCTATGTATTGGAGTGAACACTCTAGATGGTGAATGCTATTCATGTCAGATTCCAGGTTTTCTTACCTACGAGGCATAAATGTGAAACAGTTTATCTTTGAAGACCTCCAAGAAGATTTTATTTTATCACTTATTTTGCTCTTAGTATTTCAGATCTTGCTGTAATAATGTTCCAGTCAAGTCCAGCTATTGTGTAGAAGTTGTGACATGATACATTCTTAAAATACTAGACTGCGGGAGACAATATTCAATTGCACTCTGATTCAATTCATTGAGTTTTTTGCACTCTGCAAAGCCTAGTTTTTTAAAAATTAGTACATACTATTGTGATTGTGACGATTGATATTATGTCGTGTTGCCTGTTGAATACTGGGTATTTATAAAGAAGGAAATGTATTCATTTTCAAGAAAATTGTTTACTTATCACAGATCCATTTCGAATTTGAGGAAGGCATGTGCTCAGTTTTTAAAATAAAATAAAACTAACATTTCAAAAACAAGTTTGAGGTTAGTTCGAACTGGATAAAATCAGTGGCGGCCCGTGATCGAAAATGCTAGTGGAAACAAGCCCCCCCCCCCCACCACCACACCACACACTTTTCACAATCCTTCATGAACGCAAAATCTTTAATCTCAATAATCTTTAATACTCAAACTCAAATCGAAGTTTCCTTTCAAATTTCATAAAATGAATAAGATGAGAAAGAAAACACTTATTTTTTTTTAAAACAAAATCAATCCTCCTTTCTTTTAAACTTGCGTCAATGATGTCGTCATAAAATGGCGTTGTTTTGGTAACACACTCACCCCCACCCACGCAGATTCTCATATACTGAGCCAATCAGCTCATCGAATTCTCAAGGACAGCCTAAATTAGAATTAATTCGAGATTGGCAGACCTGCTATAACATTGCATGGAAGGAAGGTTTCAATTGCTCTCCATTGGTTACCATGGCAACGCGCGTCAACGTGGCTGCCTGAAACATATTTCAGGAACACACGGCTGCTGTGTTCGGAGGAGATCACTTCGATTGGGAGCAGTTTTTTTTCTCGTGAATTATTCAGACAAGATTGCCGTTTATCAGATTTTTTTTTTCTTCTTTCTTTTTCACCTACGGTGGAAATTGAATCTTCATTTTAGAAAATTGTAAAATATATAATTTTAGTTTTGAACTAATAAATTTAGAAGCACACCTACAATCAACCTCTGTCCGGCCAAATTTCTCTTATTTCAAATCTAGCAACAAAAAAAAATCTTAATTTTTTTTTTCTCACACTTTTCTCATTCCGCAGATCCCCTTAAAGCACTCGAGAATTGTAAAGAAGAGGATCATTCGATTTCCAGAAAAGAACTGAAATCCCGTAGGCGAAAAAAAGAGAGAAATAGAACAAGGAATTTTCTTTCCGTATTCGATTTCCATTTTAGCAGCGTGGGGGAGGGTTCGATTTCGGATTGTAACTTCAACTGCCGATGGAAAAATGAATCTTCCTCCCCTCCTCCTCTTTTTTTTTTTTTTTTTTTTTTTTTAAATTTTCTCACACGAAATGAGAATTGAAACGATCCCGTGGGAAAACGATAGCCAATATTTCTTCTTCATTCCTACTATTTTTTTTTTCTTTTTTCTTTTTTGAGCATTTGTTTTGGCAAAAAGATGGATTGTACTTCTTTTTTCGAGTATTTAGATCTCTGGATCTCTTCCTCAAATAGATTTTTTACCGATACTATTTATTCGCTATGTAATTTTCTGCCAAGAATGGAAGATTATTTCATGTCAGTAAAGCTCTTATTGCTCAAAAAATCTTTTTGATAAATTAAGTGGAAACGGATTTAGAAAATATTTTTTAGGATCTTGCTTTCAAAATGCGCCACATTCATTCTGAGTTGCTGCTTCCTAATCCTTAAGATTTACACTCTGCCAAGATCATGTAGCTACAATATGTTACATTAGTAAAGGCGAATCAAGGTCACTCAATCCATGTCCTGTATTCTTAGTTACTCAAAGTGATAGTTGTGTACTCTGAACTTACTTTTATCTCTATAAATCAGGAGAGCGCATGATATTGTTGCGTGGATGGGTTCGAAAGGCTTGAAGGCAAAGCAGATCAAAGCTTGCACAAATTTATTCCGATATAACTCCAGAACTTCTCGTTCTAGTAGACTCCAACAATAGAGCACAAAACAAAAGTTAAAAACTTGATACACAACTGCTAAAAGTAGCCGCAAAAGACAATGCAATACAGTTCACTTTCGGAACTCTCTGAATGCTCGCTGAGAGACAACTAACTCAGTAAATCAACTCCACCCCATCACCCTCTCTCTCGGTCTTATATAGGGAGGTGAACCTTCTTTAAACTTCTAGAGATAGATATTTGGAGAACTTTCCAAATCGTAGTCGAAAAGCCCTATACATGTAAATGGGGGCCGAAAATGTCGCCCAATGGTCGCCAAGTTTGGCGACATTTGGCGATTTCTCATCAACTTGGCGAGATTGCCATTAACCATAATGTTAAATGGACTTCTCTTTGTAAAACTCGATTCAAAGCATTATCTCTGTAAACCTCGTTTTCAAGCATTAGGAGACACATTGCAGGAAAGCGAAGTAAGACAAACCCTTGCACTGCCTTATGCGAAATGTACATAAATTTATCTTTTTACATAATTAATGCTGCGAAATATTTACAAATATACAGAAATTCGTAACAATATTTTCTGAAATTTAATCACTTCTTCATATCATCGTCGATTGACCTTGTTAAAGAATGGCTGACTTGTCTTTTCTTCAATAATGTTGCCATGTTAACGGGGTTTCGTAAAATATACTTGACCTTGAGCAGCCACTATTAACGTAACAAAGTATATCAAAAGTACTTAACCATCTAATCCGTCAATGTGTTCTTTCGTCTAGTCTTAAACAAATCCAATACTGAATTGAAGCAATAAACTTTTTCAAAATCCCCTTACTCTTAAAATCCCATTTGTAAGTCCGGTTCTTAGTCTCTTTATTTAATATATTTCCTACTTAGAAGAGATTTATTATCTTTGATCCAAGCAGAGATCAAAATACTTTCACAAAATTCAGCTCTACCCAAGAACTGGTCACACGAAAGAGATTTCTTCTTTAAAAAAAAAATTTTTTTTTTTTTTTTTTTTTTTCATTTTTCTCAAGTCTTGGCGTCTTTGATGTCACGTCGCTTTACGTCCCGCAAAATCGGATTTTCAGTCGCAATATTTTTTTTTCTTCTCGTTTCTTCCCTGAGAGTGGCTTGGATGTGTTAATCGAATGTTTCGCCTTCGAAGATTCTCTTCAGTCGCTAAGTGGCCTTCTTTTCTTGGAGAGAAGGATAAGTGATCACCAAATCGGGATTTGATTCCTTATTTAAACGTCGCTTTTGTCGTCTCTTTTTTCGATGTTTGTTCAAGATCAAATTTTTAAAACATGAGCATTTTTTTAAAAAAATCCTTCATATTAGCTCCTGCTTTTTGTTATTGTTTGTTTGTGTGGTTGTTTGTGGAGGAGAAACCATCTGAGGGTTAATTAATCCACTTAGATGTCATTCAAATCGAACTGAAAACAGATTTCGTTGTATATTATAAGGCATTCTATCCAGTTTTGGCGATGAGGGGGGGGGGGAGGGATGTTATTCAATTGCACTGGATTCGATGGTTTTCTTTGTAGTGGGCAAAGGAGTTGATCTGATCTCAAAATTGCTCAAAAAAGATGGCAATGCACAAAAAGGATTTATACTTTTAAAAAAAAAATGTGATTTAGTTTTTTTCTACATCAGTTAACGTAAAATGCTTTATGAATGCATCAAATATTTATTGAAAACATAAGTGAACACTTTCTTGTATTTTTATACTTGATTAATTTAAGCAGTTAAAGAGTTGTTTATTCCAGTTCTTTCGATTATAATTAGTGGTAAAATTTTGGTTTTTAAATAATTTGTAGAGATCCACCAAAAGACGAATGAAATTATATTTGTAGCCACGTTATCTTATATAAAATTTCTTAAATGACTTTTTTTTTGGGGGGGGGGAGGGGGAATTTATCAGAATTGGATATTGTATTTTTATTAGAATAATACAGTGAAATGAGAGGTATTCTTTAGGTTTCCTCAAGGTTCTTAAATTGTTATTTTCTCTTTTCTATAGTGCTATTATCTAATGTTGTCTCAATTTCCAAAATGTTTTAAATATTTCGGATTTTTCTTTTTAACTTCGTTTTTAAAATAAATAACACAACGTGCAATTGTAAGTAAACTATTCGTCAGAAGCATAGGTATCGGCCTTTTTAAACGCTTTTAATTAAAATTAGTAAGAGAAATGTTTTCATTTTCGAACATAATTATTTTCCTGTCCTCCCGTTATAGAACTGTGAGGCGAATGCAAGTTTAGATACCCCATCGAACATCATTCTGAATTTTTTATAAAATGTAAAGAAATGCTACTAGATTATGAACATACTGGTCTGCCGAAGCAAAAGTGGTCGAAATTTTCAAAAATCAACCTTGAATGAATTGAACTAAATTTGATAATCAAATATATCATAGCATGGTACGTCATGAGCATTCTTTTTCATTTGGTAATACATCGCTCTTTAATTTTCAATGAGGAGAGGTCCAGACAACTTCACATCATTGGTGCCAAATACTTGCATCTCTTAAAAGTGAGCCAAGTGGATAGTTATCGCCGACTGACCAACTAGACAACAAACCAATGTATTCATTAACTATTAGCATTGTTCTAAATTGTATAAAAAAATTCAAAATGATGTTCGATGGGGTGCATAAACTGGCGGTTTTTAAGTAGTACATTTCTATAATCATAATAAAAAGCAGTATTCCCATCCTACAAATATGGGTGAATGCATTGATTCCCATTAAAGTCAGTTTCATTTCTCTTTTATAAGCCTTTAAAAGTAATACCACGCAATACCATTGGATCTAAGATGTGCTGAACCCCCAAACGCTCACTACTTACTAAAAAGATCGCTTTATCAGGGAAAGAAATTCAGGGGAAAACAAATTTCATGTGCTTTTCGAAATTGAAACCTTCCCCTCGCTCTTCGCTGAAACGTAAAAAATGAGATGTTTCCAAAAACTGCTTTTCCACATTTGATGATTTCTCTTCCGTAAAGATTAAAGGAAGTTTCGCATACCAGGTATGCATCGTACTTTAAATGACAAAATGGCAAATGCCTTATTTGGATGAGTTTTATAAATAGGGATGGTAGATTTTTCGAGTACCTGTGGGCTTAGTGTTGGTAAAATATAAAATACCGCCTCTCAATTTTGGTTTAGAATACGTTCAAAAAAGAAAAGTAGCTCACAGTTTTTGATGTGATATTGAGAGTTTAGAGTCCAAGCAATCCGATTATTATTCTAAAGTTGAGTTAGGTTTTTTAGAAAATATGTCTTTCAGATTATTTCTAGCTCAATTTGCATTTCCTGGCATTGCAGAATTATATTTCAACTAGGGGGCTTCGCCCCCTGCTCGCTAACGCTCGCCAACCCCCAAACGCCTCGCTGCGCTCGGATTGAGCGGCTTTGCAGCTCGAATTTGTGGTTAAAACATCTTGCTGCGCTCGAATAGGTTTGCCAGCCATAAAAAATGTAACCAAATTTTTATAAATTTAATGTAAAGCTTAATAGAGAAAACACCCAAATTGCAAGTTTCATAATAGAAAGTTAAATATACTATCCGCCAACATTTTGACTTAAAACTTCATTAGCTATGCCCTTACATTGAAGTCCTAATATTTTTTATTTATTCTGATAAGTCACCCCGTTAGAGAACGAAGTCCAACGCGAAGCATTTTCTGGATAGAAATACTTCAAAATAATAATTACTCTAATACAAAAATGCTTCAGAAAAACAGAAAAAACAACTTTGAAACAAAGAGTTTAAAAAGAGCTTTAAAATTAGCAACGGGTTTGTTGTTTACATACGTAAGGATAGCTTTAAAATTAGCAACGGTTGGTTGGCTGGTTGAACCCCCGAGCAGCCGGTTTGTTGTTTACATACGTAAGGATGTTGCCAATCATATATTCAAAATCATTGAGGCTTTGTAGTAGCTTAATGATGAAAAATATTGAAATTTAACTAATTAATAAAGTGTTAATAAATTATTTTGGCACGTTTTGGCAAATCTACAGCTTATTTCCTTTAAAATGACACCTTGATCATTGAAATTGGTTGAGCAATTTAGGCGGACGGACTAACCCCAAAAAACGTATTGCCTATTAAATATATAGATGCACAGAAAGTTAAAATTTAAAAACATTTTGAAGAAAATTGTTTGTTATAGCTGCAAGCATCTCGCCCTTGCTACAAAAGTGTCACAACCCAAAATTCTCCATTTTTAGTAAAATCATTATCAGAATTTCAGTCTGTGAACATTTGGAGCTGGTTGGACAGCACAAGATTATTGTATACAAGTTAAGTTCTAATTGGAACTTACTTATGTCGTTCTTCCACCTTCAGAGCATTTCGCATCCTTTCTACAAAAGCAAAACAAGTGAGAACTCATCATTTTTTAGTTAAAGTGTGTATGGAATCAAAAACTATATGCGCTTGAAGCTAGACGCGATACAGATTGAATTCGAACTATTGGTATTGGAGTTCGCGCTTTGGGCGGTCTCCACTTTGTTTAGCTTGTTCTTTAGGACATTTTTCCGTAAGAAAAAAGATTTTTGATTTTTTTTTGGTACTTCGGTAGTTTTCCATTTTTAGTCCTCAACTATCGAGCAAATACTGGTATCTCTCGGAAACTATCGGGCGAATTCCGGTGCCATCTTGAAAACTATAGGGAAAATGCCGGCTAAAACATAGGCGAAATAATCTAAGCCAGTCCGGCCGACCAAACGGTATAATAGTTCGCGTGCTAGCTTCTAGATAGCGAGGTTGCGGGTTCGAGTCCCGTGTTAGGCATGGGTGTTTGTAAATGTGGTACTTACGTATTAACGCAACCAGGCCAAAATTCGCATAAATCGCCAAATTTGGCGACCCTACTTACGGCAACCCTACGTGGTTTTCGTAAAGAAATTATTTTGCTTACTGGTTAAATTGAATGCCGTCAAATCGCTCCAACCTGGTTGCGATAATACGTAAGTACCGTAAATGTATGTTGGCTTGTCAAATGACGAATGTTTCGGCGCATTATAGCCCTCGATTTGCTGACGGCGCCAGATAATCTGAAAACAACCAAAACTAAGCCAGTCCGACCGGCGCCAAAGAAAATAACCCCGATTAGACGTGCTGACGGCATAGTGTAAAATTATTTGATAATAAATTTGAAACTTGAAAGTTGATCAAAAACAGTTGGTACTATTTTCACCTGAACCCTGTTGAAAAATCTCTTTCAGTTTCTATTTCAGCAATCTTTAACTGTCAAATTAACTGCGCCAAACTCAGTACTAAGGCAGAATACTCAAATAGCACAAGATAAAACTCCTAGAGTAAGACTAGCTAGCCAACTTGTGAAAGAAGCTAAAAAGACACCCATGTTTACCACAGCAAATCAAACAAATGCTTTTTTTTTTGCAAAAATAAGTTAAAAACTTCTTTGCAACAAAAGCAAAAAGTGCTTTTTATTTCCCCATTTATCTAAGAAGTCGCCAATACGAAGTAGAGCGTAAAAAGGGAGAGAAATTCCTCCCTTAACACAAAAGAAAGACTTGCAAAAAACATATTAATAAATCATTACTGCATTTTTACTTTCTCCATCTTTTTTTACACAACTGCGCAATGCAATATTTTTATATATCTCTGTTTATGCTTAGAATAATAGCGGCGCAACTCAAAAGCTTATATTTTTATGATTCATACACCAATGTCCTTCTTAAGAAGGGTTGAAATCCAATGACTTCAGTAGCAAACGACATGACTCGAGTTCAATACCCTGTGTACAGACTCTCTGCAAACTTGGTTTTATTAACTGAGAAGACACGACGGTGATTGTTACTTCTTGTCTGCTAATTGTTTGTCAAGCTTCTTGGTAACAATTTTACGAGATTTTCCGCATTCAAGATGCCTGAAGATCAGTGCAATTCTAAAGGACTCAAATTTTATTATGTAGATGTTGGCATTTTCAATACTCTACTTTCGGAAATATCATAGCTATTGTAGCTGATGATCTCGTTTTGATTGTCGGGCTGCTTGATTGAATTTGTCCGGGTTTCTTCCAAATATTACACTGGTACCCTTGAAAAGACCTCCCGGAAGGCTTTTCACTCATAAAACTTTGATAACTCAGTTATTTTGAAGTTGAAATGATATTTCGAGGCAGTATAGTTTTTTAGTATTGCTTGTACCATCACTAACAAAATACAATGTAGTGAAATAGGAAATTACAGCATTCTTTTTCTTCCTGTAAATCGATTGCAAATAGTCTTAAAACAAATAAAAACCACTTGTTTACTTATTTCTGTGACTTATTAAATTTTTAATTTAAATTTTGAAATAGTCAGTTTCGATATCAAGCTGAAACCCGAAGTCACATGATATTCTGCCTAGTGATGTACTATGCGTCTCCATTTGTAAACAAACTAGCCTTTCTTGCTTTAGTGCTTTCCTTTCTAGATTGTGTTCCTCTTTTTAGTCGCTTTTAACGGTATGCAAATTTTGAATAATTTATTTTCGTTGAAAAAGATGGCCAACCGTCATAAATATTGTATTATGCCAAATCGCACAAGCACAACATCGACCAATATGGTACTTTCTAACTTAGCATCCATTTTGGTAAACCTGTAGTTTGATGTCAATTCAACTTTCCGAAATTTTGCTAAGTTTCCGATCGGGTAGAGTTAAGCACAATACACACTGACTAGGAATTTACCGCTTTGCTTGAACCGACTTCCATACTTATATTTCTACAAATTCAGATCACACGAAACAACTCAATTATGATTATACAAATTCTCAAAATTACCTAAAAAAAAAAACGATCAACAAGCGAGATCTCGAAGTCAGTGCAGGATTGCACATGCGCAAGAATAGATCCACAGCCATCAGGCACTTAATACGTCACGACCGTTTTTGATTGCATCATGTTTCCGGTTGTTTTTAGTGATTTTAAAATTATTATGGTTAGGTAAATATTTTTATAACTGAAGTTTTAACCACGTATTCAGATTTCTGATGGTTTTTTGTTTAAGAAAACTCTGATTAAATGAAAATTAGAAATAGGCTCTAGTTCCCGGTTAACCCTCTGGGTACATTTGACGGCTGAGATTCGTCATGCACTTGTTTTGCCTGTTAATAATGACGAACCTAATTCGTCATTCAAACTAGTTTGATTGAATAGATTTTAGTGTCACAAGAGCCATGATTGGTTAAGTCAAACATCGGTCGGTTTACCTATACTTTAAAAAAATAATTTGTTTGGCTGTATTCCTTTAAAGTTTTGAACCAACCGTTCAAAACGCAAGAATTTCCCCAAATAAATCCGTACCCAAGGGGTTAACTAACTCGTAACTTTATAGAAGCAACTCCTCGTGATTTTTTTATTTTGATTTTTTTTTATGTTTCATTGCTGTTTAAAATAGTAACTTTAACACATTAACTTTTTTTCGATACTATTTATTTCTACAGAAAATTTCTACTTGAGTTACACCACTTTTAATCTCAGGAACCAGCATATAAATGAGATGGCACATTTTTTTGGGCTTGCACAAGATAATGCTTTCCTCTTCCCATTCCTTTTTTGTAAAAGCGCATTGGACTAGAGTCCAAAAAAAAAAAAAGGGATTTTTTTTCCCCCTACAAATGCAGATGCTCTTTGTCCGAAGGGAGAGGTCTTTTATTGTCTCTGAAGGAAAGAAATTGTATTGCCCCCTCCACCCCTTCTATCTAAAAAGTCCCCATAAAGTTCCCTTTTATCAAAAGGCCGGAAAATTTGTTTGTTGCCGTCTGTCAAAGAAGACGGAAAAGATGTTTTGCTGTGCCAAGCTCCAGAAGTTTCAGTTGCTGAGTTCTCTTAATAATTTTGAGAGGTTGTGAAGGTTTTTTTTTTTTTTTTTCTGTGTGGTGTTTGTCAATTTTTTTGTGCTTTAGACGAGCTATATATCAATGGGGGGTTGGAATTTATTTTTGTATTTTGAAAGTCATAATAGAATGAATCATTAGTTGTGAAGGCACTTTTCTGATGGAGATTACGACGATTTATGTCAGACTGAATTACTCTGTTATGGATGAAGTTTTTAACTGCAATTTAGGAAGTATTTTTTTTTATTCAAAATAGACCTTCACATTTAATAGATAATACCAAAACAATACTCAAAATGACTATTTGAATATTGAAAAAGAACTTTTTTATTAAATGCGAAATAGCCTTTTAGTAAATATCGAAATGAGAACCTTTTATAACTGCTTCAACAATTTTTTATTATTATTATTATTATTATTATTATTATTATGATAGTGTATGAAAATTCTTTTCTTGTATTTGATTCAAGTGATTTTTTTATCTGAGTATTTATTTTCTTCTTAAACGTAGTTTATTGTTGTATAATACAAACCTTCTTTAATATCCATTTTAATTTAATTTTTCTTTCACATCGCGTCTTATATTTTTAATCCTCTTCACAAATTATCACGTTCATTCAATGACTTTTTTCTCGTTTGGAAAGTCTTGTAAGTTAATTAATATTCAGGAATCTAAACTGCGCAATGAGAACTCGTATTAATGCTCCTCATTGCATCAGACTGATATAGTTTCCCACACCCTTTGTATTTACTTTCCTGCTGCGTTAAGAAAACCCACGGTTCCATACAAAGCATGTTTACAGAGTTACCATGATACGAATACGAATTTATTCCATTGCTATATGCCGTGCTATTAGTCCTTTACCTCTTTCTACCAAGTTACAAAAGTCGACCAAACGGTATAGTGGTTAGCGTGCTAAATTCTAGGCCGCGAGGTTGCGGGTTCGAGTCCCGTGTTAGGCATGGCTGTTTGTAAATGTATGTTGGCTTGTCTAATGACGAACATTTCGGTGTATTATAGCCCTCGTGTTGCTGACGGTGCCAGATAATCTGAATACAACCAATCCAAGTTACAAAATAAATAACTTCCATAACTGTAATTTAAAAGACTATTCCAGGATTCGCCACAAAATGCTAGCAGGTTCCAAATGATCTGAATATTTCATATTCTTATCAGCGAAACGAACATTCAAAAAATTATTACGCATTTCTACTAAAACTGCTTTTCAATTTTCACAATTTTTTTAAAACAAGTGTCTTCTAAATAAAAATTGTAATATTGTTTCTATTCCATATACCTAATGCATATTTTTTGGTCTCAATATCTTCCGAACTATTGCTTTCAAACATGTGAATTTTTTTACCAAATCTAACAGTAGTAATAAAAGATCGTTAACTAATTTGAAAGAGGAAACAACTCAGAGTTGCTTTCTTTTATTACGCCATAAAAATTCATCCTTATATGATTGTAAATAGCGTATATATTTCTTTTTAAAGTTCTATTTTATTGAATTTATTTGTTAACAGCGATAATATAGGCTTGAAAAAATTGGCAACACCTGAGTAGATCGAGAAATTTCTTAATGTTTCCCTGTGCGTGTTGATCGCCAAATCGTTTGCTTTGGATTGTTTGGGAAAGTTCGCAAGCGAGATTATGAAAACCGTTAGGGCATGAGAATTTCGGTTAGTTGGATTTTGAGCGATGTTTTGAAAGGAGCTCGGCGCTTGCTATTGTGGACTCTGATTTATCACTGTGCCTGAATTTGTACATACTGAAGCTTTTGTTAAGGCATGATAGCGATTTTACTGTTGCTTAAAGTGGTTTTGTGAGTCTTTGGAAACAATGATTGTTTTTGTTTTGTAAAAGCTATGTTATCATTTTCTTTGAGAAAATTCTTAATAATATAATGTGCATTAATTCAATGGAGCAGTGACAATCTTACAACCTTTCTTCAAAAGGAGCTTAGACACATAAATCCATTAAATCGTATTTTGATAATTGTTCAAGAACAAAATGGCGTTTGTGGCTGGTTTTCTTAAATACTTCATATTAACTTCGATTTTGCATGTTTTTCGATGGCGGACATATCTGCGGAGGCCTAATTAACCTACTTGCATTCATCCCATCGGCCTCAAATTTAGCAGATGGATTCGATATCGTAGACAATGAATGCATTCTATCAAATTTTGGCAGCTGTAACTGTCACCAAAAGGTTGCTTTTATGAAATACTAATAAACCAACTTGCCATCATCCAATCACACTAAAATAGCATTTAACCGACCATTGAAGAAACTCTTTCCTGTTGACAAGATTTTTTTAATAAATAAATTATAAAATTATTTTAATCAAAATAAATAAAAGATATTTGGATGTGAGTGCATAAATTCACGTTCATTTTTAATAAATAAATTTTGAAACGTAGTTTGCCACACATTTTGCTGACAGAAATGTTTTTGATATTTAAAATTGGATGCAAACACCAAGCACACTCTGCTTACAGAATCGTCGCTGTGTTAATGAATATAAAAATTGGCAAAGCATATAAAGGATTTGTATTAAAAACTTTTTTTATGGGTTATATTATTTTATATTTTGTTACATATTTATCTAATTTACATAGTAATACCATACTTGGTGATACAGGATAATGGATTAATCGTAAAAAAATACTGGCTTCATTCATACATTTGTTTTTTAAATGCCGTATTTATACTTTCCTTCTCAATTTTGTGCGGAAATGTTTATTAATTGTTTAGCAGTTCTAAAATATAACTTTTCGTAATCCATTCCAACATCGAGAACTCCTCATGTCTCCGATAATTAATAGAATTCTTGAGATTTAAATTAAAAAAATGTTGATCTTCCATAATAACATTAGAATTAATTAGTTCACATAAAGATCTGAATAAGATTTCGTTGGGGTTGGTGAGCAACAGCTAGCAAGGATGTGAAAGGCTTTGTAGAAAAAATTATACCCTGGCATATCATTAAATACTTAGAGATTGAAAAAACACGTTTTTAAAAGGAATGAAAAAAGTTACTTTTCAAATAAAAAAAGCAAACTGAAAACAGAATTGTACGTTTTATTCGAAAGTCTTGAATTATTCATTTGGAATTATTTCTAGTTTTTAGATTTTCATATGAATGTTAAGTCATTATATTCAGAACTTACCGAAGTTTCGCCATATTATAAAAATATTGTGTGTTTTTTTTACAAATATTCTGTATGAATAGAAATATATTTCTTTGGTAAGGTTATATTATTCTTTTCAAAGGGTTTTACCTGAATTCATAATATTATGAAAACAGAATAATTTTTTTAAATATTTTCTTTGAAAAATATTTTTTATCCTCGTTTCTGAAAACTTATCAAAAGGCTATAGAAAATATATTCTGGCATTTTACATTATTTTCCCAAACGTTCCATTTATTCCTATGTAAACTCTTCTTTGGAATTTTACGTCCAGTGATTTATAAATTCAATATTGATCCAAAGCTATTTGGTGAACGTCTACTCATAGTGTAATTTTATACATTATTCACCTATAAATTTCCCCCAACAATGCATTACGCGATAAAACAACATTTTATTGCTCAACTATTTGCACTAAAAACTTCAGATACAATTTTCCATCAAAATTTCATCAGTTTTCCTACAAATCCGACGCTTAAGAGGTTATTATCCTGTGAATTTTATATTCTTAGCTGTTACTGCCTTTCCTGTCACAGAATTATAAGTAGTTTAAAACAGGTTTCTGTCAGAAAGGACACTCAATAACTTTGAAATTACGTAACTGCGAAACAGCGAGAGACAGAAAAAAAGAGACAAGTAACTTATTGGATGAACAGGTATGGAATTTTAAATACTCCGGTTTGCAAAATTAGTTGCATTATTGAAAGGTGTCTACAAGTTGTTGTAAAATCAAAATATAGCGGAATGGATTTATCGCTTTCCTCATGAAAAAGAAACCAGTGATCTCTTTACGTGATAATGCAGACCAAACGGTCGCTTTTGCAAGACATACAGATGGAGTTTGAGTATCTCATGTTTAGCAGTTTTGTTTGTTGACGTATCCGTCCTAATGAAAGTGAACCTCCTCGGTAAATCATATGCAGCAGTCATAAAATTTACTCTCATCAGACAATTATGAAAAACGGTGCATTTAAACCACTGCATTTAAAATTCTATACCTGTCTGTTCAACATTCTACTTGTCTTTTTTTCTGTCTCTCATTGTTTCTCAGTTATGTATTTTCAAAGTTAAGAATTCCTTTCAGAAAGACCCGGTAAATTCATAATTATTCTTTTCCCAACACACTACAACAATAACAGAAACCAACACCTATTCCGGAATCGGATTTATGTAAAAAATAAACGGCTTTATTTTCAATTCCAATTCAAATGAAGAACTTCGAAAGGGCTCCGTCGACAACCCGTGATGATTTCACCTCAGTTCTTCTTTTTCGTTTTATCGTCTGCAAGAAAATCAACGGGCGAAAATGCCATGTCTCCGGGTGTGACTGGAACCTTCCACTTCTTGTCACTCCCCTGAAAGTGAAAGAAAAGAAGAAAAGTTAAGTAAGACTCTTCTCCTCCCCCCTCCCTCCCACGTCCCCTCTACCAATCGGAAAACCAGGTTGCTCGATATAGTGGAAAGTTGAACAGTAATACGCTATTCGCTGATGAGATAAACAATTCATAGGTAAATCGTGAACCAATATGAATAATGAAATAAATAAGCTTAATTAAAAAACTTAATACTATTAATTAATAAATAAATTTAATTATATTAATTAATAATTACACTTAGTAATATTAATTTTAAATACACTTAATAATTATATTTAATAATTACATTGAATTATAATAAATACACTTAATAATAATTAATAAATACACTTAATAATAATTAATAAATACACTTAATAATAATTAATAAATACACTTATTAAGTGTATTTATTAAGTTTTATTAAAAGTTAATAAATACACTTAATAATATTAATTAATAAATGCACTTCATAATATTAATTAATAAATGCACTTCATAATATTAATTAATAAATGCACTTCATAATATTAATTAATATATAAACTTAATAATATTAATTAATAGATAAACTTACTAATATTAATTAATAAATAAACTTAATGATATTAATTAATAAATAAACTTAATAAATGAAATTAATACTACTTAATAAATAAAATTAATACTACTTAATAAATAAAATTAATACTACTTAATAAATAAACTTGATAACATTCAGTGAAATTTTTAAAAATAATTACTCTAAAAATAACGATTTGGACTTGAGGATAAATGTTGAGATGCATTTGCTGTAATTGATTGAATAAAATAGCCATAAGTGGTGGATGGAGCGCAAGCTTAAAAATCAAGACGGTATTGCCTTCAAAATCACAAAAGTTTTATATTAAGTCTCGCCTCTCCCTCACCAGTAATTGATGCCACTGTGTAGATGGGAGGAGAGATGTTTGAAATAATTTTTTTTCTCTTTTGTACACATTTATCCAATACAACTTAGAATGTTTAATTTTTTAAATAAATTAAGCATTTTTAATTGTATTGGATAAATGTGTCAAGTTTTTTGAGTGTTTCTTAAGGCAAAAATATTTTTTAGTTTACTATTACCAGATTACCACACGACATACGGAAACGTTCACAAGTAATGATCGTTTATTACTCTCAGTTAACCGATACATAATGTAGGGTAATGAAAGAATTGCATTGAGGAGTAAGAAAATGGGGTGTGTTTCAACAGAGAAATGTGTCTTCATGCAAGAGTGAAGGGTAGTTGATACCCCTATTCCTATAATGTTAATTTGCCATATATTATGTACCCTTTTCTCAAAAACAATTGACATAAAAGCGTAATTTTTTTTTAAGTGCATTTAGCGGTGACTTGTTATTCTCTTCTGAGCTTTTATTCGTAATTCATTTAATTTTTTTTTTTTTTAAATGAATTTTCGTAAAAATCACTCAAAAGTGTTGAAAATCACAAGTTTTCTTGACGGAATAAGCTATAGCAAAAAATATTTTCAAATTGGCAAAAAAATCTCACCTCAGTATTTACAGGTACAACAAAAAAATGTGTGGTAAAATTTTAAGTGCATAATTTGGGCAGTTTCTGAGAAAAGGATACATGAGTAATGAAAAAGGAAATTTTGGGAAAAACGCATTTTAAAGAAAACTTTACTTACACTAATAATTCCCAATTTTGACTTAAAAAATTTACTAAAAACATTTCTAATTGAGGTATTATTGCGTATGAAGTATCATTTAAAGGTAGAATAATCATTAATTAACATTAAGAAACTCAAAATCGATTTTTATAAATTTTAGGATACCATCTCCACTTAACTTCTTAATCTAAAAATGAAAATAACATGCTGCGTGAACCTAAATAAAGAAAGGAATTTTATTTAATGAGAAATGAAAAGATTTTTTTTTAAAAGTTTATATTTTATAATAACTAAATTTTATTATATAAAATTTAGTTTTAATTTCAGTTTCTACATTACATTTATTAATAAGCTTATACGAAACTCTTTCTGTCTATTTATGATCAATTTCCTAAGCCAAAATTAAATATTATCAATTTTGTCTCCGAAAATGTTGCCAAATATACCAGAATGGTGAGGTTTTTCTTATATAATTAAATGGAAATATTTACGGTAAATTACACTAATTTATTTCAAAATTTCAATACATGCATTCAGTTATATGCTCTAATTGAAAATTGTGAGATGTTTTAATTCCTAGTTTATCATTCGGTCAAGCTATCTTGGTATTTGTAAAATTGCAAAATATAAGTTTAATTAATATCGTACTATCTTTTTGTTTATTTTTTCATTCATTATATTTGGCTTTTATTTTAATTCAGCTTTTGTGTTACATTTACGAAACTCTATAGTATTAATACTTAGACATGACAGTACTTCAACGTCATTTTTTTTTTATTCCTCAACAGTGATAAACCTTATAAACTACTTTAAACAAACCTAAATACAGCCTACCAAACGGTATAGTGGTTATCGTGCTAGCTTCTAGACCGCGAGGTTGCGGGTTCGGGTCCCGTGTTAGGCATGGGTGTTTGTAAATGTATGTTGGCTTGTCTAATGACGAATGTTTAGTCGCATTATAGCCATCGTGTTGCTGACGGCGTCAGATAATCTGAAAACAACCAACCAAACCTAAATACAGCATAAACTACTATGACCTCTACAAGAAATACATTTAAACCTCAAATAATCCCCCTATCTTTCTCTCTCCCATGACGTCATGGCAAGTATTTCGGCCCTTACCACATATTTAAGAAACAGAAGTTTCTTCCTCGGATATCCTTGGTGGCGAAGAACTCGTTGTTGCCATTCCGGGGTCGAGTAAAAGAGTTGACAAATTGCGAGGGAGAAGGAGATCTAGGTCAACAAGAGCGAAAGCTTTGGGGGGGAGGGGGTGCCGTAATTAATTGATCCCTTTTTGTTGTCGGTCTCCACGTTAAGGGTGGGGGAGTGGGGATCTAGTATTCTTGTGAGGATTTAGAAGAAGAATTCTCACTGTAGTATCTATCTCTCTATTCAATTTATTGAATTCAGAGTATAAGGGATTATTTTTTGTATGGGGTTTAATTTTTCCAGGTTTTCTCCGTTACGAGACGTAAATGCTGCTCAGAGTTTAGTAAGTTCTCCTGGCCTATGTCTTGGCTCAGAGGTTAATCACCAGTCGATTTACTAAGTAATAGGCTCTGCTTTTGCTGATTTAAAAAATGAGTACCCACGACGGTAGTTGTGCTTTATTCTTTCTTGGGTTTGCGCGCGGCCTAGTGTGAGTTTTTTCCCTTCCATTTCCAGATATAAAAGCAATGTCTTCTTTAAATATCTCATGGATAGCATTTCTGCCCTGAAATTTCATTTTCAAAATGTATTGTTAGTAGTTGAATGCTTTGGAAGAGTATACTAGCCAAATAAGCCAAACAACAACAACAAAAAAACCTTACAAAAAACTTCTTAAAAAATAGATGCAACTTCAGCTTCTAAGATAAAAAAAAAAATGTGTATAAATTATGCAAATATTGTAAAAACCATTCATAATCGTACCATTCAGTGACCCCTTCTATATATGGAGACTTAATACCCAGAACCTTAGAATAAGTTTGTCAGAATACTCATTATGAATACTCGAATAAACCTTTTGCTCTTTGAAAAGGTGCTCTTATCTTGAGGCAGCAGGTTGAAGGACTAAGGGCTCTATAAGAAAATAAAAAAGAATATTATAAGCTCACTTGAAAGGGCAACCGGAAATAAAGAGAATTTTTACCCTTTCCTGAATAAAATATCATTTTGGCTTTATTCCTCTTTTGCCCGAATGCTTCTTTAGGCACCAGAAATAGGCGCCGAATATTTGATTCGATTCGAAAAAGGTTGCAAATTATTCTTAACCTTTGACAAGCGAAAAGTAAACAAAATAATTGCTAGAAGGAGACTATGGTGTATTTTGTATGCGGCAATTTATAATTTGAAACGTTATGGTTGTTTTTGGAATGGTTTAAAGGAAGAAAACGCGTGACGAGCTTCAATCGCAAATCATAATCAAGATACTTAACAAATTAACCTGTCAGTGTTTCACATATAATCTAACAGTACTTCAATTAGCATTCAGTGTTACACTAAATTTTTTAATCCTGTAATGTTGACCGTTATAGTTAACACTAATAAGCCTCTCTTTGATATATTTTGTTAATCTGTAGTGACTGCTCCAGTTTTTTTCGTCCGTATGTCATTTTGGTGACGAAAACACTTCGCAGAAATTGTTTAACTATTAAAGACTATTATAGACGTATATCTATATATATAATTCTCTTGCGTAACGTCCAAATTTGGCTGTATTTCTGTGAGCAGAATGGCAACGACTTCAATCACCAATCTTCTAAATGCACTTTATGCACGAATTTCCAGCCAATCACAATATATCTTTTGAAATTTGACTAATACATCTGGCAATAGCTACAACTTGGATTCGCTATATTTTGTTTTTCTTATTACCATCTACAGATATAAATTATTGCCTATTTAAAACGTATTGATTTAATAGTTACGATGATGCAAGAATAAATAGATCCAAGATGTGTACATTTCTTTTAGATTAGAATTCCGGATAAATCAGACTTTTCGGAAAAGTTATCTGCTGGAACATGTTCCGGAGGTCGCCGGATTGCATTCAGCGCTAAATCACCAATTTAAAAAAAAAAATCTCTAAGAGGCGTTGTGCAGTAAATCTGAACCTATACTCATCTTTAATCAGTGCAAATTCAGCTATTACGAATTAAAAACTATCAAAATAACGAATAAAACCACCCACTCAACTTCAAAATCTCATGTAAAAATTAAAAAAAAAAAAAAACTATTGGCGAAATATGGCTAATTTTCTCGCCAAATTTGATTTTCAAAAAATTCCGGTTGATTAAATGCTGGATAATTGACCTTTCACTGTTTTATTTTATTTTCTAAGTATCGCAAAAAAGATTAAGTGAACATATGATTGCTTCATTAAGAAATTTCGATAAGCAACTTTAATTATTTTGGCGCTTCATACAAAACCAGCCCGTAAATTTTAATTGTTCAATGAAATAACCTATCTTTTTTAAATATATCTACAAAACTGTTTATTTTTGTTGTTTTCCAAGAACTTTCTACTACGTTGCCACACTGTCCCTGCTTAACGCGTCTCGACAGCAACAGAGTAATGACGTGGCAAGTATTCTGACTCTTCATAAATAATAAAAGGTTCAGTTTCATGGCATTATGCAGATGAAATAGCTTTTTGCTAGGGAATATTTTAAATGCTTCGCTTTGAGGCGAGCAAAGCGAGCCAAGGGGATTGCATAGCAATCCAGGGGGTTGGCGAGCGTCAGTGAGCAGGGGGCGGAGCCCCCTAGTACTATTAAAGACGTCAGAAGGTCTCCGTGTAGATGTTCATAATTTTTGAACTTGAGATCGTATAGTATAGTTAAGGGGTTTGGTAGGCCCTATATCACTTATGTTAAAAGGCTACATTAAAAGTACCTTTTCTAAATAACTAACAAACGGACACTTTTGAAAATTATCCTGAATATTAATTCATTCTTCTTTTTTAATCTGAAGTTAACATTAAGGTAATATGTTTATATGGTTTTTTAAAAAACAATTTCAAATGATAAAACACTGAAAATCTCTGAGAATCGCTTTTTTTTTTAAGACAAGATAAATTTAAAAAAAATAAAATAATCAGCATTTTTCTAAAACGTTTACTTCAGGTTAAAATTTGATACATGGCAAATAAAGGGTAAAATTTCATAAAGAAGCTAGTAGCCGTTTTTTCAAAAAGGTTCATAGAAGTTTGAAAATTGACATTTTGAGATAAATGTATTTTTATGCGAAATTATCGAATGGCAAACATGGGTTTACATATTTTAAAACTAACTTTTCTCCGGAACTAGAAAGAGTAGAGGCCAAAACTATATCTTAAATGAAGCAGAATAGTTTGAAATTTAAAGATAAGCAAAAATCACGAAATCGAAAATTTGGAAATTTTAAGCCGTTGTATTTGCCTTTAGCTATAGTTGAAAAAACTAGCTCAGCATACACAACTGACGTTTAGTTTGAGTTCCTATGGATACTGAAGGACGATCGAAAAACCTTTAGTTTCTACTACTAATGAAACAAACTTCAGAAAAATAAAACAAACACGCAACTCAACCAATCTATTCGACAGATTTGCATCTTGGAATCAAATGAGCCGAAAAGTTATGATGGGTTGGTTGGTTGTTTTCAGATTATCTGGCGCCGTCAGCAACACGAGGGCTATAATGCGCCGAAACATTCGTCATTAGACAAGCCAACATACATTTACAAACATCCATGCCTAACACGGGACTCGAACCCGCAACCTCGCGGTCTAGAAGCTAGCACGCTAACCACTATACCGTTTGGTCGGCAAAAGTTATGATGGGATAATTTTACAAAAAAAGTGAAAGAAGAATGAATCCTTCGCTTAATAGATTCTTTATGTATAACGCTCAATTTATAACTCCTGTAAAAAGCTGTAGAATTTTTTTGTTTCTTTTTTTTTGGAACGATTGACAAAACTCAAACTGAACTAATATAATTTCACAACAATTGCATTTTCGCAATATGATACTCTTCAAAGATATTAATCAACATAGAACCACACTGTCTCAGCGTCCATCAAGCAAAAAGCTTCATGTTTAATTCGCTCTCTGTCAATACTGCTTTCAAAAGTGAGTAGACACTAGAGGTCGGAAATATCAATCAAAATTAATATCGATACTATATCGTTGCATAGAAAAAAACATCGATAAAATATCGACATATCGATACATGATTTTTTTTTATTTGATTTTTCATTTTGCCAGAAACAAAGTTTTTCGGGGCAAATTTCTATTTTTCATGATTGCTTTTTTGTAAGTGACTACTTTTGACTACTTTTTCAACTGAAATGGACCTATTACAAAAACAAAAACAAAAAAAATTTCGCTTATTAGGTGCAGTGATTTTAAGAAAAATTTAAATAATTTTCAATAGCTTTTAAATATGGATAAATATTGAATATTGGTGTCATTTTAACTGTCTCTCAGCCAAGTTCAAACTTTAGTTTTGAAGTTTTCGAAAAGAGAATAAAGAAAAATAAAAAATAAAAAAAAACATGGAGCTACAAAACGGGTCATCGAAAAACTAAAAACATTTGAAAATATCGATATATCGGAGACTTTTATCGATAATTTTACTATCGATATTTTATTAGAAATATCGATAAGAATATAGTCGTATCGATATATCGCCGACCTCTAGTAGACACGCGATCGATTTTTACAAACATGTTCCACTTGATACTCACCCTACGTGGTTGGAATTTTCTATTCCTTCTGTGATTCTAAACATTAATGCAGAGTAGCTCTATTGTGACACCTCTCTGAATGCGTTTGCCCTTGACATTGTTTTGACACTGTTGAAATGTAGTAGAGAGAAAAGGCCATCCAAACACATAAGCCTCTCAAGAGATCCGTTAAACTTGCTAACAGCGCTTTTAGTGACTAACTCAATTTTCACCGCGACTAGTCTCACGCCCACTTAAATGTTAGCCCTCCCGGAAGGCAAATTCCTTCCATATGCCCGTTTTGAATTCATTTCAACACGCCAGGGACATTATAACTGTAACTGTAAGCAAAGGGCCAATCTAAGGGTAGGCAAGCACAAGAGGTTGCTATCTACTACTTTCTTACTTACTCCTTCTTGCAGAAACCGCATTGTAAGCTCAGAGGCATGCGAGAGGTGATTGTGAATCTTTACAATCCATGAATGCAAGGATGATTAGACGCGATGGCGATCTTGACAAATAGCACCCTTGCTGTGCAAAAATTGCATAGCTCAAAGTTAAAAGGGACACAAGTCAAAGTTTCAGCTAAAGTGTCGCGGCTGATAGAAAGAAAGTAGTTGTAGCAATTACTCTTTGCACCATCCTCTCCAGAATTTGTCCAGTTGTCGAAAAGCAATTGCCCTCAGATGAAGCATTAATCGGCCAGGTATGCTGTTTCAGCCATTCTGGGCCATCCTACCAAAGATTCAACACGGGAAAACTCGTCGGGTGAAACGCCTCGGGAAAGATAGTCAGCTGGATTTTGAGATCCTGGGCAATGTTTCCACTGCGAAGGGGAAATATGTTGTTGAATTTTCCTTATTATATTGCAGACAAAGATTTTCCATTGATTTGGGTCTCCTCTGATCCAAGCCAAAGTAACTGTAGAGTCAGAATCACAAAATGCATGTACTTGAAGCTGTTCGAACGGCACAAAATTGTTAAATAGAATTCAAGTTGAAACGCAATGGCTAGATTCTAGCGCGGGTGCAAAAAAGTTATTTCCGTGGCTTAAGAAGTCCTTCTTGTAGACGCCACAGAAGCTTGCTGGAGACAATTGTATAAGACGATGCAAGAACAAGCTGGATGCTTAGAAGATTGAAAACAATCTATGTATTTGCATATAAATGGAAACAAGCTTATGCTGTCTTACAACAATTAAAGAACGATTTTCATAAAAGTAGATTTCAAAGTCCCAATTGGTCTCGAAGCGTTTAAATCAATAAATTACCTTCAGGAAACTGACGGGACTTAAAAAGTCCCAACAGTAAATAAAGAGTTAAAAACGGAAATCCAATGACGCAATCACATTTCTTCAAAAAGTAATGAAGAAGACGACTTAATAGGCAACCTGCTCTTCTAGTCTTCCAACCTTGGTGTCCAGGGACAAAAGCTGCTACACATTTTGCCTTCATAACGTCCTGAATATGCAATGTTTCGGAGACCTCTGGAGATGTTTAGGGGCAGTAAAATTCATGTCTGTGTCATAACGGCGACTAGAGGGGGAGGGAGTTAAAGTTTTCACTTTCACCCTCCTTGACTCGAATTCCATTTAATGGGTACCTCTATTAAACTCGGGGAGGAGGAGAAGGAGGGGGAATGCAAGGATAGGTTAAAGATGGCATGTTGCTGCTCTTTCTGATGCATAGTCCGAGAGGTAACTTCAAATTTAGGCACCTCATCAAGCATCACTCAAACTTTTTTGTAAAATGAAATGGAATGGTAGTAAATTATGAATCTACTGGTCTGCGGGGAGAAAAAGGGCCGAAACTGTTCGAATATCGACTTATAATGACTTGAACTAAATCCGATTGCCAAATAAGTCATAACTTATTAAATAATTATGATTCCTTTTTTTTTTTTGTTTAGTAAACTTTTCCGCTCTTTAATTTTCAATGAGTAAAGAGGCTATTTGATTTCTCTGGCGCCATATACTTGCACGCTTTAAAAATAAGTCTTCATTGGCAATTAATACTAAGTCACTGAGGACGTTAAAATCCACTTCTATTGAAAGTTCGTTCTTCAATTTTTTGATTGCACCATATCCAATAATTGATGAATCGAACTGGATTTGTAATTTTGGAAAATAGTTGTTTCGTCAATGGCCGGTCATATCTTGTAATGAAATTTAAACAAGCAGGATTTAGGCGAACACTGTCACTAAAAAAATCACTTTCAAAAATGTTTCGATTTCGGTTACAGCAATTTCAGACACCAAGGAAACACAATTTCTCTACATATCCTCTCAAACTGCAATTTTTTTTTACTTTCAATTACCCATATGTATACATAAAATAATGACAGTGTAGTATTCAATAAAAAAAATCGATATTTTTGCATTTCTCCACGTTTTGGAACATCCTAATCTCGAAAAAGTGATCTAGAAAAAATGTGTGTCTGTGGTCAGCATAACTCCTGAACAAATTGACCTATGCTGCTCAAATTTGGTGCGAGGGTTAACGGTGGCCATGGGACCTACCATTAAAATTTTCGTCAAAATCGCGCATAAGGTAGCTTCCTTTGAAAAAATCATGTTTTTTAATCATTCTTAAAAAAACGGTATAAAAGATTTTGTGCAAAATCGCTGTGGTAAAGCCTATTAAGGTGTTGTAGACATCCCCATCTCCAAAATTCCCGTAAATATAATTTAATGGGGTAAAAAGTTGAAAAACGAATGCCTTTAACCCGACAGGACGCTCCCGGGGTCCATATGGACCCCAAGTGATTTTAAAAAGGAATTTCTATTATATGTTTGACCTTGACCAGCCCTGCTTTTCAGTAGTCTACTTTTCCACGACCTTCAACCTCTACCAAGTGTCAAAAATTCCTTAGGGTCATTATTTCTTCTTTAACAAAAGGGTTGTCACGTTTGGGGTATGTCTGGACCCCGCGCGACTTCCCGCGTTAGGCGAATTAGCTGCATTCATCCGCTGCTACTTTCAGTGTACGGACGTTATTTGTTGGCTTCGCCATGCCGACTCCATACGAAAAAGAGATGGAAAGACTGAGAACACTTTTGAATGAGGTTGAAAGTGATGAAGACCCTATTTCTGATGAAGAAGATTTTTCTGATCATGAGAATTTGAGTAACCATGATTCAGAATCAGAACTGGATTTGGATACTGACGTAGAAGAGGATATTTCCAACAAAAAGGATTTTCTTGAAAAAGATAAATGTACATTCTGGAAGAAAGAAAAATTTAAAACTGGCGTTTGAACGCGTGCACACAACATCATTTCGCAACTACCAGAACCAAGATTGGCTGCAAAAAATGTGACAACGCCGAATGAAGCTTGGGAAATGTTTATAGACTGTGAAATTATTGATGAAATAATTATTTGTACAAATATTTACATTAAAAGAATATCATCGAAATTTTCCAGAACTAGAGATGCCAAAGAAACTGACGAATTTGAAATACGAGCGTTGTTTGGACTGTTATATTTGTGTGGTTTGCACAAATCATCTCACCTGAACGTCCGTGACCTATGGGCTACAGATGGTACAGGAATCGAAATTTGTCCTGCCACTATGTCGTACAAGCGATTTTTATTTATTTTAAGATGCCTGTGGTTTGACAACATCATCACAAGGGAAGAAAGACAAAAAGAAGACAAACTTGCTGCTATCAGAAACATTTTTCAAATTTTCATAAAGAAATGTAAAGACTCTTACTGTGTTGGGGAATACGTCCCCATTGACGAAAAACTTTTAGCTTTTCGGGGACGTTGCGGATTTCGTCAGTATATACCCAACAAGTGTATATATTCAAATAATTAGTAGTATTAAAAATTTCGAAAATTCATAAATATTAGTTTTATAATCATGCTGACGTTAAATATTATGAAAAAATTAGCATTAATTGATTTACGTAAGTGGGGTCCATTTGGACCCCGCGTCCGTGTTCATATCTTAGGCGCGCGTTCTCCCGGGTTAACAAAGAGTTTTCTTTGCTTGAACATAGCTTATGAAGAACGATCGTTTTTTCTCCTCTTCTCAGTTTCACTTATAAGACAGAATAATATAAGGCCGACCAAACGGTATAGTGGTTAGCATACTGGCTTTTAGACTGCGAGGTTGCGGGTTCGAGTCCCGTGTAAGGTACGGGTGTTTGTAAATGTATGTTGGCTTGTAAAATGACGAATGTTTGGGTGCATTATAGCCCTCTTGTTGCTGACGGTGCCAGATAATCCGAAAACAACCAACCAAACAACCAGGATAATATAAGAATTATCGAAAAGTATAAAGCCAAAATTTTAATCTCTGCGAAAATCTTTTTTTTTCTTCTTTCTTTTTTTAAATAAGACCCATTTTACAATTATCGCAAAAAAATATCGCCATTCTAGCCATTTCTTCTAAATGAATTTTGGAAATATAAAAACGGTAAATGGCACAAATCCACATCAGTAATAGAGTGTAATTGAAAGTTGTGCGACGTTCCACACCCTTAGTTATAAATTAAAATCCTTCCAAGTAGGTGAGCTTGTCTTCGAATGTCCAAGTTCTATTTTAATACTTCGATTTGTATACAAGAAGTGGACTTTCCATAGTGAAAAGACACTTCCAGTTAATCATTTATTTACTAGCGGGACTTACACAAGTCTTGTAAGATTTTTAATGGCACTGCATTAATTTAAACGCTTTGAGGCACATAAGAACTTTGAAGTTCACTCCTATGAAGTTAGTCCTTCAATTGTTGGATAGCAGCACAAGCTTATTTCTATTAGGAAGCTTGCTAGAGACAAATATATACAGGGTTCCCACGTCTTTAAAAGTGCCTTATATTTTTTAACTTGTTTTCAAGGCCTTGAAAATGCTTGGAGATGCTTAAAAGTTCTTCAAAATGCTTTGCGGTCCTTAAAAGTCTTTAATTTTTTGTGGATGT
Organism: Linyphia triangularis; assembly: GCA_963978545.1. Lineage (NCBI taxonomy): Eukaryota > Metazoa > Arthropoda > Arachnida > Araneae > Linyphiidae > Linyphia > Linyphia triangularis. Next base: position 18,824,168 of record OZ021723.1, on the reverse strand, counting down.
TGTGTGCCCAACTGCAAAATTCATAAAAATACAACTCAGACTTGCTATCCTCGCGTGACCGCCACTCGTCCCCACCGAAGCGGAATTCTCTTACTTATTTGTATTACGCATAGACCAACTGGTAACTTTTTTGGTAGTTTATGCTTTATTGAAAGTTTATATATAGCTATGACTGAAAACAAATTTTCAAAGGTCCTTAAAAGTCATTGATTTTCATTCTGTGATTTGAATGAGAACCATGATATAAGACGATTTTAAACAAAGCCTAGTTAAAATATTTAAATTTTCAAATTTAATTGCAATGTGGGTTTAGAAGTTGAAAATCGTCCATTTTATTGCATATAAGGGTCATTCTTCCGAAACAGCAACTTTTCAATATTTAAACATTTTTCAAAAAAGGTTGCTGTAAATGTATGTTATATATATATTGTTATTATTTAGGCTATATACAACAAGAAAAAAAAATACCAGCAGCGTAAAATTTTTTTTATTTATGAGTATGAGAAATGCTATACTAAGCTATGCTAAGACAATGGTGCTCATAATACGACAATTTTTTAAATGATGTAATTACAAAAAAACAAAAACTGCTGATTAAAATTTAAAAAAATTAAATTTTCAAAATTAATTACAATGGTAGTGCGGTACTGTTAAACTTATATAAATTTAATTATATTTTGAGTAAATAACAAGCATCATTATCCTGTTTTGCTGTTATTGTGCTTTTTATATGCCAGTACAATGACGAAATTAATTTAATTAGAAGCTGACATATCTTATTCAAAATTTTAAAGTTAATGTGTATATTTTCTAAAAGGTGACTTTATTATGCATTCTATATAGAAATATAATTTTTTTATACACATTTAGTATTTTTTGTCGATGCCAGGAAAATAACGTGAATCAAACCTAACTCTGATGGAATAGAGCTTCAAAATTCCGTAAAAAGAATTTTCCACCTGGGAATAATTATTCACGCAACTTACTAAAGAAATAAAAGTTCTTGGAATTTACACAAAGAATATAATACAGCTGCCTTCTGTCGTTAAAATATTGATTGTAACGCAATAGGCCAGGACAATGACTCTTTTTTCGGTGACATACATTTTAGTAATTTTTTTTAAATGAGAAAACATAATGAAGTTATTTTAAATTATTTTCCATTGTATAAAACACTTTATTATAAATGCATTAAATTAATTGTTGTTGGAAAATTAATATTATAATTAATTAATTTATTTAACATTTATGACAGCGTAGATGGCTCTACTGAAAAGCCAGGATAATGACATTTGGACGTTTGATATAGTTTTAAATACATTTATGTAGGAAAAATTCAATATGTTATTGATGAGAAAGTTAGACTGGACCATAGAAAAGTAATTAAAAATCAAATTAATTATTTTCGTACTTCTTTTTTAAAGTGGTATAATGCTATAACATGAATTTTTCCGGTTTCGGGAGAATGACCCATAAAGTGAAAGAAGCCTGTGCTGCCATCGAACAATTGAAAGACAACCATCAGTATTGAGGGTTAAAAAGATAAAATGAAGGTAAGGGGTGAAAAAGAGCATGCTCAAAACTTGGAATCAACAGAATCAATTTGAACCGGTTTGTATCGGGCCACAGCTGTTTTATCCCGGTAAGCACCAGACCCGACTTACTATACTAGAAGACAACCTACCCTGGGCTTACTGAATACCCTACAGCGATGAGTGAACCGGTTTTTACTACGCTCTGATTGGAACGATGTGTGATCGATTCGATAAAAATCTTGTAGTATCCGGGGTTAGAAAAGTAAAATATTAATTAAAATTTAAATTTAAAAACACTAATTTTCTTTTTTTTTATTAACTTATATATAAGTTTAATACAAAAGTACGTGCGCAGGTTTAACAATATTACCATACAAGTTGTGATTTGCTTGGAACTATATCTTTTCGGCGGAAGGATATATTCTACAGCATATGCACTGTAGAGGTCGGAAATATCGATCAAAATAAATATCGATACTATATCGTTGCATAGGAAAAATATCGATACATCGATATTTTATTTTTTTATTTTTTTTTATTTTATCGATACGTGATTTTCATAAGAAAAATTTAGATAACTTTCAACAGCTTTTAATGGCAACGTTGAATATTTAGTATAATATTTTTACAATGTAAATAACTGAAAAATTAACAGAGGGATGAAATTATATATATATATATATATATATATATATATATATATATATATATATATATATATATATATATATATATATATATATATATATATATATATAATGTACTATTCCATTTTAATTTAAGTTATTGTACAGTGGTCGTGGAACCGTAGTGAAGAGTCAATTTGAAACAAGATAAAACATTTATTAAGATAAACCAGAGAGAAAGAGAGAGAGCATGAAAAGTTACGTCTTCACTACATGATGGTAGGAAAATTGAATGCGATGCGTCGTATTGTCAAACAGAGAGCAGCGTCGTGTTAAAACCGTGGGAATCGCTGAGTTAGCAAGGGTATTTTATAAACATTGTAGTGAGAAGTCAAGCATATTGGCGCCAAAATGGAATACTAATTGGGGGATATGAATAACAAGAATGCTGACTCTGCAAAGATCTTACACATTAATTTGACGTGGGCAGTTATCATAAATAAGTTGTTGAATGAATTGGTTAAAGAGGATTTCGGGCTTTGGAAAGTGGAATTAATTTAACTTTGGTTCTAAAAAAAGGATTTCTATGACATATATATATATATATAATTAACTCGTTTTTTCCAGTTTTATTTTAATTTTCAAAAGCCAGGGAGGTGCACCCCCTTGAACCTTCCTGTTGGCGCCCATGATTATGAAGTGTATGGCAAAATATTGAACATTGGTGCCATTTTAACTGCCTCTCAGCCAATTCAAAATTTTAGTTTTGATGTTTTTGAAAAAGGAATAAAGAAAATCGGAAAAACACGTGGAACTACAAAACGATCATTAAAAAAAAAAATGTTTGAAAATATCGATATATCGGTCACTTTTATCGATATTTTTAACATCGATATTTTAAGAAAAATATCGATACAAATATCGTCGTATCGATATATCGCCGACTACTAATGCACTGAGCTCAGGGTTATGTGGTCTTCTAGTATATAAAATAGTCAGGAGTCCAAAGACAGTTATGAGACACCTTTACAATCTGCATGCCTTGTAGAATAAGTGGGTGGGGGGGGGAGGGAGTAGCACTTAAACTCCGCGACCAAGAAGATCTTTATCTTAATTAGTTCCGCTTTAATGTGCCCAAGGGATGGAGAATGTTCAGAGTGTCTTATATGCCTTCTAGGAGAGCTTTGGTCGCACTGTTCCATCAGATGGCGGTTTAGGGTGCACTTTCTTGCGTCCGGATAATGTAATTTAATACATTGTGGATGCGTTACTGGTATCGTTTTGTTGCAGGAAATGATAGTTTTGTCGGTACTGTGTTCTTCCTACGGGAAGTTTCAATTAGAAGAGTTGTCAGAAGCCGAAGCTAGTATTGTTATTTTTTAATGAATTTAGGTTTGTTTAGCGCATATTTCCGGCGTTTTCTTGAAGGCAGATGCAGAATGTGCGAATTTAATGCTAAAAGGATATCGGGAACGAACCTCGTTGGTGCTCTGCTTCTTTTTAAAGTGAGTAGACTCGGAGTCTTGTGAGGGTTATTGGGTTGCCTAGGGAAATATTCTGGGTAATGTCTCACTTCAAGATGCAAGTTCTGTATAATTCCTCCTTGAAATACCTCCTGGAAGGCATTCTCCTGTCCCTTCACACAGATCTTGATCTAACGATGTAACGACGCAGTTAAGTTTTTGGGTAGTTTTTGCGCCAGACTATTCCAAGCTGGTTTACTTTGCGGACCACTCATTAGAGGGACTTGATACTTCATTTAAAAGTATCTGTTCTATTTCGTTTCGTATATTAAAGAAGATGCATCCGAAACAGTTACGTTTTAATTTCGAAATTGTGACTTAAGTTCTTTTAAATCTAAGTAGTCAAAAATTCTATTTTACGTATAAATATTTCGTAGATATGTTTCGTATCAGAAATTAAAATCTTATTTTTAGATGCAGCTTGATTTTGTTGAAGACAATTGACAATTCCCGCATTTTTTAAAAAACGAATGAAATTTGTTTATACTTATGGAGAATTTCTATCTGATTCCAAATATTCAAACAAAAGTTATTTAAATATTAAAAAAAGAAAACGCCCGAAAACCTTGTCCGATCGCTTTCCTATCAAAACGCTACTTTATAACTGTTGCGTCAAGAGATCCTTCCGTTTTCATGATTATCGTGAGGTTTCTGCCAAATAATTGGTGTGAGTTTTTTTGGACAATTGTCATATCGTGTGCCGTTTGGCACGATTTGGGAGAAACTTGCAAAACTGGTTTCCGCTGCTGCATTTCTAGCCAAGTTATTTCAGATCTTTTGACGTCGCGTTAGCTTCAAGATGAATGCGTCGTTTTTCCAACCAAATCAAACAAGCAAACTTTGGTTGCAATTTAAAATAATAATAATAATAATAATAATAATTTTAAAAAATAATAATAGGAAAAGGAAAAGCGCAGTGAGCAGGAATTTTGGTTTTTCTGTCCTTTTCGAAGCTTTTAGAATTGAATAATAAAGTTTTTTTAAAAAATGCGGGTATTGTCCATTGCTTGTAATTTATTATTTGTGCTTTAATAAAGCGTCAGATAAATATTCTGAATTTATTGTAAAAAATGTAAAATGGGCAATAGAATATAAACTTTGATAAACTAATTTTAGATTACCTTTTTTATTTAATGTAGCATCATAGTTTAAATTTAGACTTTCGTAAGTGATTTAAGAAATATTTTTTATCAATGCGCCATTTACGGACTGCTTACTATTTTCTAACCAAAGTCAAAACTTTTCAAGCACATTAAATTCCCCTTTTTAGTTCAAAATTATTCGTTTATTTATTATATATATATATATATATATATATATATATATATATATATATATATATATAAGTAAACTACATTCGTTTATCAGCAAATGAATCAAATTCCTTTTTTATTAATCCAGTCACACGAACAATTCCAACGCTCCTGAACTGTTGCCAAAAGCCAAGGACAAAAACAATCGTCTAATTCATTTGCCTCATTTCCTCATTGGGACTTTAAATGACCCTCGATTCCGGAACGAAAACAGAAAAAGGGAAAAAAAGAGCAGCTCTATCCTCTTAAATTGAAAAAATATAAAAGCACAGACTTCCGTTTTTAAAATGATAGCGGTTTGGGAGATTAAGTGTGGTGGCAATGATTCAGAAAATCGTCCTTTGTGACGTCAGTTTAGTTGGTTATTTGAATCTTTGGGGAATTTTCTTTTTAAATTATGCTTCTCAAACTCTCTTTAAGCTTAGATGTATGATATTTTTGTTTGGATATAAAAGTGCAACATGTAAACGATTTCGAAAAAAACTGAAAGTGCTTTTATTGGAAAATGGGAACCTTTATTGGTATTAATTTAAGAACATTTTTATCAATTTAATCATAGGTATATCGATTTAATTGCATCTGTAACAATTCAGTCACGTAGAAATGATTTAGTTACATTGGTATCGATTTAATCGCACTTGTATTAATTTATGTACACTTGTATCGATTTAATCACACTTGTAACTATTTAATCACACTTGTAACTACTTAATCACACTTGTATCTATTTAATCACACTTGTATCTATTTAATTAAACTTGTATTGATTTAATTAAACTTGTATTGATTTAATTAAACTTGTATTGATTTAATTAAACTTGTATTGATTTAATTACACTTCTCTGAATTTAATTACACTTCTATGAATTTAATTACTCTTTTATCGATTTAATCACACTTGTATCTACTTAATTAAACTTGTATTGATATAATTATACTTCTATAAATTTAATTACACTTTTATCGATTTAGTCACATTTGTATCGATTTACACTTTTGCATCGATTTCACTTATATTTATTTAAGTGAATTTGTAACAATTTAATCACACATTAATCGATTTTATCACACTTGATCGAATTAATAACATTTGTATCGATTTAAATACACTTATATGGATTTAATCACATATCGATTTAATTACACTTGTATCGATTTAATAATACTTGTATCAAATTAATAACACTTGTTTCAATTTAAGCAAGCTTATATTAATTTAAGTTTAGGTAAAATATTATGAAGATCCACTCGGGAAACATATAATCCCTTTACTTTAAAACGATTTGCGTGAAGACATATTATTAAATTTCTGGTATACTATAGACTAGCGTTTGTAGGGACTTACTGTCCTTCCGTCTTATATTAGGAATTAAAATGTTTAATTAAGAAGTTAATTTAATGGATTATTCAAGAAACTTAAATTTCTCATTAGCAATTTGGGCTTAGACTCTCCTGCATTAATATTATAGCGTGTGTGTAATGTAATATTACTAAACTAGAAAGTTTTAAGGTGCCCGATGAAAAATGATTAATATAATATACACGAAATATTTATTAAAGATTCAATTTTTCTTTTAATGTTGTGCAAAATGAAAATTATTTCTGATATATATACGAAATGGTAAAAAAAATATTCTTGTTATTTTCAGTTCCTCAGAATCATACGAAAAACCATATTTTTTCCTCAAGCCAATTCCATACTATACGATTGCCTCTTATATTATAATTGTAGAAAACAATTATGTTGAAATTGAAACATTCCTCCGAGAAGAAAATTCGTAACAATCTAATCTCCATATCACGTGAATAGAAATAAATGAAAAGATGCACGCGCACATAGTTAATTTATGTAACAATCTAATTTCTATATCACGTCACAGAAATAAATGAAGAGATGTACGCGCATATAATTAGTTTATGCAACAATATAATTTCCGTACCACGTCACAGAAATAAATCAAAAGATGTACGCACATATAATTAGTTTATGCAACAATCTAATTACTTTATCACGTCACAGAAATAAATGAAAAGATGTACGCTCATATAATTAGTTTATGCAACAATCTAATTACTTTATCACGTCACAGAAATAAATGAAAATATGTACGCTCATATAATTAGTTTATGCAACAATCTAATTACTTTATCACGTCACAGAAATAAATGAAAATATGTACGCTCATATAATTAGTTTATGCAACAATCTAATTACTTTATCACGTCACAGAAATAAATCAAAAGATGTACGCTCATATAATTAGTTTATGCAACAATCAAATTTCTATACCACGTCACAGAAATAAATCAAAAGATGTACGCACATATAATTAGTTTATGCAACAATCTAATTACTTTATCACGTCACAGAAATAAATGAAAAGATGTACGCTCATATAATTAGTTTATGCAACAATCTAATTACTTTATCACGTCACAGAAATAAATGAAAAGATGTACGCTCATATAATTAGTTTATGCAACAATCAAATTTCTATACCACGTCACAGAAATAAATGAAAAGATGTACGCGCATATAATTAGTTTATGCAACAATTTAATTTCAATACCACGTCTCAGAAATAAATGAAAAGATGCATGCGTTTATAATTAATTTATGCAACAACTTACTGAACAAAAAATAATTAATCTTAATAATTATATGATGCCATCTTACAGCGCTACAGAACAAGCTGTCAGTGATCAAATTAACTCTTATAGTGATACATCTTTGTTTTTAGTAATGAGTTTCTGTTTAACTAATGTCATGTCCTCTTTCTTTCTAGGTAAGTTAACGATTCGACTCTTTTCAACAATTCTTGATATGTGTTCAACTGTCACTCAGGTAAGACAGAAAATATTATTTTTCATGATGATCATATTCTGTGAAGGCGTCACACAAACATTACGATGTATTAGGCCCCAAGGTAGCAACGCAGAACATAGAAATGTTAGAAAACATTAATATTTTTATCCTAATTAATCTATAATATATGTATATATTAAACAATTTATAATCTATAACTATAACTTTATACGATATCAGCATAAAGTAACGTATCACTTGTAGGAATTACATAAAAAAATAAGTGTATACCTTGATTTAAAAATACAACTTTGTCATCCGAAATTAATTTTTACGATTAGGGCATTTCTTTGCTAAACGCATGGAACATTTTGACTCTTTATTTTACCTGACTGATTATTATAATATAATAATCAGTATCTGTATTATATTATAATATAATATAATATAATATAATATAATATAATATAATATAATATAATATAATATAATATAATATAATATAATATAATATAATACAGATTATTATAATATTAGTTTGTGGCAAAGTTGCATGGAAAAATAATTGTTTTAACTTGGTCAAATATGCATCCTATAACGCACGGGACACGTCCCTGTTTCATAGATGTGTATTTGACCTAGTTAAATTATTTTTCCAATGTAAGTTAACTACAAACTAATTTTAAATAAAACAAAAACATAACAACTAGATTCATAATAATTTTGCGATTTTAATCCATTTACGATAAGTGAAAAAGGAAGACCGAAAATGTCCCTGATATCATCCAGAGAATTGCCCATTATGTATATTAAATATATATGCGAGCTAAAGTTCATTATGATACGGAAAAAGAATTCTCCCCTGAGTTATTATCATCCTCATATTTCTCCACTTCAAATCGTTAATTATCTGTAATTATTTTCACCAGTTTGATCCCAAGAAAATAAAACATTCGACTCCGACATATTCCTTGCTTATTGCGATCAGAAGAGGATAAATTAAAAATTCATTTATGCACTACTCTTTAGTATTATTCAAACACTTCCTCTTAAGAGATATATCTCAATATTCGAGAATAAATTCTCCTTATTTCAAAACGCTCCATTTCGACACGAATGAACTTTTAACGAAAACAATACTTCAGACTGATTCTTACTCGCTAGTCACCTCTCAAAAGTGAAAACAAGAACCAGAACATACTCGAGCATGAACTTCAATCTCTAGTGAAAGGAAAGTTTCTGACTAACAATGGCAACACAAGCTATTATTCGCGAACTTTTCGGGTGCGCTATTCGATTTAAATCTTTCAAGATGAGGTTGTCGTTCGCTCCTGGAAGCTTAAAGTGCGAATTAAATTCTCCACCTTCTCATTAGGAATGATCGCATAAATAAAGTTGTCGTGAGTCAGAATGGTGATGTGTAACACGCAGACGATTTTGATAGACGAATTCGTTTTGTTTTCTCGATATGAAAGCTGTGCGTAACAACGTCACATTCAATTCTTTTGGACGGGAATAAATATGATAGGCATTGTGATAGGATAATTAAATTTGAAAATTCAAATTTGTCTTTAAACATGTATTAGGATTGGTCACAAACACATCACAACTGTTGCCATGCGATGCAACTTAAATACGACTCCTACTTCCGCTCTGTATAAAGATCATTGATAGTGGGTTTTTTATGTATGACAATTACCCATCGATATAGATAAACAACTGAATAGACTGCTTAACGGTGGAAAAATGAAGCCGTTGCCAGATCGTTGAGTGGATAAAAAACTACTGATTGCCGAGGATTGAAAATAAAATCTTGAGTTGCACACAGCAGAACTGTTGATTGTAGACCTTGATTAGTAATAATGTGCAAAAATATATCTACTCTAGGACTTTACAAGGTTTCTCGTATTCCCACCCAACTATAAATACGAACTGTGATTGGTTAATCATCCACCCATCATCATCAAGCACAGACGCGTTTTTTTCCTTGCATTGACATCGGAGCAGTCTATCCAGTTGTTTATCTATATCGTTGCAATTTACACAAATAGGTTTTTTTTATTTGTCACCACAACAGTCAACTAAACTTGTGATATACCATAGTAACGCCTTTAAAAAATAAATTCTAATTTGAGGGAATTAAAAAGCTGGTCTGTGTTAAGTGATATCATCATGAATAAAATCCATAGAGAGTACAACTTGGTGCGAGAGTACAAAAACAGTGGGAATAAACATATATGTATAAATGACTTCTTGATGCGTGATGTTGACGTTATTGCCCCAACCTAGAAGACAAGATAGAATACCGAAAAAATATTGTCTTGAGTGAGTATAAGTTTTTTTAGGTATGTTTATCTTTTGAAATTGGTGTACCTGCTAGTTTATAGAACAATTATCAACAATATATTCATACGTTCCTGCATACATTTTTCTGGGGGGGGGGGGGATTTTTGAAAATAATTGTGAAATAAGTGCTTTGTTTATATCATATTACCACAGAATTGATAAAGCTTTTTGGATGGATAAATTTTCATAAATTTTCTTTTTACTGTATTTTTTTTTTTTTTTTTTTTAATAAAATTTACATTTATTTTATAAAACTATACGAATAATTAACATTTGACAATTCTTCAAATAAAATTGAATAAAATTACATCATAATTGTGAAAATAACTTATAAAATATCTGACATTACATCACACTTTGTGAAGAAGGTATTATTCGTTCGTCGAATTCAAGAATTTATCCGTCGGAAGTTTTTAATAAATTCGAATGTTTTTCTCTGGGGCAAATATTTGCGCATTTTAGGCGATTGCTGCTGTATTTGTATCTATTGCATATTTAGTATCTCCATTTCATGGAATATTGGACATCCTATTAAATTATGGATGTGAACTGATTTCCAAAGTTTCTTTCTTGCCGTGGTAAAAAGAACCAGATGAATTGGTAAATTGTTTATGTCAAACGTAATAAAGCAATGGATATATATATTTTTTTTCCACGAGACGTTTTCGTTGCGTAAATAACTAAATGGTCAACGGCAAGGTTTAACTTAACTTAGTTCTGTTACAAATTTAAGTGATTGGTTAAGAAAACGTGTTTTGAAACAATGTTCCATTAAACTCTCTTTAGTAGCAGAAAAACTTTTAGTTAAAACTTCTTATAAGAACTTGAGAAACTTTTAAAAGCAAAGTAGAAAACCATTAGTATACTTTTAAAAACTTATTTTTATTTTACTGATCTGTATAGAAAATAGAAAGTACGCTATAAAATATATATCTATCATAACAGGGCACAAATTTGAACTCTCTTGAGTGGTCTAGTTTTTTTGTTTTTGTTTTTGAGACTTTGTCTTGTAAATTTTGATGATTAAAATTGTCCAATGAATTTTGTTGGGCTAAGAAAAAGGTTTTAATTTGGTTAGGTCCGCGCGGCTAAAATGGGTTATTTTGAGAATGATTTCCCAATCGTTTAACTTAATGAGATAGAAAATAGAAATGAAGATGAATTTATAATTGTTTTTTATTAAATATTTAGAATTATGTTTGAAAATTAATACTTAATTTATAGCCAATGAAATGCTTGTGTATCTAACATTTGCATTTGCACATTACCATATTTCTCTAAAATTTTGCACATTGGTAGAGAGCAATTAGATAACTTTTAAACTTTAGTTACATAAACTTACTAAACCGTATAATTGGACGATTAGTTAGTTGAGATAGCTTTTTGAATATCTTTTAATTTGAGAAGTTTTTTTTTTTTTTTCTATAAACGTAGTCAAATGTTTTTTCTATTATTATATAAAAAATATTTTTCTTCTGATTTGTTTCGCATTCAATGCAATATGTGAATACCTAGATAGTTCATGTACAGTTAAAAGAAACTAATCACCCAAACTGTTGCTGATAAAACTTTGTTTGTGGACTATAGAAATCATGTTTTTGAATACAAGCCAAATGATTCGTCCACAAATAGCAAAATATTAACTTGTCATCTGATACAGGTAGGTTACTCACTTCTTACACTAAGTTAAAGAATATCATCTTTCAGATGAAACTAGCAAATTTTCATATGTTTTGTGAACATGGGAAGTTAGTGCGGTAGTTACTGAACACTCTTTCTATTCGGTAGAATGTAATACTTAACAATGATTGAAAAGTAAAAGCTATCAAAGCAATGAAGAAAAGTAAAAGCACAATGGATTGTTACCGTAAACTATCTAATCAGCCCCAAACCCCTTTTGCACATCCAAAGCGAGTCGATGATCCATGACATTAAAGACAATTCACAATTCAATTTACTTCGGCAAACAAATCAGCAGAGAACTAATCTTCCTTTGACTTTGTATCAAAAGAGATCATTTTCTTCTTTTTCATCTTGACTGCTCTCAAACTATCTTCTTAACTTCCTTGAATTAAGTTCTCGCGCGATCTCGCGTGAAAGTAATTAGCTGCCGCTACGCACAGCACTTACTCCCACCTTCCGGTCTTTTTGACGCTCCGCCCACGTATTTGTACGCTTCCGCGCGTTTCTGGTGGAACTATTTTCTTGTGCGCGTAAGAATACGGGAACAGAGGGAGGGTGGGGCTGAAACACACATTCTTAAAACAGAGCAAACATAAAAAATATATATATTTGTAAAAGAATTCGAAGAATGTGAATATATAATGGTGCGGGTTTTCGTGGTACAAGATTGCAAATTTGTTCTTGCATGAATTGATTTTCGCCAAGAATTTCTAGAGAGGGTTTTTTTTATCTGAAGAATAGTTCGTGGTTATGAATGTGAATGAAACGGTGTTTTAGCTTGATTTCACAATGAGAAGTTTACTTTAATAATTTCATTGTCGGGACTCGAATGCAGTTAGTATATAAAAAAAAAAAATTATTAGAATATGATATAGGAATACCTAATTTTTTAAAAATTTATTTTAGAACATTCCTATTGAAGCAAAAAGCCTTCATAAAGTTACTTAGAAGCTTGTTGCTAATTGGGAATTAATTTTTGTTTTTCAAATAAAAATCATTCGGGAAAAACCTTATAGCTTGTAGGAAAAAGCTAGAAGAAAGAGCCAGTACGATTTAACAACAATTAGGATAGTAATTTTACAACGTATGGTGCTGACAGTGGAACAGTTAATATTTACTTTACAAATAGGTGTTATTAAAGTCTCATTGCATTGTAGGGACTTAAACGCAGTAGACAATATATATATATATTTGTTTCTATTAGAATATAATATTGGAATACATAAAAAAAAAATCTATTTTAGCACATTCCTATTGAAGCAAAAAGCCCGCATAAGGTTTCTTATAAACTAGGAAAGAGAGTTAGCCCCTTAGGTTTTAAGAGAAAAAGACAGTGGGGGACATTTTACAACGTATGGTGCTGGCAGTGTATAGTAAATATGTAAAATGCACTTAATACTATACGTTTTAAATTCACAGATGGGCTTCGTATTTAGATGTTGCAAACTACTACTTCTACGCCAAATCTCTCAGTATATTTCTATTAAAAAAGCTGCAGAAATGTTGTTCACACATTCCTTAGGATTTAGCGTCAAAAATATTTTTCCTAAGTGATATACGTCTTAACAGAATTGCACATTTTTCCAGGGCCCTTCCAAGAAAACTTCTGTTCCTGGCTTAAGAAATGCAGGGGCTTAAAACTCCATCCCCCTATTATAAAGCGGACGCCCCGGGGCTAAGTAGCTCCGGGCGCAATCAATTACGCCCCGGTCTGCTGAATTTCTTTATCGCCTCTCTCACATCTCCAGCTTCAATATATTTATCCACCAACGTTTCAGTTGCCAACTTTGGCGACCAAATGGTTCCTTTTGGCATCCATGTTGGATTAAGTTTAAAGCTGGGCGATTTGGGGGCTAAGTTTGTTCGTTAATCGTTAGTTTAGCCTTATTTTAAAGTGTTTAAATTACAATTTTGGCTATCCATAACATTTATTTCAGTGCACTAGGATGATTGATAAGAAACAGAAATTTGAAGTTATATTATTCGCGAATCAGGGTATTTTTACTTTCGATTACCCATTTGTATACATAAAGTAATAAAAGTATAGTATTCGGTAAAAAAAAAAAAAGGATACACAGGAACAGCTTGAAAACAAAAGCGAGCTGGAAAATCAAGGTTAAGGAGCTAAGTGGTAAAAATGAAAAAAAAAATTAACATTTCTCCACGTTTTGGAACATCCTTATTTCAAAAAAGTGATCTAGAAAAAGTGTCTGTCTGCCAGTCTGTCCGTGGTCAGCATAACTCCCGAACAAATTGACCTACGATGTTCAAATTTAGTTGCGGGTTGGTGGTGGCACAGGGACCTACCATTAAGGTTTTTGTCAAAATCGCGCATGCGCATAGGGTAGCTGCTATTGAAATAATCATGTTTTTCAATGATTTCTAAAGAACGGTTCTAACGATTTTTATAAAAATCGCTGTGGCAATGCCTCTTAAAGTTTTTTAAACATCCCCATCTCCTAAATTCCCGTAAAAATGCTTTAATGGCGTAAAAAGTTGAAAAACGAATGCCTTCAACACAGAGTTTTCTTTCCTTGAGCATACCTCATCAACGATCGTTTTCTCTTTCTCTCCTCAGTTTCACTTACAAGAAAGGATAATAAATGAAGTATTGAAAAGTATATCACCAAAATCATCATTTTGGCGGATTTTTTTTTTTTTCTAAATTTCCCATACAAGAATTATTGCAGAAAAATACCTCCAAACTGGTCATTTCTGCTAAATGTATGATGAAAAGATGAAAACGGTAAATGACACAAATCCACGTCAGTATTATAATGTAGTTGAAAGTTGTGCGATGTTCCACACCCATAGTTTGACATGGAGACTACGTGATATTAATATTGCCCAGTAACAAGCGTATAACCTAGTTTTATAAAAATAAAGTTACTGAATTTTAGGAGACTCAGTAATCTCTATAACCGTAATTTTTTATTTTTTATGTACCTTTACTTAATGATTTTAAAGCTTGCTAAAAAAAAAAAAAAAAACTTTTTTTAATCACTTTTACATGGTGGAGGGGGGGGGGGGGGGATTTTTTTCTTTTCTTTCCCGCTTCCTTTTTTTTTACTTTAAAAAATAATTAAGAAAATTACGGGAAACTTTTAAACTGCACTTTAATATACAGATTATTTTCTACAATTTCATACAAAAAGTAATGGTATTTCTCTACTAGTTAGTTTGAAAAGGTACGTTGAAGTTGGAAGTATTACTTTAACAGAAAATCAAAGTTAAAGGTATAATTCTAAAATAGTTAATATTTGATATTATTTTAAAAACAAAATATATTATATTTCTAATTTGTGTAGAATACATCAATGGAAAGTTGAAAAAACACATAACAACAGGAAATTATAATCCTAGAATCGATTTTTTTTCCCTCTCTTTTTGTTTTAAGAGTATTGAGTCCCATTGCTTTATTTTTCGTAAGAAAAATATTTACAAGTTCAGGGCAACAAATGATTATTACACTCTCAAAACTAAAAGCTATTTAAAAGCAACCAATTTTTCCCAAGATAAATCTTAACACGAAGCAGTTCCTCTTAAAAAATCCTCCAGGAAGGCTTTTCCTCTTAAAAAGTCCTAGAAGAAGACGTTTCTTCCTAAATTTCGGACTACACTTCAGATGCGGTTTTTAGGGGCTGGATATAGTCCTTGTGTGTATCTCGCATTATTAAAGAAGAACCAATGCGACTTCATAAAAGATGGAGAATATTTCCAAAGCCTTTATTCAACGCAACTTTATTTCTAAGAAAAGCAAAACTCAGAAATTGTAAGGATGATATAATGTAATGGAAAAAGAAGAGATCCCTTGTTATAGAGGATATAAAGATATTTTTGTTGTCCATTTAATAAATATAAGTTAATAGAAACTCTGCCATAAACTAAATATTGTAAAAAGATTCCGCTGCATATTTAGAAGAGTATCCAAGTATTCAGCGATACAAGTGTTAAATTTTCGGACACTATTTTAGGAACAAATTAATAGAATTTTGTTTAAAGCACTCTATATAGACCAAGATATTCTGCTGTAATTTTTTTTTTTTTTTTTTTTTTTTTTAATTTCTGAAAAGAATCCCATTTTTACTTTCAATTACCAATATGTTATCATAAGATAATGCATTTACATTTGGTCTTTTTTTTTTTCTTCGCATTTCTATTCGTTTTCGAATGTACTGAGTGAAAGAAAATGTGGTCAGCATAACTTCCGAATGGATTGATATACAATGTCGCATGCGCATAAGGTATCCGCCATTGAAAAAATAATTTAATTAAAAAAAATATATATTTTTAAAATTTGAAAAAGTTTTTAAAGTTTTAAAGCATCATATATTACTGCATAAAATTTTTCTGAAAAATATTTCTAAAAATAAAGATATTAGAATTTCGAGTCAGTCCCAGACCCCGTA
The DNA here is from genome assembly GCA_963978545.1 of Linyphia triangularis. Taxonomy (NCBI): domain Eukaryota; kingdom Metazoa; phylum Arthropoda; class Arachnida; order Araneae; family Linyphiidae; genus Linyphia; species Linyphia triangularis. The sequence continues at coordinate 18,807,927 of OZ021723.1, read as the reverse complement.
AACAGCTGTGTTTGGGTGGTTTGATATTTTTGGCGCAAAGGGCAACATTTGATCCATGCTGCAACAAACAAATTAATAAACATTGGATTAAAATTTAAGAAACATTGTATCTAAAAAATTAACTTAAAAGTCAAAAAGGAATCGTTTTAAGAGGTGGAAGCATTCCTCAAAATATGACCCGTGGAAATATAACAGTTAAAGGTTCAATTGGCTAAAGAATTACTCCAACGATTTTGATCAAAATCGCTGTGGTAATGCTTCCTAACGTGTCCTAACTCTTCGCTCAAGCACATGACACTTAGATTGAATTTTCCTGGTCAGCCGAGAGCCAGCCTGATTGCACTGGGGTTTGCGCTCTAGCCTCGCATGTCAAAGGTGCCGGGTTCGAATCCTGCGTTAAGCATGGGTGTTCGTTGTGGTTCGGAATCCACTTTAAGGGGACTGTTAAGTCAAAAATAAAAATTCTTCAATTTTTGTCTAAAATTCATGAAATTTTTTGTGCAGTTCAATAGCAATTAGATGAAACACAACCTAAAATTTCAAAAACTTATATTGATTTTTTTTTTCAAGAAATTAAATTTTTATTGAAAAATTTAGCGTTTTTTCAGTAATTTTAAAAACGTTTCTTGCAATTCGAATTTTTTGCAATCTGTCTAAATTTTTTTGCAATTTAAGAAATTGAAATATATACGATTTCTGATATGCGCGCTTACAAAAACTCAAATAATATTCTTAATTCTTCTCTAATCAGCAAAAGTAAGGTATGTACTGAAAGCTAGAATTGCAGGCTATATATTTCCACTAAAATATAAAAATAGAAATATTTGAAATTTTTGCCTTAACAGTCCCCTTAAGTTGTAGGTCCCGGCCTGATTAGTCGTTATTGTGCATAAAAATAGATCACTAAGCGTGCAAACCAACAACCTTGTCAGCCGAGTAACGCTGTTCGGCTATTCGGTCACACTTCAAGTAGGTTGAATATTGCCGATCAGCCGAGCTTCGACACTCGGCTCTTTGACCCGCAAAGTCACACTACACTTAGATAAAATATAGCCGGTCAGCTGAGCACCACCGACCAAACGACTTAGTGGTTAGCGTGCTGGCTTCTAGACCGCGAGGTTGCGGGTTCCGAGTCCAGTGTTAGGCATGGGTGTTTGTAAATGTATGTTGGCTTGTCTAATGACGAATGTTTCGGCGCATTATAGCCCTCGTGTTGCTGACGGCGCCAAATAATCTGAAAACAACCAACCAGCTAAGCACCGACGTTCGGCTTTCTGCTTCTCTGGGATACACCACACGTAGCTTGAATTTACCCCGTCGGCCAAGTAACGCAATTCTATCCAGCTCGCTAGGTCTCATCACACGAAAGTATTTTCTGAAATTTTAATTATTTTATGTTTTAATTATTAACAAACTATTTAAAATTGTAGGGAAACTCAAGTTAGTTTAAGTTTTCAAGTTGAAGCAATATTCTTTTTGCAATACTTTGAATGTTACTTAAAATTTAAGTAAGTGGATTTAATTATATTCGCGTATTTTTCAAAATAGTATTATTATTTGATTATATAACTATTGTTTTGCTAAAAAGTTGTTTGACGTTATTTTTTTTTTTTTTTTTTTTTTTTTTTGGTATTGAAACAAACTTTGGAAAGAACAGTGTTAGGAGCTTATTATATTAATGTGATAACTAATTGAGCATTTTAACTGATGATAATTAATTGAGCATCTTAACATGCAGTTTATACTGACCCTCTATCCTTTATAAGATCGCACATCAAATCTGAAGAGTTAAATGTTTTGGCACAGACGCCCATGTATATACAAATCTGTGCGCCATCTACATTTAAGAGTTACAATATTGCATGACGAAGGTGCCGGTTTCGAATCCCGAGTTAGGGTATGGATGTTCGTTGTAGTTCGTAATTCACGTTAAGCTGTACGTCCCGACCTGATTAGCCGTGCATAAAAATAAGTTGTTGAAAATACAAACCAACCAAGCCAAAACTTGTATCCACTTCAAGGACTCTTTTTTTTTTTTCGTTTGGCGAAATCCAGCAATATTTTCCTCAATTTGGCGAACTTCTAAGTGAACAAACAGAAATACTGACAGCAGCCTCGCTCGTATATATAACGACCGTAATCTCTTAAGTGAGCTTTAACAACGTAATTGCCGACTCTTTAACTCCCGAATAAGTACTGTTTAGAGAGAAGATCGTAACTTCCAGCTCTCTACTTTTATATAGTGCTGAGATCGAAGGGATAACAAAAAAATTGCGACTTTTATGTTGCAATGTGTCTAGTTATATGTGTGTCTGGATGGCTTAGATAAGGAAGGTTGTTGGGATCATTAAAGTGGGGGTGTAATCGTGTAGTTGAGGGAGATAAGGCGATGGTTTGTAGCGAGATTATTAATATAGGGGGTAAAAAATCAAGGAACGTAGCATTCTACATCAAACTATAAAAGCTGACCAAATGTTTCAGGTGCAAAAACGTTGTTTTTGATAATTGTGTCGGATAAAGCTAAACTTCAATCTTTTATCAAAGTTAAGAAATCTGCTTAAATTTCGATTATTACTTTCAGTTATTCAAATGTATACAATACACATAGGGTAATGAAAGTATAGGATTTAGTCCAAAAAAAAATCGATTTTTTTTTTCCCCTCCACGTTTTGGAACATCCTGATTTCAAAAAAGTGATCTAGAAAAAATTTGTGTCTGTAGACAGCACAACTCCCAAACAAATTGACCTGCGATGTTCAAATTTGGTGTGTGGGTAGGCGGTGGCAATAAGATTTTCGTCAAAATCGCGCATGCGCAAAGATGGCTGCTATTGTAAAACCCATGTTTTTCAATGATTGCCAAAAAACGGCTGTAACGATTTTGATCAAAATCGCTGTGGTAATGCCTTTTAAAGTGTTCTAAACATCCCCATATCCGAAATTTCCGAAAAAACGCTTTAGCGGCGTAAAAAGTTTAAAAACGAATACCTTCAACACAGAGTTATCTTTGCTTGAACATAGCTCATCAACCATCGTTATTCCTTCTTTCATCAGCTTCATTTATAAGAAAAGATAATATAAGAATTATTGAAAAGTCTATCGCCAAAAACACCATTTTTTTATTTTTTTTTCCTCTCTCTAAGACCCATACAAGAATTATCGCAAAAAATATCGCCAAAATTGGCCATTTTTTCTAAGCGAATAATGAAAATATAAAAACGGTAAGTGACACAAATCCACATCAGTAAATCAGTAATATAGTGTAATTGAAAGTTGTGTGATGTTCAACACCTGTAGTTTTATAAAGGTTTGTCCTGATTAATCTTTCTAATGAAACAAAAAGTTTGAAATTTAAGACAGCTTATTATTAAAGATTCTAAATTTTCTTATCCAAGAAAATCTAAGTAGGTGGATTGAGTAAACCTAAATAGAATGAGAGCAGTATAAATTCGCCTATTTATCGAATTTAGTGAAATTTTAGTAACATTTTATAACAAAAAAATATTGCCAAATTGGCGAACTTTTGACGATAGTTTAAGCGATGTATAAATAGTTATTAATTTCTTGTTTTGCTTAACGACTTTGACTTAGTACAGGGACATAGCTTTTGTATGATCATATCGCCAAATTAGTTTAGAGGCTAAAACTAAAATAAAAAGTTAATTAAATAATTGTTACTCTTACGTCAGTCGGGTACCAAATAAAAATTGCCAAATTGTTGCGATAACTCATCTAAACTAATAACCTTTAAATTATTTATAATTCCTATATAAAATCACTAGCTAAATACCCGTGCTTTGCTACGAAATTTTAACATGTGCAATATTTTAGCTAGCTGTGAGGCCTCGCCTTGCGGAAATCTGTCATTCGTGTATAAAACCCAGTTTTTGGTGCTTCGCTGGCAAGAAGGTTCATCGCTACACAAAATCGAGCTCGCTTCGTTCGCTGAAAAGTTCATGGACACATAAACACAGGCTTATTTCACTAGTTAAAAGGTTCATTGCTGCGTAAGCATAAGCTCGCTTCACTCCCTAAAATCTAATTGCTACGTAAAGACTTCATATTGTAAGCCTCTTTCTTGTCAAGAAAAAAAAAATTCCCCGTTAATACAATAATACAACACCCCTTTAAGATAATTTTAACACGTGTTTGTGGAATGCAAAATTAGAAAATAAAACTACTTATGTTGAAACTTTAAGAGATCTAGGCTTATTCGAAGTCGCTTTTTGTGAAAAAAATTAATTGAAAAACAAATTAAAATTTTAACATTCTTTTTGTCAGTCCAATTAGAAGGCCAGAACTACTTGTGTTGAAAATTTCAGAAATGTAGCCGAATTACAAATCATTTTGTAAAATATTTGTTAATTGAAAATTAAAAAAAAAAAATTCTGTTTTTGAAAAATCCAATTAGAAGGCCACAACTATTTATGTTGAAAATTTCAGAGCTGTAGCACTATTAGTAATCGTTTTGTAAAATGTTTATTAATTAATTAATAAAAATTAATTAAAAAGGAACAAAATAAAAATTTAAAGTTCTGTTTTTTAAAAGTCCGATTAAAAAGCCGAAACTACTTATGTTGAAATTTTTAGAGCTGTAGCCATATTAGATATCGTTTTGTAACATATTTATTAATTAATTAAAAAAATTAATTAAAAAAGAATTAATTAAAATTTTAACATTCTGTTTGTGATGCATAAAATTAGAAGGCCAAAACTACTTATACTGAAAATTTCAGAGCTCTACTCTAATTTTAAATAGGTTTCTATAGATCCACAGAGCTACAGACAGACAGACACACAGCTTGTTTTATTAGTATAGATTACAGAGTTATTATAGCAACCCTATAACAAACCATTAACATTTAGGGTTGGCGATGCATGTGGTTTGGATTTAGATTTTGTGATAACTGCGCCAACTGTTATTTGTTTAACGGAAGAGTACCAAATAAGGTTATGTTAACGTGGTTGATATTGTTTAATCTGTTCGGCGCAGTATGGCCCACGTGAAGCCCTTACGCCAGAAATAAAACCAACCAACCAACCATATAAGGTTATTGATTAAAATATTCCTTAGCTACAAAAAATAAAATTAGAAATAACAATTCCCCATATTATACCCATTGTTATTCATTATTATTTACTTGATGAGACTTAAATGTACATACTCGGTAACAAATTTAGTTGATATACGAGACAGAATGAAAACTGTTCCGCTATGCATTGATTGAAAATCAGCGTGTTTATTGAACTAATTTACAAACGGGGTTTTGGCCAATAGATATTGAACGCTAGTAGCAAATATGATTTTTGTAAAAACAAACTTTATTCTAAAATAAATCATTATTAAATACAAGTGATACGTCTCTTAAATAACCATACCAGTTCAAAGTTTGTTTGTTTTTTCGTTACCCCCATATTCTTTTTACTACCTCTGTTTTGATTGGTTGCATCAGTATTCGGTTGCTTTCCTTCCAGTAATGAGATATCAGGGGGGTTGAAGTCTAATCTGGAATTCGCCACGACGTTGCCACCATCGATTGCTAAATAACCACTTTCGATTAAGGATGTGCGATGAGACATGACACCACTGCAGATGGGAAGTAAACAGACAGGACGCGAACATCTCAACTTAACATCTGAATACGAACCGGGAAGAAAAAGAATTCAGAACATTCTTAGTTGTTTTAATGTGCAGCAGAAATTAAATCGAATAATATTACCGTTAAATACAAAGTTTTAAATACAAAGCCTTTATATGCATTGCCAATTTTTGTGTGTAATGCATATAAAGACAATGCCTGCATTTTTATTTATTTATTCTTTTAATTTTTATTTAATTCTAAATATTTCGAAAAGGCCTTAAACATGAAAATTTCTGCTCAATGCATTTTTTCTTTCTTTCTGTTTTGTTTTTTTTAATATGCAATCAAAGTTCCCCTGTTAGACTTTGGTGTGAAAACGGTTCATTCGGTTTGCATTGAATGTGACGCCAAGAGATCCCAAACATCTTGGCTTGAAATGCAGCAACGAAAACCAGTTTTGCAAGTTTCTCGCAAATCTCGCCAACCTGTATGAGATATGGCAATGGTCTACCAAATCAACGCCAACTATTTGGCAGAAACCTCACGATAACCTTAGAAGCGGAAGGAACTCTTGACGTCACAGATTTTGTTGAATGTTTTGATCGGACTGGTTTTGGGGCATTTTCTTTTCTTAATATTTAAATAACTAATTTTTTAAAGGAACTTTTGTTTGAATATTTAGAATCAGAAAGAAATTCTTCATAAATAAAAACTAATTTCACTCGTTTTTAAAAAAAAATGCGGGATTTGGCCATTGCAACTTCTTGAGTTCAGTTCGAGTTTGTTTTACCATTAAGCACAAAAGATCATTCCGAACTATACACTAATTTTTTTTGCGCCTTAAACTTAATTGAAATCATTGTCATCCACAACAAGTCTATTTGCTAAGATTCAGCTCGATTAGGTGACGGAAATTGGGTAAATTAGCCCTCCGAGGATTTTAATTCGTCAACCTTAATAAGGAAAAATTTCAATCAATAAATATCGCCAGCTGACCATGTTTGATATCTGAATAATAAAACGTGAGTAAAAGCTAATAAGTATGACTTAAAGTAATTGAAACGTGCGTAAAATCAGCCTTTACGTGACTGTCTCAAAACTTGACAGAAAGCATTGTCATCGACAACGAGTCAACCAGCCAAGTTTCTGTTTAATTGTATGAAGAGAAGTAGGTTTATTTGTATTCCGAAGCGATAATAGACGCGTGTGTAAAAGCGGTTTTTTAGTGACTGGGAAGCCCACAAAACTTGACAGAATGCGTTATCATCGACATCGAATCTATCTGCCAAGTTTCAGACGGTTTGTATGACGGCAAGTGGATTAATTTTTCTTCTGCTGATTTGCCCATCGACACTCACAAAATTGAATTGAATAAAGGATTTAATAAAAAGTAAGTCTTATAATACTGACTGTTGTCTCATGGTATTATATTAATTTAATCGTTTTGAGACCTATTGTGTCTTTGAAATCCAATTTCATGAACTTTGTTCTTCAATGGATAATTCCCGCATTTTTTAAAAACGAGTGAAATTAGTTTATATTTATGAAAGAATTTCTTCCCGATTCCAAATATTTAAACGAAATTTCTTTAAAAAAAAATTAGTTATTTAAATATTAAGAAAAGAAAATGCCTCAAAACTGAGCCAAAACTAGTCCGATCAAAACACTTAACATAATCTGTGACGTCAAGAGATCCTTCTGTTTCTATGGTTATCGTGAGGTTCCTGCCAAATAGTTGGCGTTGATTTTGTTGACCATTGCCATATTCCGCACAGGTTGGCGTGATTTGTGAGAAACTTTCAAAACTGGTTTCCACTGCCGCATTTCAAGCCAAGATGTTTTGGAGCTCTTGACGTCACATTCAATTCGACCCGAATGAATCGTTTTCTCGCCAAAGTCTAACAAGGGAACTTTGATTGCATATTTAAAAAAAAGAGCATTGAGCAGAATTTTTTTTGGTTATGGCCTTTTCGAAACATTTAGAATTGAACAAAAAAATTAAAGAGAAATGCGGGAATTGTCCATTTTTGGATGACAGACGCGCAAACATATTTCTGTTTGTATGCAAGCACATCGACGATTTTCAATCTTCAAAGCATCCATCTTGCCCTACACGGTCTTATATTCTTGTCTCTAGCAAGCTTCCAAAGAGAAATAAGTTTGTGCTGCCATCCAACAATTGATAAACGAACTTCGTAGAAGTGGATATCAAATTCCCAAAGGGTATCAAAACGCTTAAATTAAAACAGTACCATGAGACAACTGACGGAATTTACAAATCTCGTCAGTGAGGTAAAGAGTCAAACATATAACCTATTAAGGAGACTGTTAAAGCAAAAATTTCAAATTTTTCGATTTTTATATTTTAGTGGGAAAATATAGCCTGAAATTCTAGCTTTCAGTACATACCTTACTTTTGCTGATCCGAGAAGAATTAAGAATATTATTTGAGTTTTCGTAAGCACGCATATCAGAAATCGTCTGTTTTTCATTTTCTTAAATAGCATTTTTCTCTTCATGTGTATTTGAAGATTTTAGAGTATTCGATTTGTTCCTTGCGATTCAAAAGTTGATGTATTTTTTTTAAATTTGGAGATATTGTTTACTATACTGTTTTGAACACAAATGTGCATGGATTTTGGAATCTGGTTATTTTTTATTGTTTTACAGCAATTTTCTTAATGCTTCTATTTAAAAAGTTTACATTTTTTGCCGTTGTACTAAAATTTTACTTTTAAATAATTAACCAATCAGTCAAATTCAAAATCCATGCACAATTATGTCAATATATATTCGATTAACTTGTACAAAAAAATTGAAACAGATTGCAAAAAATTTGAATCACAAGGAGCGTTTTTAAAATTACGGAAAAAACGCTAAATTTTTCAATAAAAATTTAATTTCTTGAAAAAAATCAATATGAATTTTTGAAATTTTGGATTGTGTTTCATCTAATTGCTATTGAACTGCACAAAAAATTTCATGAATTTTGGAACAAAATTGAAGAATTTTTATTTTTGACTTAACATTCCCCTTAACCCTTTCACTCCCAGTGATGCCAATTGGAATCACAACATTTACAATTTTTTTTCTCCTCACCTAATACTCCCAGTGAATTCGAATCAACGTTTTTTACAATCATCAAACTATTCTCTGCCCAAATATATTTTTCTTTTTCACCAATATATGGCTGCACGGGTTCTGTTGATGAATGAAATGAGGCTTTTTTTATGTTTTCTCAATTCCGAAAAAGATGCCGAAATTAATTTCAATTTTTAAGTAATTTAAATTAAATAACTCTTTTAAATATGTTCGTATTATTTTCTTTAATATTTAAAAATTGTATATTAACCATTTTTAACGAATAAATATTTTAAAATTTTAACATTTGCAACGATTAAAAAGTGATGATTCCATTTGGCATCATTGGGAGTTAAGTACAACTCAACACCTTTCCCCGGCTATATTATTTATTTTAGATTCGAACTGTTATTACCACGTTATTGCTATTTTTTTCTAGCAGTATTCACTACGTTAAGATATATTTACGGCTAAATAGAAGATTTCAAATTTTATTTGATTTATTTAGAAATGCTGAAGCGAAATAGCTTTATAGACTTGTCCTATACCTAACGCCCAATGATGCCATTTGGAATCATTTTTAATTTTAATTAAAAAATTAAACAAAAAAAATTGCTTTCAACCCTGTTATTCTGGATACCAAATGAGTATATTTTATAAATTTCAGATTTTTAAAATGAAAAATAAATAATTGGGACTGAAAGGGTCCGTCATAACCGCTAGCTTTGGTCTACCCATTTTAAAATAGTATATCACAGATCCATTGTACTTTAGAAACCGAAAAACATCCTCACCTCCCTTAAAAACCAGTGCATATTCAGATACCTTTCTTCGAACCAAATCTTCCGACGAACGACAAGAACTTATTTCCAGGACATTAATAACAAATCCTCCAACACACAAAAGCCGCCCTATTGTTTCGGGAAGGGAAAAAGATCCATTCATAAAACAGCCGACCGATTGCTACAGATATCGACCTTTTACAACAGAGTTCCAAAAGCGAGAGAGAGAAGAAAAAAAATCCCATATTACATAAAAGAACCAATTAAATCTCTGAATTTGAGATATGGGCGCGGCCGGCTTTTGTTCGGAAAACTCGGTCGGAATGTTCTATCTCAAGGAATGTTTCGAACAAAAGAAGGTTTCTGGGAATGTCTTGATATCTTGATGTAGGGGCAATATGTCGCCGGTGTCTTTTATGTCACCGCTGGGAGTTGTTAAGAGGAGGGGGTTTGGAAGTTAACGAGCAAAGGGAATGCTAATTACTTTTAAGGGAGTTGGATTTTTTTCAAATGAGGTACCTTTTTGATGACGTTGCGTTTTTAGGTTTCGATTTGTTTGTTTTTTTATTGAGTTTAAGCGAAAGGTACTCGAAAAATGTGCTCGTGTTGTTTGAAATGCATGAAACTGATAAGAGATGTTTTGTTGTTTGTTTTTTTTTAGTATATATTTTTTTAGTTTACGGGTTCTCTAAATTACTGTTTAGGGAAAAAATAGAGAAAAAATAGAATGATGTATGGTGCTCAAAAATTTTTTTGCCCATCAAGGTTTTTGGACGTCCGATATCCACTTTAAAAAATCACTAGTTTGCAAATATCTTTTTGATTTAAGACAGGAAAATAAAATAAATTTTAGAATCCCTAAATAAGCTTTTAAAACTGAATTTATAGCTATCAGATAAAAAAAAAAAAGCGGAAATATTTTTCTGTAAAAAACTGATTAATCTATTTCTCAAATTTAAATACTCTAATAGCAGTTTAGAGTGCATGTAGTTCTAAAAAAAAATGTGGTTGGGAAAACTTTCATATTTTAAAAGTAAGCCAAATTGGCGACATCAGTTACGTTATTAGCGACGTCGTACTTATTGCCAACTTGGCTCACTTTTAAAGATGCAACTAAGCAGTCACCAGATATCTGAATGGACAATTCCCGCATTTTTTAAAAACGAATGAAATTAGTTTATATTTATGAAGAATTTCTTTCCGATTCCGAATATTTAAACAAAAGTTCTTTAAAAAAAAATTAATTATTTAAATATTAAGAAAAGAAAATGCCCCAAAACCGTGTCAAAACTAGTTCGAACAAAACACTAAAAAAATCTGTGATGTCAAAGATTCCTTCCGTTTCTATGGTTATCGTAAGGTTTCTGCCAAGTTGGCGTTGGTAGACCATTGCCATATCCCGTACAGGTTGGCGCGATTTGCGAGAAACTTGCAAAACTGGTTTCCGCGGTCGCATTTCAAGCCAAGATGTTTGGGAGCTCTTGACGTCACATTCAAGTCGAGGCGAATGAATCGTTTTCTCTCCAACGTGTAGTAATTGAACTTTAACTACAAATTAAAAAAAAAAAAAAAAAAAAAAAAAAAAAAGGCATTGAGCAGAAAAATTTTCTGTTTATGGCTTTTTCGAAGCATTTACAATTGAATAATAAATAAAAAAATTAAAAAAAAAAATTTAATTGTCCATTGTCTACAACCTTCTCAATTGAAAATTAACGAGCAATTTGTTACCACTGATCTCTACTACAACTTCTGGATAGCGCATGCTTGGTTACTGACTTGAAGTTGAAGAAGGCTTAATAATCACCATAGAAATCTATACAATCAACTTCCCCCAAAACCAGTTCAAATTTGTTTGTAACTATGGGCAACCTATTTCAAAGCATTATGGGGGGAAGTATTCAAATGACATCATCTGCTTGCACAGCAGAAACCGCTAATAAGCAATCCAGAAGTTTGTAGTAGATATCAGTGTTTGTTACCAACTAAGAAAGAAAAATCATTAGTTGGCAAGTTATGGTATATTTGGCTATCGGATTTGATTTAACTAATTAAAAGTTTACTGTTGGCCAGTTTCGGCCATTTTTACCCCGGCAGACCAGTGGATTCGTAATCTACTCATTTTTCTCCATTTTCGAAAAATTTAGAATGTTGTTCAATAGGGTACCTAAATTTGTAATCGTCTGTCGGAATATAAGAAAAAATATCAATATAAGATTAATGAGACTAGAACTATTGATTATCACTTGTAAACAACTGGAACTACTCCTCTGAAATGTTCTAGTAATAGTTTATTTCAACTAACATCTGACAAAAATCGTCTTCCAATCATATAGACAATATTTTTTCTGTACTGACAACTTCGGGAAAAAACGAAACGAAAAAAGAACAACAAAAAAAATGTCGATTGTAAAATAAAAGGTCCTCCTAGAAAAGCAAGAGTTGCCATTCTTGTTTCGAGAAGGAAAGGAGTTTTCGGCAATTTAAGAATTTCTATCAAATCGAAATTGCGCCCTCTATAGTAGTTTGTTTTTCTATGTGTTACATCGGTTGGAGAAAAAGGGTTTTTCAATTTTATCGGAAGAAAGAATTCGGAGATTTCCTGGTTTTTTTTTTTTTTTTTTGTGTGTGAGTTCGAGAATTCTAAAAGAACAAAGCGATTGAATTGTGACCCGATACCTATTAATCAATTGAAGGAAAGTTTCAGCAGTATTAAAATGTTTCATGTCTTTAATTCAATCAAGCAGTTAGAGCTAATTTTATTTTTATATATGATATATATAGAATATGACAGTTCTGCAGCAGGCGGGAGGCCGAGTTGATGTGTTTTGCTGCTGATGTTCGGTAGTTTTCCTCCTGCTTTAGTTTTAGTTTCGGTTTCGTTATAGGCTTCGCTACGAAATTTTAACATGTGCCATATTTTAGCTAGCTATGAGGCCTCGCGTTGCGGAAATCTGCCATTCGTGTTATAAGAACCAGTTTTTGGCTCTTCGCTCGCAGGAAGGTTCATCGCTACGCAAAATCGAGCTCGCTTCATTCGCTGAAAAGTTCATGGACAAATAAACACAGGCTTATATCACTCGTTAAAAGGTTCATTGCTATGCAAGCATAGTTTCTCTTCACTTGCTGAATGGTTCATTGCTGCGCAAGTATAAGCTCGCTTCACTCACTAAAATCTAATTGCTACGTAAAGACTTAATATTGGAAGCCTCTCCCTTGTCAAGAAAAAAAAATTCACCTTTAATACAATAATAAAACACCCCTTTAAGATTATTTTAACACGTATTTGTGGAAAGCAAAATTAGAGGCTAAAACTACTTATGTTGAAACTTTCAGAGATCTTGGCCTATTAGAAGTCGCTTTTTGTGAAAAAATTAATTGAAAAACAAATTAAAATTTTAACATTCTTTTTGTCAGTCCAATTAGAAGGCCAAAACTACTTGTGTTTAAAATTTCAGAAATGTAGCCCACTTACAAATCGTTTTGTAAATATTTGTTAATTAAAAAAAAAAAAAAAAAATTTAAAGAAAATTTAAATTCCGTTTTTCAAAAATTCAATTAGAAGACCACAACTAATTATGCTGAAAATTTCAAAGCTATAGCCCTATTTGAAATCATTTTGTAATATATATATTAATTAAAAAAAATAATTAATAACGAACTAAACAAAAATTCTGTTTCTTAAAAGTCCGACTAAAAGGCCAAAACTAATTATGTTGAAAATTTCAGAGCTGTAGCTCTATTAGATATTGTTTTGTAACATATTTATTAATAAATTAAAATATTAATTAAAAAAGAACTAATTAAAATTTTAACATTCTGTTTGTGATGCAAAAAATTAGAAGGCTAAAACTACTTATGTTGAAAATTTCAGAGCTCTACTCCAATTTTAAGTAGGTTTCTATAGAGCCACAGACAGATATCTAGAAACACAGACAGATAGACAGACACACAGCTTGTTTTATTATTATAGATTGAAAACTGAAACTTAGTTAGAGGAAGTCTTAGGAAGGTTCATTGCCTATACTCGCTATGTTACAATCTTCTAGCTCAGAGCATTAAGAAACTACTTTCTACAAAATTTTGAAATTTGGTGAGTTGGTACGAAAAAGCTCACTGAATGAAATGACATAAAGTGTTTTCATTTGATGTATATTTATTATAAATGAGAACTAATACGTTGAACGCCGCGTTAGCCATCGGTCGCTGACAGTGTAAAATATAATATTAAAAAAAATATTACAATGCTTGAAGAAATTACTGAAAAATTATTTAATTTTTATTTATTACAGGATAGTATCATTAACACGTCGAGTGCCACATCAGCCATCGGTGGCTGACAGTACACTGTTGTTTTCCCATATCTATAATCTGACATAGTGCCTTTCTTAGTACTTTTTAAAGTGCAGGAAATCTTAGTTTTTGAAGTACTATTGATATTTCAATAGATAAAAATATTATTAAATATACTATGTCCAAAATGCCTTTGTGGTTGGTTGTTTTCAGATTATCTGGCGCCATCAGTAACACGCGGGCTAGAATGCGCCGAAACATTCGTCATTAGACAAACCAACATACATTTACAAACACCCATGCCTTACAACGGAACTCAAACCCGCAACCTCGCGGTCTAGAAGCTAGAATGCTAACCACTATACCGTTTGATCAGCAAAATGCCATTGTGAAAAATTGCCAAACTAAGAATTTTAAGTCCGAGGTCTGTCAACGCTGCGTAAACGTGTGGAATGAATGTCTATAAGCATTTAATTCTAAGCGTAAATATATTCTACTGCGATAAGAAACAATAGCCCTAATGTATTTACTCAACTGTACCGAATAAATTTCAATCTGTTAACAACGGTGCGCTGGTATTGCGGTATAGCAATGCGAAGCGCTGAAGGTGATTTCCTTAAGACTTTGACTGACCAAACGGTATAGTGGTTAGCGTGCTAGCTTCTAGACCTTGAGGTTGCGGGTTCGAGTTCCGTGTTAGGCATGGGTGTTTGTAAATGTATGTTGGCTTGTCTAATGACGAATGTTTCGGCGCATTATAGCCCTCGTGTTGCTGACGGCGCCAGATAATCTGAAAACAACCAACCTTTCTTAAGACTTTTCATGTCGCTAAACGTGTTAAAATGGAAAAAGATAAAACCAGGGGGAGCCACTACATATGCACTGACGTAAGGTTTACAAAATATAAACTAATATCTATATTAGACTCTATTTTTGAGTTTCTAATTTATGTCATTTCATGAGGGGGGGGGGGGGTGATCGTTTTCGTACCTTGTCACCAAATGTCAAGGTTTTATAGAAAGTAGTTTCTAAATGCACTGGGCTAGAAGATAGTAACATAGCGAGTTTAGGGAATGATCCTTACTTTACTAAACTTCAACTTAACTTGACATCACTAGACGGTAGATCGTCACAGTGCTCATAGGTATTTAATCCATTTTGGCGGCGTGAAAGCATAATGTTCGCCAAACCACAACCCTGAAGAGAACAAAAGGCTATAAGGTTTGGAGATAATTATGTCTTCACTCCGCTAAAATGGATTAACTGCCTATGAGCACGGGGAAGATCTATCGTCTAGTGATGTCAAGTTAAGTTGGAGTTTAGTATAGGACTTCTTCATAATACTAGGAAGATAGACTGGACTCTGAATTATGTAATAGTATATGTATCAAAACCTTTTGTAAACCAATGTTTCAAAGCATTTATATAGAAAACACGCAGTGTAACATACTATTTGGCATACTAAACGCGTTTTAAGCTTCTGCAAGTTTTTAATCAGAGATGATTGGGATAAAAGTTGTTGAACAATAGGTCATACTAATTTCTGCCACTTGGAGCCGATCAAACGGTATAGTGGTTAGCGTGCTAGCTTCTAGACCACGAAGTTGCGAGTTCGAGTCCCGTGTAAGGCATGGGTGTTTGTAAATGTATGTTGGCTTGTCTAATGACGAATGTTTCGGCGCATTATAGCCCTCGTATTGCTGACGGCGCCAGATAATCTGAAAACAACCAACCAACCGAATCTGCCACTTGGAAAATGCATTCCACAACATTTTGAACGCTTTTAGTATTAAATAAAATAACCCATAAAAACAAAGTTTTTTATATATATCCTTTATATGCTTTGCCAAGTTTTATATTCATTTAAATAGCGCCGATTATGTTGCCAGCGTGTGCTTGATGATTGCCTCTAATTTTAAACATTAAAAACATCTCTACCAGCGGAACATGCGGCAAACTACGCATCAATTTTTGTATTAAAAATTAATGTGAATTTATGCATTCATGTCCAAATATCTTGTATTTTTTCGGATTAAAACAATTTTGGCAACAGGAAAGACTTTTAACACTGCTCGGTTAAAATTCTTTCGCTTAAGCTTGGCGTCCACTATCGCTAAGCAGAGCAGATCAGAGAGGAGTGGATTAGAGCCAATTACAAGGCTGTCAACGTCCATTGTAGCTCGAAGCTCGTGCTATAGTAGACATTGGCAGCCTTGTAATTGGCTCTAATCTACTCCGCTCTGATCTGCTCTGCTTAGCGATAGTGGACGCCAAGCTTTACATAGTTACTTCGCAACCCAACATTGAATTGACTTCATCATACTCCGTAATCAATTTATGCATTCACGTCCAATTACCTGTTTATTTATTCGGATTAAAACACTTTTCGCATCAGGAAAGAATTTCAGCAATGATCAGTTAAATAGGACTTATTAGCCCTCCTAAACGATTATAGAAACGTGTGTAAAACCGACTTTTTAGTGACAGTAACAGCCCCCGAAACTTGTTAGAAATCATTGTCGTCGATATCTAATCTATCTACCAAGTTTCAACTCGATCAGATAACGGCAACTGAGTAAATTAGGCTTCTGTAGATTTGCCCGGAAGTCACATACACTCAAACAAAAGTTAATATAATGGATTTAAAAATAACGTCAAACTTATTTAAATTTGTTTTACAACAAACTCAAATGCAACAATGTTTTTTACTTCACTTAAGAGTACTTAAATTGATTTGGAGTAAATTAATATAAAGAACATTTTGGTAAATGAAATGTTGAACGTACTTCATAAAAGCAACATTAAAATATCGAGTTATTTCGAAACTTAGTTAGAATATACTATGTTTGAAAAATTAATGTGGCGTCTCATTTTGCAGAAGAATCCATTACATTCAAAATATTAATCTCGGAACAATTTTTATTGTATTATCCAAATAACCAAATTTGAACTCCTTACGTAGAGCTTCCAAGTAGATTTAGTGAAATAAACAGTTTTAAAATATTATGAATTTATTCGAATCAAATTTATATGCCTTTGAAATATGAATCTTTATTTACACATCATATAACAAGGAAAAGGATTCCACAAAATTAAAAATGCAATACCTGATGTAAAACAGTTATGGTAAAAGGATAAATATTTCTAGAAATGTAATTCTTTTTACGAATTCAATTGAGAACTTATCCGTTTCATTGCAACAATATTTATTGCATTTAAATTAAAATAATTCCTAAGATTGAGTGAAATTATAATAAATCCTCAATTCCTTCTTTGTATTTCATAAGGAATTTACGTAGAGAATAAAAATTTTAGAATTCTTTCTGGTTTTCATTTTTTTTTTTTTTTTTTTTAAATTGCCTGTTCGACGATATTTTTGGCAAGTATTCTTACATGCAACACCCTCCCTACCCCCCCCCCCCCTCCTTTTTCCCGAAAACCTCCCCAACTGGAGAATTTGGCGATATACTTTTTGATAATTCTTAATTTTCCTTCATATTGTAATTGAAAAAGACGAGGCAAAATTTCATTGGTGAGCACTGCTCAAGGGAAGAGAACTCTGTGTTAAAAGCATTCGTTAATTCTTTTAGCGTCTTTATCGCATTTCTGCGGAAATTCCGGAGGTGGGGATGTTTAGAGCACTTTAAGAGGCATTCCCTCGGCGATTTTGTTCAAAATCATTAGAGTCGTTTTGCTGAAAAACATGATTTTTTCAACGGTATCTACCTTATGCCCTTGCCCTATTTTGACCAAAACCTTAGTGACAGGTCTCATGGCTTACAGTAACCTGTATGCAATAGTTGAATATCGTAAACCAATCTGTTCGTAAGTTATGCTGACCACTGATTATGCTGACCACAGGCACACAAACGGAAATTTTTTTTCTAGACCATTTTATTAACTCAGCAAATTCGAAAATGTGTAGAAATGCAAAAAAAACAAAAAATTATTGTGTGTGTTTTCTTAAACGTATGTGTATTTAAAAAATATGTTTATATAGTAAATAAACGTTCGTTAAATAATAAGGTAACCGGCACCAAAACCAGTTGGCAAACTTTCAATTCTGGGAACCCTTGCAGAAGTATACTATTTTCTCGAGGACTGGTTACGGAAAAGCGTCTCTGTAAAACGGCTTTTACCTTGAGTAGATTCTTCGTGCAAGGAAGCGCTTAACACTAAAAGGCATTCACCTTCGCAGATACAAAAAAAATAACGGGAGGCTATGTACTAGGGAGGTTCGAAATATATATATATATATATATATATATATATATATATATATTCTTTTTTTCTGTAACGCATTCAGTGAAAAGTTGTTGTGCATGTCTTGAAAAGTGAAAAAGCAAACAAAAAATTCTAAAGATATATATCTATTAAGAATATATATTATAAAGATATATATATTCGCGCATTCACCTCTAAGTTTGGAAAAAATATAAAAAATAACTATTATTCCTAAATTTTAAAAAAAATTACGAGTTATATATATGAAAGACAATAGTTTGCAATGTGCAGTGAAAGGGTGGTATAACACAGGAAAACATTATTCTATGCATTTTTAAAACGTATATAAATAATTAAAAATACTCAAAAGCAAAATTTTGTGTTAAAAAAAAAAAAATTCTGTAAAATGGCTGCTAACGTTATTTCTTAATATTTTTTTTTTTTTTTTTTTTTTTTTTTTTTCATTCGTGCAATCACTCAAAACTTAAATATAAAAAATAACTTTTGCCATCAATTTGTAGAATACATCAATCACTAAAATTATCAAGATGTATTAATTTGCATTGTGTGGAATGCAGTAGTCAGAACTTGGTAAAAAAAATAAACTAATAATTATTCAATAATAATCGTTTGCATAATGTTTCTACTTAGTTTAAAAATATACTTTTCGCCAAAGAGTTAAAAATACTAATTTTTGTTATTAACATTAGTTTATTTGATCACCACATTTTAGGTCTTTTTTAAATAATTTTGGACTTGTTAGATTCTAAACTTGGTGTACTAAATTTGTGAGTGCCTTAGTACAAAAATAGTCTCGGGTTCTTCATTATTTTTGTTGGTAAAACTCATAGTGCAACATAACTCTCCCTACAAAGATAAAATTATGAGAATAACGAAAAAGATTTCCAATGTCCCATTCATTCGTCGATGTGTTAATGTACATTCAACATAGTCCATCTGCATTTGTACTTCACCACCAAAAACATCCAACAATAAGACGCCCACTTCACCATTACGAGCCTACAACAAAACCCTTTAATGGCCCCTCCCCATAAATATAACAGCCCTCAATGCAGATAAGAAGAAGTTAGATTTCCGGGGAATGGGACCGTACTTGGGAGATATTTATAAGTGATAATCCCCTCTCCTCCGGAATGGCCAGGAATAAATTTCGAACGGGGTTGGGGGGTGGAGAGTGGTATTCGGGAAAGGGGTGGAGGTCGGAATGGAGAATCTTTTGAATTTGGAGGGGGTGTTTCGTCGATTGATGATGAGGGGGTTTAGACTAAGGTTGGGTTGATGGAAGGGAAAGAGGTCTTGTACTTTTGTTTCACAAAGTAAGAGTGTGATGTTATATTCGTTGGCTATTTTGGTATGAGGACCTGTTGCTTTTATCTCTGACTGGCAACAATGACAATGCTAGCAAAACACTCAGATTTTTAATACTCTGACACATCTACGATAAGGCAGAAAAATACTGACTTTTCTCCCTTATCAGTAAGAGTTTAATGAAAGTAGTCTAGAAAGGAAATACATTGGAATCTTCTGAGAAAAAACAATCTTATGTTGTTAGAACAGGCTGGGTATACACGTTACTAGTCGTCGTGCCAGTTGAGATTGTCATCCATACGACATCACCTTTCAGTATCAGGAGAAGCTGGCTGAACACGTGATCACATGTAGCTGGCATCTCCAGTAGATTAAACATTTTCTATTTGCTGACAAGTCAACTACCATCATCGAAATCCCCTGTGCTCTCCAGTGACCACCGACAGGAAGGGTAATACTCACTCAATAGCTGGATTGTTCCAGTTGCTGGCACTATGTAAACGCCAAAGCTGGTATTCTTATCAACTCAAGATAAAGATCCGTTAATCAACTTACCGGCTGGCGTTCGTGCCATTTCTAACGAGGTAATTAACTGTCATAATTAGGATGAAAGTTTTGTTAATTTCTCTCCTCTTAAGATATCAGTGCATTCTCCTCTTCGATTTCATTCATCAAAATCTTCCTGATAAAAAAGATAAAGGGTGGCTTCTTTTTCTAACGTCTCGTACATGTGTCTGGGCTATTGTAACTTCCAGATGGTATATGCTTGTATATTGAGACGAAGTAGGAAAAAGCTTAACCAATCACCGCAGAAACCCCTGTTAGAAATTGCCCCACAACTTAGTTACTTTCATATGGTAAACAATACCAACCTATAACAGAAATTTAGCTATGGCACTATCATCGATATAGATAAACAACTGGATAGACTGCTCCATTGTAAATGCAAAGAGTAAAACGCGCCGGGGATTGCGAAGCTGGTGGGATGATTAACCAATCACATAAGTTCACAATAAGTTCACTTTTATTGTTGGATGGGAATGCGAAAAACCTTGTAAAGTGTTAGAGTATATATTTTTTTACACATTATTACTTATTAAGGTCTACTATTGACATTTCTGCTGTGTACAACCCAAAATTTTATTTTCAATCTTCGGCAATCCGTATTTTTTATCCCACCAATGACATCTGGCAAAAGCTTCATTTTCCCAGCGTTAAGCAGTCTATCCAGTTGTTTATCTATATCGATGGTGACAATACAATTTACATAGTTTGAATTGGAAGCCACCAAGCTGCCCGATAATCGAAATTAGACTATCTGTCACAAACTCAATCGCGTATGCTCAATATGAGAGTATTGTAGAATATCTCTACGGGAAAATTAGCCCCATCTCTCTCTCTCCCACTCCCTATCTCTCTCTCTTTCTCGTTCTAATTTCTCTGAGCTATAAACTCAGCTCGTTCAGTTGAAAGAAAAGTTACGGTTCAACCTTATCTCTTTCCAAGTTAACCTTGGAGAGAATTCGTTGGTTTTGTTGGTATCCGATAGAAATGGATGATGGTCTTTGCGGCTTATTGAGAAAGCGTTAGGACTGAAGTGGGTGGTGAAGTGTAACTCCCAATTCTCCGATCAGTTTGCGAATTCATTAATTAATCTACTATTCCGGCATAGGGTTGCTTGGGATTGTATTGTGTTTAGAGTGGGGTGGTATAGGGTGAACATAATTAAGCCGATTCTGAGGAGTTTAGAGCCAGTATAGTTCAACTGATCTTCATAAAACTTTGTTTACGTGCTATTGTGATTGTATGCTAAATGATCTGTGGTAAACAAAAGCTTTTGACAAGATAGTTTAAATTTCCGCACTGCTTCTTGAAGGACAATAAGTTACATGAAATATATTCAAAGAATTATTTTTTTTTCCACCCCCTTTTTCGTCTAAGATTACATTCAAAATATCCCTGAATGAAGATTAACTTGTATTATTAAATTCCATAGAAGACATTAAAATGGCATTTTTCCATCTGATAAAAACTTTAATTATTTTTTCCAGGTATCATTTTATCGTGGTCTAAGTAGCATTCAATTCAAATTTTGTAAAGCTAGATTCATTATATAACAGTTTCCTAACGTCTAAAAAATGGCTCTAACGATTTTGTCCAAAATCTCTGTCGTAATGCCTCTTAAGATGTTTTAAACAGCCCCACCTCCTAAATTCCTGTAAAAATGCTTTAATGGAGTAAAAAAAATTGAAAAACGAATACCTTCAACACAGAGTTCTCTTTTCTTGAGCATATCTCATCAACGATCATTTTTTTTCTCCCTTCAATTTCATTTATAATAAAGGATAATATAAGGATAATCGAAAAGTATATAGCCAAAATCACCATTTTGGCAGAGTTTTTTTTTTTTTTTTTTTCCCTTAGAATCACACAAGAATTATTGCAAATAAAATATCGCCAAACTGGCTATTTTTCTAAATGAATGATGAAAATATAATAACGGTAAATGACACAAATCTACTTAAGTATTATAGTGTAATTGAAAGTTGTGCGATGTTCCACACCCTTAGTTATATTACAAAAAGATTTAAGAATAAACACTATAAGAATTGAATATTTT
Source organism: Linyphia triangularis (assembly GCA_963978545.1). Taxonomy (NCBI): domain Eukaryota; kingdom Metazoa; phylum Arthropoda; class Arachnida; order Araneae; family Linyphiidae; genus Linyphia; species Linyphia triangularis. Next base: position 18,786,020 of record OZ021723.1, on the reverse strand, counting down.
CTTTCGGGAAACGCAACAATAAAAACCATATCTCCCAAGAACTTTTACCCCATTAATATACCACTCCAACCTATCCCCTACCTAACATCCTGCGTCAAATCTTTCGTTTACAGCAGCTTTTCGCCCTTAATTTCTGGCCCCCATCGAGGGAATTTCACCGATTGATTCGGGAATTTTCCCCACTTATTGGGGAAGTATTTCCCTCTTTATAGGGATAAACTTAGGGATTTGGGACGGAGAAGTATTTCTTAAGTAGTCAAACACTTTTTTCGCAGAAGGAAAATTGGATTTAAAGATACGGTCAGAAGAGGGCTTGTCGAGGGGGCTTTTATTTTATTTTTTTATGTTTTTGTGCTTTTATGTGTCTTATTTTTATTTTGTTCATTTCTTTCTGTCAATCTCAAATTCTGCTTCCCAACAGGGCAACTACATTTGGCGAATAAGCTCATGCTCGCCAATGTATCGTTCAGGTTTAATCCTGATTGGTTATTGAATAATTAAGTGAGGGCGTGGAACATCGCACAGCTTTCAGTGACACTTAAGAATGGGCACTGAAATTGAATTTGTCATGGATCGGTGTAACTTAACGTTTTCGTTTTTGTATTTTCATTATTTTAAAAAATGGTCAGTTTGGTGATATTTTTTGGCGTTAACTATTACATTGGCAGACAAAAATGCTGCTAGAAATAGTGAAACTGGTAATGCGTTGATAAATATTAAGTTATCATTTCTTGCAAGTGCAACAGAGAAAAATCAGTTGTTGATGGGTGATGCTTTAATGAAAAGAACTCTGTGTAAAAGACATTCGTTTTTCGCCTTTTTTTTTTTTTTTTTTTTTTTTTCAATTTCTTTTCGCATTTCTACAAAAATTTCGGAGGTGAGGATGTTAAAGGCACCTCAAAAGGCATTACCAGAACGATTTTTATCAAAATCGTTTCAGTCGTTTTTTGGCAATGGCTGAAAAATAAATTTTCAATGGCAGCTACCTTATGCACTTAAGTAATTTTGACAAAAACCTTAAAGAAAGGTTCCATGGTCACCATTAATCTATGCACAAACTCAGCACGTTTTAAAACGTGTAGAAATTCAAAAAAAAATCTAAACTTTTTTTTTCTTGTTTTTGTCAATATCTTCATTACCGTATGCTGATTGAAAGTAAAAAAGCCTAAATTGGATAAGTTAATTATATCGAATCTGTTAATTCACATCTGACGGACCATCACTAGTCGATAGCTTCTTATAATAATTGCACTTCAAACAAACAACACTCAGTTTTCTTGTTATAAGTTTATTATAATTCTTGTATATCGGAGGAGAAGGTTTTTAGAACGACTTTTTACTCACAATGTCAACCAGGACAGCAAAAAATAGAACACTAAAAAACTTAATTTTAAAATGCCACTTGCAAAGAATAAACTTTTATAATTTCGACAATGAAAATTAAAGCAGACGATAATTATAAGAATTACAACCATGACGCTGCGTAAACAGAATCAATTAGTTGTATTGAGCTTGAAGGAAAAACTACACTGCCGTAGTAAGCGTATCTGTATTGCTTGGCCGAACTGAATTGTTATTATTTAGCAGGTGGTTCTCTGTAATTTGATCTACATAATTATGAAGTTTAAAGATCGCATCTGCATGGGAAATATTAAAAAAGTTAATAAGTCGGTCAATGTGTTTTCATCAACAACTTGAAGGCGTTAAACTTTCAACCATCATTTATCATTCTAAATTCGGTTGCAGATACCGTTCCTGTGCATAGCTTATGTTACTAATTCTGTAACGCAGATAATGTTGGAAGAAAAAAGTCACCCTCATTTGCTTCTTGATTAGTAAAAATGAAGAACGAGCTTCATTCTAGTATATTTCAAAGTCCCAATGTGATTCAACGCGTTTAAGGGGGGTATGGTACCGAAATTTCTTCAAAAATCCCAAAAAAAAAATTTCTGATTTTAAAAAATAGTTCATACATTTCTGAAGAGAATAATGTTTTTATCTTATTCCTCCGGTGATTAGAACGCCACAGAATTACCTGTGATTTAAACATCACTAATGGGCGTAACACCTTGAAGCGTCTGCTTAAAGTGCGTTTTCCGAGCACTAGTGTTTTTCACAGATGTTGCATATTCAAATCGATATATCTACAGAACCATTAACAATTGGCTATTCAAATTTTTGGAGCATTTAATTTATATAGTTTTAAATATTTTGTCTTCACAGAATTTTATTTTTTTAATTCTGTTTTAAAATAGAATTTTTAGCGTAAAAGATAACATAAAAAAAAGCAAAAATTTCAATATTTTAACTTTGAAATTTTTTTAATTTTTTTTAGTTCACCTATCAAAATTCTGTGAAGACAAATTTTTCTTTATATAATTATGTATTACAGAAAGCTTTCACTTTGAAATTTTTTTTATTTTTTCTTGACTTATATCAAAATACGCAAACATCAATTATTATGGATTTTTCTTGGTTTTTAAATTCTTTTTAAATAACAAAACACAATATTTAAAAAAACATTTTCTCAAAGATATATAAATAGTATCTCATACATAAAATAAATTTTTGACGTAAAAATGTACATAAAGTTTTTTTGTATTGACAACAATAAGGCATTGCAACACCGTGAGAGAACTTACGGGACTTGTACAAGTCCCGCCAGTTAATAAATGGTTATAGTCCGAGAGGCGACTGCTTGTTTAGGTACTCATCGAACATCATTCTGAATTTTTTATAGAATGTGAAGGAAAGTTCGATTACGAATCCACTGGTCTGCCGTGGCAAAAAGGGCCGAAACTGGTCAAAAATCTACTTTGAATGAATTGAACTAAATCCGATTGCCAAATATGCCATAACTTGCCAAAAAATTAGCATTCTATTTTATTTGGTAACCCTTTGTTCTTTAATTTTCAATTAAGAAAAATGCAGACGATTCAGATACCTGGCGACTGCTTTCTTGCGTCTTTTAAAAATGAGCCAAGTTGGCAATAAGTATTACGTCACTAATGACGTCACTAATGACGTAACTGATATCACCAATTTGACTTACTTTTAAAATATGCTAGTTTTCCGACCCTGAGATCAGAAATCGTTTGCGCTCTTCTTCATTGAAAATCAAAGTGTGATTGGTTTACCAGACAAAAAAGTGGGCTCATTTTTTGGCAAGTTATGACATATTTGGCTATCGGATTTAGTTCAACTCATTCAAAGTAGATTTTTGACCGGTTTCGGCCATTTATGCCACGGCAGACCTGTGGATTCGTAATCTACCAACTTTTGTCCACATTCCATAAAAAAATTTAGAATGATGTTTAATTAGGTACCTGAACATGCAGTCGCCTCTCAGTCTATTAACTAAAAGAGCTCTTTCATGCTCTATGGCAAGTTCACTTCTTGTATACTAATATAGGTATTAAAATAAAACTTAGGTATTCAAGGAAAACCTCACTTACTTGAAGTAATTTTAAATTAATAAAAAACTATAATTCGAGAAAGTTTTGTTATTATACATCGTCAACCTTATCAGAGGGTTTCAGGCATTAAATATAGACAAATTGTGCTTCCTTGGTGTCAGGAACTGATGTAACTGGAATCGAAACATTTGTGGAGGCGATTTTTTTAGTGACAGTGTCTGCCTCCATCCTGCTTGCATAAGTTCCATTACAAGTAATGCACCGGCCATTCGTAAAAGAACTCTTTTCCAAAACCTCACATCTAGTTCCAAACATTTGCCTTCTTAGTCACTTAATTATGAAATAAACAAAAGTTTTCGGTTTTCTTTTAGTTTATCTCTAATATACTAAACTTCAACTTAACTTGACATTACTAAGACGGTAGATCGTCACAGTGCTCATAGGTATTTAATCCGTTTTGGCGGCGTGAAAGCATAATATTCGCCAAACCACAACCCTGTAGAGAACAAAAGGCTCTAAGGTTTGGCGAGAATTATGTCTTCACTCCGCCAAAATGGATTAAATACCTATGAGCACTGTGACGATCTACCGTCTAAGTGATGTCTACTTAAGTTGAAGTTTAGTATAGTTCAGCTGAAGAAATCTTTGGTTTGTATAACCGGAACCTTATCCCAAACAACTGCTGATAGAAAAGTCTGAATGCACAGCTCATGACAAATCGGATGATTGATATTTGGCGTCTTTTCTGACTCAATGGCAACCCTTTCTCCCTTTGGAAAAGGAGGGAATGTCAGAGGAAAACAGCAATTGGAGAATTTCTAGACGGGGACCTATATTCCATCTTCGTTTTTGTCACAATTGAATAAAGCTTTTGAGGCTACCCCCCACTTTTGGCATTTTTACTTCTCCTAATTCGTTGGATACCGCAACATCTGAGTGGTCTTTATTTCCCGGAAAACTTTTTTTTTTATTATTATTTTTTTGGAATTGAGTGTTGACAGTGAAAGTCGTTCAAAGTGTTGACGCTTTTTGTGGGTTTGAGTGTGTGGGGATTTTTTTTTTTTTTTTTCTTTATTTGTCTGGTTTTTATGGGGGGAAGGGAGGTCTGACAAGGGGAAAGTTTTGGCTGGGTTTCAGGAAAGTTCGGAAACATGTGGTCGGTTTCGATGACTGTCAGGTGAGCTAATTGCCATCCTTTTTCTTTTTTTAATACTCGGAATTTAATAAAAGGGCCGCTCAGTTTAACGTTGTTTCAAACTGTCATAGACATAAAAACAGTCATCCATCATTTAACAAAGGAAATTCAATAAAAAGTTTAGTTCAATTGAAATACCATATAAGAGTCCGTAAAACAAATTTCACTTTATTGTGTCCTTTGATACAAAATTGGATGTTTTTTTACAATGAGATGATTAATTTCTAAGTGAAAAATTAATGCTATTAAAGTTCTATATATTTTGTAAAATTTTATTATATATACAACCAATGAGATACTCCGCTAGATAAATCTGTTATTATGCAAGTAGTAGTATCTTTTCAATATATTTTTCACACTCTGGATATAATAGTATAGATTAAATTAAAAGATGATGCACAATTCAGTTTTCGTGAACTGAAGTAATTTTACATTTAGATCTCGGTCCGATGTTTTTCTTATTTTTCATTTACGTGCTTTGAACATGATAGGTTTTGTACAAAAATACACTGTCCAAAAATAAAGGTAAGTTTCTTATTTTAATGTCGAATCAATTATTGCCAATTTATTAAATAAATTGTGCGCATCTGTTATTTTTACTGATACATCATAGAGAAAAAGCAAGTGGTACATACATACCTGCCAGAAAAAATCGCATTAATTTAACTTGTATTTAAATTTAATAGTATATCTTTATGAATTCTACAATAAATATACTTATCTAAATACAATAAATAGTAAATTTTAATCAATCAAGTAAACTACCAATTTTACATTGCTAGCCCTAAAGCTTGGAGTCCACTATCGCTAAGCAGAGCAGAGCAGATCAGAGCGGAGTGGATCAGAGCCAATTACAAGACTGTCAATGTCAATTGTAGCTCGAGGCTCGTGCTACAGTAGACATTGACAGCCTTGTAATTGGCTCTAATCCACTCCGCTCTGAGCTGCTCTGCTCTGCAAAGCGATAGTGGACGCCAAGCTTAAATCTCCTGATTAAAAAAAAGTTATAAAAAATATACCAAGAAATAAGACACACATTCAATGCTTTTCTGATTGATTTGTTACATAGAGATAAAATGTACCTTTATTACAACTGTGTACTTATGTACGATGGAAATCTAGTACTTTTATCAGATAATTAAAAAAAAAAACATCGATATACAATTGATAATTCAGGTGCCATATATACAGCTAATAGTTAAAAGAATGAACATATAGGTATTTAATATATGTTTAGAAACAAAGTTAAATTTCAAAATCAACAAAAAATAATTGACACCTTTTCCCAAATCCTATAAGTGTCCCAGTACAATTATTTCCCACTCCCAAAGCCTTTTATCCCCAACGAAATAAAACACCCCAAGAAAAGAATAATATAAAAAAAGCAGCAAACGATCTTCCTTTTTGTCATTCGGCGAACTGAAACGAAGAGAGGTGTCGTCAGTTGCATAAGAAACCTCGATTAATCAGTCGAACAAAGGAATCGAGCAGCTGCGTCGCGCTACGACTATTCCTGTGGTCCAACCAATAAGCCGCTGACAAATGGCCGAAGCCGACCAATGGCAGGCCAGGGAGCTTTCCTCTCTCTTAATGCATACCCATTATTCCGGATTTTCGCGAATGGAGAAATACTGCAGTTGGTTCCCTGGACTAATGTAGGTTATGACAACAGGCTTGATGACAACCAAGTTGGATTGTTTGGGACTTTGATGTATTTCTTACTTTGCCGGGAATAATGTGCAGAATTTTTAAGTGATAATCTGAATGCTCTAATGTAACAGCATTTAACTTCAAAAATTCCTCTTTTAAAATTATTTACCTCATCTGCTTAATGTTGTTTCATTAGAATGTTTGTTGGTTATTCAAATTATCTAGCTCCGTTTTGTCTCACTAATCGGATTGTCTTGAGGAAACTTCTCCTTGTTTTCTTTCATTAGACGTATAAATGGGGAAAATGTTTGCTGTCATGGTAATGTGCCGTCATTATGCCGTCCTGCAAATTATGGTGATAGTGCAATGTATCTCTGAGGCTTGTTAGTGTCCAAGTTACATCATGACCAAGGAAACTTTTTAATAAAGAACTATTCATTTCAGTTACTATGACTTTTTCCACCTGTATCATATCAATATATTCTCCACCAAAACTATTCAGGCTACAGGCATGGGATGTAGGTGAAATGAAAGGTCTGGAGACAAATCTAACACGCACAGATAACGCTCTCATAAGAAACTCGAAAAACTAGCACACATAATGAATGTACGAATTGAATCTTAACCCTTTTAATTCTTTGTACATATGCCCTACTGAACTTTTTGAGTATATACAATTTAATATTAATTATTTATTACATTTATAATGCAATAATATAAAAAAAAATTAAACGCTCAATTCTAAGAAAATTCTAATGAAAGTGCTTAAAAATAAAAACCCAAAGTGTGGATTTTGGAACTGTGAGAAATGTATATCTTTGTTCGAATTGATAGACTTGGTTGGAATTTGGATGTATGGTCGCCATTTGCCATTATTCTTGCCAACTTGTTTCATTTTTATCACTACTTTTCGTCAAATTGGCGTAAATTTCATTATCAAATGTTAATAACACATACAGATTTGTATATGCACTTTTGAACAATTTTGAAGTTTTGCTTATGAGACTGGCTTTTTAATAAGATGGTTGATAGGATCACCAAAAGAAACCTAAACAAATTTATCATGTTTGGCGATATTATGGCAACATTTAATGCCAAAAATATCGGTGATCTTAATAATAATTTTAAAAGAAAGTTGTTGTCAATTTTGTAATTTTGGCTAAGAATGTTAAGCCAAAGTTAAAACAAGGGGACAGACGTAGCACTTTTAAACTTATAGGGCAGTTCTCTGCTGTGCGAATGATATATTTTGGTTCTTTTTTCTACTCATAAACAAATTAGAATTCTAAAATTATGGCGAATCTAGCAGTTATGTTTTATACAACTATAGTTGGTGGTAGAAGAAAAAGGAGCTAAAATGTCCCATGCGTCAGCCTTAGAATTGCCCTATAACAACAGTATAGAACTTTCTGAATCTTAAATTAAACATTTAACTTATTCGTAGGTTTATTTTAAACCAAAATACAAAAATCCACAGAAAATAAAATGGAAACTTGAGATATGGAAATTTCTATTCACTGTATACTAAACTCCAACTTAACTTGACATCACTAGACGATAGATCTTCACCGTGCTCATAGGTATTTAATCCATTTTGACGGCATGAAAGCATAATGCTCACCAAACCACAACCCTTTAGTGAACAAAAGGCTATGAGGTTTGGCGAGCTATGTCTTCACTCCGTTAAAATGGATTAAATGCCTATGAGCACGGTGAAGATCTATCATCTAGTGATGTCAAGTTAAGTTGGAGTTTAGTATAGACGATAGGTCTTCACCGTGCTCATAGTCAGTTAATCCATTTTAGCGGAGTGAAGACATAATTCTCGCCAAACCTTATAGCCTTTTGTTCTCTACAGGGTTGTGGTTTGGCGAACATTATGCCTTCACGCCGCCAAAATGGATTAAATACCTATGAGCACTGGGACGATCTACCGTCTAGTGATGTCAAGTTAAGTTGAAGTTTAGTATAGTTACATGCTTTCACTTATCATTGTCATGGTAACCATTTCCCATTGTTGTCATCTTTAACGGAAGGAAAATCTCGACTTCCAGACACATTCCCATGTGTCCTGAATTTTCATTAGGACACGTCACAACATTAATTCTCCAACCACACCGACCATTTATGTTTCAACTAATATCCCATCAGTGCTTTCGATTTATGGAGGTTTCAATTTCCAGATTGACAGACATTACTGAGCTTTAGGAATTTTTAGAATTAGCCTGACAGCCAATTCATTGTATCCTCACAACAAGGTTGATTCAATGCTTTGCTGTGCTTCAGAATACTGTCTCGTGATCATTAAGATTTGGGTATTGTAACCATTTGATTAAATCATAACATCAGAAAGTTAATACAACGCAATTAAGGGTAACGTTGTGCTAGTTATCACGTGGTTATGACGTCACACCGGGTGATCCAATTAATGTAGTATTCCTGTACTAGAAAGTTGTAAAACATCCGTTGAAAAATGAATGTAATACATATGAAGTATTTATTAAAAATTCCATTTTTCTTTTAATGTTGTGAAAATGAGAATTATTTCCTATATATATTTTTATGAAATCGTAAGAAAATATTTTTGTTTCATCCAGTTATTTAGAATCTTACACAAACAAATTTTTTTCCCTCAAGAGAATTCTCACCTCCAAGATAACCGTTTTAATAATAATTGTGAAAAGCAATTATGTTAAAATTTTTCTTACGTAATTTTGTGCGTGTGAGAGTAACTGTTATAGGAAAATTCCTCAGAATCTTATAAAAAAAATCTTTTTTTTTTTCCCTACACAATTCCATTCTTCACTTTTGCCACTTTTATTATATCTGTAAAAAAATTATGTTGAAATTGAAACATTCCTCTAATAAGACTAGGAGTGTGGAATATCGCATAACTTTCAATTACACTATAATACTGATATCTATTTGTGTTATTTAACGTTTTTATATTTTCATCCTTCATTTAGAAAAATTAACTAATTTGGCGATATTTCTTACAGGAAGAAAAAAAAAATCTAAACTGGTGATTTTGGCGATATACTTTTCAATAATTCTTATATTATTCTTTCTTATAATTGAAACTGAGGAGAGTAGAAAAAATGATCGTTGATGAGGTATGCTCAAGAAAATAGTACTCTGAGTTAAAGGCATTCGTTTTTCAACTTTTTACGCTTTAAAGCATGTTTACGGGAATTTTAGAGGTAGGTCTGTTGAAAACTTCTTAAGAGGCATTACGACAGAGATTTTGGACAAAATCCTTAGAGCCATTTTTTAGCCATTACTGAAAAACATCACTTTTTTCAATGGCAGCTACCTTATGAGCATGCGCGATTTTGACGAAAACCTTTATGGACCTACCATAAGGGACCTACCATAAACCTTTATGGACCTACCAGGTCCCCTGGCCACCACCAACCCTCATACCAAATTTGAACATCGTAGGTCAATTTGTTCGGGAGTTATGCTGACCACAGACACACAGACACACATTTTTTCTAGATCACTTTTTTGAAATCGGGATGTTCCAAAACGTAGAGAAATGCAAAACTCTATTCTACTACTCTACTTCATTACTCTATGTATACTTATGGGTAATTGAAAGTAAAAAATTTTAATAATAACAATCTAATATCCTTCTCATATAAACAGAACTATATGACAAGATGCTCGGGCATATAATTAATTTATACAACAAACTAATTTTCCACACCACGTGAACGGAAATAAATGAAAAGATGCAAGCGAATTATACTCAGTTGTATGGCACCAATTTACAGCGTTACAGAATTGGCAGTGAGTCAGTGATCATGGTAGCTCTAAAAGTGAGAGTATACCTACCTTTATTCAGATGTACCTATCAGACATTCTTTTAGTACAGTGCGCATAGACAGACTTTTAGAATCAGTGACTGGTTCGATACCAAACTTGTTTGTGTTTGGAGAATCGTTAGTAAATCGCTGGAAAAAGGCCTCGCAGCTCTTGTTCAACATACTCCAATTAAGGAATTCGTCTTCGAGTTTCATCACAGATGACTGTTGCGAGCGTTCCGTCTTCGAGTTTTCGTCAGAGATTATTATTTGTGAACGCTAGAAACGTTGCTCTGATGCCTCCGAGCCATCGTTAAAAAGAAAGATTTCACTTGGAACTTCGATGTGAGCTGGTAGGATCTCGGATAGATTCAAGTAAATTTCCTTTTAGTGAATGATTGTTAGCTCTTTCGTTAGGAAAGGTTTTTTTAAATTTCGTTTCGCGTCTTTTGGTAGTTTACCATTTTCTCTCCTTCAAGTCTAGATGCAAGTGAGAAGGAGGTTGCCCTTGAAAGACCTCCAGGAAGGTTTTGCAGAATTACTGCGACAAAGTTTTGGATATCAAAATATTACTGCATGGTTAATTAGTAGAACTTATGGAAAAATATTTAGTTGTTTCAGTTTTCTTAAAAAGTAAAACACAGCTTAATATTTTTACGCAATTTTCCTGTATATAATTATAAATAGTGTATATATTTATTTTTAAAGGTCTATCTTCTTTTATTTATTTATGGAGCTGACGTCACATGCATAATCCTTATTAACAGCAATAATACAGGCTTGAAAATGTTAACGATCGCTATAAATCAGTCAAAGAACTTCCCAATACTTAGAGCGCGTGCTGGTCTGCCAATGCATTGTTCTAGATCTTTCGGGAAAGTTCGCATGTGAAGATATAAGACACCGAGAGGTGGCACTCAGTTCAGAAATTCAGTGAAAGTTCAAATATGTTACTCAGAGTGAGTTTCTCAACAGCTCGTCATGCAAACTTGATTTTTCAGCAATAATTTTGCGCCATAAACTCGAGTTCTATATTAAAGATTTTTTACAAGATGAAAAGCGCATATTACTTTCAATTACCCATATGTAATACATAGGGTAATTAAAATAAAGGATGCGGTCAAAAAAAAAAAAAAAAAATCGATTTTTTTTTTCTGCATTTCTCTACGTTTTGGAACATCCTGATCTTAAAAAAATGTCTGTGTCTGTGTACGTGGTCAGCATAACTCCCGAACAAATTTACCTACGATATTCAAATTTTGTGTGCAGGTTGATGATGGCCCAAGGACCTACCATTAAGATTTTCGTCAAAATCACGCATGCGCATAAGGTAGCTGCCATTGAAAAAATCATGCTTTCAGTAATTTGCTAAAAAACACACGCTGTGTGTGTGTGTGTGTGTGTGTGTGTGTGTGTGTGTGTGTGTGTGTGTGTGTGTGTGTGTGTGTGTGTGTGTGTGTGTGTGTGTGTGTGTGTGTGTGTGTGTGTGTGTGTGTGTGTGTGTGTGTGTGTGTGTGTGTGTGTGCGCGTGTGTGTGCGCTATATATAGATTTCATGTACAGAAAAATGTATAATACAACCAAGTAATTTAATTTATTATGTAAGTAAATATTCAAAATGATCCTGGATGAATATTTACTTGGCTTATGGGTGAATACATACTCTGCCACAAATTAGTTAACATTCAGCCAAAATAAGATTATCACTTCGAAACAAATCCGGGTACTTTTCCTTTTTCAAGAGCCTAAATCCATCCACACGTAAATTTTTACAAAACACAGCTCTTAGCATCTCTTATCTACACCTGACTATCTACTACACTGAAAATGCATTTCCATTTCCTTAAAAAAAAATCACCCTATTTCCCCTTGTCCATCAGCCACACTAGAAACGTATTACCGCCCCATCCCCTTATCGTATATCCCGACTTTATCAACCTTTTACAGTAAAATAAGACGTCGCCATTTCTTTTTTTTTTTCTACCCTTGTGTTTCGAACGAAAGAGAGGAATGAAAGTTCCACTTTCTCACCGTGCAGATAGTCAGTACTCTATCTAAGGTGCATTAGCATTCCTTGGGTTTATCGTGCCGAAATGTAGAGCTTCTTTAGTTCGCCAAGCCCGTTGATAGAAATAGCTAAATGGGTACCAGATCCCTTCAACCTCGGTCGTAGGTGTTTGCATGAAAGGGTTCCTTAGAAATCTCTCGGCACTGTGAAACTTTTTGGGAACAACACAGTCAACTTACTTTTTACTTTGCTGTTTTATACATTTTTTCCCCCTTCATCTAATGCGATATGCCACGTCGTGACATTACCAGACGAACATATTGCCACTTCGAAACATGTGAAAATTTATGCCACATAAAATGGCAATGATTCAATGCCAGTACTGAGTTTTAACTCTGAAATCAAATGAAGTAATTGAGGATTGTGTGGTTGGCCAAACGGTATAGTGGTTACCGTGCTAGCTTCTAGACCGCGAGGTTGCGGTTTCGAGTCCCATGTAAATGTATGTTGGCTTGACGAATGTTTCGGCGCATTATAGCCCTCGTGTTGCTGACGGCTCCATAAAATCTGAAAAGAATTGTGTGGTCTTCCGTGACAAATGATGCCGTAAATTTGACTTAAAAATTCTTAAATGCTAAACATAAAAATAAACTATTAATCTCTAACTGCAACTTCTGGAAAGTGCATGCTTGATTATTGACTTGAAACCGATTAAGGCTTAACAATCCCCATATAGATTTATTACTTTCCTTCAAACTAGCTATAATATGTTTGTAACTATGCTCAACTTATTTCACAGTACAGGGACAGTGTTTAATTGATTACACCACCAATAAACTATCCAGAAATTGTGGTTAGAGTTCATTGAAAGAAACGCTTTATATTTGTTTCCTTCACATTTTTTAATTGCGATCTTTTTGCCCAGTAAAAATTTCCCTTTGTTTGAAACTATCTTTTAGCAAGTACAGAAAGTATTTCATCGGGTCTTGTGACCATCGATATAGATAAACAACTGGATAGGCTGCTTCGATGTCAATACAAGGAGAAAAACGCGCAAGTGGTTGATGGTGATGGGTGGATTATTAACCAATCACAGTTCACTCTTATAGTTGGATGGGAATGCGAAAAAACCTTGTAAAGTGCTAGAATAGATATTTGTGTGCACATTATTACTAATTAAGGTCTGCTATTGACATTTCTGCTGTGTACTACCCAAATTTTCTTTTTCAATCCTCGTCTATCCGTATTTTTTGTCCACCCAACCGGCATCTGGCAACTGCTTAATTTACCCAGCTTTAAGCTGTCTATCCAGTTGCTTATCTATATCGATGATTGTGACAGGAAAGCACTATCCACGGACATTTAACATGGTAGATCAACTTCTATGAATGCTTCATGAAGAGTGTCTAGTTGTACTTTTTTGATTCACTGTTCAATGTGCCAAAACTGTCCAGTCTTTACCTTCCTACCTTCATTGTTTTGAATGTTTAGAATTTTTTTTCAGTTTTATATTTCTTCCTTTGTTTCTTTCAATGTAAAATAAACTATTTAGGATTTACCTTCCTACCTTTGTTGCTCTCAATGTTCTAAAACTGTTCCAGCTTGATCTTTCTGCCTATATTAAGGTAAATGTTCTAAAACTGTTCCAGCTTTATATATTGCTCTCAATGTTTGAGAACTATTCAAACTTTATCTAAATGCTAAATGTTTTTTATAAAAGTTGGAAACGGTTCAAGCTCGTTTCGCCACGGAGAAAAAAGTAACGTGGTCAAATCAATGGTTATCACGGAGTCCTATTCTGGAAAAAAACTTTCGAGTTGAATTTTCACCAAGTCGTAAAGAAAAAAGTGTGTCGCTTTAGTTTAAAATAACCCGGGATTGTAAATTACTTTCATGTTAGCCTTGTTCTTATGCGGTTTAGAGATAATGAATGTAACTAATTGAAATAGATTGTGTCTTTTATCAGTTAGTTATAGCAGACGATGAATGCTGACATATTTTCATCACCTTCAATAAGGCTGCACATTTGAATTACATTTACTGGTAAAAAAAATCTCCTTCTATAGAGGTAGTAACCATCGATATAGATAAACAACTGGATAGACTGCTTAACGCTGGAAAAATGAAGCCGTTGACAGATGCAATTGGTGGGATAAAAAATACTGATTGCAGAGGATTGAAAACAAAATTTTGGGTTGTACACAGCAGAAATGTCAATAGTAGACCTTTGTTAGTAATAATGTGCAAAAAAAATATACACTCTAACACTTTACAAGGTTTTACGCATTTCCATCCAACTATAAAAGTGAACTGTGATTGGTTAATCATCCCACCAGCTTTGCAATCCCCGGCGCGTTTTTCTTTTTGCATTGACAATGGAGCAGACTATCCAGTTGTTTATCTATATTGATGGTAGTAACAGCATTTAGTAACAAAAATCGCGCCGATTGTCTGTTTTAAAAATGAAGCAAACCATCACCAATAAGGAATGCGCGTTTCGCGAGAAAATTTGGCGCCAAATACCGATTTTCAAACCTAATATGCTGCAATAAAGTTGCAACTCCTCCCTCCTCACATAAGATTTTTGTCTGATATATCGTGTGCGTAATTTATAGTTTTGTCTGGGAAAGCCATCCCCTGACGGACGGGCTGAGTCTGTGAATAGTCTTCTCGCTACAATCTAGTGTTGGAGTTAAATACTCAAAGTCGAAACACAAAACCATTCTGTAAGCCTTTCCCTCCGTGATAACCAAGCCTTTCCCTCCGTGATAACCAAAATCATTTTTCAGAAAGCCATACTTCGGTGACATTTCGAAGAACATAAGAATTTTGTTTCCGGTTCTCCCATTTCAAACCCTCTTTCTATGAATATAAACTATCACCTCTCGTTTTCTTTTTCGCTCCATGAAACAAAAGGAAGATAGTGTAATTCCTCCACCAACTCTGCTGTTGACAACGAATCACCACAAATCATCGCTCGGGAATCGAGTCGAGTGAACTGCGTCATCAAAACTACTAGCTCCCTCTGGTGTCAGAAAAAAATATCCTATCAAGCATTGCCTCCCCTCGTGACAAAAACAAAATCTTCTGGGAGAGAAAAGAACGAGCGGGTGGAAAGAATGTCGCGTGTGGAGCAGATTTCATTTACAGTGTAAGAATTTATTTGTTTAAAAAAAGCAGAATTTTCTAGAAAGAGAAATATGGGGGATGCTATATTTCATGTAAGGTGTAAAGCTGAAATTCCCTTTTGCGTGTCACACTTAACGATGAAAAGAAAATGAAGAAGAATTGAGGTCATATTTGAAATGGAAATAAGATTTATAACTGTTCAAATAAAATGTTGTAAAATTCTTATTGCTTAACGAATTTTTTTTAAAAACTGGATTCTTAATAAATGGACAAGTTTATGAATCATTCTTAAATCAATATATTACCAAACTTTGATAAGCGGTGTACAGGACCTTCCTATTTTAAACGATTCAGCTCAATGTGATATTTGCTTACTATATCATTTTTAATGTTTACAATATATGTCCCATTATTTTCACCACTTATATCGCAAAGACTATACAGAACTTAGAAAATTCCCAAAATTTCAAAATACAGAAATTGGATAAAATTCCACAATATTTTAGAAGTGCAGAAGTTAGATCAAATTCTATAATATTTTCTTATACAGAAGTTGGACAAAATTCCATCATACATTAGCTTTAAAGTTTGACAAATTCCTTAAGAAATGATTTGCGCAGAAGTTGAACAAAATTCCATAGGACATTACCTGTGCAAAAATTGGACAAAATTTATAACTCAATAACTGTATAGTTATTGGACGAAATTCTACAAGATATTAGCTGTAGAGAAGTTCAAAACATAAGATACTAACTGTATAGATTTTGGACAAAATTCCATAAAACATTAACCATGCAGAATTTTGACAAAATTCCATAAGATTTTAGCTGAATGAAATAAGCGCTTCAGAATTCGAACGAAACTTTCTTCCATTTGCATAGAATTTCTTTCGAATTGCATAAGAATTTACTACAGAAGTTGGACAAAATTCCACATAATGTTATCCCTCTGGATACCAAACATTAACTTTATAAATGTAGCGTAAAATTCATCTGTGCTCCAATACTGCACAAATACACAGTTCGTGCTTGATGTCCTAAGTAGAAACAAGAAGGCTATTTAACTTAGGAGAAGGATACAGCTAACAACTACGAAAAGTACAGCTACTTACAACCAATATCATGTGATAACTCCCGCCATTCTATGGAATTAGTTGGAGAAGGGAAGAGGGGGGGGGGGAGGGGGTGGCACCTTCAGAGAAGTTGAACGCGGATAAATAAGAAATAGAAGTAAATGGGATGGCACAGAAATAAAGCAGAAAAATCAAACGAAAAAGTACAATAAAACAATAAAACTTGCACCGTAAAGGTTGGAAGAAAAGTAAAAGAAACAAAAGAATGGATGATTTCTTTGTTTGACTTTGTGTGGGGGGTAGGGGTCGGTGGATAGAGTCAATAATGGCGGGAAAATGTGCTGCAAAGGAAAATACTGGGTTTCACGAAATGGGGTTGAAGACTTTTTTTTTATATTTATATTTGTTAACTTGGTGGAGAATTACTTAAAGAAGTTTGTGTTCCCTTGGTTTATGTTATTGACGCTAAGTATACACTCTTTTAAGTTCCAGGCGTAAATTCGACATTTCAAGAAGCGCCTCTATTCATTGCACTTACGTTCTACAAAAAAAAAAGCTGTTTAAATGTTCTGTATTGTAGTTGCTTATAAGAAATTGGTGTTGCTAACTCATTTAAGATTTTTATTTAATTCATAAAATTGGTTTTTATTTGGATATTGTTGTAGGTTTATGTAATTCCCAACAAATGACGGAAACAAAAATTAGTAGGGTTTGCAGGAACATAATCATTTGAGCAACGGTTTTAGAATTGCCTTGTGTGAAAGAAGAGGCGATGTAGCAGTCGTCTTTGGAAGGGTAGAATTTCCCCTCTTTTGGTTAAGGCTAGGAAGTAGTACCTGGAGATGATAAGAATCAACTTTGGGATCAGAATTTAACACAATGCGATCAGTTGAATATTACCAACAGGTAAAACAAAAAATTAACAGGAATATATCTGTATCCAATCATATGTGTAAAGATTTGAAAATTAACATGTAAAAAGTATTGCAAAATGCATTTAATTTGCATATCCATTCACTAAGATCTTCCAATAAAAACATATTTTACGTTTCACCACATTGTTCGACGTCATTCGTGTTTTCCAAGGGGCACTCATGGTTTTAGAATAATCACTCCATAACAACACAAATATTGGTGTCATGGTGTACCGAAAATACAAACAGTTATGTAAACAGTAATCTGTGATTTAGTCTTGTATTATTTATCGTCACACATTATTTTTGTTATTTCTGGTTCCAGGCAACGCTGGGCCAAACAGCAAATACATAGACATAGAGTAACTCACATTAATTAACATCAATACCTTGGAGCGGAACAAACACTATCTACAGTAATAAACTATTTATAAACAAAAATTCCATTTATTCACCAAACTTACGATTGCAACGGTACCGTCGCAGAAATAAACAACTATTTTTCTTCCTGGAATTTCAGTTATACGGATGGCAACAGTCATGAATAATTCATAAACGAGGAAGCTCATTGGTGGTTGATGACTGCTCGTATCCGATGAAGATTATTCGAGTTTATGTTAATCGATAGTAGATGAAGGGTATTAGGTAGTGGAATTTATGAGGAAGATTCGGGATTGGAAAAATTGGAATCAAGCGGAAGTGAATTATGTTGTTGAGTGAAAGCTGTCGTAATGTTTCTGATGTTGTTTGGGTTTCCGGATAGCGCTGCGGTGAAACTAACATTTTCTGTTGAATACCTGTGCAATTTCAATGTTCTTGCACGCAAACTAGATTTTGGATTGTTTTTCTCCAAGCTGTATAACGAAAGCAGAAACCTTTTTCAGATTCAGCAATCTCGGCACCTTTCTCATTTGTTCAATTTTCCTTTCAAGCAAGGCTAAGTAAAAAGAAGAAAAGGCGGTCTCATAAATGTAAATCTGCGTTGTAGATGACGTCATGAATCTCAAATAATTTTGGATGATGACCAATGGTTATGTTAATGTTACGTCATTGAAATTTCTTGGTTGTCACGTGAATCGATGTGTAGTGAAAATAGAAGTAAACAAACTCAAAATGTGTAGACACTTTTTTAATCAAAACAAAAGTATACAAAAAAATTAACTCATACAAACGAAGTTTTTAATATAACCACTGCATTTAGAATAAAATCATAAAAATAAACTTTTAAATTTATTTTTCCTGATTTTATTCTAAAGGGTTGTATATATGTTTCACAACGCCATACCTCTTTTAGTTGCGCGCTCTTCAGCTATTAACCTACTTCACTTCGGGAAAAAATATAAGTAACTTGTTTAATAGCACATTAGGATACTATGACGTTATTAGAAGTACCTCCCCCCTTCAAATTAGACTAATCCTATTTACGAGATCCATCTCCCCTTATCAACTTGTCCTTCACCCCAAAATATCAAGTCACGCATTCTGCACAAGCCACCAAACGATTTTGGAATTATGTCACGATTTAATATTCTAAATCATTTAAATGTATTCCAACGTACCGCGATATCTCCCCCCCCCCCCTCCCACTCCACCCCTTTTCTACTAAATGAATTAGGCGATCGAATGACTTCGTACACTGGCAAACTAATGTCAAGCGATAAATTGATGCGGAGTTTGCAACCGGTTTATTGGCAACACCGCTGTTGGGTTGGAGGGGTGTTTAGAATGAGAATCAGAATTCGAATATTCAAAAGAGACATCTTCATCGCGTGGCTTGAGATCGGTTCTTTTAGAGAGAGGAAATATGGGTGAAAACCATGACGTAGATGCAATAATTATTTGTTACTAAAATATTATGAAATTATCACGTTAAAAAAGTTATAATTATACTTCTATCGCAAAAACTGGCAAAATCACTGCTTCACATCTGTCTGTAGATAGGTGATATAATAAGCGATTAATACGCGAGAGGTCATGGAATCGAGTCCTCGTGTTTAGGGACAAAAACTACGTATGTTTAAATTTCCAGAGGTCTTCGAATACTGTAAGTTACTTTCTACAGTCGCAAGTCACAGACGAACACTTTTTTTTTTAATATATATATATATATTAGTATGAAGTTGACAGAAGAGTGTTCTTTCTTGAGATATTCAGATTTGAGGCATCTCCTTTAATCCCTTCCTTTTCTCTCGTTCTTTCTGGAGATCTTATACCTCAGGTCAAAAAACTTTATTACACAACCTCACCTTTACTGCAGTGCAATGTCAGAAATATACCCAAATTATTGCTCATGAAAATAAAAAATAAAAAACTCTCCCTTCAAAATTCCCATGTTAAGAATAGGAACATACATCATTCCTGCATTTATCCCGACCATCCTACGGCACTTTTTCCAAACGATAAAATGTAACCCCCTCCACACTACCCCCATCTACAAATCCATAATTCAGACGATTTTTTTTTCTCTCGTGCGTTTTCCACTAAAAGGGTGTAGCTGTGCCTAACAATAAACACTTTTTATCTCGGAGCCTTCTGCTAAGCCTTTTTCGCTTGCATCGGCGACTTTTCTTCGGTTCGCCCTTAATCTGGCAACACTGCACGGGGGGAGGAGGGGAGGCATGTCCATCCATCACGCGGTTATGGTCACGGTGGAAGATCATTGTTTATCGTCTGCTCCAGGGCGTTTTGCGGGGAGGATTTGAAGTGAAGAGGATTATGGGTTTGTGACGTCATTGTGACATGTTCTTGAGGCATAAAAACGAAATTGAACAGATGAGAAAATAGATGAGCTATTTCAGAAAAAGATGAGTTTTTGTGGCTGGGCTATGCAGCTTGGCATATCGCTGAGGACAATGATAAACAACCGTTCGTAATGTGTTTATATAGTAGTAAGAGGTAATGGATCAAGGAACTGCTATGAAAATTCAACAATACCACCAAAGCACTAACCAGACTACCTTACATAATACAATCATCACTTTCCCCTAATAGTGTGATAAAAATAACTACACAATTTCTAAGCAGTGTGAGTGTGTGCGTGTCGATCACTTTTTGCAAAAGCAAAATTGATAGATGATACACCAATTCAAAGGCTAAAACCTTCAGTTCTGACGGGTAGTTTATTTGCAATTGTGTATGATGTTATTTGTTTGAAATCACAATTAAAAAAAAAAAAAAAAAACTCATATATAGCTAAAAAAATTTGGAAAATTGTGATAGTGTGCACTAGATGGCAGCACTATATGAAAGTAAAAATCGCAATTAAATTACGCTGAAGAAACCTAAGGAAACTTTATCAGTTTTGTGTAATTTTTCAGGAAACGTGATAAACTTAATATAAACTAGGGATTGAAACATTTTGTAATTGTCTAAATAATAGAACGCATAATATTCATTAAGGAAATATACATCTGCTTTGTTTATATGATAAGGGATAAACATTTTTTTTTTTTTTTTTTTTTTAATTAATTGTCACAAAATAGCGTTTTCAGAAGAAAAAAAAAGTTATGTTGCCATTGTTAGACATCAATATACATAGTTATATATATCAGTTTGAGTTAAACTGATCAAAATGTATGTTACAGGAATTTTCCGACTTGACAACCCAGTATTTAACACTCTAAACAGAAAAATCTCAATTTATGCTTCATTACAAAAATAAGTATATCCTCCTAAATACCTAAATAATCATTCTTAAAATAACATTTATTTGCAAGTAATCCTTACATTAAACAAAAAAAAATTGAATATTAAACAAACCCACATATCTCAAAGAATAAACAAAACTCAATGATCCGATTTCTAACGAGCAATTAATTACGTAGCATAATCCACGTAAAAAAAAAAGTTCGTACATAACCAGTCCTAACAGCATTAATTATTCCCAAAATAAACTTTCTCGTCCCGAAAAATTGGAAACTCCGTGCGATTTCAAAGCAACTCGGAGGAGTTGCAGAAGATTACGGTTGTCGCAGCAACGTGCAATTCTCCTTCTTTCTGGTAATCGCATACTGAAGGTCATTATTATACGGATATATCTAGAAAGAGGGATAAAGTTTCTGCTCTTAAAGATATCTCTTTCTGTGTCCTATCTAATTCTTTACCTTAACATCCAATTACTCAAGGTTTTTTATTATTTATTCCTTAATCTCGGAGAACTTTCCTTCGCCTCAGTTCACTTCAGTTGAAATAAGGTTACTCGTCTGAAAATAGGGTTCTGATTAATACTGCAGTCATCCCTTTACAACAACTACCAAAACGGAATTTGTACCATACTGATGACTGGACAGATTTACTGAAATTTGCACAGCAAAAATTGCGTGTCATTGAACGTAATTAGTGTTTCACGTCTTGGTATGTTTTTTCATCCAGGGTCTGCTAGATTTACTGTTGAAATACTTTCTCTATTTCTTGATTTTTTTTCGTCTACCGCTGGCGCCCTCTGTTTTAAAAATGAGCAGACAACGTTGCGATTGTGAGAAACTGTTTAGTTGGCAGGATGGTCTGGTGAGGGTTTTCTGAAATTTCTTCCATTTCAGACGCATATTAAGGAGCATCGAATTTTTTTAAAAAAAATTTTCGAATCAATTGGAAATAGTGCTGAAAATCGCTGAATTTTAAAACAAGTACTACGCAATTTCTTAGAAATATTTAAGTAGCCAACAATCGATTTAAAGGTTAGGCGAATTTTGCAATATTTACGGAATTTGAGATTTTTTTAGCTTGTTTTGAAAATTGCCAAATTGGGTTAAAATCGATAATTTGTGTCATTGTGATGTATGTCACTAACATACAAATTTTAATGAAAGGATCAACGCCTTTCTAGAAGTAAGAAGTAATTTACCGTTAAAATGTCCAAAAAGGAAATAAAGATAGATTAGGAATACACTGGTCCCCCATCTCCGTCGAGTGGAAGAAATCATCCTAACCACTTTGCTTTTAAAAGTGTTAAAATTTAAAGATATAGACATATTATCATCCGTGCGGTTTGTAATTTTACCAATTACTTTCGCATTGCCTCAATTGATAAATTGCATTTCCTTTGGTCTGTTTCTCAAAGCCGAATAATATTAATTTTAGTTATTTAGGATGTTTTTTTTTTTTGTTTTTTTTAAAGTGTCCTCAATTGCAATCGTAGCAGATAGTCTATTGTATCGATTACAATTGTGGCCTGCTTGGTGATGGGATCATTCCGGATTTTCTCCATTTAACAGAAAGGAATTCAAAATAATCTCTTATAAGAGACTTCCCGAAAAACGTACAGACGACTAAGTAGTTCCGAAATTGCAAGGATCCCAGATAGCATGCAAGCTTACGTAAACCTTGTCATTAGACCTGCAGTATACAGTACAGTTCTCGTGTAGCTTTCGCGTCAGGAAATAAAGTAATCATACAAACAAAAATTTTATTTGTCCCATCTTTATGACTTGCAGTACAGTACAGTCCTCGTGTTGCTTTTGCTTCAGGAAATAAAGTAACCATACAAACCAAAATGCTATTTGTCCCATCTGTATGACTTGCAGTACAGTACAGTCCTCGTGTTGCTTTTGCTTCAGGAAATAAAGTAACCATACAAACCAAAATGCTATTTGTCCCATCTGTATGACTTGCAGTACAGTACAGTCCTCGTGTTGCTTTTGCTTCAGGAAATAAAGTAACCATACAAACCAAAATGTTATTTGTCCCATCTGTATGACTTGCAGTACAGTACAGTCCTCGTGTTGCTTTTGCTTCAGGAAATAAAGTAACCATACAAACCAAAATGCTATTTGTCCCATCTGTATGACTTGCAGTACAGTACAGTCCTCGTGTTGCTTTTGCTTCAGGAAATAAAGTAACCATACAAACCAAAATGCTATTTGTCCCATCTGTATGACTTGCAGTACAGTACAGTCCTCGTGTTGCTTTTGCTTCAGGAAATAAAGTAACCATACAAACCAAAATGTTATTTGTCCCATCTGTATGACTTGCAGTACAGTACAGTCCTCGTGTTGCTTTTGCTTCAGGAAATAAAGTAACCATACAAACCAAAATGTTATTTGTCCCATCTGTATGACTTGCAGTACAATACAGTCCTCGTGTTGCTTTTGCTTCAGGAAATAAAGTAACCATACAAACCAAAATGTTATTTGTCCCATCTGTATGACTTGCAGTACAATACAGTCCTCGTGTTGCTTTTGCTTCAGGAAATAAAGTAACCATACAAACCAAATTGTTATTTGTCCCATTTGTATGACTTGCAGTACAGTACAGTTCTGGTGTAGCTTTTGAGTCAGGAAATAAAGTAATCATGCAAACAAAAATGTTGTTTGTCCCATCTGAGAGGTTATCCATCCATGTTGTCTTGTCTATGTGGTTCCTTCTGCAATATGGGATGGATCCCCTTTATCCTAAATGGACCTTCCTCCCATTAGCATGGCCTCCTCGTCCTACAAATGCATTTCATCGATTTGTGGGGCCGTGTGATTGAATTGTTTGTATCCAGGTGGGGATGCCATCGCCGATCGAATTGTTGGCATCGCCTATTCTTTTTTTTTTACATCACGCGTCCATTTTGTTAGTTTTTCGATGTAATTTTATTGGCGATGATGGATTGTGTTGGGGTGCAAGTTTGGAAGAAATGTGGTGCTATTTAGACTGTTGTATGATAAAGTGAGGGTTATGAATGCATGATCACGAAGATGTTCAAACTGGGAAATTTACCCATAATAGTATAACTCATAAAAACCAAATTTTTAGTATAAATCCTTTATATGCACTGCCAATTTTTTATATTCGTTAAAACAGCGGCGATTCTGTAAGCAGCGTGTGCGTGATCTAATTTTGAATATTAAAAACATCTCAATCAGCAAAATATGCGGTAAACTACTTTTGAAAATGTATTCATTAAACATATGAATTTATGCACTCGCATCCAAATATGTTTTATTTATTCGGATTAAAACAATTTTATTATTTACTTATTAAAACAATTTTAGCAATAGGAAAGAGTTTCTTCAATGATCGGTTAAATGCTATTTCAGCGCGATTGGATGTCGGCAAGTTGGTTTATTGGTATTCCGTCAAAGGGACCTTTTAGTGTCAGTTACTGTCCCAAAATTTGATAAAAATGCATTGACATAGAATCTATCTGGCAAGTTTCAGCCCGATTGGGTGAAGGAAAGGGGGTTAATTAGACCTCTACAGATTCCGCCGTCATCGACTCTCAAAATCGAAGTTAATACAGAGGATTTAAAAACAGACCGAAGACCACTACTAAGAAAACCATCGATTCCGGTTTTGAATCCCGGGCTAGGCATGGATGTTTGTTGTGGTTCGGAATCCTCGTTAATCTGTAGGTCTCGGCCTGATTAGCCGTTACTGTGCATAAAAATAGGTCGTTGAGCGTACTAACCAACCAACCAACCTTTCCATCGACTAACTTTGTACTTTATCAAGTATTGGGAGCAAACACAATGTCATCGACAACGAATCTATTTGACAAGTTTCAGTACGATTGGCTGACGGCAAGTGAGTTAATTAGTTATTCCCCAAAAAAAATCAAAATTTATATAAATGATTTATAAATAATTGATTTATGACAACTTAGTTGTGAAAAACAGGCCCGCGAGAGATTTTTCTACGGCCCACTGACATTCCAGAAGATTTTTTAAAAAATCAAATTTCTTGGTTGTTTTTTTTTACATTATTGTAATTTATCCGAAATAGTATGTGTTAGTTAAGTTCCCCACTAGGAAGGAATAAAATTAAAACATCATTCTCTTCAGTTTGGTTGTATTCAGATTATCTGGCGCCGTCAGCAATACAAGGGCTATAATGCGCCGAAACTTTCGTCATTAGACAAGCCAACATACATTTACAAACACACATGCCTAACACTGGACTCGAACCCGCAACCTCGCGGTCTAGAAGCTAGCACGCTAACCACTATACCGTTTGGTCGGCACATTCTCTTCAGGAATGTATGAACTATTTTTTTTTTAAATAAAAGAAGCAAACATTGTGAGCTTTAAGCAATCAAATACGCGCGGGCCAACCTTATCATAGTTTCAAAATGTGGTGCTCCCAAAATACCATACAATAAAAAGCAAATCACAATTCAAAACGGGGTTTCTCTTCGTCCCATCCACCACTTACAGCACTTCCACAAAATATCCTTCTCTGAATACTGAATAAATGCACTATAAGTTCGAAATTCCCCAGGTTCGGTAACTCCTTCTCCCCTTTTACCCCTCTTTCCAACCACTCAGCCCCCTTCGAGTTGCATTTTTTCTCGAGAAGGGGGTGTCCAGAAAAGAAGTTGAAGGGCTCGTCTATCATTTCCCTTTCTCACTTCTTCAACACGATACTCTGGAGCAGTGACGAATCAGCTCAAGTGCATTTCCTTCTCGTTTCAATTTTTTTTCGCCCCCAACGCCAAGAAGTGCGCCAAGTGTGAATTGAGAGAGAGTTTGCGTTTGTGTCTATTTTAAAGTTTCCAACTGAATTTTAACGGGTACTGGATAGTGTGTCACTATTTTTTTTTTTTTTTTTTTTTTTTTTTTTCCTTTCCTTTTTTTTTTCAGACTTTTAAAAAGTATTTTGTTGAGTCAAACAATGGCTTAGACTTTTCGACACGAAACGGAATATACGCCACGTTTTTTATGAAATATATTGTCTCAATCGTATTTAACAATGGAACAGTATATTCCATCAGTGATCAAATTGCTATAAATTATACGAGGTCTGTTTAATAATTACGGAACTGATTTTTTTTATATTTATTTTACATAGTTTAGGGTATATCAATCTTATCACCTTTAAAATACTCCCCATTTGTAGCAATGCACTTGCCTCACCTGCGTTTACATTGTTCAAAACATTCCTAAAAGTCTACAGAAGTCAGTCAGACTCTTCAGCTGCTTTGTCGTTTACGGTTTATCGTCTCCACGTCGTCCCAGTGCCGTCCCCGTGAGGTCTTTTTACATTTCGGGAAATAAAAGAAGTCGCAGAGGGGCTAAATCTGGTAAATAGGAAGGGTGATCAATTACGGGGATCTCATTACAGGTCAGAAACTGGCGGACAATCAGTGCAGAATTTGAAGGTGGATTATCATGATGCAGCAGCCATTCATCATCAACACACAAATTTGATCGCACTCTACGCACACGATCCCTAAAGCGCTTCAGAACCACATAGAAAGCAGCATTCACTATTTTTCTTGAGAAAGAAATTCATGGTGCACAACATCATGAATGTCAACAACAAAAAAGCGAGCAGCATGACTTTGATTTTTGAGTTGCTTATTCAAAATTTGTTTGTTCGTGGTTCACCTTTTGCTTTCCATTCCTAACATCCTTAACATTTCATGAATTTCCCAAGAATTTTTCTCAAGTTTCACCAGAAATGGGATTTTGACTCGTTGTTCTATCTGTTCGTCAATTTCCATCGTTGGCAAAAGCGTAAAACACGCGCCACAAAAATATTCCTGGTTTGAAGAGAACGCTTGCCTCGACGACTTGGTGATTACAGACGTTTCAGTGTCTCATCCGGCAACAAAGTAGCCAGTGCTCTGGCCCAAATTTTAACTCAAGTCCACCCAAGCAGCGTAATTCGCGTGTTTATTGAACAGACATCGTGTATTTATTAGAATATTCAAGACGATTGGGACAATTACTCTTAGACGACGATGCGATTGGGACAATTCCCGCAATTTTTTTTTTTTATTTTTATTATTATTATTCAATTCTAAATGTTTCGAAAAGGCCATAAACACAAAATTTCTGCTCAATGCGCTTTTTCTTTACTATTATTATTATTATTATTATTTTAATTTGCAATCAAAGTTCCCCTGTTAGACGCTGACGAGAAAACGATTCATTCGGCTCGAATTGAATGTGACGTCAATAGATCCCTAACATCTTGGCTAGAAATACAGCAGCGGAAACCAGTTTTACAAGTTTCTCGCTAATCGCGCCAACCTGTAAGGGATATGACAATGGTCTACCAAATCAACGCCAACTATTTGGCAGAAACCTCACGATTACCATAGAAACGGAAGGCTCTCTTGACTTCACAAATTTTGTTGAGTGTTTTTTATCGGACTGGTTTGGGCTCTGTTTTGATGCATTTTCTTTTCTTAATATTCAAATAACTGTTCTAAGAGTCGAAACTGGTTAATTTATTAATTACAGAGTTGGCAGTGTTTACGTATATTGGACCTGTCTTAACTTTAGAAGGTCCGTTGCAATATTTGAATAGGATGAATTCCCATAAAAGGACGGATCAGAAACAATGAACACAATTAATGAGCCAAACCTTTTATTTATCACTAACTTTGCATAATTACCATAACAGTTATTGATTCTTACAAAAGCATACATAATATTTACACTTAAATGCATTAACCCTTTCAGTCCCAATTATATATTTTTCATTTTAAAAATCTGAAATTTATAAAATATACTCAATTGGTATCCAGAATAATAGGGTTAATAGCAAATTTTTTTTGTTTAATTTTTTCATTCAAATTCAAAATGATTCCAAATGGTATCATTGGGCATTAGGTATCGGACAAGTCTAAGCTATTTCGCTTCGGCATTTCTAAATAAATCAAATAAAATATGAAATCTTCTATTTAGTCGTAAATATATCTTAGGGTAGTGAACACTGTTAGAAAAAAAATAGCAATAACGTGGTAATAACAGTACGAATCTAAAGTAAATAATATAGTCGGGAAAAGGTGTTGAGTTGTACTCAACTGCAACTGATGCCAAATGGAATAATCAATTTTCAATCTTTGCAAATGTTAAAACTTTAAAATACTTATTCGTTAAAAATGGTTAATATACAATTTTTAAATATTAAAGAAAATGATATGAACATATTTGAAAGAGTTATTTAATTTAAATTACTTAAAAAATGAAATTAATTGCGGCATCTTTTTTGGAATTGAGAAAACATAAAAAAGCCTCATTTCATTCATCAACAGAACCCGTGCAGCCATATATTGGTGAAAAAGAAAAATATATTTGGGCAGAGAATAGTTTGATGATTGTAAAAACGTTGATTCGAATTCCCTGGGAGTATTAGGTGAGGAGAAAAAAATTCGTAAATGCTGTGATTCCAATAGGCATCACTGGGACTGAAAGGGTTAAAAGTTTTCGCGGTAGAGAGAGAGAGAGATCACGTAAAAGACAAAATGACTTACCATTTCTTTTGTCATATAGAGAGCTCAAACTTGGAAACTTTCATCGATCTTAGCAGTAAGCTTCTCAAAGACTAAACTTAAAAAAAACGTGTTTTTTTTTTTTTTAAAAGTTAAGAACTGTTTCAACACTGTAGTTGTGTGTAGTTGGTTATTTGAAAAACCAGTTTTGTACCCCAAAATTTAAGAATGGTATCTAATTTGTAACCGATAATGTTATAAAAAGCAGTAAAAAGACATGAAAAATACTAATGAAGCTAGCTGTAGTCAATACCAAGTAAATATCAATATCAAGAGTAGTGTAACCAAACCTTGGGTCAAGAAATAACCGCAGCTTTTTTTAAGGGGGTCCGGGCACATGAAAAAATTTCAGATTATTAATTTTCAGTTTATTAAAATTTAAATGCGTCTTTTTAAAATGATACCTCATTTGTAATTATGTATTATTTTGAAGTATTTTTAATAATTTTTTTAAAGTAAACTGTAGGTATTTTATGCATTTTTTTTTTTTTTTTTTAACTTTAAAGCTGCATTTCACAAAATACCGTTTTTTCATGTTTGGGGCTATCTATTGACATAAAATCTATTTGAACCAAATATTTGAACTTTTTATACATGTTTCTCTAATCACTTTAACGCGAGGAATAAATGGTAAGTAGCATACTTAGCTATACTAAACTTCAACTTAACTAGACATCACTTAGACGATAGATCGTGACAGTGCTCATAGGTATTTAATCCATTTTGGCGGCGTGAACGCATAATGTTCGCCAAACCACAACAGAACAAAAGGCTCTAAGGTTTGGCGAGAATTATGTCTTCACTCCGCCAAAATGGATTAAATACCTATGAGCACTGTGACGATCTATCGTCTAAGTGATGTCTAGTTAAGTTGAAGTTTAGTATAGGGGTGAGGAGCATCGCACAACTTTCAATTACACTATGATACTGATGTCAATTTGTGTCATTTACCATTCTTATATTTTTATCATTCATTTAGAAAAAATTGCTAGTTTGGCGATATTTTTTGCGGGGTAATTCTTGGATGGGCCGAAAGACTTTTCAATAATTCTTATATTATCCTTTCTTATAAATGAAACTGAGAAAGAAGGAATAACGATGGTTGATGAGCTATGTTCAAGTAAAGAGAACTTTGTGTTAAAGGCATTCGTTTTTCAACTTTTTACGCCATTAAAGCATTTTTAAGGGAATTTCGGAGGTGGGGACGCTTAGAACACCTTAAGAGCCATTATCACATTGATTTTGAACAAAATCGTTTGAGCCGTTTTTTAGCGATTACTGAAAAATATGATTTTTTTCAATGGCAGCTACTTTACTCGCATGCGCGATTTTGACGAAAACCTTAATGGTAGGTCCCATGGCTACCGCCAAACAGCACATCAAATGTAGGTCAATTTGTTCGGGAGTTATGCTGATCACAGACACACATAGAAATTTTTTCTAGATTACTTTTTTGAAATCAGGATGTTCCGAAACGTGGAGAAATGCAAAAAAAGAAATCGAATTTTTTTTACTGCGTGTTATACTTTCGTTACCCTTTATATACATATGAGTAATTGAAAGTAATAATCAGTCTAAGATCTTAACAATTTTTTAAAACATAATTTTAGAAAGTCATAATTATTTTAATTTTCAAAAAAAAATATATATATATAAATTAAAGCTCTCATGTTAAAGTATTCAAAAGTATCTACATAGTATATTGTGAAAGTTTCATAATGATTGAAAAATAGGTTATTAAATGATATGCCCTCAAAGTTGTTGAATTTAACATTAGCTCATATGAAGATGCCGAAGATTCTGCCTTAGATATTGCATAAATACTTACAGCTATGCAAGCCTGGATCAATACGTAACCTACTCGTTTAAATTACGCATTCAATCATCTTTTCTATCGTTGAACCGAAATCTCCAATTCGAAAGCCGATTTGATTAGATTTCAGAACCT
The DNA here is from genome assembly GCA_963978545.1 of Linyphia triangularis. NCBI lineage: Eukaryota > Metazoa > Arthropoda > Arachnida > Araneae > Linyphiidae > Linyphia > Linyphia triangularis. The sequence continues at coordinate 18,755,677 of OZ021723.1, read as the reverse complement.
AATATAGTTTTGATCATTTCGTACAACTTTTTTTTTTAACCCGAAAAGCTAAAATAAAATGATAACTGGAAAACAAAAGAAAATTCTTACCTATTCAAATGAAATAAGGAAACGATGCTACCTTATCGCAAAAATACAAAACTAATAACAATAACGGGAATGGCAACGGTAAAGGAATAAGAATAAATTTTGTGAATAAGTCGTGCAAGGTAACGAAAGCTTAATTTAACCGCGAATTTTTACGATTTCCAATTCGAAGGAATCTTTCCTTTCTAAGCCTCACGTGTTCTATTTCAAATTGGAATATTTTTTTAGGGAAGTTGGGGGGGGGGGGGGTGCGCTACAAACTTAACATCTCCGTTAGACAAATGCTGGAGTGAAATTATATTTTGCTTTCGGTGAGATTTTTGTGATTTCTTGTATAGAATAAAAACAAAAAATAGAAAGAAAAAAAAATTATTATTTTTATTCCGCTCCTGAACTTTTTTTAAGATTATTTTTCGTCAAAAAAAACTATTTTTTAATTTTATGTATAATTTGATCATAGAGACTCATTGAATGACTTATTTTCAGTAACTTGTCTCTTTAGCTCCACTGGATAACCAAACAAACGCACATAGTATGTATTAAATTATTCACCAAAATAATAAATTTCATTAAAAAATACCTCAAAAACTATGATAAACCAGGGGTGTGGAACATCGCACAACTTTCAATAACACTATAATACTGACTTGGATTTGCGTCATTTAATAGTTTTATATTTCACCATTCATTTAGATAAAATAGCCAGATTGGCGATATTTTTTGCGATAATTCTAGTAGGGTCTTTAAAAAAAAAAAAAAACTTCGCCACAATGATGTTTTTGGCTATATACTTTTCGATAATTCTTATATTATCCTTTCTTATAAGTGAAACTGAGAACAGGAGAAAAAAACGATTGTTGATGAGTTATGTTCAAGGAAAGAGAACTCTGTGTTGAAGGCATTCGTTTTCCAACTTTTTACTCCTTTAAAGTATTTTTACGGAAATTTTGGAGGTGGGGTTGTTTAGAACACCTTAAGAGGCATTACCACAGCGATTTTGATCAAAATCGTTAGAGCCGTTCTTTAGCAATCATTGAAAAACATGATTTTATTTCATTGGCAGCTACTTTATGCGCATGCGTGATTTTGACGAAAACCTTAAGGGTAAATCCTCGTGCTCTCACCAACCCGCACGCCAAATTTGAACATCGTAGATCTATTTGTTCGGAGTTCTGCTGACCACGTACACACACATTTTTTCTACATAACTTTTTTGAGATCAGGATGTTCCAAAACGTGGAGGAATGCAAATAAAATCGAAAAAAGTGTACTCTAATGAAAGAGGTGTTGGTATCGAACCTTGCCGGAACTCTATAGTCTCTTTTCAGATCATGACACGTCAACAATTTTCTTAATCGAATGCTAAGAAGTTTCCTCTTGTAAGATCTCCTTTGAAAGCATTACTCCCCTCAGACAAATCTAACAACGTTCTTTCACAGTATAGCCATTGTGTAGCTCTTGCACCACAAAATTTCAACCAACCAATCAAAAAATAGTTTTTGGCAATTAGGAATATTTTTCTGGATGGTTTTAAATTCGAAGATAGTTCAGAAGTCGTGGGTTTTCACACTTTACTTTTATTTATTTTACAAGCAGAAAGTGTTCGCTTTCAAAATTTTCTACTACATTAACGTTGTCTTCTAAATAATACAACTTTTTTGCACAATGATATGAGCACTTTCGGCATGAAAATACAACAAGCGTAAATTCAATCAAACTTGTTGAATTCAGTTCTTGAAATATTCATTAAATAACAAATATGTAACTGAATATAGAATTTTAAGCTCATAAGATGACTGTCAAAATAAAAATTTCCCAAATAGGGAAAAAAATAAATTAACTCATAAATAAAGTTTTAATTCACACAAAAGCAACTTTTTTGTGCATTTTCAACTTATGCGATTTTGGAACATAGGGTAATGAAAGTATAGTATTCTCTCGGTCAAAAAAAAAAAAATATATATATATATATATATATATTTTCCTTCCAAAAATTGATCTAGAAAAAATGTCTGCCTGTGTGTATATGTGTCTGTGGTCAGAATAACTCACGAACAAACTGACCTACTATGTTCAAATTTGGTATGAGGGTTATTGATGGCCATGGCACCTACCATTAAGGTTTTCGTTAAAATCGCGCCAACGCAAAAGGTAGCTACCATTAGAAAAGTCATGTTTTTCAGCAATTGCTAAAAAACGGCTCTAACGATTTTGTTCAAAACCAATGTGATAATGGCTCTTAAGGTGTTCTAAGCGGCCCCACCTCCGAAATTCCTGCAAAAATGCTTTAATGGCGTAAAAAGTTGAAAAACGAATGCCTTTAACACAAAGTTCTCTTTCCTTGAGTATATACCTACGTATGATACGTACCTTGAGTATATATATCGACGATCGTTTTTTCTTCTTTCCTCAGTATCACTTATAAGAATGGATAATATAAGAATTATCAAAAAGTAAATCGCAAATTCACCATTTTTGCGTGTATCGAAAAGTCACCACCATTAGCAAAATCGCCAAAGTATATTGCAAAATCACATTTTTTTTTTTTTTTTTTTTTTTTTTGTCCCCAAATGTTGATGGAATGCAATGCCATCGACAACGAGTCTACCTGTAAAGGTTCGTGTCGATTAAATGGTAGAAATCGGGTTAATTAGTCCTTCGAAGATCGCCACCAACTCACACACACGAAACAGAAGTTGATGAAAAGGATTTAAAAACAATTTTTTCGGTTAACACAGATGCATTATTCTTTTGTGACGGTTAATCATAAAATAATAACGCTTCTGTATTTTACAGCCGAGTTAATTTCCTCAATGTTTGGCATTTATAAGAACTTATTCGGATTTTCAAGTCTAGACGTTTTAACATTAATAATTAAATTACGTGCTATTCCGTAAATTAGTATGTCTGACTTTTAACTATATTACCATATTCTGTGTTTACCGAGCTTATCCGGATGTACTGCAGAACAACGAGATATGTTTTGGTATAAATTTTGCGATGTCAAACTTATTAAAAATTTAAATCTTATTACTAGTTGCAAGATTAGTTAATACTTTTTCAGAGAAATTGATTGGTTTTTATATATGTGAATAACTCGGTACCAAACAAACTGTACAGCACTGGGATTAGCACTTTTCAACGATGTCTAATATTATGGTTTTATTTTTTTTTAAAATTGCGTTTTGCTAGTAGACTTTTAGTAATTTTAAAATTCATCTAAATATCGAATAACTAACAGTCGACTGATTATCAAATTTAGAATAATAGTTATACTAGAAACTGTTTATGGAAAATGTATGTTTCTCTTTTTTGACATTTTTCTACTACTTTTTTCGTTACTTTACTTTGATCCTATGTGGGATATATGATATACATAAAGGTGAGGTAATGTAAAAATTATTAGTAAATATTGTTATAAAACACTTTTAATAGAGCACACATTAATTAATAGTAGAATAAAGTACAAGTAACCAGGGCCGGATTTAAGGGTTTGCCAACCGCTCTATAGTTCTGTTTTATACAACAAAAGGATAGAATTCATTGGTGGTTTCATCTTTTTTAATGAGATTGCACTACAAGAAAGTTATAACACAAAATTACGTGCTGTGAATTTGTATTTTTTAAGTAACATGAATTCTTAAATTCGTACGGAAAATATTATTAACGTCTGAAATTCTTCATTTTATCTTTTGAATAAATTTCCTAACTGCCGCCCCATGAAAATTTGTCCTGTAGGCTGCAGCCTACTTAGCCTATTTAGAAATACGGCCCCTCCAAGTAACATTGTTATAAGTTATTTTACACACATTTTCATTATACTGGATGTTATTTGAATAAAATTCTCTTGACCTGTGCTGTTTTTTTTTTCTTAGCACCTCAACCACACATTCTTTCTACACTTCTAACTTTAAAACTATCTCTCTCATTCAAATGTATTTCAATTTAGGTATTACCCTGTACGTAATGCTACGTATATTGCTTGAAAGGCTTTTAAATCATTTTTTCATTGTTTATTTTTACACTATGACCTTTTATTAGAAAAAAAATTATATTTTCGTCAGTATTTGGATTGTTAATAGAAAAAAAAATTTATGAGCTAAGATGAGGCAGAAAGTTTTAAGGTATCGGCTTACGTTCGGAGAACATTTTTTTTAAACGTTTTATGACTTTTTATAACAGTCGGGATGTTTAAGAACTAAATTGAATAAAAAATTATAAAAATTAATTTTATTTTTTACACATTGGGGTTTTTTTTGGTTGACATTCGACAATTGACCGATATTTACCCAAACGGTTAACATTCGACACAAAATTCTATTACTTTTTTTAAAGTTCCACTGGGCAAAATACATATTAAACCATCATCTTTAAAATGAACTAAAATCTAAGAGATATCTTTTTTTGTTAGGAAAATATAAACAGAAATGTTTTTCATGCCTATTTTTTCTCAAATTTTGTCTCTCATATCCAACAAAAAGTTGTATAATTAAAATTCCCTTTGAACTTTCATGAATCTTTTAGTTCAAATCATAGCTAACAATATGTATAACATATCTTGAAAATTTCATGAATATATGTGATGGTACTTTATTTACAAAAAAAACTCAATCTTGAGAAAAACGCAATCTAAGTATAATGTAACTTTAAAAAGATAATTCTTACTAACTAAAAAGCTGAAAAACCTCCCGATTCATAGGTTAAACCTTCCTTAAGTTCATTTTGGGCAGGTTTTTTTCTTTCTGTGTGCTCCGAGTTTTTTTCTTTGTAATATGGCGGAGTGTAGTGAATGTCGCTGAGAGTCGCGTATGTGACGAGTTTTATCTACCTTCAAACCGTCTAGGGTAAATTTTCCAGCGTTGAACCCCAATTTGTTGTACACGTTAATTACACCTTTTGCCCCATCATTAAACTGCAGAACTGCTAAATGAGCTTCTAATTGGGCTGTTTGGAGCTCAACAAAGGTTTGATTTGAGAGGGTATACTCCACAGAATGTTGTTCGGGTTTTGTGTCAAACCATATACAAGCACTTTTCCAATTACTTTCTCTCGCACAACTGCATATATATTGGCTTTATAATATTCATTATATTTGATGGGAGGCCTGGCGATTTGTCCACATACTTCTTGTGCAAAGCGTTAGCTTGTTGGAACTTGCACCAACTGTCTGTAACGTTCTGAATGTTGATTTGGAGCAAAAGGGCAAGTCCGACATGTAGAACATTCTTTTACCTGCTACGCAGCCTTTCCCAATCAACCTCAACACATATAAACTGCCAAGGTATTGATAGCATATTGGTTGTTTATCTTGGCAGTTGAGGTAAACCCTTTTCTAAAGGTGCATTTCTTACATCCCAAAGTAAAATTGGCACGCAATCCAAATCGAGAATCTTCTTCCAAATCCAGCTCAGTGCAAAAGCAAAGAGGACAAGATAATGCAGCAAGGACAGTTATAAGTACTTGAATATCAGTAATTCTATTTCCACACAGTTTATTATATTCCATAGAAGGGTTTTCAAAAAAAAGATTAATTGCCTTCAAGCTTTGATGAACTAGCTGTGATGACTTCAAAAATCATGATATGGTGCTTTAGATGTGTACGGATTACCATGAAACTTGCGCTTCTTTGGTCTGTAATTCTTAGAATGACCCATACTAGAATCAATAAGCTATAATTTTTTCAATAAAAAAGTCAAAATATTAAGTGAAAAATATCGAAATTTGAAATAAAGAAATATAACTTCAGCAAATGTAAGCAAAACAAATGAGAGTAGCTAGTTGCCAACCTTTTAGAAATAAATGAGCTTAGAGATTAGAAATTAGTAGAGGCTTTGATTCAGCTTGAATATAATAAACAGTAAACGATTAAATCAGTATTAAAAAAAAATAGAATTTAAGAGTAAATATAATCTATTTTCATACATTAAAAGTATTTCCGGTTTCGTTTAGAATTTTTTGGTGCTCGATTAAAAACACTATAACTTCGTAAAAAATTAACGTAGAGAAAAAGTAAAGGTAGTTTTAAAAACTTAAAAGTTCGAGCTATAAACTTAAGCTTGGCGTCCACTATTGCTGAGCAGAGCAGAGCGGAGTGGACTAGAGTCAATTACAAGGCTAGCAACGTCTACTGTAGCACGAGCCTCGTGCTACAATGGACGTTGACAGCCTTGTAATTGGCTCTAATCTAATCCACTCCGCTCTGCTCAGCGATAGTGGACGTCAAGCTTTATAATATAAAAAAAAATTGTCAAAATTGGCGTTTTTAACGTAGGCGGATACCTTAAACTATACATTTCAGAAATTTCGATTTAGTGTTAATTTACAAGTTGAAAGTAGCTGATGATTCAACAAATCGTCATTTGTAGCTACCCTAATAGCACACATCCTCCCAGGGAGGTCCCTAGGAAGTCCCCAGTCATCCCCGGGACTACGAATGACTTCCCAGGGACCTCCCTGGGAGGATGAGTGCTATTAGGGTATTTTAAAATATTCATGAACTTTTAAAACTATTCCTGTTTTAGTTTCAGTGGAAAAGTTATTTTCTTTTATAAATATTCAAAGTCATAAGCACCCAGTTTAGCAGTTTATTTACTCCTCTCTTAATGTTCCGTATAGTATTTAATTTGCAGGCATAATACATACACGTTTACGATATCAATGACTAGTCTATTATACAGTTCATTTCTATTTGGGCATCATTTGCATGAATAAAAAGGCGTAAACATACTAAATATATTATTCAACTGCATTCATAGGACCCTATTTAACGTGGAACACATAAAAAATATGTTCCAAGACAATATTATTCCTCCTGTACTACCCCCAAAAACAGATTTCACTCTTACAGCAAGTGATGTTTGTGAAATTTCCGCATTCCATTTTGAAACAAGCTTCACGTCCGCCTCTGGCCATAGATCCTTCCCATTCTAAAAAAAACAAACGAAAACAACAACAAAAAAAGCGCCATTTTCTTTTATGTTTTGCAACAGAAGCAATGTATACAATATAAATCGCAAGTAGTTGGCCTAGGATCTTTATGGAGGCCATTAAGATAGGCCCACTCTCTCCCTTTTTCTGTGGGATAAAGGAAGTGAAAATAAGTTTTCTCGAATTCCTGACAAATGGAGGCGACATCGGGAGTTTAAAATCGGGCATTAACTCCGCTTTGTTGTTTAGAGAGTGATTTGTTTGTGTGGAAGTTATGTCCCTAACGCGTGACGATTGTTAAGAATGGAGATGATGTTGATGTTAGTTGAGCTATGTTGAACGTGGAGTGCAGAATCGTTTTCCGTGTGTGTTTATTTGTAAGCCAAACGAGAATCTTTTGATTGGTTCTTCTCGCATTGAGGGCGTTTTATTTTTTGAATGGTATTGGTCTTTTTGTATATGGGCTAGAGCAAAGGGTAAGGGTTAGTAAGGACATCTTTTTTATTATTCACATTTATTATAGGGCAGTGTTTATTTTGAAAATTGACAATTTTTCGTTGATATGTAGATTGCAAAAGAGTAATAAATGTAAAAATGTAATCTGGCAATAAGCATGGCGTAAGATGCTAATATTACAACTATTGCCAATAAAAAGTTTAGTGGGCTCCTGATAGCCTAGGCGGTAGAGTATCGAGCTCGTAACCGGAGGGTTGCGGGTTCTGTCCTCGGTCCGCCAAATATCGGTGTGTACCTATGGGGGCTGGTGCACATTAAATCTGTCGTGGCCTCAATGTCCTCTCGTTGGTGTGGTGGGGTCGGAGAGAGGGGTTTACACTAGAAGATTTCGATCTCGTATTCTTCTAGATGCTCAAAATTACGAGACGTATTTGGCTGTGTTAAGCACTTTATAAGTGGCAGAAATAGACAGTCGGTGGTTTCAAAACAAAACAAAAAAGTTTAGAAAAATCTGTACAGTAAAATTAAGAATGACCTGACACCGACCAAAAATAAACATGACATTTTGAGATTTTAACAAATTCTTGCAATATGATTTCTTAGTAATACTAAAACATTTCGGGTACTGGAAGTATTTTTAATAATGTTTTAAAAAAAACACTGTTTGTGAAAATCCTTTTTCTCTCATCGCCCACCCGATGGTTGTGTGGTTATGTTAGTGATCTGGCATCGCCAAAGGTGATGGGTTTGAAACCCGGATTTGGCATGGATATTCGTTGTAGTTCGAAATCCACGTTAAGCTGTAAGTCCTGGCCTGATTAGTCGTCAGTGTGCATAAAAATACATCGTTGAGTGTACAAACCTACCAACCAACCTATTTCCTCATCCCCTTTATAGTACAGCATAGCCAATATTGGCTCTTGTGCCATAAAAAAAAACTATCTCGTCCCCTTTAAACCTATTCACATAGCTTAACTTCACAATGTTTAGGTACCTTCTTCTCAAAATTTAATGAAGGTTTTTTGTTAATATTGTTGCGTTGTACGGGTGCGAAAGATTTGACGCCAAAGCAGATCAAAACTTGCAGAAATTTATTCCAAAATAAATCTTCACAGTTCTCTTACAGCTCCAGAACTTCTCGTTCTAGTAGACACAATACAGCTCTTTTCACCTCAATAGAGCACAAAACAGCAGTTAAAAACTTGATAACAACTGCTAAATCGCCGCAAAAGACAATACAATACAGTTCGCTCAGTATCTCCAGTCACTAATTCAGTGACTCAAAATCCAAGAACTCACTCAAGTCAGGAATACAGCTCTCACAATGAACGTTGAGAGACAACTAACTCAGTGATTCAAAATCAACTAACTTCAGTCAACTAACGGACTCGGCTAACAACTAGCTCCGTGACTCAAAAACAGTCAACAACTAACTAACTAACAGCATCACCCGCTCTCCCTGAGCTTTTATAGGGTGACCTGAGAACATACGTGAACCTTCTTGAAACTCCCAGAGGTAGATGTCTGGAGAACTTTCCAGAGAGTAGTCGAAAAGACCTATATAGGATATGGGATACATGTACTTATACATGTACCGAAAATGTCGCCAAATGGTCGCCAAGTTTGGCGACATTTGGCGATTTCTCGCCAAATTTGGCGAGAAAAATTAGTCGCCAAAACCGTCGCCAACTTGGCTCTATCTCGCCAATTTGGCGAGATTCCCATTACCATAATGTTAAATACCCTGCCCCTTGAAACTCGCTTCCCAGAGTTACCTCTGTAAAACCCGTTATCAAGCGATAACACCCCTATTGCCGGGAAACAAACCATTGCATTGCCTTATGCGAAATGTACAGAAATTTATCTATTTACAAAATTAACACTACGAAATATTTACAAATATACAAAAATTCGTAACAATATTTTTGAAAGTAATATTTTTTTCCTATATATATGAACTTTACTTTAATATACACTCAGTAATTAATTACATATTTGAAAATAATTAAAAAATAAAAACTTTTTTTTTTCATATAAAATTATTAAATTCACATATTTAACTATACCTTCTATAAAAAACGGAATATTAATAAAATCTCATGCTATAAGTCCATATAAGTGCACACTTAACAACCGATAAAAGTTTTATTTTAAACTGTTGAGTAGGTTTAAATAAACATTCAATTAAAGAAAGGGCATTTTTAGCATAAACTACAGAGGAGGCTTTTCTGAATAATGAATCCCAAATCTTGTATAAAAATCGAAATATTAAGGGTTTCAAACATAATTCACGTTTAAATGCTTATGTTAATAGCTCCTGCTGTAACTTGTATTTGAAATATCGTTTTGTTTTCACAGTGACGAAATACATCCGTATCGGGATCGGCGACAAGAACGACAACCCTCCGTACTTCGACCAGGCGCTGTACGAGGCGGAAGTGAACGAAGACGAGGACATCCAGCACACGGTCATCACTGTAACCGCCAAAGACAAGGACGAATGTAAGTACTACACCCTATTAAAATACCTCACCATCAATCTGTTTTTACATACAACTCTGTCTTCGCATGCGAAAGGTGTTCGAATGCCGAGTTAGACATTGGTGTTCGTTGTGGTTCGTAATTCACGTTAAGCTGTAGATGAAGACGTGATTCGCCGTTTTTGTGCAAAAAAATAGGTTGTGGTGACCTCAAATAACAGATAAAACTTCTGTGCACTGGAGTACTCTTTTGCACAGCGGTAAAGTATCTCTCTCGAGATCCAATGGTCTCGAGATCGAGGCTCGTCGCCCACAGCGAAAGCTTAATTACGCTTTATTGGTGACTGGACTAAAAACGAATCATGCTGCCATCTATCGGCACTTTCTGAAAAGGAGAAACTTTATCGCAACAAGGGATCAGATACGCAACACTCGCAACAAGCGATCAGATACGCAACTAGCGTGCAACACCGCAACAAGCGGACACAACGATGCAACAAGCATCCCAAACCTCCAACTCCGATCAGACGTTGATCAACAGTATCGCTTCTTCGTCGATGGGAGGAGGCTGTGTGGCGACCTCAAATAACAGATAAAACTACTGTGCACTGGAGTACTTTTGCACAGCCGTAAAGTATCTCTCTCGAGATCCAATTGTCTCGGGATCGAGGCTCGTCGCCCACAGCGAAAGCTTAATTACGCTTTAAGGTCATTGAGTGTACCAACCAACCAATCCTTGATCAGAAACCGTAATACAAGACTTCTGCAGAAATTTATGCTTTTGGAACTCAGTATTTTAACAGTACATTCATTTGTGACCTAAATGGTGACATTTGCAACACACTGGATGAAATGTTCTATTAATTCTCAAGTGGTTTCTTCAAAACTCTTTCTGTAATTGCTTCTAATCATAGTAAAATATTAACAGCTTTTCCAGATATGTACTTAAAATTAATCAAATTATGTAACTGCTATTGTAAACAATGATTTGTCTTGATAATACATCAAAATCCAACGATAAAGGAAATCAAAGCTTTTAGGCAGTTTTAAATTAAAGATAGTTAGCGAAAGTCTAAGATCGTGAATGAAAAAATGCAATTAAATTAAGTGTTTGGTTTCAAGTTTTAAGAAATAATTAAATAGATCTAAACCAAAAACGGATTTGACGACAAAGAGAAGTAAAATTTAGCATTGACATTAAATATTGCTGATGTATTCGAATATAAAAAAATTATTTTCAAGACCTTTTATATTGTATTTGTTCTTCCTGACTTTTTAACCTGCATAATTGCTTCGTTTTTTAAAGAGGCCGGTGTTTTATGGTTCGTACATAATTTTATTGGGACGAAGAGCGAGATAAGACACTTCATACAGAAAACGTATAAAAAGTGGTAATAAATATTTGAATACCAAGTCATCGAGTTAAAAAAATATATACTTCAACAACAAAGGAAACGAAAACAATGCTTTTTTCAGAAACGAACCATTTATCTTTTGTTATGCTAACTCATCACCAATAAAAGTACTAAATTCTAAATGGCCGCGATTTTATGACACCGTGTTTGCAAAAACTCGAGATAAAAGTAATCGCTTCCGATTATTGAAGTCCGAAATAAGAAAGGAAATACAAACACAACGCAGAAACAAACAACCGAACAGTAATGAAGAAAAAACCCATTAGAATGTTCGATAAATCTGTTCCTATACAGTAACGTTCTCACGCACAAAATGGCGAGAGCTATTTCTATTTTTATTATTATTCCATTCCTCTTCACCTTACAAAGAAGAGAACACACGCTGTTGGCGCTGATAACAGTAATTTCAGCTTCAAACCGGTGCCATTCAGCTGGAAGAAGAAATCCAATGAAAAAGAAGAACATGGAATAATAACGTGAAAATGGGAAAAAAAGAATAATGAAAAAAACCTCCGCCATTTTTGATTTCCTGTAACTCAGCCAAATCACTTGTCAGCTGGCGCAGAGGATAATGACACAGAATTTAATGCCGAAAGGAACTAAAGTGGGAACATTTTTGTACTTCAAATGCTAGAAAGCTGTCATCGCGTAAAATATCGGCATTTTTTTTTTTTAACGGCAATTGGTACTTGTCAAAATATATGGCGTGGGGCTGCGTTCAATTCCGATTTCTTATAAAATAGCGATTTAAATGTGTTCGAAGAAATATGGATTTGTTAAAATTGTTTAGCTCTACGATGTTGTTAAGCATTAAGGACTGTTAAAAGGACTACGCTATTATGCTATATGCACGGATAGTTAAGATGTCTATTGTAAGAGTTACGCTTATCACTGACTTAAGTCACTCACTGACTGGTTCTGTAACACTGTAAGGTGGCGCAAGCATTGCATAAATATAACACTGATTTCATATTGCATCCGTAATAGGCTTATTTGAGCACAGTCTTAATATTAGGTATAGGTAGGACGAATTTGGTGTATAATTATATAGATTATATCATCTTGAAAATTGAAATAAATTAATTTTTGAATAGATAAAATTAAAGAGGAATATTTGTTCTATAAATTGAATAGGTTAGTATGAACGGTATGACATTTTAAAATGTTTTAACTTTCAAAAACATTTAAATTTTAGGAAATTGCCATTGAAATATGCATATAATCATATTTTGTGGCCAGATACTGGACTGAATATAAAGTATAATAATAAAAGTAACTGTAAGGGTTATGCATAACTAAATGAACCACGCATATAGCTATGGACTCATCAAATTTAAATACTTACATATTAAAACTCTGCCAATTAGCCTGATTAGTCGTTACTGTGCATAAAAATAGGTCGTTGAGAGTACAAACCAACCAACTCAACCAAACCAAGTACAAATACTTAATCAAAATGCCACCTTCTCCAAAGTTCAATTCATTACTATCTTACATTGTGCCACTGTTACCATTGAATGGGTTGAGTTTATATCACAGCCTTTATTCTCCAGACACATGGACCACCTTTCAGTGCTTAGCTCCAATTATACTTGAGGACAGGATGAGTTGAGCACACTCAATACTCTGCAACGATAGGGGAGCTTGTTAAGCGAGCTCAACTCATCCAGTCCTCTAGTATATCAAGTACACAAAAATTTCTCTAGCTGCCAAAGATTTAAACGATTACAACAACAGTATCTGTGGTTACCACAAAAATCTACAGCGTAATATATGGATTTGTGCTAATTGCATATTTTTGAAAGTCCATGTCAACCTGGTCTAGATAACCGATTTAATTAGGTTAGGGTCAAAGTGAAAAAGAAAAAAAATTTTAATGAATATTTTACTATTTCATATCTAGTTTATTAGCTATGACGTATATAATAAAAACGAAGACATTTTGAGGTGTAACGTTGTACCACTGTGTTTCGTAAATTTTCCATCTTTTCCTTGGATTATGAGCTTTTTGATATGTGCTAGATTTTAGATGTTTTCTTATCCACTATTAGAGTGATAGTTGGATTTCTTACAGGCCACTATCACCTAAGAAAACACCTTCATAGAATGTGAATCTTTAAAGAAGAACCTTTATGTAGGAAGTGCAATATGGTGGAGGAAACCGCCCACCAAATACTTTTTGAATGTGAATCTCTTCTTCAGATTAGGCACTCAAGTTTAGGTCTTGAAACAGAACTTGATACAATCCACGAGGAACCTGTCAAAAGCCTTTTGACCTTTCTTAAGGAATCTGGCTTTCTTTGACAGGGGGTCGTAAAAAAAGGGGGTTGGTGCAATATTTCCTAGTGGAATCAGCACCTAAGCTCAGTTGACCTCCCCCATTCACTATGACTATGACTATATCCACTATTACAAAATGCTCTTCATATCGAAAATCGGCTATTTCTAGGTGCAGCTTTGGACCTACTTTGGAGCTTAATTTTTGCAGAGGCAAATTCTTTTTGTTCACGGTTTCAAACGAAATGTGTAGCAATACCAAGGAGTTAAAAAATTTAATAACAACTCAAGGAGTTTTAAGGGGAAAATTAGGTGTCGTACTATTAAGAAGTCACACCACACCTAGGATACGAGATCATGCAATCTCTGTATAGGTCATTAAAAAGTTATTTCGAAATATATTTTATAAATTATACTTACGCATATATTGCACATCTAAAGGTGCACCACTAGTGTCTCATTCGTTTGAAATAAATCAATCGCTTAACTTTAATGCTAGTTACCAGATACTTAGAGGAAAACTTGAACGAATGGTTTTGACATATTGCAAAACAGTAACTCTTCGTATTTGAATATGAATTTTGGTAGATATTTCATTTTCTTTGACTGAATTTTATGAGTCTTTATACCGCCTCCACAAATCTTTAGTCAGCAACCTCATAAATCAGAAACCATACGCAAAAGAATCGACGAAAAATAGTCGTAAAGTTTACTGGAATCGACTTCTTTTGCAATCGATCTTCGATAGTCCACGTAATCGATCATCTGAAATCGAGTCGTAACAATCGATCTTCCTGGGGCCAATCATTTATTGCTGTTTTAATCGACTCATTATTATTATTGAGCGAGTGAGAGATGTCTGAGGAATCTGTGGCGAAGTCATCCATCAATTCGGCATATCGCTTCCCATAGTGACAATGTAACATTTCCGATTCGTCGCGCAAGCTGCCATCAATTACGAAGAAGTGAACATGTTGACCTTTTCGACGCAAAATGGATTTTCTTTTCGTTACATTTGTCAAAGTTGTGGCGTGTGTGTATTTCTTACTTTACTCTCTGGGTTGTGTCAAGTATGTGCCTTATGCGCAACGTTATTAGGAGTGAACACATGTAACCAATCTCTATACGCCTTTAAAAATAAATTGGAATTTTCAATTTCTGTTAGTCAATCACAATGCGTGTTTCATTTAGTCATACTCTAACAAATTGACTGTGACGTTGTTACGCATAACCTCTATTTAAGTAATATGATGAGACTGCATTTACGTCAATTAAAGAACATTTTTAATCGCAAACTAGACACATCTAGAAATAACAAAAAGGGGATTGAGGTTGCTTGATTAACAACGCCATTTCTCCCTCCAGATCTGGAAGCAATCTGATTCAATGTCTTATGATGTTTCACACTTGGAGGTCACTATCTCATCTACAGCTCATGAATGCAGTAATTTGCTCGTGCTATACAACTGATATTCAAGTTGGTGGAACATGATGCTGCCTTGCAACTTTATCGTCACTATTTGCTGTGTTGCATTGTTTAGATTCGAGTGAGCTAATGGGAATCAGTTTCGGTTCAAGAAATGTTTTTCTCTTCTTAAATACATTCTTGTTAAAGTCTGAATGTTTTTCTTCTTATATATGAATTGCTATAATTCACTGTCAGACTTCTTCTTCAATGACTCGACAGCCCAGTGTGGACCCTGGCCTTCACGGCAATGGCGGATACTAACTAAAGACTAACACTAGTGTCCAAAAGTAACACAATTATTTAATTTATTGTTGCGTGGATGGGTTCGAAGGATTTGAAGCCAAAGCAGATCAAATCTTGCAGAAATTTATTCCGATATAACTCTTCTCAGATTCTTTTACAACTCCAGAACTTTCCGTTCTAATAGACTCAATACAGCTCTTTACACAACAATGGAACACAAAGAATAGTTAAAAACAAGATACACAACTGCTAAAATTGACGCAAAAGACAATGCAATACAGTTCACTTTTGGAACTACTCTGAATGCTCGCTGCGAGACAACTAAGTAACTCACTCTCTGGGACTTATATAGGATGGCTAATCGTTCGCGAATCTTCTAGAGATAGAAATTTGGATAATTTTCCAGATCGCAGTCGAAAAACCCTATACAGGTACGTGGGGACCGAAAGTGTCGCCAAGTTTGGCGACATTTGACGATTTCTTGCCAAATTTGGAAACCAAATTTAGTCACCAAAACCGTCGCCAACTTGGCTCTATCTCGCCAAGTAATCATAATGTTAAATGGCCTTCTCCTTGTAAAGCTCGTTTTCCAGCATTATCCCTGTAAAACTCATTTTCAAGCATTAAGAGGCGCATTGCAGGAAAGCGAAGTGAAGACAAAATTTTGCACTGCCTTATGCGAAATGTACATACATTTCCCTTTTTACAAATTAATACTACGAAATATTTACAAATATACAGAAATTCGTAACATTATATACGTAATAAATGAATGAACATGTGAAAGATGTGAATTAAAAATAAAACCAATGTACTAGATGGTTTTTATTGCTCGCGTTTTAACGCGCGCTTCTCTCAGGCTATAAATTTAGTCAATCAATATTTGACGAATCCATACCAAACATCCTAAAAATTGGAGAGGAAAAAGCCGAGGACAAAGCAAGACAGCAAAGTGCTCTGCAAAATATTTCACACAAATTTGGTTTAATTCTTGATGATAATGAATGAAACATGGACAAAAGTCTTAGAACTCTTTTTCTATGCACTTCTCGTTTAAAAAATAGCTTGTCATATAAAAAAATAATAATTATTATAACGTTTTTGTACTTTAGATATAAACTTGTTCAATTAAATACATTAGAAATTATTGTTTTGTAATCCCATGGTATATGAGCATAACTTAAAAATAACAAATTTTATCTAAACTTTTCAACAGCCCAAAACTAAAAAAATGTCCTCCCCCTCCGTAACAATACTCTGGATCCGCCCCTGCTTCACGGGGATCGTGTTCCATCTTGACCTGTCACTAACAAAGTTCTTCAATTTTTGACTTCGCGAATGCTAAAGTTGTCAACACAGTCTATCCATCTAAGTTTGGATCTTCCTCTAGGTCTCATAGAACTGTTTTTTTCTGCAGAGGAATTAATTTCCAGTTTTAAGATAAATCAAAGATGAAGAAATGGAAATCAAGGTGTTAAATAATGTGAGAACTATTAAACTTCCACTCAAAACTTAAAACTTGATTTGCTTGATACATTACATTAAACACTTCGTTTGAAAAATTTCAATTTCGACTCTTTGTTTATTTTTTAAATGAAGGAGCCCAATCCTGGAGAAGCCAGGTAACCTGGCATAAACCCGACTATATAAATATACATTTCCGGTATTTCCAAGAACGGTTATCATATGAATTTACGTGATAAATTTGTGATTAAGTTGATTCGTTATTGAGGACAAAAATTTACGTTTAAAACTAACTAGGAAATTTCAGTTACGATTAATTAAAAAGAATGGACATTGTGAAATTTCCCATGCCATCTTACATCGAAATAATTCATTCTGAAAGTGTTTCATGCCTATATCCTCAACTACAATCTGAAATATTCTCTGTTTCTGTCACCTAAACATAGGCACCATCAGAAGATGTCAATGGCATGTCCTTGTAATTCCAAGGTACTTTATTTAAAAAAAAAATTAAAAAATAAAGGGGGAGAGAGAGAAGAAAAGTGGTAAAACTCGCAGAAAAATGAATCGCATGCCGTAAAATATATATTTACAATTATTAACTTGAACAAAAAATCAATGCATAACGATTAATTAGCATTTAATTAGAAAATGTAATTTACATAAATCGATGCTCGAGCAAAAACTTTAAGCCACCTTGCACATTCTTGTGTTGGCTCTTCACTTCATTGGAAAAGGCTCTTCTGTCTCAAATGCACCTAATCCATTTCCAAGCATCCCTAAACCCTTCCATCACCTCCTGTTTGGCGACGAACTTACCAAACAGCCAATAGCCGTCCTAAAGCCCTCTTCAAACCAGTCTCGAAAACTGGTGGGGAGGTATTTCTGCAACAGCTGATTCTAAGGCTAACACATGGGAGGGAGATTGGCCTTCTAAATGTTATCATTTGAATATTTCTGTTGAATTTAACCACCATTGGTTGTGAAGTCACTAAAAGTCCAGAGGTTCGATAAAAAAGATGCCTATAGATTTGAAATCGTAATCTTAAAATTAAACAAACTTGAAATCTTTCAAAACATAATATTAGAGTATTCAAAAACGTTAATCCTTTATTTATAAGTTCCTTCAGTTTTCCTATTGCACTGTACTAGTTTAAATACTTTGATACTCATTGGCTGTGTACTTGTATATAATAAAAAAATATTAGTGTGTGTTACCATCCAACAATTAAAGATTGAATTTCATAATAGTAGATTTCAAACTCCCAATGGATCTCAAAACATTTAAATAAATACAATACCATGAGAAAACTGATGGATTTTATAAGTACCGTCAGTATATGAAGAGTTGACATTAAATAATATAAAACATTAAAAACGCAATTGTACTCTAAATTATTTTTATGCTTTAGCTACATTTGTGCGCAATTTCAACTTATTCCACAGATTTTGAGCTCGGATAGAGTTTTCACAGTGTGTAACTTACATTGGCATTTTCTATTCTAAAACTTAAACACAAAATCATCTAGTAACAATGACATTTACCCCTGAACTGAGATTAGAGAAACTTTCGAGATCGCAGTCTGGTCTCTTTTCCAGATCCTTGTTTCCAACCCCCCTACTTTTCATTCAAGTGGAGAAGCGTCAGTCGCACTCTCCAAATCCATCAAACTAAACTCTCTTGTGTGTTATTATTTATTCCTCCCTTCCACTGACCCTATCCTCTAAAACTCCAGAACTGTCCCTTCAAAATAAACACGGCCGTCTCCAACTGCGTTTGTTGACACAGCCACCTCTTGCGTTATATCATCGCAGGGGACAAAGCTGTTCAGAGGATGGAGCACCCTGTCTCGTAAGGATCCTTTTCTCCACCGCAGTAGAGGCCAGGAAATATATTAGAGGTCGGAAATATCGATCAAAATAAATATCGATACTATATCGTTGCATAGAAAAAAATATCGATAAATCGATACATGATTTTTTAATTTTGCCAGAAACAAAGTTTTTCGGCGCAAATTTCTACTTTTAATGATTGCTTTTTTTGTAAGGTGACTACTTTTTCAACTGAAAGGGATCAGTCACAAAAAAAAAGTTATATTTTTGCTTAATTGGTGCAGTGATTTTAAGAAAAATTTAGATAATTTTTAATAGCTTTTAAGTGTATGGAAAATATTGAATATTGGTGCCATTTTAACTGTTCCTCAGCCAAGTTTTGAAGTTTTTGAAAAAGGAATAAAGAAAATCGAAAAAACACATGGAACTACAAAACGATCATCCAAAAACTAAAAATGTTTGAAAATATCGATATATCGGTGACTTTTATGGATACTTTTAATATCGATATTTTTTTTAGAAATATCGATAAAAATATCGATATATCGGTGACTTTTATGGATACTTTTAATATCGATATTTTTTTAGAAATATCGATAAAAATATCGATAAATCGGTGACTTTTATAAATACTTTTAATATTGATATTTTTTTTTAAATATCGATATATCGCGACCTCTAAAATCTATGGATACTTGCGTATTATCCCGTCAGCTTTTTTGACTCAAAAAAAAAAGTGCATCAAAAATGTTATGAAGATCTCTCATTCACTATACATTTCAACCCCCGTGAGGTTAAAGTACCTCTTCTCCTTTTCTTTCGATTTTCAAGTTATTTTTGAGATACTATACTTCCTTCTGTTGGTACCCAACACTTTCTCATACAAATCTTTATAGCGGAAATAGCAAAAGCAAGAAGAGAATACCTGTTCTTTTTAACTTTGATAATATCTCCTGTAGCATTAGCAAAAATGGAGACAGTAACCTTTATCTCTAGGGTACAGATATTACTTGCATATAATCCCGTCGATGCTGCCAATTGGGGAATTTCTTTCCCATTCCCAACATTTTTTGCTTATGATAAACTATTGAAAATATAAATACAATTATTGCTCTTTAAATTACATAAATACTTCATGTATTGTGATCCGTTACATTGAATTTTGTGTCTGTTTAGGAGAATGCATCAAAAATGTTATAAGATATCTTTGATTCAAGTTGTATAGTTGAGAATGTATTTCGAGGTTTCTTAAATTCAAATACTAGTTTTAATTAAAATAATGACGTAGTCGACCAATACAATACTTTACATAGTCAACCGTCAACAAAAAAACTCTCCACGTGACCTTATAGCATTTTCATGTGAAAAAGATATGACCTTTTTGTTGTAATAATTAGTTCGCTAGTTGTTGAATTCCTTTCCTGTTGCCAAAATGACAAAATAAATTTTGTCATTTATTGAGTGATTGTCCATCACATCTTCACATCACAAGGTCATGTGACGAACTTTTTGTTTGCAATTGACTACATTATTCTTTTAATTTTAAATTAGTATGTGAATTTAAATTTGTATGAGAATTTAAAATAGTTGGAAATACATTCTCAATATTATAACTTGAATGAGAAATATTTTATTACATTTCTGATGCACTGTCCCAAACACTCAGAAAAATCAATATAACGGACCACTATCCATGAAGTACTTGTGCAATTTAATGAGCAATATTTTTTTATTTTTAATAGTTTATTCTGATTAGCAGAAAAATGTTGGCAACAGGAAATAAATTCACCAATTAGCACCTTCTATGAGATAATACGTAAGTAATATCTGGAGGCAAGTCCTAGAGGTAAAGGATATTGTCTCCATTTTTGCTAATACTGCAGAAGAGATTATCAAAGTTTAAAAAAAAAAAAATCTCTTTTTTTCTATTGCTATTGCCGTCGTTATAAATCTGTGTATGAGAAAGTGTTGGGTACCTCCAGAAGGAATCATAATATCTGGATCATAACTTGAAAATTGAAAGAAATGGAGATGATGCACTTTACCTCCAGGGACTGAAATATATCCAGTATAACCACCCCTATTCGGAAAATCTCATTTAAAGATAAATAATAAATTGAGTTGTTGTTTTGAGATATTCCATAAGCCGGATGAAAGCGACTTCAGGGAAATCAAGAAAATATTATCTTTTTAAATAGGATTTCTTAAATTAATACCTAACTTCTAGGACCGAGCTTCAAACAGCTCTTTTTCAAAATCATGCGCATGAAGTCCTACGTAGTCCATTACTGTTTGAAGCTCTTACTTTGGCATAAAATTACTTCTGTGAGTTTTTCTTTTAATCAGTCCATTCAAATATTGAAACGGCAAAATTGCCAAGGCGTCTTTTATACTTAAAATACCGGACAAACTAAATAAGTAAAGTTACTTTACGAATATCTGAAGATGAGAATTGGGAAGTGGAAGTTTAGAATAAGAAGCGGCTTGGTTGAGTTGGCTCTTGAATTAGGTTCTTTTATGAGACATGCAATCAATGAAAATTTCCTCATCATCTAAATATTCAGTGTTGACAAAAATATACTTATAGTAATTCAATTGTGGTTTCTGCAGAATTGAAGTGATATCTTTTTCACAAAAAGCATACATACCAAATACAGATAATATAAATTAAATAGCTACTTAAGCATCTGAAGATGTGGATTGTAAAATCAAAATAGAAGGCTAAAAATTTCTGAAATACCTATATCGTGATTATCTTTTAACATGGCAAAATAGTACGTCGAAATACGGAAGTGACTTTGAGGTTATTTAAGAACTTCCACTTATCTATGGATTTTATTCATGGATGCAACACAGTCAGCTGCCATGTTCGCTAGAAATTGAAATTTACATTGTGATTGGCTGATGGAATGTGAAAATTCGAATATGCTTGTAAAGGTGTGTAGTGATTAGTCACCATCAAGACCCAAGTATTTCCATACGATAGAACCATAATCAATATAACTCCTTGCATATCAATTATAAAAAGAATGCGACTCTCACGTTTACAGCCAATGGTTGATCTTTTTTGAACAAGTCGCCTTATTACGTAACATCCCGGTGAGAAAAGTAAAGTTTGGAGACTTAGCTCTCATCTCTTCTGAGAACCTTGCGGTCTCTGTTTCGATTTGGATGAGTTGGAGGAAGTTGGTGTTTATTTTGCGAAAGTTCAAAACCAAACAGGACTTTGTGCCAGTGATGAATTCAGATTGGATTCCAGGGGAGATTGTGTCATCATGTGTATGTTGGGATTGTATTTTGAAGAGTACAGACTTGGGAAGGGATTTCGAAGTGTCACTGCAACGTCATTTGACGAATTCTAGGGGTGTGCTGAGATGGAAATTAATTTAGGCTTGATCAGTTAGGGATGCTGAGTCCAATTTATATCTCTGATTTAGTTTCGATGCGGCTTAACACGTTAACACCGGCGTGCATCACCGGTGGGTCACACAAGTCTGTTCCATGAGGCTGCGGGCATCACCGTGGGTCACGCTTGTATTTCGCAAAATATGTAATGCAAAATAGGTTTATATTTTATCTCAACTTTATAAACAAACATTCAATAGTAAAAACATATCAAAATTTTTAACTTTACATAATTATTTAAGTTTTTTGTGCAATTTTTTAAAACATGTTAGACACAGTGCCAGCTGGCCCTTACAACGAACACGATATGTTGTTATTTTTCTGGATTTATTCGCGGCATACTGTCTACCTTTTAGGCTAGTCATGCGTTTATAACATTGTTTACATTGCTGTCTCGCCCTTGGTACTACTGCAGAAAATTTTAACGTTTTTTGGGTAGTACTTCAATTTCGCTCGTCGTTTCTTCTCTGGTGCGGTTTGACTGTACTCAAAAGATGATTAAAAATGTTCTCCCGAAATTTTAAAATTTTAATACTGTAAGAAGTCGAAAAATTTTTTGCTTCGCGCTATAAACGTTTCTTATTGAAAAATATTCACAGAATTGTGTGCGACAGTCAGAACTTGCGTCAGACCTCTACTTTTTGAGAAAAATTTAATAGATTACCCAAAATTGGGGCCAAAATTGGTCCTGTCAGCTTTTCTTAGCATATACAGGTATGCGTAAATTGATATTGCCAAACAATTATTTATCTATACGTAAGTTAAAGTCCATGGAGTTCATTGCATCCAATAAGAAATGTCTAGCTTTTTTAGTTATTTTTTTATAAATTAAGGTCAAATTTGAAAATGCAATTTACTTAAAAATCGATTTTCTAAAAAACTAAGGGGGATCGACGAGAACAGATTTCATATTGGTTTTTAGCTCGTCGAGATCTATAAGAATCGCCTAGTGGGTATTACCGAGTAAAAATCGTGTTGAACAGTGTAATCTTACTCTGCTCCGCCCCACGAAGCGGACTGTGAATTCAAGCGCCGCCTCACAGAGAAAACCCTGAATATCGGCGCCTGCGTTAACGTGTTAAGACACTGTAAATAGAACTTATGATAAGCATTCAAATATTAAATACATTGTCTTTTGATGAGTAGATGCCCTTACCCTCTTGTGGTCGCCTGACACGTTAAACAGTTAAGTGTACAATCCATATTCTGCCGTGCCAAGCACAAAAGTCGTATCTGGAATTGAGCTCAAAATGAAAAATTGTGGTTTAAAGTTTAGAAACTTCATGTTGTTGCTGCTAACTTATGAAATAACTTATTAACTTTTTAATATCTCACGTGCAGGTACGACTATTAAACCTTACCATTACGTTGAACAAATAATTTAAAGACAACCCACTTTGTATCAATTACTCAGATTGGTCAACAAAATTTTAGTTTCTACCTTTCGGCTTAGATGTGCAACTTTCGCTAAAGTGACATTATTTTGCAACAACCTGCTTGTAATATATGCTTGTCCATTAAAGACACACCCCTGATGGTGGTATTTAGGAATTCATTTTACACGGCAGTGTATTCAGGATATACCTTACCGAGCGATTTGAGGACAAATACGACCAAACTGGACGTAAAGATGCAAATGCTTTGTAACACTGCTCGTAGCATGACTCAGACATCTCTTGAAAGAAGTTTGCAATGCAACTGATCTCATTTGCAACTTGTCGAGTATTCTCACACGCTACAAACCATAAGGGCTTGAAGTAACAGAAGAATGACCATCTAACATAAATCAATGACTTAATCAGGAATCTTTACAAAATAGGAACACGTACAGTACAAGTTTTGGCAAACAAATGGAGATCATAGTAAAACAAGATCAATTAGTTAATTAAACAAATTACACTGCACTAAAATCCTTTTCCGATCGGTTAAGCTCCCTTAAATACAATGAAATGTTTAAGGTAGAGCAATGTGTGAGGAACACATACACATTTTTCTCAATAAAAATTCTCCATTTCCTTTTAATGTAAAAATGTCCTTTATTCGTAGAGCTATAATTTATCCTCTTCACTTATTGTTAAAGTTATCTTCCATAAAAAAAAAAAACGTTACACCTCATCTCGACCAATGGTATAACGACCTATTTTAAAGAAAGCAACCATAGGTTTTTTTTTTTTTTTTTTTTTTTTTTTTTGTTTTTTTTTTTACAAATCTCCAAGCTAGCGACAGCTAGACAAATTCCATGAAGTTAAAAACACGCAAAAAGTCCAAAACTCTCAAGGGCTCCTTGGCCAGATCTTCCCAAGAAAGCTGAAGGCAGTCCAAAATGTGGTCTGAGGAGGCCATTTCTGTAGCACATTTTCTGCAAATTGGAAAAATCTCGAGTTTTCCATGAAAAGTAAGGGTCTTTAGATGTCCGCTGGCGAATCTGGACAAAGCCGTCTGATCCTTTCGGTCACAGGTGAGGCCAAGAGAACCTCCAGGACTCTTTCTCCTGTACGAATCATTTGCCGGAGGGATTATCCATTTCAAATTAGCCCTGTTTTTCTTGATCGAATAGGCCTCCTGGAAAGTCCAGACTTTCCAAGACCATAGGTTGTTCACATAAGATACCACTAAGTCATGTGATTCAAGATTAACAGATTGGCAGAATTTTTTTTTTTCATTAGTAATTTTATGGCACAAGGGCAACACGGAAACACCGCAACATTGTAACAACACCATCTGCCTTTACGCCTCTTAATTTTAAGTTGGTTGGTGGGATTCACTTAACAACTGTTACATGTATGAAGGTTTAGACACGGACAGACGAAAACGCTTATCTAAGCTTAAGGTTTAAATACAGTATCTTTAGGAAAATCTCAGACGTTTAATCATTACTGAAGAGTAGCATAGAAATAGTTTTCGAATAAAAGTTTGCAATACTATTATAAACCAGGTTAGATATGATTTGGTGTCTGAAAATTTGCTAGAAAAAATAATAATTTTATAAAAATTTAGTCTCGTGCAGTTTCAATTATACGCACAGAAATAATGATACATTTAATTATCTTTGAAGACACATAAAACTTTAAGCTGTCAGAACGATTATCCGAAATATCTTCATTTTTCGTATTCGTATTTTATTTCGCGTCATTTATGTCAAGTCTTGTTCTAATTTTTTTTCTTCATCTAGAACAAATGTTCGTGTTAAAGTTGTCTACATAAAAGTACGCCTATAGTTTTATCTAAAAGATACTAAGTTTTAGGGAAATATTATTCGATATTTAATAATCCCTTCAAATTGATAATTCGTTAGCAATGATAGTGACGTAACTCACGATTTTCTGCTTTGCTGCATAACTAGTTGTACGGCTTGTTTATCAACTTTTCAGTAAAGTTGCTTGAAATATTTTGTATCACAAAGTTTAAGAACAACCCTTTGTGGCATCAAAAGTATTTCCTGTTGTACAATTTTGGGACATTGCTTACATTTTTGTGAAAAAACAAACTGTCAAAACAACTTTAAAATGGAATTTTTACTTATTTAAATGTTATACTTCATTTGTGTGAAAGAAAGTTATTGAAACATTACTGTTCAACATTTTTCATTTTACAACATAAATTTGTCAGTGAAAAAAAATTGATGGGCAAAGTGGGATTGAACATTGTTATTGAATATTATTAATTGTGTTAAATAGAGGGGCATGATATTGTTTACATACATGTATTGTAAATACACTGATGCATTCAAACCGTCATTATAAAAAATTAACCAAATTTAAAATAAATCAGCAAATAAGGATATACCAGTTCAAAGTTATTCACGCATATTATTATTTTAAATAAATTATTTGGAGTCTTTTTTTTTTTTTTTTTTTCTTTTTTTTTTTTTTTTTAATATCATCAATAATAGTAATATTAATAATAGAGTTAAGATCCCTGTTATTTGGACAAAAAGCAGTGAATAGAAAAAGTTGGGACTTTGAGTTAAGATGCATTAAAAATCAGAGTATTTCTACTGCAGTTAAAAATGCAGTAAAAATACAAATCACTTTTCGACGTTGGTTGGTTGGTTGGTTGGTTGGTTGGTTTGTACACTCAACGACCTTATTTTTATGCACAATGACGGATAATCAGCCGGGGACCTACAGTTTAACGTGAATTCCGAACCACAAGTAATATCCATGCCAAACCCAGATTCGAACTCGGCACTTTTGGCATGCGAGGCCAGAGCGTTAACCAGCAACCTTAATCAAAATCACTTCAGTGCCATAAACTCCCTTTTGCAATGACTAATATTGAATTTGTCAGCAAATTAAAGTTTCGAAAAATAATGCATTCAAAATTGAATAAGATTAGTAAAATACAGCAAAAAAGGAAACCAGCACTGAAATATTATTTTCCGACATTATTGTGTCATATTTATAGCATAAATTATTACGATAAATAACCTTTTTTACTCAACATGACGGCAAAAGATTCATCTCACTCCTATAATGAGTTTGTTAGTGGAAAAACTCAATATCGCATTTTTCCTACCTCTAAAAATCTTTATCGATTTGAAATAACTTCTTTCTTCGAAGAAGGTTTCGCATCGAAGAGTTATGCCATTTTTGCTGCGAATTTACAAGCAGAGATCCTTTGATAAAATCACTCAGCGAAATAAAATTTCTTTTTTACCCCCTACTACTTTTGAGAGACATCTAAAATTAAATAACTCAGACTAAATAGACTGGGAAAACTAATTACAAGCGAGAATTACTAAACTTCAAAGTGTTCTGGATCTTTGCTACTTGTGTGTAATTAAGATTTTCGGGTTGAAATCACACAGAAAAAGTTTGTGAACGATTCTACTAAAATGATCGAAGAAGAATTCAACGTGAAGTATTATTTATCTATCGCTCTTTTAACTTGACAGTTAAGGTTTTGTTTAATAACTGAAAGTTTCACACCACTTTATTTTGCAATACAGAATTTTTGTATAAAAAGTAAAAATTTTCACTCATTATTATTAATTAAGAATAGAATCGCTATCTTGTTTGTTTTTTTACTTGAAAATCTTCTCCAAATTCATTATTAAGTTTTCCTATGTATATTTTTCTTGTTAAATTAACATGACAAATAAAATAGTTTCTACTATGATATTTTGAAGCACGAATGCAATATGGCGTCGTCACAAGCAACTGATCTTCGCATTGTTTGATGGCGAAAAAATGAAGGATTTATGATTCGCTGAAAGTTCGATTTTTCTTGTAAAGGTGAACTGTGATTGGCTGAAAATTTTATTTTATTCTTAAAGGGTGAATTGGAATTCGTTTTAACAAGTTTTTTCAGGAAAAATAAAATATACTCCAAATATCCCACTCCAGATAATTCCATGTCATAAACTTGAACTCAATGTAGGTCTATTAATGAATTATGTTAATTTAGTCATTTCATAAAACGGCATGCGTTTCAAAAAGTTACTAAACAATTATTTTATTATAAGAACTTCTATTTCAAACATTAAGTATTCGTTCACCTTGTATTGAAAAAAGAATGCGTAATCTCAATAGAAAAATAGAAATACGTGGGCGTCCCATTACGAAATTGAAAACAACGCGCGCATAACTATCATTCGGAATGCATGGTTTGCAGATATCCTGAAACAAGGTACCTGAATAAAACACGATATCACTACGATTTCTGTTATGTCTCCAACATTTAATTCACGAATTCGTATTTGAAAATTTTAGTTCTTGTCCGTTTATTTTATTTCACCCAACCAGAGAGAATAATTTCTTTTAGATAGGACAACGTGAATGTATACTGTTATGAATTTTTCCGCTGAGGCAATGACAGCACAGTTTTTAAGATAAAAACTACTATTTATTCACTCTTCAAAGACACAAAATTTATTCAAAGACAACAGTTTAATCACCCTCAAGCTTCAACACAAGCTTCAGTAAGAACAACTTCGAATACAGCAATTATACAAGTTCACTCTAGTAAACAAAGCGATCAGCTCACATCGAAGTTCAAAGTCAATCTGAAAACTTTCCCGATCTCCGGTCGTTATATACTTGGCGCGAGAGAATATTCGCGAAATTTCTAGCCAATTCGTCGGAAAAGAAACATCTCGAAATTTCTCGATTGCTTTAGGTGTTGTCACCTTTTTCTAATCTGTATAATCGCTGTTAATAAATAAAATAAGATAAAAATAAATTATAATAGAATTTTAAAATAATACGTCACTATTTACACGATATACAGACAATTTGTGCAACAATACGTAAGTAATGCAAAAATATTCCTTTTATTGTCAGGCAGTTAGGTTTACAATAGTTTTCAATTCTTTTTCTATTTGAAGTTACAGTAAAAGTTTTTGGAAAATTGATTCCGTAAAATATGTTTACTTTCGGATATAAGTATTTAAAAGTTAAATATGAGTATTTAGCTAAGTGCAGTAAAGTTCTACGAAAGAAAGTTCAATGTAAATGCCAGTGTCTTTTGAAACAGCTACCCTTTATAAATCTATTGGAAAAAAAGAACGTGTAGAGTATTTTTAATCGAATATTTTAGTTTCAAGTTGTATATAACCTTCATTCATTCTTTTGATGATAAAAAAAAAAAACTATTATGATTCAAAAATCTTTTATCTAAATGAAAAGTTGTGAAAGATTGAAAATTCCACATTCTACTGTTGTGTATTTTACATTCTCCCTAACTTTGTTTTGAATTTTAAAATTGTTATATTATATCCATTAAAAATATGCATTATTTTAAAAGTTACAAACAAAAAAATTACGATTTCTTTAATTTTTACTGTATTTTTTCCAAACAAACAAAGCGCTGATTTCCTTTCAGTAAGCAGAACCAGGACCTTAAAGTCTCCATTTTTTCTCGAGTTATGGCTTCTTTCCCAATACTAATCGTGGAAACCAATTCTAAAAACACTATCCCTGGTAAAAACTAAGATGGCGGCGGCATTTGATGAAAGAATGGCCGGGACGTAAATAATGGATGAATTCGAACCGTTTAATCATAACCGTGCCCCTTTGATCACGAACCAGAAAACAAATTCCACATCCATCTTACTACGTCATCAAACAAAGCTGGATTTCTTTTCTCAATTTTCCCGGAAAACTACTCCATAGTAAAAAAAAATATATATTTATAAATATTTCTTTTAGTATGTAATCGCTTAAAGAATAACTACTGAAAAAGATAGGTCTATTTTAAAAGTTTGGAATAGGGCAGATTGTTGACAGGCAAAAATTGAAATATATTTTGGGCTTAAAATGTTTAAAAGCTATCTTTTTTATTAACGTGTATTTGTAATTTTTGTGTATTTCCCTCAACCGAAATGAAGTTTCTATGTTTAAAAAATTGAAATATATACATTGTTTCCCTTTAGTGTTTAAAATTTAATTTAAAAATAAATCTGGGAATAAATTGTAGAGCAAATCCCAAATTGAACTAAAATAATTAAATTGAACTATCAATTATCATAC
This sequence comes from Linyphia triangularis, assembly GCA_963978545.1. Lineage (NCBI taxonomy): Eukaryota > Metazoa > Arthropoda > Arachnida > Araneae > Linyphiidae > Linyphia > Linyphia triangularis. The sequence goes on along the minus strand of OZ021723.1, from coordinate 18,726,150 downwards.
TGCCACTTAAAAATTGATGCTTTTTCAACAGAACAATTATACAAAATTTTTAATTTTTTGAAAATCCCCATTTTGAATAAAAACATATGTAATAAGACAGTTTACCATAAAAATACTATACATTTTGTAAGAAAAATATTGCACTATCTATATCATATGAAAGAAAAATCGAAATCTTAACTAACGCTAAAGCGAAAATTAAAACAAATCAACAGAATTTTTAACTTCGAATGTGTGTACATGTATGTTTGTCGATGGAGGCCAAATCTGCGGAGGCCTAATTGTAACCCCCTTGCCGTCAACCAATCGAACTGAAACATGGCAGATAGATTCGATTTCCATGACAATGCATTCTATCAAATTTTGGCTGCTGTCATTGTTACTAATAGATATCTTTTACGGAATACGAATAAACCAACTTGCCGTCATCCAATCGAACTGAAATAGCATTTAACCGATCATTGAAGAAACTGTTTCCTGTTGCCAAAATTATTTTAATGAATAAATAATAAAATTGTTTTAATCAGAAAAAATAAAAGAAATTTGGATGCGGGTGCATAAATTCAAATTCATTTTGTATACTGTTTTAAATTACAATTGCCGACTTCTCAATTCAACTGCAATTCTTATATCTTGTTAATTTCAATAACTCAACCAATCCCTTACAGAACTTTTATAAAACAACCTGGTTTTATCCCTAACTCTGTGATCAAAAGACAGAAAAACTCATTTTTTCAGCCTGTGCCAGGAAGTTTTAATCCTAAATGTTTTTTTTTCCCCCTTCCGTCTCCAAATCATGATTTAATCCTGTTTCAGTTGATTGGATGAAGTTCTTCTATTACTATTCCATTTATTTTCTTTGCTTTTAGTGTCTGCATTGGATTTTGTAGTCCTTTGTAATCAATTCCCTGGTTTAAAATAGCAAAGATTTGGATCATTTAATTTACAAACATCATGTTTCAGTGATTCGATATGGTTACTTTCTTTAGCAACTTTCATTATATTTGTAAACTTTCAAGGACTGGAAAGTTTTAGAAAATATTAGGACATCTAATTTAGTTTCAAAATCAAAAGTCAAAAGTTTTTGAGATAGTTTTTCAAACGTAACAAATAAACGCTAACTAAACTTTTCCCATATAAAATTTCACAAATTCTATTTTTTTTAAGGTCTCTATTTTGAAAAAATAAATCTAAATATATATAATCAGACAGCTTATCATAAGGAATATTTTTTCTTTTTCATTCAAATGAATTTTAATTTTCAATTAACCTTTAACTGCTGTAAGCGGTCTGACAGACCGCGAGTCATTTTTTGTGGAATGCTTCCACCCCCTAAATTATCGCATCTTTGACATTTATATTAATTTTTCTGGTTCTATGTTTCTTAAACTTTAAATTGATATTCACCAATTTGTTTGGCGCAGTATGGACCATGTGTAGCCCTTGCGCCAAAAACCTCAAAACCACCCAACCACAGCAGTTAAAGGTTAACATAAAACTATATACAATTTGTAAGCAAAAGACCGCGCTGTTTAATCGCGTGAAAGAAAAATCGAAATTTTTAACCAACATGAAAACATAAATCAAAACACATCCGCAAAATTTTTAAAACGTATGTAGACAATATGATATGACCAATCACAACATATCTTTAAAAAAAATCGAATTTTCCATTTCGTTAACCAATTACAATTCGTGTTTCATAGTTTTCCTTGCAAAAGAGTTGACTATGACGTTGTCACATAGCCTCCATAATAAACAAATAACTAATGCCAACAGTACTCAAAACTTAAAATTTCATTGCTTATTCTTCTAAAAATGGCATTAGAATAAACATACTGTTGTATTGCATGGTATTTTCTCAATTAAAAGATACTACGAGCAATTTGACGGGAATTAAAAGCACTTCTAAAATGGGCTACCAAACCTTTCTATTATAATCCCCGAAAATGGCGGAATTGAGAATGTTATCCACCGATGCGTTGCCATTTATTTCGTGCGTTTCTCAAAAGGTAAATCGCTCGTGAAATAGATCTCATCTCGTAATTGCGCTAAGCTCGTGACAACAATCGGCCCAAAGCACTTTTCGAGCAACTCCAAAACGGTTTTAAGATGCAATTTGAGGGATTTCTCGAATAATCCGGACGGAAATTGATGTTCTTCGGACTTCGTTTAATTAGATTTTGGGTTCCACTGTGTTGTTCCAGAATTCATTGTTGTTCCATTCGAGTGTTTTGCGATTTTAAGCCACTTATATTTTGTTGCCAAATAGGATTGATAAAAAATTTGCTTTACATAATGTAAAATAATATTTTTGATAATATTATGCAACACAGACGCCGTATTTGACGTTACATTTTTCAACCAAACTATTTATTGTACTACAGGTTTATTCTTCTACAGAAAAGAACACCATATTGGTCTACCAATTATTACAAAATAAGAAATCTATAAGAAGAACTCTGATCTTTTTCTTCTCGACATATTCTTATGTACTGTGAGGCGACTGAAAGCTTATATACCTCATCGAACATCTTTCTGAATTTTTATTGAATGTAAAAAATTGTTATTTGATCAGGAATCTATTGGTCTGCCGGAGCAGAAATGGCTGAAACTATTCAGAACACTACTTTGAATTAGTTAAACTAAAGCAGATTGCCAAATATGTCATAACTTGGCAAAAAAAATGAATATCCTTTTTTGTCTGATAACCCAACACTCTTTAATTTTCGATTAAGAAGATTACAAAAGATGTGTCCTTCCTGGCGCCAAGATCTTTCATCTTTTAAAAGTCAGCCAATTTGGCAATAAATATTATCGCCATTTCGGCTCACTTTTAAAATATGGAAAGCTTTTTTACCAGAGAATATATCGTCTGCACTCTTTCTTATTGAAAATTTAGGGGCAGTGAGTTAGCAGATAAAAAATAATGCTCATTATTTGGCAATCGGATTTAGTTCAACTCATTCAAAGTCGATTTTTGAATAGATTCAGTCATTTTTTCTCCAGCAGACCACGATCTACTAAAATTTTTCTACATTTTATGAAAAAAATCAGAATGATAATCGATGGGGTACCTTAACGGGCAATCGCCTCTCGAACTGTTAGCAAAGTTGTTGTGGCAATACAATCTCTGACCCCCTTTTAAACATTTAGGTATGCTAAAATATAATTGATACAGTTTTATTCATTTAAAACTAACTTTCAAAATATAAGTTCGAACGTAGCAAATGTAAAAAATTAACAGAAACTTAAAAGTTTAAAGAACAAATGCAACGAAAGAAATAAAAACTATATAATTTTAATGGTCAAAATTTGAATTTTTAGAATTATAAATAGACCAAATGAATATTCCAAACTCTAATCAAACTAATAATGGCAATGTAGAAATGGTCGGAAAAGAATTTTGTATCTTTGATGCAAAAAGCAATTTAATGTTGTTCAGGAAGTAGGTGAGCCATTACATTTATTACACCTGTCCCAAAAGACGATCGAAAAACAAAACTACAAAGTTTTCTCTCTGTCCCAAACGTGACAGGGCCGTGTTGTTCGAATCTATATAACTTTTTCAACCCCCTTGTTCTAAGAAGAACAAGAACTTATATCTCGATGTTATACCAAGGAATCAACAATCTTAGGAACAGGCAACAACAGCCTCTACTAATCTTCCAACATCACCACCTGATCTCCCCAAACCTGGACCGTTGCCAAATGAGCCAAAAAAAAAAAGAAGACCCATACATGTTATCGTCTGACAAAAGGTAAAAGAAGAAGTGAAAGGAAGAGCTGAGATGAAAATATCAATTTTTGAAGGCATTGGATTTCTTTCGCTAAGAAATAACAATTCTCTTTCGGATCTATAAAAAGTTGGCTTGGGAAAAAAAAGACATTTCTTTCATGGGTTGTACTTAGGAACTAAGAAGCTATAAAGATAAAATATGGCCGTTAATATAACAGGAAGATGATGGGATTATACCTCATAATTTTAGGTCACAAAATTAACTCGACTTTTCACTAAAATAAGATGTCATTTTCTTTAAGTATTGTTTATGAGGGTAAATGTCCTTTAAAAAAAATGCCTTTCTATACGATAAAAATTATAGAACAAGATTTATTTTTAAAAATTTGAAAAAAAGGGTTAGGGGATTTTTCAAATTTATTAAATACAACTAATAATAATTGCATCTTTATAGAAATATGTATACTATTCTTTTAGAAGAAAACTTTAAAAATGTAAGATTCCATAATCTACAAGAAAGTGTTTAGAATTTTTGTCAACAAACCTTTGTAAGAAAGATTAATTCTTATAAGATACCTTCTAAGGAAAGAATTTGACAGTTACTGTCACTCAATAGACTCTTCTACGTATATTTCTTCTTACGGTCTAAATACTTGTACAAGCACGTAAAGTTTGGTTACATTTAATGTCTGAAATTTCTCCTTGTTAAGGTTAGCAATTCCTCATCAGACAAATTAGATATTTTACTAAGACTAGGGGTGTGGAGCATTGCACAACTTTCAACTAGCCTATAATACTGACGTGGATTTGTGTCATTTGCCGTTTTTATATTTCCAACATTTATTTAGAAAAAATAGCCAGTTTGGCGATATTTTTTGCGATAATTGTAATATGGGTCTTTTTTAAAAAAGAAAAAAAAAAAAGCCCTTTGCCAAATGAAAATTTTGGTGATATACTTTTCGATAATTCTTATATTATCCTGTCTTATAAGTGAAACTGAGGAGAGAAGAAAAAACGATCGTTGATGAGGTATGCTCAAGGAAAGAGAACTCTGTGTTAAAGGCTTTCGTTTTCAACTTTTTAATTTCTTTAACTTAATTTCCACTTTTCCACTTTTTACGCCATCAAAGTATTTTTACGGTATTTCCGGTGGTGGGGGTGTTTAGAACATCTTAATGGGCATTACCATAGAGATTTTTATCAAAATCGTTAGAGGCGTTTTTAGCAATCATTGAAAAACGTAATTTTTTTCAATGGCAGCTACCTTATGCGAATGCGCGATTTTGACGAAAACCTTAATGGTAGGTCCCTGTGCCCTCACCAACCCGCACACCAAATTTGTACATCGTAGGTCAATTTGTTCGAGAGTTATGCTGACCACTGAGTGTGTACTCAGACACACAGACAGACATTTTTCATATATTACTTTTTTGAAATCTGGATGTTCCAAAACTGAAGAAATGCACAAAAAAAAAAAAATTAAATTACCGAATACTATACTTTTATTGCCCTATGTCTACATATGGGTAATTGAAAGTAAAAAGATTTGCAAGTTTGGCAACAAAATTGGCGAGGAAATTCGTCACCAAATATCCAAGTTTCAATAGAATCTCATCATTTTCAGTCACGATGTAAAACGCTGTCTATACTAAACTTCAACTTAACTAGACATCACTTAGACGATAGATCGTCACAGTGCTCATAGGTATTTAATCCATTTTGGCTGCGTGAAAGCATAATGTTCGCCAAACCACAACCCTATAGAGAACAAAAGGCTATAAGGTTTGGCGAGAATTATGTCTTCACTCCGCCAAAATGGATTAAATACCTATGAACACTGTCACGATCTATCGTCTAAGTGATGTCTAGTTAAGTTGAAGTTTAGTATAGTTATGTAGGAAGCACTCTTTAAGTCGAATTTGTACAATTCCGTTTGACAGGTACCAGTTGGCGCCACTGTCACCAATCCTAAGTAGTGCATCCACCTAGTGCATCGCCAAGCCTAAATATGTACAGTTTACAATAGAGTTGCTATATTAACCCTGTGCATAACGGTTTGTTATAGGGAATTATAAATGATTTGAAACTAATTAGTTTAGATGAGCGATACCTGCAATTCGGCGTTTTTTATCTGGTACTAGTCTAACGGAAGAGTATCGTGGAATTTCAAGTTCCGCGTGAATTTTATGTAATGCTATTAACCTAATTGAGAGCTTCAAACTGATATGTGATAGCCAGCGAAAAAAAAGCTGTCCATTGAAAATTGACTTTCGTAACTATCGGTATTTTTACTTTCAATTACCCATATCTAATACACAGGGTAATGAAAGTATAGGATTCAATCAAAAGAAGGAAAAAAAATCTAGCATTTTTTAACGTTTTGGAACATCCTGATCTCAAAAAAGTGATCTAGAAAAAATGTATGTCTGTATGAACGTGGTCAGTATAACTCCCGAGTAAATTGAATGACGATGTTCAAATTTGGTGAGCAGGTTGGTGCTGGCCCAAGGACCTACCATCAAAGTTTTCATCAAAATCGCGCATGCGTACAATGTAGCAACCATTGAAAAAATCATGTTTTTCATAATTGCTAAAAAACGGTTCTAACGATTTCGATAAAAATTGCTGTGCTAATGCTTCTTAAGTTGTTCTAAACATCCCCACCTCCGAAATTCCCATAAAAATGCTTCAATGGCGTAAAAAGTGGAAAAACGAATTCCTTTAACACAGAGTTCTTTTGCTTGAACATAGCTTATGAACGATCGTTTTTTCTCCTCTTCTCAGATTCCCTTATAAGAAAGGATAATATAAGAATTATCGAAAAGTATACCACCAAAATTTCCATTTTGGCGAAGGTTTAAAAGAAAAAGTCCCATATTACAATTATCGCAAAAAATATCGCCAAACTGGCCATTTTTTCTAAACGAATGATGGAAATATAAATCCACATCAGAAATCCACACTATAATATCCACATCAGTAATATAGTGTAATTGAAAGTTGTGCGATGTTCCACACCCCTAGTTTTGTTTTTAATTCTTCTGGATGAGAACTTTGATTTGACAAATCGATCCTGTCTACAGCATTTATAACTATGTCTCTATAGTGTAACCTCAAACACGGGGTCACCATATATATTACGCTATGACTGAGATCCCCCGTATAATGAGCCTTCACTACATACTTTTAAATGAAACCGTAAGATGAATTCAAATTCTATACTTCTACATTCTAACAGGCTTCTCTTAATTGAGTGAAAAACTAATCTGACAATTCTCCGTGAATTCTATCCTGAATATATTTCACTCGAGCAAATGTGAAGTATTTTTATCTCCTTATTAAATGAGCTCCTACGCTAATGCGATTTTTTTTTTTTTTTCCCTTCCTTCTCAATTTTGCCATTTTTTTCTGTTCTTAATTCTTGGATATTAATTAGAGTAATGTTCTTCCTGACAGGCCATTCTTTACTCTTAGTTTCTTTTCCATAACTTTTATTATTTATTTCATTTCGGAAAAGATAGCTTGGTAGTTCGCTTGACGTGGTTCGAATTAACAAACCATTATTATTATTATTATTATTATTATTCGACTGATGAATAAATGCATAGGGATAGTTAAAATTCGAAAATGTGCTCTTGATAAATTTTTAATAAGTTCAGAATGGTACGCTTCACTGCCAAGATATGGTTTCATTTATCATTTTATTACAATTACTTGTCCCGAATCCGAAATACGAATTTTAATATGTGTTGGTCTCAAACCATTTATAAAAATACGTTTTTGAACGTAATGAAATGTTAATTTTGCCTTCCAGTTTCAACTAATCGACAGGTTTTACGACCAGTTGTTTACTTTTTACTTTCAATTACCCATATGCATACATAGTGGGTAATGAAAGTATTGGATTCGGTACAAAAATCGATTTTTCTTGCAATTCTCTACTTTATGGAGCATCCTGATTTCAAAAAAGCAATCTAGACTAAATGTGTGTCTGTGATCAGTATAACTCCTGAACAAATTGACCTACGATGTTCAAATTTAGTGTGCAGGTAGGTGGTGGCCATGGAACTTACCATTAAGGTTTTCGTCAAAATCGCGCGTACGCATAAGGTAGCTGCCAGTGAAAAAATCATGTTTTCAATTATTATTAACAAATAGCTGTAACGATTTTGATCAAAATCGCTGTGGTAATGCCTCTTAAGGTGTTCTAAACATTCCCCGCTTGCTTGAACATTCCAACTATCGTTTGCTCATCAACGATCATTTTTTCTCCTTTTCACAGATTCACTTATAAGAAAGGATATTACAAGAATTATCGAAAAGTATAGCGCCAAAATCATCATTTTGGCGATTTTTATTTTTTTTTAAAGACCCATAAAAGAATTATCGCAAAAAATATCGCCCAACTGGCCATTTTTTCTAAATGAATGATGGAATTATAAAAACGGTAAATAACACAAATCCAAATCAGTAATATAGTGTAGTTGAAAGTTGTGCTATATTCCACATCCCTAGTTTCTTCTACAATTCATTACAATTAAATTCTAATAACATTTGGTTAGAAAATGAATTCAGTGACAATCTTTATGGTCCGAGATGCGACTGCAAGTTTAGCTACCCCATCGAACATCATTCTGAATTGTTTATAGAATATGAAGAAAAGTGAGTAGATTATACGAATCCACTGGTCTCCCGTGGCAAAAATGGCCGAAATTGGTCAAAAATCGACTTTGAATGAGTTGAACTGAAACCGATTGCCAAATATGTCATAAATTACCACGAAATGAACATAGTTTTTCATCTGATAACCCACCACACTTTGATTTTCAATGAAAAAAAAAGCGCAAACGATTTCGGATCTGTGATTCGGAAAACTTGTATATTTCAAAAGTAAACCAAACCGGTGATATAAGTTACGTTATCAGTGACGTAATATTAAATACCAACTTGGCTCATTTGTGAAAGATTCAAGTAAGCCGTCGCCAAACAACTGAATCGTCTGCAAACCTCTTAATTGAAAATTAAAGAGCGATGGGTTACCAAATGAAAAAGAATGCTTATTATTTGGCAAGTTATGGCGTATTTGGCAATCGGATTTAGTTCAACTTATTCAAAGTCGATTTTTGACCAGTATCGGTCATTTTTACCACGGCAGACCAGTGGATTCATTATCTACTTACTTTTCTCCACATTCTATAAAAAAATCAGAATGATGTTTGATGGTATACCTGAACTTTCAGTCGCCTCTCAGTCTATTATGGTAATTATGCAGGTGTAGTGGAACCAGTACGTACCGCCACTTTTTTTAACTAATTAATAATAAGTCATAAATCTTGAAGCATATGTTGTGATATAAGTTAGTGATAAAATAAATATTTAAATTAAGAGTATTTAATTTGTGTGTGTGTGTGTGTGTGTGTGTGTGTGTGTGTGTGTGCGTGCGTCCCATCTACGGTCGGGGTTACCGCCACGACCGGAAAGTTTGCGTACCGGCATATTTTTTATTAGCACTACTATGAAGGATTTTGACTATGTCTTAATATCCAACTAAAACACTTTGCTATAACAACAAACAACGTTTATTTACAATTCCTTCGAATTTTACAGAATGTTAGGCCTGTGCCTAAGCATTTCTCAAGCCAGTATGCTAATTACAACGTCGCAGCTCTAAGACATGCGTCTTTCCTCCCAGAGGAACCGATGGCGAGTCCCTCTTCCATTAAGGCAAGGCAGGGAAGCGCTGTTCAAGTGGTCTGGCCATCTGGTAAACAACCCTGGCAGACACGTCTACACTTGTCATTGGTATTGAATTTTTCATAACACAAGAGCTATACTGTGTGTAAACATCGTCAATGCATGTTCTGAAAATACAACCACGGGCTAACATTTTCAACCACGGGCTGCCACTGAGCCAGTTGCTATATTCGCGGGAAAATAAAATGCCCGAAAATTCGAATTAGTTTTCAAAAGCGGATTGTGATTGGTTACAAAAGTTCTTCAGGCGTTGTGTTGCCATTCGATAGAACCCCACACAAAATAATGTCTTGCATGAGTTTCATGGAAAAATTAGTCAGAACGTAACGTCTGTTGTTTTTTTATTTACTGTTTTAACATTAAATATACAACATAATAAACACATTTTAAAGAATTTATTTGTAAGTATGGCTAATTTCCAATGGTACTTTTACTGGGGCACTTGCAATTTATTGTCAAGTATTATATGATAACAGTTAAAGACTAATTTTGAGACATTTACGAAAGTTATTTCCTGTATTTCCATAGCCTTCTACCACACGTTGATAAAAAAGCTAACCCTCATGAAAGACTGGCTACAAAAAACCTTTCCGAAACTTTCTCTACTTTAAAAAAATCCTCAAATTGAATTCGGAATAATAAAAAAAAAAACTGTACACTTCAGTTTCTTGACAAAAGTGCCTATGCCAATCCAAACTTTCTCTATACTTCAAATATCGGGTGAACCTTGATGGCAAACACTTCTGTCTGCCTTACCACCTGCCATCACAGACCTAGATGTCTCTGTAGTTGTAATAGTGTCTTTCTTTACTAGAACATACTACTCCGGTCGATACAGAATCGATTCTTTCTTCGAGAATCGATTCTTTTTTTTGTCTTCTTGGCGAGTTTCTATCAGAAAGACTGATTTTGTCCCACTCCTTTTGATCGATTTTTTGTAATAACCCATGCTGTTGTGTGTTAGACTAGTGTGATCTTTTTAAACAAAGTATTAACTAAATTTTCTGAAGGGAAAAAAATCTTTTCTTGATATTTTTAATGTGGGGTTTTGCGTTTTTTCTATGCTGTTTTATGTTTATAAATATGTACGTTAACCTTTTCTTCATGGCATCCTTAATGAAATGAACAAATTTTAATTTTATAAATATATATATTTATCGTTGAAGATAACTGCCTAAATGAAATGTCTTTATCCGGTAGATTTATCTTCATAAGTTTCCAGACTATATTTTAATGATTGGCTTTCGGTTTCTCTGGTTATTCTCTGACGAAAAATATTTCCATCTCTTAAAAGTGAGCCTAGTTGGCATAAATATTACGTCACTGATGACGTGTTATTTATCATCAACTTGGCTGCCTTTTAAAAGATAAAAATATTGGCAACAGGAAAGACAAATCATTTGCAACATTCTTATTGAAAATTAAAAACAGTGAGTTACTACATAAAAAAGAACGCTCGTTATTTTCTAAGTTATGACATATTTGGCAATCAGATTTAGTTCAGCTCATTCAAAATAAATTTGTGAATAGTTTCGGCCATTTTTACCCCGGCAGACCAATGGATTCATCATCTACTAACATTTCGCTATATTCTTTAACAAATTCAGAACGACGTTCGATGAGGTACCTAAACTAGGAATCCTCTCTCAGTCTATAGGTGAAATGAAAGGACCAGTACTTTTTAAAATGGGTATTTGTAATTTAAAAAACTTATCAAAGTACTTGTAAGTAAATAGTTCTTGTGCTGTACAAATATTGCAACCACTACACAATAAACTGGATCTTGTAGATGGCCGTCGTAATTTTTTCCATGCCTTTCAATTAGTTACACAGCTACATTTTCAATGATTCTTCAAAATTTTAATTTGTTTACTTGTGTTTATAGCTTCAAGAATCCGGTACGAGATTACGCAAGGTAACATGGGTGGCGCTTTTGCAGTGAAAAATGAGACGGGAGCCATATACGTGGCCGGGCCGCTTGACTACGAGTCTAGAAAAGAGGTGAGTTGTTTTATACCTGGGGTGTAGAATCGTCTGTCTCAATGGAAAAATAAATCATAAAGTTTTTATTATGTATTTCAACATATGCTTTTCTATTGATGTTATACTAAGCGATAATTTTTTGCATTCATTAATGATTTTGAAAATGATAATGTGAATAAGTAATTTTATTGATGAATTTTAGTTCAAATTTTTTTATATAGCTTCTAAATGTATCACAAATAGTTTATTCACTAATTTATGAAGTTTTAGTTTTACTGATGGTGTAAGAAAAAAACTTAAGTAATCCTATTTCAGATTAAAAAAAAAAAAAAAAAGTAAAATTTGCAATGTTCATTTTAGACCATTTAAAATTTAAATAACTAGTTTAGCATTATTTGGTAAATTACCCTTCGAGAAAGCAACTGCTAAAAAAACTTTCAATAATTATAACTTAATAATGTTTTAATGTAAAAAAAATAGTTATTTACATTAGTTAACACATTATAAAAAATAACTTCTTTCCTTACCTGAAACAATAAAATAGACTGTAAATTTACAACAAACTCTACACTGTACTTCGATGTTCCAACAACGAAACGAAATATAAATCAATTCTAATTATGAATAGCTTTAAAATAAGGCTGATCTTGCAAACCTAGAACTAAAAAAAAGTAATGACTACAAGTATTTATTAATATTTTATTGTGCATACGTTTCAATTTAGAATATTCCAAACAAAAGTGCCCAATTGATACAAACATTATCTTGCACATATTTAAAAATGTTCTCAAACCGGCTTTTAACTGAGTTCAAAGAATGACTTCGGCTTTGATATAGCACTCCAACAATTTCCGGCGCAATTATTCAAAGATTAGATGAAAAATTTTCATTTATTTTCCGTTTGACTCTAAGCTATATTTAATGAGTTCCACGGTAAAATTTTGTCAACCTTTGCCATTCTTTCTTTCAAAATATTTCGCCGTTGCCAGATACAAAAGGACGAAAATTAATAACGATGTGTAAAATTACTTGGTTCGAGAACTGAAAACGAAAATGGCGGAAGATAATCGTTTGCACTCGGCATTTCTCCGCTCGATTGGAAGAACAAAACAAAAAAAAAACAAAAAAACGAAGAAGCGGAAAATGACAATCTTCTCAAACGAAAAACAATTTTTAAAAGGTTTCGAATTTTGAATCTAAATGAATAGAGACTTTGTAATTATTTAACTGATTGAGAGGTTTGTTTTGTAACACGATGATCAACAGAGCAGAATACGAGAATATAATATCCCCTGAGCGAAAAATTAGATCTCTAATTATACTACTTTTTCGTTAGATCTTTTTCAAAGATATGTCATTAGAAAAAAGGCTAATTTTAACTCTTTTTAGTACTTTTATCTTAACTCCAGCAATTAATTTTTTCTTTATATAATGAGTGATGATTTGGAGAAATCTACACGGAAGAATTGTTTATAAATAAATGTTGCAATTTGGAATTAATTTTTTTAGGCGATGGGATTAATTGGTGGGCTTATTGTACTATTTTTAAACAGTCAAAAATCTCATTCGCTATTTTAAGTTTAAAAGAGAGCGAAACATTTTAATGGTTCTAATTAAAATAGTATTTTCTCATTGTTTGTAATTAATGAGTTCAGGTAGTTTACAGCTTTCGAATTTAAAAAGGTTTTTTACAATTCGGAAATAATTTCGTTATCTTTATTAAACAGTGCTATTAATGAATCGTATTTTTTAATAAAAAGATAGTTTTAAATGAAATCAGTGGCATCACATCAGCAATTCCCCTGATTGGTCAAAATTTCAAAGTGTATAATATTCACTTTGTTCTTTCAAACAATTATTTTCCACGCTAATCCTTATAACACTATCACATAATTCTAATTTCAACAAATTTCTACCCCCCCCCCCCATTTCAAAAATATAATTCATTTAAAATTCCTTCTGGTACGAGATACTCCATACCTAATGAAATAACAGGAAATATGCAAAACATCGCAATCCTTACCTAAAATAAAATTTAAAAAAAAAACAAAAAAAAATAGAGAGTTGGTGTTTTTCATTCGTAGACTCACCTCTCAAAATTATTAAAACTAAAACTTGAAATTATTTATTAAAATTCTTGCAGCTTATTTTTTTTTTTCTTATTCTAACCTGAAGAATAAAAATCTGCCCAACTTTAGTTTCTAGTGTAGTATACTAAATGGTTTGAATCAAATTTTTGATCTTTTCACTGTCCGAAAACGAGAATGCACACTTATTCTACGAGAAATTTGAAAACAAATTCTTTCAAAAAAATTTGTTAAAATGAGAAGATTATGTAGTTATTAGAAAATAAAGATGCTTTCGTTAATTATTCTTCAAAAGATATATTGACAATATATTCCGAAAACCATGCCACCGAACTTTCTGTGACTATGCCAAATAGTTTGTGACATTCTAAATAACTTGGATTGTTTCAAAGTACAAATATAGATTTCACAACCTCCTGGTAATAGTTTAAAATGTTGGTAGAATCTTTGAATAATGATAAACACTAATCGAAAACAAAATAGTTTAAAAACTTCGTATAATAATAAAATTTGCTTTATAATAATCGCAATAATTATTTCTGGAAGGCACTTAGCAACAGAATAAATTGTGCGCGAAATCTTAATATCTTTGGCAGAAAAAGTTGTAGTTAAATCGCTTCATCTTTACCACAACAGTTCGGCGAACGAGAATTCTCTGTTGCCACACCATTCCAGGAATTTCCCAAAACTTTGCATTTTTGACATCTCTAAAATCCACACCGAAACCCTCGAAATTATTACGCCTGGAAGCTGAAATACTTTCCAGGAGGCCATCTTTGACAAGCTATTACCACGCCATATATTCCAACTTATGATAAGCTTTTCGGCCCATTGCCATTCCGCGGAATGCAAATATCCGCTTCCGAAATTGCCTCTCTTGGTAGCTACCGTCGGAGATACCGCCGGAATAAACATCTTTGCTGGTTGACTTTACAAACCGGATATAGCACAACGGTTTTCGGATTTGTTCTGTTGTCTCATGATTTCTGGCAAAGCGTGGCGCAAAATATTAATATTTATTCACGATAAAGGACTTTTCGTTGCGTTACATATTCTGGACGAATACTATGATAAATGGTTTATAAATAATGCGAATAATAATTCGTGGTTAATCTTGAATTCGCGAATAAATGGAATGAACTTCTTATTCTGAACGTTATTTGGAACAGAGTCGCATCGAATTGCAGCATTTGTGACGTGCCTGTGACCAAACGTAACGCACCTTTAAAAATGAATTCGAATTTTCACTTTCCATTAGCCAATCGCAAAGCGTGTTTAATTTATTCCCACGCAAAGAAATTGATTGTGACGTCGTCACGCATAATCTATGAACAATCCTCAAAACTTTCAATCCCTACACCAGATAAATTTTTAATTTCAACAAACTAATTAAATTTGTTTTTGCCAAATAAAATAAATTCTCAAACAAAGTTCATTAACAAAAAAAATTTGACATTCCTAATGAAATCTCTGCTGTTGTATCTTCGATTGATGTAGCTGCACGAAACAAAAGAAACCATAAAAAGCATCTTTAAACTGACTTATTAAGATATTAATTCATTAATTTCATCACTCCCCTTTAATGAACTGTCTTTTTGAAGCAGCTGCATGAGTTGCCACCGCCATTTATTTAATTTACTCCTTAAAGTATTTGAATTTTGCTTAGCTTTTTGTTCTTTCTGGAGATTAAGAACTGCTTTAAAAATGTACCTTTTGTAAATATTAAAAATGGTAATATCTTCTAAATTGTTTTATTCTTGAAAGATATTAAGGTTTTAATTACGCTGAGACAACATTTTCTCCCGTTTACAAATTAATTAAATAGCTTCCCTCAATCGTTAGTTTAAAGGCAGGTTTCTGTTAGTCAACTAGCAGTTGCTTTCTAAAGCTAGCTTTATCTTAAGTGTTTTAAATTAACAAGAAAATAGCTTTAGGATAATGTCTAACTTTTTATTTAAAGTTAATGAGAAATTTTTTTTAAATGCAAATACTTCTTTAACCCAAGTTTTAAAGTGGGAATTTGTTTAAATGGGTTATAGCATTAATACACTTCAATGCATACTAATTTTAACTAATTACTGTTTTGAGTAAAATTTAAATGTAATTAATTTAGATAAAATTAATAGTTATTGATTATTTTTTTGAATTCGTTTATCCCAATTGAGTATCTAGTTTGCATTATATCAAGTCATTGTATAAATGTTTAATTAATATAAAAAAATTGATCAAATTGTATTTAGTTTGTGTTTAATGGAAAAAGTTATAGTATGTTTATGAAAAGATTTTGAGGGAACTTGGTACCCCTTCTTTTTACAAAAAATAATAAAAATATAAATTTTATATTTTTGCGTGTTTATAATCTTTGAAACCTTCTCTTTATTTTGACAAGTTTTTAAACTGATCCAAAAACTGAAATTGCAAAAAAAAACTATATTTGTATGGAGAATTTAACATTGCTGCAATACTTCCTTCGATATTTCTAACTCATTTTTCTCAGTTCGTGATTTTTGAAATTCCCACCTTACTCAAAATGCTAAAACTTCAGTAAATATGATTGAAAAGACTTGAAATTTTGTTGTGTAATTCTTAATATCTATTTGACAAAAATAGGCATGTATTTTTTAATAAAAAAAAAAAAACTTTTTTTTTTTACTAAATTAAATGTTGAAAAATACCCGTTTTTTTACGCTTTTTTTACCTGTAGGACCAGTAATTATCGTTTTTCTCGAAAACTATTTTACTTATTCTAAATCCGATGCCTAAAAAAGGTAAAGTAAATTACTCGGAAAAAAAATTTTAAGAAAAGTAGGAAAAAATATTGAAAAATGAAAAAGAAGATTGAATTTAAAATTTGATTTTTTTTTTTTTTTTTTAATTTGATAAAAAAAAAATTAATTCAAATTTTTTTAAATTTAGTGCAACTTTTTTTCTAATAAAATTTAGTTTTTACTTATAATATTTCGAAATATATGAAAATTATAATTTTAAAGGCTTGAAAAAAAGTTTGAAGGGTACAAAGTTCTCTTAATCGGTATCATCTTAGAATAAGTCTACAATTAAATAACTGCTTGTATTTACTTAAATTATATAACTGCTTAGGTCCTGCTTTTAATGGGGCATTAGAAACTTTGATTAAGGTAACCCAGAATCTAAATTTATGAAAAATGTCTATTTTGAGATTTCAATTCTTTCAAATAGCTGCTTTCATGACGCTTACAGTGATATATAACACTTGGAAATACCTTTATTGGAAGTATCATCAGCACAGAGACATATGCTGCAGGAATACTGTGAATTAAGGGGGCTTGTTTACTTTAAACATGATTTACTATGCTTTTGATTTTTAATGTACCTTTTCTAAGTACCAATAAGAGATATTGAATTCAAATTTTTTTAGTGATAAATCAAACATTGTTTATTACTTTAACATGGGTTTTTTCAAAAATGTTGCCTAGTTTCTTTAAAAAAAAGTATTTTTTTACCATAACATTACCAAAAAAATGAAAGAAAAAAAAATTAATGTTCAAAGTTTAATTACTTTTTTTGTATGGGTAAGTATTTCTAAAAGCCCATGTAAGTAACAATAGTAAGTAATAGTAAGTAACAATATTCAATGAATATTTCAGTGCTTAAGTTTTGTTTCTATCTGTAATAGTCCCCAAGAAAAGGTACATCAAACATCAAAAACATAGTTCTGAGTAAATCAAGTTCAAAGTAAATTCCCCCCCCCCCCTCCTTAATTTACAGTATTCCTGCACCATATGTCTGTTTGCTGATGATACTTCCAATATAGGTATTGCGAAGTGTTACGTTACATATCACTGCAAACGTTTTAAAAGCCTCTATTTGAAACAATTAAAATCTCAAAATCGACAGTTTTCATAAATTTCGATTCCCGGTTACCTATTATTATGAGTAATACTTTTAATACTTGAACAATTTTTAGTAATATTTGCAATAGAATATTTTAAAAGTCATACATGTAATTCTTTAGAAATAGATTTTTTTTTTTTTTTTCTTTTTTTTTACGATTGATTATTGTTGGATTGCTAACATTTGTTATTCGAGGTAAAGGAAATCCGAAAGCTGGTTGTATATTCTGTTTTAATGAATGAAAGAAAAAAAAGTACTACATTATAATTCGCGGAAGAATTTTTAAAAATACATAATTTTTTGTCATAAGATATCATTAACATACAAAAAGAGTAAATTTTGATGTATTATCTTCGGTATTTATTTTCAAATGGCTATCGAACTATCTTAAAGCGATGTTTGAAGATAAATAACAAATACTTTCAGTTTAAAAACTTTGTAATAGTTCAGATTTTAGAAAATTTGACGCACGATTTTAAGTAAAGCATATAAATGCTGGTGTATTTTTTAATGTTATTTAGGCTTTATTTATTTTCTTTAAGTTAATTTGTATGCATTGTGGATGTTTTTTAGCTTTTTTCTCACTAAATTTGTAAATATTTAAAAACAATATAAAAAATTAGGAATTGTTTATTGTATTTTTTTTGTTTAATGAGTGGATTTTAAACCAATTAAAATGCAATAAAACTTGTTTACTATCTTTAATGACTTTTAAAGCTATTATTAGATGTAGGCTACAAAACCAGTACTTTGAGTCCATCTGGAGGTAATTTTAAATTATAAATTAATGTTCTTAAATTTTTGTATACTTTTTTTCCAAAAATTGCATGTAAATAAAATAATTAATCTGAAGTTCTTTAATTTAAATAAAAACTTAATCATTTGTATCATTTTAATATATGAACTATTTTATTGTAGTTGTTTTGCTAAATCTTGCATAGATTAAAAACTTGTGCTTATCACAGTTGTTTGAATTTTTATTAGTCTTTTGTTAGATTTTTACATAACAGAAAATAACATTTCTACATCAAGTTTCTATTTTGTTATGCGTAATCTATTTTTGTATTCTTTTATAAAGAAATTAAACATGTTTTTTACTTTTAAATTAATCATTAATGCATTTGTATTATAAAATCATATTTTAACAACAAGAGGTCACAGGATTTCCTGAAAGAAAGAGTGCCTTACTTCTATTTAATTAATTTTTATTCAGAAGTTTTTTGAACAACTAGTTTATTAAGTATTATTAAGAGTTTAGGACTTTATAAATAGCTCACAATATTTTGGCATACTGAGAACAGCTAGCTTACCACTCATAATACGAATGTACTCCTAACATAAAATTGTTTGAAATATTTTTACTTTATGTTTCATTTGACTTTTATTAGTATGTAATACAAACCTAAGAAATGTTTTTCCATATTATTATTTTAGTAATGTAATTAAGAAAGAATTATATGAAAAAGTTGATCATTGCATTTTTTTTTTTTTTTTTCCGTTATTTAAAAAATATCAAAAATAATTTTTGTCTGACTGAAAAATCTTGCTCTGTGATACAAGAATGAATTTAGACAATTTAAAAGGAAAATTATTAACCAACAATACTTAGGTTGCAGTTATAGTTATGAATCTAAATTGATGTGTAGTTCACCGGTATGTAATATAATTGAGTTATCTGATTGCAAAATCATCTATGTGCTCAAAAATATAAATTGGTGTTGAGACAACCTCGTAAATCTATACAATCATCACTAAAACATTTCTATTTAAAAAAAAAAATCTATTTAAGTTGCGATGTCTTAAGGCTCAAATTGTAATTTAAATGATAAAAGTAAAAATGTTCATGTATCTTTAAAAATCAATTCAAATGCACATTGCTTATTTTGCAATTAGGTTACTCAATTACTTCATTGAGAAAAAATATATTTTAATTTACTTTTATCCTTGGTTAATATATCCAAATTAACTGTACTTGTGATAGATGTTTTCAGTTTCTGTGGCTTTTCATGCTTTTTTGCTTGAGCACATTCCGATATCCTTTTCCCCATAATCAGCATGCAGTACCACAAAAAATGGAAAACTTGCGAAAACACTATGTATGTACTTACAGGTGCAAAAACAGTCTTTTCAATGATAATGCAATCTTCACAGCTCTGTCTTGAATGAATAGGCACCCCGTTAAAATTGACCTATCCAACCATGTTATTTGTCTGGAAATGTGTTATTTGTCCGTGTTATTGTCTTGTTTCTTGTTCCTGGTATTGTGCCAGAAATACTAACAGAACAACATTTACAAAATTGTAGACAAATGACATCATCTGTAAGCATCATAACCCTTGTTGACAAATGACATTATTTGTAAGCATTTGTCAGTAAATTAAATACAGCGAAACTTAAAGCATAGTCTGAAAGATTCGAGCTAACATAAAACCACAACATCACCGCATTGCGCTATTTCACGCAACATGTCCGAGAACAAGATAATTCCTATATATAACCTCTGCACCACAATACTCATCATTTGCAGTACTACAGGCTTGTGCATGTGCAGTTTCTTAGTACTGCCCTACAAAATTGAAATGAACAGGTTTCCAACCTGTCGAAAAGTCCAGTCATCATAAATAGACTAACCTTACAGAAAGCTAATCAGATACTGACAGTGCAAAATTTCTGTCTCTTTTTCCAAGATACAGCACTTCTTTCTTTGAAAGTTGGTATTTTACTAAAAAAATAAAGATACATAAAAATTACATTAAAAACATTGATACACTCACTCTTAAGCAAAAAAAAAAACCTGCTGATCTCTAACTTAACAGCAACTTCTGGACAGTGCATGCTTGGTTATTAACTTGAAACTGACGCAGGCTTAACAATCATCATAGCGATCTAT
Organism: Linyphia triangularis; assembly: GCA_963978545.1. Lineage (NCBI taxonomy): Eukaryota > Metazoa > Arthropoda > Arachnida > Araneae > Linyphiidae > Linyphia > Linyphia triangularis. The sequence goes on along the minus strand of OZ021723.1, from coordinate 18,705,824 downwards.
ATTGGCAACCTATTAAGTAGTATATGGGGGGAGGAGAGTATTCAATTGCTTTCATCAGCTTGCAGAGCAGAAACCGCTTTGAAGCTATCGAGAAATTGTTAGACATCAGTGGCAAAAATACTTGCAGTTTGCCAAAAATGAATACTCTCACAAAACCCAATTGGCTAGAGCTGGAAGATATCCCATGCCTCTACTGTTCCTTTACCCAATTTTCACTCCGCTGTGGTACTGCTTGCTGGTCCCTCCCTCCCAAATGTGTTGTAAGCTAAGCCTCGGCTGTTGTGTTTGCAGTACAAGCTGAGGTTGGTCGCCTCGGACAACCTGAACGAGAACCACACCACGGTGGTCATACACATCAAGGACGTCAACGACAACCCGCCGTTGTTCGACAGGCCAACGTACGAGACGCAGATCACCGAGGAGGACGACAGGAATTTGCCAAAACGCGTCCTTCAGGTCCAATCATGATACAGACCCTATCTTTCGTCGTTGTTTTAGATTGTGTGGACTTCCTGATCCCTTTCCCACCTTGATTTTTTTTTTTTAAAACAAAAACACCATGCACTTCCGTTTTATTTTATGGTTTAGTTGAATGTGCATCTTTAGTCGCGATGGTCTTTGCTCGTTGAAATCCTTGGTCTTGAAGTAGATAGTGTTGATGGTAAAGATGTTGAACGCAGATGTATAGTCACAGGCAGAGATAGATTTTAGAGAGGAATTAAGTGAATTGTTATTGATTGAAATAAATCTGAATACCAAAAATAAGATTAAAATAAAAATTGATTTCAAAAATAGGATTGAAATAAAAATGAATGAATAAATTTATTAAAAAAAAAAAAAAATTAAATAAGATTCAAACAAATTTGAACGTCTAAAGTAGTATTAAAATAAAAACAAATGCATAGTTAAAAATAAAAGCAAATGTATAAAATGAAAAATGATTATTAAAAGTCAGATTAAAGCTAAAGGTAACGTTGAAAATAAAATTGAAACAAAAATGAATATAAAATTAACATGTTAAGTAGTTTAAAATATTAAATTTTTAGAAAATAAAAGTAATTTGTCCTGGGTGTTTTAAAATCGTTAAGGAGCTTTCAAAAGCGAAAAGAATTAGAGCGGTAAAAAATTGATAAATACTATTTAAATGAGTTAATTTTTTTTTTTAAATAGTAAAGTTGCTCTTTCAATTCATATAATTGCGTAATTGGCTAAAATGTAGAAAACAGCAAACATAGCAATGTTCATTAACTTCTGTCATTTCATAAAACCTAATTAAAGATTATAAATTGAGCCAATCGCAACACGAAACCCTTGAAATTAAAAGGAGATTTTTAACAAATTTAAAATTTTACGGGAAAAAGAAATAACTTTAGAGTTTCCTATAGCAACCAACATCAAATGGAAACTTTACAAGGCTATTACATCCCTAACAAAGGAAACAGACATTTTATTTCGAACTCCAGTGATGCCCCTGCCTTAGTTATTTATTTAAAAAAAAAGGGGGGGGGGGATTTCTAAGGAAAGGTTAAAGTCCTCTACTCACTGACGGTCATGGGAATGGGTGAAATTCTGCAGATGTTTTCCCTGCCGTAATTTTTAAATTATATTTCTAATTCAAATACGTATTTTTTTTTTTTTTAATAGGTTATAAACTATCATGTTAATAAAAATATTTTATTTAAAAATATAAAAATTTTGTGTATTGCTGGAAAAACTGGGGATCAAATGACGTATAAATACGTGTACGACGGTCATTGGGTTAACATCAAGCATATACATAAAAATTTTGCATTGTTTGAAAGAATTGACTTTTAACTAAAGAAAAAGGAATTAAAAAAAAAAAAAAATGGTCTAAGAAAGTAAACAAAATTAATTCCTCAGTCTAACAAAAATAATAAAACTGTTATCAAATAGGCATCAAGATTTTTCGTTTTAAAAACTCAAACAGTACTAAACAACTAACATAAAAAAAAAAAAAAAAAAAAAAAAACAATAAGAAGTATTCTAAAAAAAAACCCCATTTCTTCAGCAAAAAAATTTACACACACAATGACAAGAGTAAGAAAGCTTCGATCAATTTCAAAGCCATTCCATCTTTCCAATTTCACGTCAGCTCTATGAAAAGCCTCCACCCATCAAATCATACATCCGATCGAAACACATCCCCCTAACCTCGGGACAGTTAATAAAACATTTTAATCCCTCCACCGAAGTGTATAAATAAGACACACAACTGACAAGAATCGTATCCATTTTCTTGTACACATACGACAGTGACGAATCATGTACTCGAACAGACACAAAAAATAAATGGCGAAACAATCGCAAAAATCAATGTTTCATTTCCATCGTTGGGAAAACAAAATGTCAGTCGGAGGCATCTCCTTCATTCGGAAACTTTAAATGGATTCGAAGACACCCTTTGTTTGTTTTAGAGGGGTAATGTTTTTGGAGAAGGTTCGCGGCCCTATTCGACAGCGCCATCTAGGGAACGGACAAAGTTGCTAGGGAGGAGTGAGAGTTACCTTAAAACTTTTCTTGGCTTTTATTTTTAAAAGAAGTTGAACCTAATTTCAACGGCAATGTTTTTGGAAAAAGTTTACCTTGGCTTTCAGTCCAGGACCTGTAGGCTATTTGTAATAGAATAAAGCAAATACAACTAGTTTAAAAAAATTATAATATAAGTAGAACCTCGATTAACCGTCCCTCTTTCATCCGGAACTCTCTGTTAACCGACCATCCTTTAGTCGACACCAAAAATCTCCCAAATGAGTGATAAATCATTTGCTCTTTTTAAAACCAGAATATTTTCCTTTATACTAAATTTGCATAAGTAATGGTGAGTCTTTTGACCGTTTTTCAAAAGGACTGACATGTTTAGAGCAATAATCATATGCAGATCAAACTGAACTATTTCTTTTAAAAAGACTTCCGGATAGAACAGCGAAACAACGATTATCAAGATTACGACAACAAAAACTCATTTCCAACAATTATGTCATAAAAAAAATATTAAAAGCCCTGCATTCAATAAATGAAAATAATTTACTTTTTATTATTTTTTACAACTCTCTATTATCCGGCATTTTCGCTTATCCGACCTATCTTCGGTCCGAATTAAGTCGGTTAATCAAGGTTCTACTGTATCTATTATTTTGGTAGCACAAAGAAATATATTTGAACTTTTGTAAATAGATATCATGCGATTATCCGAAACCCTTCATTTTATTCTGCCTTTCTGGACCAATGGTGCCAAATGCAATCGTCAAAATTTTCCACCCTTCCTTAACTTTTCACAACTAAATTTTTGGCAAAATTTAAATGTTTTCTGAGAATTATATTGAGAAATAATCGAATCCCATCACTGGAGATTATATATATTAACTTATTAATGAAATAATCACTAATAAACTAACTTGCATCCAAATAAATACCTATTAGAATATTGGAAACTCCAATGAAATGTCTAACAAAAAGCCTATTTCTTTACATAGTAAAAATGTCTGTTGAAATTACAAGTTAAAGAAACATCTACGGATTGATGGGTAATTTTTAATCAATAATTTTGAAGAAAAAAATTATAGAATACTCAATCTGCAAATCTCTTCTGCATACTTTGATGACACTCAATGCAATTTATTAGCCGTGACGTCACTTCTATGAAACTATAACCAATCAAATGAATCTGTAACTAAGTAATTTCAGTGACGCCATGCTCTCATGTCCAATAACTAATGTCATTTGAAACAGCTGTTTTGTGACGTATTCTTCGGAGGAGAAAAAAATTACGAGAAGCTTCTCTTTTCGGTTCTATCCTTGGAGAGCTCTGACAACTTTGGCAAGAGCAAACACAATCTTAGCAACAACACACAAAAGAAATTCCGACATTAAGAAAACATTGATAAAGCATCGTGAACGTCTCGACTTGACGATCGAAAAAGGGGGAGTGAAGAAGATTTTTCGTCGTTTAATTTCGTTGGAATTTAGTTTTTGAGCTCTGTGTGTGTTCTGCTGTCGTGAACTGAAAGAAATCTGTCCTTTGTGACGTAAATGTAAGAATTTCAAACTTGTAGGCTTTGTGCTAATGCTAAAATGACCGGCTTTAAAATCAACAGATTTAAAGTACTGAGATTATTGGCAGTTTGATCATAAGTGTTCAAGTAGAAATTAAGTGAACGATATTGAACTTTCTTGAGACATTTTATGCAACATGAGTTAAGTGCGTATAATAAGATGTATTTGATAAAGGTCCACACCTAATCACCTCATCAAAAGACGCACTGAACCTTTTGAAATTTTTATTAATAGTTTTTACTTCAAGAACAATTAAGTCAGTTAAAGTTTCCCTCAAAACACGAATTAATAAAAGGCCTATATTAATAAAATTTAAAACGTTGTCTTTAATTAATGTTGGTCATTTTGAAAATTTTTAAATTATTCCTAAAATTCACAGTACATTAGAAGAAAAGAAGGTACTACAAGACTAGGTAGAATTGATAAAAAGACCATAATAGCTAAAACAGTCTAAATAAACTCTCTAATAACACGCATTATCTTGAAAATGGACAATTTAAAATTTATGAACTATTCATCATATTTAAACTACTTTGAACCATACTAAAAAAATTGAATATTGAATGAATATTCACAATAATTGAATTTTTGAAGAATTCAAAGTAATGAACTTAACGAAACCATTTCGAAGCTATTTAAATCCCAGTATTATTCAAGCGTACTACAGCATACCCAAACTTAAACCACCATACCAAAATAATTAACCAAACGTACACATTAAAAACCCTATCAAATTACATAAGTTTATTTTAACATTCAGATAACATTCAACAAACAGCCTTACAAGACGAGATTAACAAAACTCCCATATGAGCAAGACTTAAGGCACCCCCTGCTAACACCCAACTCCCCAGACCACCCAATTACAGAGTACCATTAATGCCAAAAACATCGCGCATCGACGAGTATCTCCGAGTTTAATACCGGCAATATAATCCACAATTGCGCCCGCTGGCGTCATCGTTAGGGATATCGTCCCCCGAAATTGCAACTGGCCATCACTGCATTCACATATCACCCACCTATGAAATTTCTAGTTGAGGGGGAAGGGGGTCATTTACAATAACTCCCATGCTGCGTTTTAATTGGCTCAATCAATAGCTCCAGCACGTTTTAGGATGGGGTATTTCGGGGAGTTCTGAGTGTAATAATGGCTTGATTTCTGATTATAAATTAATTTAACAAGTTTATGGGCTCTAAACCGATTTTAAATACCAGGATTTGTGACTTTAAGTAAAATAAGTTGGTATTTGTTTATGGGTGGATGAAATAGGAGTTGTTAACATCCAGGATAAATTTAGATTGATTGTAGACTATCCAGGAAAAGAGAGGAGGTAAAAAATGTGTAAACGACGCATAGTTAATTTTGAGGGTTGTAACGACTCGGCAAGGAACAGAACAAGATCTTTATTCAAAACTCATAATAACACGAGCTATTATATACATAACAACATGAGCTATTATATACAGGTCACGGGCTTGGTGCGTTAACAAGAGTATGTAAACTATGGGGAATTAAATAGGCATTTTACTGTGACGGCATTTTACAGTAAATTTTTAAACTGATTATTTTTAAGAAATACACTTTATGCATTTAAAATAAAATATCCTATAATACTCAGACAGTAATAAAAGTGTGACAGTATCGATAGCAACATTCAGATTTGTGTTCGACTTATTCGAATTTATTAAAAACCGTATTGTTTTTCTTAGTGATTAATTTAAATATCTTCACCCTAGAGAAACATTTTAAGCTTAAAACTGAACCATCCTAGTTTATGAATTAATAGGCGACTCGACTTCAAGATAAGATTCAACGAGAATTGACCATCGACCACTTCTGATCTTTTAATTTCGTTTCTTTAGTTTCCCTCCTGGAATGAAACACCGTGTCCACATCCGGGGCACCTCCGTGTTGAGTTGTTTGAAGACCGCATGACTACATACCATATGATTTGTTTTATACTTAGTTTTATTTGAGTTTATTGTGTTTATTAGTGCACCTGAATATGGGCACTCTTTTATTTTATGGTTTCTATGTTTTGTATGCGCGAAACCAGGGCATACTGCATGTGTTTTCTGCATGTGATTCGTTTCTTTTTTTGTTTCTTTCTGTTTCGTCTGGTACCAGTACACGCTGACCCTGGTCGCGTCTGACGGATTGAGGGAGTCGAGTACCCTCGTTATGGTGAGGATTAACGACATCAACGACTTGCCGCCAAAGTTCGATCAGCCCTCTTACATAACGACCATCCTGGAAGAAGACGAGGAAGGGACGCCGAAAAGCGTGCTCAAGGTAGGATTAGGGAGCCATCTTCCCCCAAACGATAAAGGGGGCGATGAAAATCAAGGCAACGCCGAAATCGGCTTTTTCCCATTGTGATTTCCTCAAACTTTTATCATTAGAAGTCGTTAATAATATTAAAAATTAAGATATTTACTATGTCGATATTATTGCTTCAAAACTCAACTGATAGTTTCAACAGCAAAATGTAATTTTGATATCTAATCAGTCTATCTTATCTGTATATCACTAATAGGTCAATCTCTGATCAGTCAGTCTTTAAATCTCTGATCAGTCAGTCTTTAAGTCTCTGATCAATCAGTTTTTAAATCTCTGATCTGGTAAGACTCTTTGGTCATCAGGAAAGGCTCTTTATAATCGGTATAAGTTTTTGAATAATAAAGTGACTGGTTACTAAGATGTATTATAAAGTGGTGACTAAGACGCATTAAAAAGTACTGGTGACTAAGACGCATCAACCCAGATTATTGTTTCGAAAAAAGAAAAAAAAATTAACAGCAAAATATAATTTTGATCTCTGATTAGTCATCTGTCAAGGGTCTTTGTTAGTCTGGAAAGTCTCTTCATTTTAGATTTCAATGTTTTGAGTTATAAAGTTACTGGTGACTAAGACGAATGTGTTATAATTCATTGTCGAAATGCATGGCTAGTGAAGAAATTAGATGTTTTTCGCAACTTATTTTATTATTTTACTTCTATTATTTATTTCACTATGCATCTGTCATTTTCCTTTTGCACATATTTCTTTTACTTCACGGTAGTTCTTAGATATTGTTTTTGTGTAGGAAATGAAGAGCAAAATACTGGAAGGCCACATTTTTATCAAAGAGTATCATGGCAAATTTCTTGAAAATGTCGTTAAATTGCTTTGTTTTGTCAAGTTTCATCGTTTTGCCTAGCAGCCTTCCGGTGCAATATAGCCTTTATGTTGTTCTTGTGCAAGAAAAATCAAAAGCAGACAAACCAACCAAGCCTCGTAACCTTCTACAATATAGAGGGTCTCGTTCACCTTATATTAGGAACTTACACTGCAATTTATGAAACAAAATTTTCACGAATATAGAGTTTGAGTTACAGCAATGTTATTGGCCAAAAAGTGCCAAAAGTGTATTGAACTCCATTCGTTGGAAATACGATAACCAAACTGATGTACTTTGTTAATTAACTCGCTTGTTAAAGTTTTCATTTACAGAAAAAAGAAAAGTTAAGAATTATTTTCCTAGTTCTTTGGAATTTCGTGAATTATTTAGCATAAGTGATTAGTGCTCACATTTTCCCCTGCTACTTTTCTAAAAATTGAGTACTTAGACTTTAATTGTTCTGTTTTTAAAATACAGATTTAAATAAAAGAATGGCTTGGACAGTATTTTGCTCTGAATTCCTAGTGAACATTTTAAGTATGGCAATCATATTAAATAGATTCTGTGTAGGAAAGCATATTTCTTGAACTTCACAATATACTTTGATAATGAGTATAGATTTATTTATAGATTGCTTCATTTTAGTTGACAATGAATAGACTTAGGTAATGAATATATTCATGTCCTGTTTTTAAGAAGAAAAAAAAAAGAAATATGCTCTTCATAAATTTTTCGCATAAATTTTGAGTAAAAAGGACCATGTCTCTATGTCTAAGTGGATGATCTTGATTTAAATTCACTTAAAAACTAAGGATTTCGACTTTATTCTTGGTTTAATGGACAGTGGGTCAAAAGTCCCTTTTTACTCAAAGATTTGTGGAGTTTGTTCAAAGTCATCCAAATCCATTTTAGATAAACTGTTTAAAAAATATACATATTTTAAGACCCGTTCTTAACATGATATTTTTCTAGAAATATTATTAGTTTTGCTGTATGCAATAACGTTTATGAGGAATTTCGTCAGGTTATGTGTGCCTAACAAAATATCGTGAATTTTAAATGGTTTTCTAAAATGGATTTGTGCAATTTCGAATACTAACACCTCATACGTTTATACAAATATTTTTTATACGTGAACATGTGATTAACATAAACCATACATTTCATGTACATATTTTTAAAACACCCCACACACCTCAAATTTCTAAATTACAAATAAATATAGCATACACATATACATTTCCCATAAACACATTCGCTTCATATTGTATGATAAACAGTAATGATGAATTGGTTGAATTGAATATTCAAGGGCTTTCTATTTGGGACACTAACGCCTAATCAAGCCGAACCAACAGCTTAAAGTGGATTCCGAATCTCAACGAACATACATGCCTCGATTCGAAACCGGCACATTCAGCATTCGAGGCAGAGCGATAACCACACAACCATCAGGTGGGCACAATAGTTATGGAACGCAAACACAAATTGCCATTGGTTCAATTTATTGGTAAATAAATCAAAACCAATATTTGAAGTAACATAGTTGTAGGGTTGTAGATAAACGTCTAATTTAAAAATATCCATGCTTGGATGTGTTATATAACTTTGCTTGAAATCTAGCAATGCCAGTATACGCTCTTCTACCATAAATCAAGATTGATCCTTTCTTTAACTTCTATTGGTTCCCTTGCCTACGATTCCTGAACCTTTAACTTATACGTCACATGGACAGAAATATTAAATTTGTCTCCAGAATATCTTGAGTTGATAGAAAATACAATCTTAGTTTTTATCTGTCGTATACATTTTTTTTTCCTGTAGAGCTTTTTAAGTTATTTTCCCTCCCCCTCCTATTTCAAAAGCATTTATATTATGCTGCAAACCACAGACAGCCGAAGAAATTTTCGTGGGCAGGGGAAAAAAATTCGTCCACTTTTCTAAAAAGCCTCATACGTCGTAAAATTTCAATCATAAAGAAATGATTTCTCCCTTTGAAATATGTCTTAGGCTGATTATACTTTTCTTTTGGACGTTTAGAGACCTCCACTTTTGTGGTTGTATGGATCGTTTTCCGTATACGGATTGCAAATGACAAATTTCATTTCGCATTCTGGAAATATTTTCAATTCCTGGTCTTATTTTCTGTTTACCTTTCGTTTGACATTTTGAATTAATTCTGCAATTGGCTTCGTTGCAAGCTTGTCCATGTCTGTATACTTATATAACTATTTTTTTTTTCATTGAAACGATTAATTGAGTGGCATATCCAAAGGGAGAGGGGGGGGGTGTTGTTAGGACTGCAGCACCCTCCGTAAATTGAGAAAAAAATTACGTTAAATTCTTGGTGCTATGTAAAATTACAAAAAAAATATATATATATATATTTTGGCGCCAAGAAAGACAAATCGTCGGCAAATTCTTGATTGAAAATTAAAGAGTGATAGTCCGAGAGGCGACTGCAATTTTTGGACTCCATCAAGGCTGAACTGGATTGTAACGAGCGCTAAGGCACTCTCCAGGGCGTGACAATTTTCAAAAGTCTATGGGTGCGAAGGAAACAAGTTGTTAGTTCCATTTTCTCCCACAAAACAAGGGGGCGCTGCAATCCAACCAGATTTGAAACTGCAATATAGTGATATTAACACACTTGCCGTAAATCAATCGGGCTGACATTTGGCAGATAGATTTGATATCAATGACAATGCATTCTATCAAATTTTGGGGGCATTCTATCAAATTTCACAGTCACTAAAAGGTCGCTTTTACTTACGCTTGTATCTTCAAATACTAAAAAAAAACATCTTGCCGTCATCCAATTGCTCTGAAATTTAACAGGTAGATTCGTTGTCGTTAAAGTTGCATTATATCATGTTTCGGGAGGTGTCACTGTCACTAAAAGGTCGCTTTTACGCACGCTTCTATCTTCAGTATTCTAAAAAACCAACTTGCAGTCATAAAATCGCGCTGAAATTTGACAGGCAGATTCGTTGTCGATAAGGCAGATTCGTTGTGGTAGATCCGGATCCAAAGGGAATTCGTGAAATTTAACATCGGCTTTCTTTCCAAAATATGAAGTACAGTGTGGTACGCAACAATTCACCAAGTTTGGTTTTAAATGATAATGAAATTAATTAATAAATGTAAATCTACAATTCTATTTGCAAAAAATATTAGAAATTAAAAAAATTAAATCAAAAACTGCGATGAAATTTTTTTAGAACGCCAGCTAAAATAAAAATATCCATGGCTGCCAACTCTGAAATCACGAGAATTGCCAACGACGACTTCTTAATTTAATTTTTATAATTTCTAATATTTTTTAAAAATACGACAAAGAATTCCAAACTCTGTTTCCATAAAGAGTAATGAAAATATAATTAAAAAATAGGCCTTATTTTAAATAAACATCTTAATTCTAAATATAGATATCAAAGTCTCATAATATGATACGTAATAATCAACAAAAAGCCATTTTTTTTTAAATAAATGATAGTGTAGTGTGGCTTCTGACATGATATTTGCATGAAATATGAATAATAAATTGTCGCGAGTGAACTGTGTATAAATTTATTTCATTCGTTAATATTATCGTTTGGCAATATTCGCCGTGTTCTTTTTGCATTTTAAAAATAAAGTAATTTTGTCCTCTGAGTAACGTAATGGTTTTCGTATTTGACCAAGCAAAGAAAACACATGCTACTGTTTTGGTTGGAATGCAGCGCCACTAGTCCACTGCGGCTGTTTCCACTCCTTACTATTTGTTGTCACGGCCTGGTTCAATCCAGTTCGGCCTTGACCCCATCGAACATCATTCTGAATTTTTTATAGAAATTGGGGAAAAGTGAGTAGATTACGAATCCACTGGTCTGCCGTGGCAAAAATGGCCGAAACTGATCAAAAATAGACTTGGAATGAGTTGAACTAAAATCCCATTGCTAAATATGTCATAACTTGCCAAAAACAGAACAAACTTTTTCGTCTGGCAACCCATTGCATTTTGAATTTCAATGAGAAAAAGCGCAAACGATTTCGGATCTCTGGCTCGGAAAACTTGTATCTTTTAAAAGTAGGCCAAATTGGCGACATCAGTTACGTAAAATGTATTGGCAATTTGGCTCATTTGTGAAAAATGCAAGTAAGCCATAGCCACACATCCGAATCGTCTGTAACCTTCTTAATTGAAAATTAAAGAGTGAGGGTTACCAAATAAAAAAAAAATGCTCATTATGTGGCATGTTATGGCATATTTGGCAATTGGATTTAGTTCAACTTATTAAAAGTCGATTTTTGATCAGTTTCGGCCATTTTTGCCATGGCAGACCAGTGGATTCGCAATCTACTCACTTTTCTCCAATTTCTATAAAAAAAATCAGAATGATGTTCGATTAGGTCCAAAAATTACAGTCGCCTCTCAGTCTATGATGGGTTACCAGGCAAAAAAAAAATTTATTGTTCGGCAAGTTCTGACGTATTTGGCAATCGGATTTAATTCAACTCTTTCAAAGTCGATTTTTTAATAGTTTCGGCCATTTTTGCCCCTCAGATCACTGGATTCTTCATCTAAATTTTCGCTGCATTCTATAAAAAAAATTCAGAATGATGTTCGATGAGGTACCGAAACTTGCAGAAATTAAGCAAACAGAATAGACTGAGAGGCGACTGCAATTTTTGGACACCATCGAACATCATTCTGAATTTTTTATAGAAATTGGAGAAAAGTGAGTAGATTACGAATCCACTGGTCTGCCGTGGCAAAAATGGCCGAAACTAGTCAAAAATCGACTTTTAATAAGTTGAACTAAATCCAATTACCAAATGGGCCATAACTTGCCAAATAATTAGCACTTTTTTTTCATTTGGTAACCCTCACTCTTTAATTTTCAATTAAGGTTGCAGACGATTCAGATGTGTGGCAATGGCTTACTTACTTCTTTCACAAATAATCCAAATTGGCAATAAACATGTCACTGACGACGTAACTGGTGTCGCCAATTTGGCTTACTTTTAAAAGATAGAAGTTTTCCGAGCCAGAGATCAGAAATCGTTTGCGCTTTTTCCCATTGAAAATCAAAATGCAATGGGTTGCCAGACGAAAATGTTTGTTCTGTTTTTGGCAAGTTATGACATAATTGGCAATCGGATTTTAGTTCAACTCATTCCAAGTCGATCTTTGATCAGTTTCGGCCATTTTTGCCACGGTCGACCAGTGGATTCGTAATCTACTCACATAAATTTATTTTTTCAGATAACTTAAATAAGTATTTTAGTTGGTTTTCTTTTCCTTTTATGTGATATCTTTTTTTATTAGTTTTTAGCTGCATTATAATTGAAATCTTATTTTGAAAGTAAGTCATAAGTATCTTTCTCTATTGTGGTACGAATACTTTCCACAAATAATTTCTCTTGAAGTTTTATTCCTCTTAATACTTATTTTACTCTTTCGATTTTAACTTTATGATCGGGACCTTCAGAATAAAAAAAATTCCTATTTCCACTAAGTATTTTCTATAATAAAAAATCAGTAGTCGTTATGCAAATGCGCCAGGAAAAAATAGCATTTTCAGTTACAAAACGTACTTTACGTTTAAATATATTTTTGTCCGCTTCGGCTTTCTACATTCGTTATTGTCAAACCAAACGAAGCATGCAGGTATCCTAATGTTTTTTTCTCTAAGGCGTATGAATATAAATTAAAGACACGGTGTGCTTATTCCCTTATGCAGCAGTATCATGACATCATTTGAGGTAATATGATGTGACTGATCGTATTAAATATCAGTTGTTGTTTTTTTAAAAATACGTGACCGTTAACTATCGCCGTTTTGACTTCCCAATAGACTTTATGCATTACTTTCCCAAATTGATCAAAATCAATTTTTACCAATGATTACAAACATATTTTGAATAGTTTGGGAGAAATTGCTGATATAATTCTTAATGGTAATTGCTAAGCCTTCTTCCTTCATCTTCAAGTCACTAACCAGGCATCCGCTGTTCAAAAATTGCATTAAGATATTAGGTCAATCAACCAATTGGACGATCTTAGTGTTCCTCAGTTGTTGACAAGGAATTATGAACAAGCACCCTTAACCAATCGTATTTCAGCTCTTGTCTCTGTTGTTATTTGGAAGTGAGTACAGTTGGCTTTTATTTCATTTAGACGCCTTGCTTCTTCTCCTTGTTGTAATATTCCATTTTCGTTTCTCTGATCTTTCCGCGTTGCCAACGCCGAAGGGGAAATTTCCTAACGGAAATTGCTCATTACGGGATTAGCCCGCAGAAAGAGAGGCTGTGTCAGCAGCTAGAAAAGGGCTTCAAACACCTTCATTAAATCTTTTATTTATTACTTTCGTGTATTCGTTTGTCTTTTATGATCACCAGAGATTGCGAAGTTCGCAGATTTACGATCGTGCCACGTAGAGGAGAGTTGAGAGGTTTTCCCCACTTTCAGCTGTTTTTTTACTGCAGCTAATGTGTCGAATTTCTGTTTGGTCATCTAAAAATGTTGCACCGACAAAATTAGCGTTTCTGTTTGAATATTTAATCCCCACTCAACTATAGTATTTGCAGATCTATGTGTGAAGTACAATGGGTCACGTACACACAGAGATCGCCAAAATGCGTGAAATCGGCGTGAGCATGCATTGAAAATCAATTTCACCCCATAGAATTAACCTCATACGTGAATTCACGCATCATCACATCATGGTTAAAATTTCAAAAATAATCCACTTTATAAAATCAGAGATCATACCAGCCGTTTTTGGATGGGCGGCGCTACCTTCCTGCCCTTTTTTCTGGTTGGTTGGTTGGTTGGTTGCTTGGTTTCAGATTATCTGGCGCCGTCAGCAACACGAGGGCTATAATGCGCGGAAACATTCGTCATTTGACAAGCCAACATACATTTACAAATACCCATGCCTAACACGGGACTCGAACCCGCAACCTCGCAGTCTGGAAGCTAGCACGTTAACCACTATTCCATTTGATTGGCCCCTTTTTCCTGGAAATAGCGTCTTTGGAAAATAGTAAAATTTTCGTTCATTTTCCAATGGAATGCAATATGCAGATAACCCCCTCCGAAATCGCTTGTCACACATGCGCATTCATGTTCAAACATGCCTCGCACAGACCAGTGACTAACAGAAGTCATTGAATGGCTGCTGATACCTACTGCTATACCTACTAGTGTGTTATTAGGGGGATTGTAGGGGACCGTCCCACAATTTCCGAGTCCTAGTTAGCACGAATGTCCATTTCGTACGTTCCTTGATCAAGAGTATTTCGCTGGCTTTTTACTATCTCTTGCATAAAGTAGAGAAAAAAGTGATGGAAAAGATAGATTAACACTGTCGTCCACCAGTCTAATCGGTAGTGTGTGTGTGTGTGTGTGTGTGCGCCGGGGACTAGTTTAGAAGTTTAAATTATTATTAGAAATTTTTAGAGGTTTTCGGAGTATCGTAATCGCAGTCGTGGATCACTGTTATAGTTGGAATTATTAATTTTGTTAAGAAAAAAATTAGTTTGTTTCAGTTAACAAAAAAAATTAGTTTAAATAACACCCTTTGAATTTTAAAAATACACCTTAAAATTTAAAGAAGGGGAGAAAATACCCTTTGGAAATATTTAACTGGCGAACACTGCGTACACACCTAGAAGGTTATACGTTTCTGTCTCAAAATTCAGTAGAACAAATGGAAAATAAGTGAATATCGCATGTAAACTTATTTCTGAAAATCGTTTAAAAAACTCAGAAGTTACTAGCTGTTAACTATAAACCACATTTAGTGATTTGTGTTCCAAATTTTATTAATTATTCATCTGAAACGTGCATAATATACGACTGTGCAAATTACTAGATTAGGATACTTGAATAATATTTGAAATTGAAAATGCAATAGGTTGCCACATTATCAATAAGCAAACTCTCAATTTATGAACAATTACCTTTAAAATGAGAACAAAATGTCTCATTCAATAAAAAGTCCAAATGACCATTACCTATACACGACAATCAAAAACATGCGCCATCTTTTTTAGAAGGAAACTAAGAAGTTCCATCATTCTAGCAACACAAATGAGCTCGCACGGACGCCATTTTTGAAACTTAACAAAAAAAAAAATAGACAAAAGGGATGAAAAAGGCACAAAGTTTCTTCCATAAAATTTTTCGAATTCAGTCCCGAATCATATTTCTTTCCTTTCTTAAGAGAAAAAAAAAAGAATATTCCAGTTCATTCTTTTGAAAAGTAAGTCCGTGTGTGTTCGATTCATCATAGGCCAAGATTGCATTATGCATGAACTCTAAAATCGAAATTCCTTTTTGCAGATTTTTTCTTTCTTATTTTTTGGTATTATATAAAGCGCCTTTGCCGGATATTTGTGTACGCAGGCCTTGTTACCACAATTTTGATGTAGCCTGAGGACACACTGCAATTCTGTCCGTGTTTGTATAAAATATAAAACAATACCATAACCAGTGTTTGGCAAACTTTTCTGCCTGAGCAGTGGTCACAATCTACCTTCACGCTAACACATATGATAACGGCAATCCTCAAGACTATATTATACTAAACTTCAACTTAACTAGACATCACTTAGACTGTAGATCGTCACAGTGCTCATAGGTATTTAATCCATTTTAGCGGAGTGAAGACATAATTCTCGCCAAACCTTAGAGCCTTTTGTTCTCTACAGGGTTGTGGTTTGGCGAACATTATGCTTTCACGCCGCCAAAATGGATTAAATATCTATGAGAACTGTGACGATCTACCGTCTAAGTGATGTCTAGTTAAGTTGAAATTTAATATAGTGCATTCTATTGCTCGGAGCACAGAACTTTTAAAATAAACGTTGGTAGTAAACGGGCAAAATCAAAACGGGCGTTTAATAGGTCATATGGCCTACATTACTATCTTTTACTTCTAAAACTGTCGACCAAACGGTATAGTGGTTAGCTTCTAGTCCGCGAGGTTGCGGGTTCGAGTCCCGTGTTAGGCATGGGTGTTTGTAAATGTATGTTGGCTTGTCTAATGACGAATGTTTCGGCGCATTATAACCGTCGTGTTGCTGACGGCGCCAGATAATCTGAATACAACCAAACAACCAACCTTGTAAAACTTAGTTTTTAGTTTAACCCTTTGCACTCCAGTGGCGCCTCTCAGGCGCCACACGATTGGATGCCAAACCACGAGAGGACCATTAGGTGTGATGCGGAAATTCGATGCAAGGCCAATGACTGTGTTTAGTTTCTATGAAGCAAATCCATAAACACCAGCCGAACCTAAAATGTCTCGAGTTGCTGATTCCTCCGCGCGAAAAAGGCCTGGAGTGCAAAGGGTTAAAATATAATGCATCTCATGCTGAGTGCATTTTGAACTGGCAAAAATTAGAACAATTTGTTAAATCTTTAGAATTGTGGCACATTTTTGCCTCAATATATATCTGTAGTATAAAACATTTTTTGGGTCAAACTCCAGGTTCTTTTAACTTGCTTGAGTTGTCTTCAGTCGTAAATGAAAATATTTACAGAAATATCTTCATTTTAAAATGTGTGTTTTTCTATTTTTAATTCCATAGCGACAAATATCAGGGGGTTTTTATCAGGAGAAAAGTACCAATTTGACGAGAAAGAAAGAAAAAAAACATTATTTAAATCGCCTGAAACTAAATATCAAAACCCACTCGTTTTCTAATTAAGTATTTTTTTTCCTTGATTAAAAATGGTTCTTTAAACATCGATGCGCCACAAGGATATAAACTATAATTATTTTTACAAATACTGTACGATTTACTTTTTAGATAATTAAAACCGCGTTCAGAGTTGTTTTTTTTTCGATTTTGTGTTTGGTTTGCCCAATTTTTAAAGATGTATTTGATCAGATAAATATATATTTTCGAAATGAAAACGTTCATATTTTATTTTTTCATTTATTCTTATTTTTATGGAAGATATAAGTTAATTTTTCCTGAATTGCATTTTTCAAACTATGACAAGCAGAAAAACCAATAACAGTTAATGCAAGTCCAAACAAATCTTAGAATATCTTTCAATTATAGAGAAATAAATGACTAAGTACCTCTTAAAATATTTTTTTTTGAACTAAGGCTTACTATTTATTTATTTATTATAAATAAAGGAAAGTACCTCCTTTAAAAGTTCCTTACTTAATTTTTTTATGTTATTTGTGTTTTCTTGTTTTTTCTGTTTTGTTACATTTTGGTTCTACGTTAATTTTATTTACTTTATTTTGAATTTATTTTCTGAAGAATCAATAAAAAAGTAATTAAATATACAATTCAAACTAATAAATCTTTAGTGAACCAAATATATCACTACTTCAGTTCCAAGTTTTAAAATCTTTCTAGGTTAAATATCCGCATGATCACCGAACTTATGCCTCAGAGGCAGAAAAGTCGCATCAGTTTGATCCCATCGTCTATAATATAAGAGCTATTCTCTTAAAATGTGTGCAGACCCAACTGCGATTGTGACAGAGGTTCATCGATCGATTATCAAACAGAATAACGGTAGTTTTCCCGGGTATTCTTCCATTTGTAACGCAAATCTGGAATGGTTTCTTTCTCAAACGTTCTTTCGGAAGATGTTCCTTTATTGATATTGGAACTACTTTATTCATTCAAATGCTGTTACAGTGATGTTTCATTACAGAGTACAACAGCGCAACTGATGGCTGTGTGGTTAGCGCTCTTCCTTCACATACTAAATATGCCATGTTCGAATTCCGAGTTAAACACGGATATTCGTTGTGGTTAGGAATTCACATTAGGATATAGATGCCGGTCTGCTTAGCCGGTACTGTGCAAAAATAAATACGTCGTTGAGCATACAAATCATCCACAGCGTAGAACTAGCGCAAGGAAGCATCCAATTGATCCAACCAGCAAGCTTCTTGTTTCGCGGTTTAATACCCAAGTCACGTGACATGATATATGGTCTGTCCTTCAACCGGACCCCGTTCACCCTTTCCATCTAACCTTACACTCCTCCATCTAAATGTTCTGTCCGAACAATTAAATTCATTAGGCGAATGTGGGTTGATAAGGAGTTGACGAATCCTCCTCCCCCCCCCCCTCCCCCTTAACTGCTAAGGAATGTAATTTAGAGAAGTGCTAATGCTAAAATGGGAAATTATCCCTTTAATACAGTGTAGAGGAAGACCAAGCGATGGAGGTGAGGAGATTGTGGATGTGCCTTGACGGGAAAATATTTCTTCGTTTGCATATTCCCTCCATCGATATAGATAAACAACTGGATAGACTGCTTAACGCTGAGAAAATGAAGCCGTTGCCAGATGCCATTGGTGGGATAAAAAATACGGATTACCGAGGATTGGAAATAAAATTTTGGGTTGTACCTTAGAGCAGGAATAGTAGGTAGAGAGATCAGTCCCATTGAAATTTCTCCCCGACCTGGTGCAAGGACTGCACCACGTGACTGCCGTCAAAGCGCAGCTGTATTTGGCGGGATATCTTTGTTCGCTGTTATTTGGCGATTTCGTATCCTTAATTTACGCAATTTATAACTTCTTTAAAAGTTTCGTTATTATGCTTTTTAAAATGTACTATTTTGTCTTAACAAGCAGAAAAATGTTAAGTAAAGTTATTAGAATTATCATTTGAATAGGAAATATTTTTAATAAATTTATTTGACCTTTATTAGCCCAGGAAATAAAGGTTTTTTTACCGGAATAATTCTAAACTAGCTAAATTTTGGAGGATAGCTTCTAAAGTCATCAGAAATAAAATATCAAAAGTCGTCATCAGTCAGACGTACGCTTCATTCAAAATGGCGGATCAAAGATAGCCGCCATAAGGTAAGCCCATAGTTGCACTTTTCCCTCATAACTTCTAAACTAATGAAGATATTTGAATATAAAACAAATGTCAAATTACTTCTTAAGATTTATCCTTTAAATTTATGGCAATGATTGAGACATAAATCTGAAGAAAATGTGTAACCAAACTTCAAAAAATAAATTTTTGATTTTTTTTAAATAGCCATTAACTTAGTGTTTTTGGCTATTTTGTATGTATTTGAAAACCTTTAAAATGTTCTTGTTCTTTAAATATTCATTAAAATAATTTTTATTCTTAAATGTTGACGGTCAATGTTTTTAGGACTTCAATAAACTTGGGATAGTACCTTAAATGACACTACATTTAATTTGTAAATAGTTATTTCCATACATGCTTTAATTTAACAAATTAAACATAAAACCCTTATAAAAAGAAATTTTTATTGCATTTCACAGAAAATATTCATTCAAAGAAATTTTTATTGCATTTTATAGAAAATATTTATTTAAATTGTATAATTTATTTATATGTTCTATTTGCTAATAAATATGACAAGCCATATGAACCCATTTACTTGACTTAATTATCCATAAACATTTAAAATAATATTTTTTAATAATAGAAATATTTATATCAAATTCATATACTGTAAATTAACACACGTATGTAAAAAATTGCGTAATACTTGAATTAAGTATTCGTACATTTCCAGAAAAATAGAAAATAACTGTATTATTACAGATAATTTTAATTTCTGTATTAATAAAAATGATTTTGTTGCACACTTGTTTTAATTAAAAAAAAAGACTAATTTATGACAAGGCGAAAATTTAATTGATTTTCAATTTTTTAGTCCTGTCTGTAGCTTTAAAACCTTCTCTGCGAATATTCCTTTCCCATAATTTTCTTCGGTTCTCATCTTTTGGAAAGCTAAAATAAAAAGTCAATAAATAATAAACTTTCATCCAAATAATAAACATAAAAAAACAACATATTATAATTTTAACTTTCTTTAAACTTCATTCGATATATTTATTTAATAATTTGTTACATATTTAATTAAAGTAAATTTAATAAACTTAAGATAATCTAAAAATGGTTTTCATTAAGGTGTCAAAGAATTTTAAAATATTCATATTAATGTTTTGTAATCAGCGTCGAAAGTTGAGAAATATTAGTATATTGGTTCGTTGTATAGGATTTACTGGAAAAACATTTGGGAAGCTAACAAATAAATTTAACAATTTGTTTTATTTTGCAATTCAAAAATATTCCTTACGCGCGCGACTTAGAGCAAACATATGATCGTTTCGCTGACCTGCTTTACCATTTGGCGAAAACTGAATATCGCCAAGGGATTACGGCGTATGCCAATTAAAACTTAACTAAAAGAATTATTTCTGACATATTTTTTCAAACGATTACGAAATACGTAGATATGATGTATAATAAAAATGTTTGAACTGAGATTTCATAAAAATCAACTCCTTTTTCTTGTGATAACTCAGTTTTACCGTAGGTCTTTACATAACACGACATAAAAAGCTTCAAATATAAACTGAAATAATAATCAGTGAACTTACCTATGAAAGGAAATTGGTCCTCCTTTAACTTGTCTTTCGAAGCAGCCAAAGGCACAACATGCAGACACCATTTTGCAGCTTAAAACACTAGTCGAATATCAACACGTTCTTCGTAGAACGAAAGGCTGCCATTGAAATAACATTACAAGAAGTGGAAAGGGGAAAAGGGTGACTCAGAAGACTGACGGTAGTCACGTGATTACAACCAGAGAACAGGAAGAATAGGGTTTCCCTCTCTCTACCCACTATTCCTGCTCTAAGGGTTGTACACTGCAAAAATGTCAATAATAGACCTTAATTAGTAATAATGTGCAAAAAATATATATACTCTAACACTTTACAAGGTTTTTCGCATTCCCATCCAACTATAAAAGTGAACTGTGATTGGTTAATCATCCCACCAGCTTCGCAATCCCCGGCGCGTTTTTCTCTTTGCATTGACATTGGAACAGTCTATCCAGTTGTTTATCTATATCGATGATTCCCTCTAGTGTTGCGAATTTTTCTCAAGAGATAAATCGGACTGCGTGAGAATTGGAAATGTGTGGATATGAGGGAGATTATGATAGATTGCCTGGTGAATGGTTTTTAGACCCCCCGACATGCAAATGCGAAACAGTTTCCTTTAAAAGATTTATTTGAAATACGATTTCATCTTGAAACTGTGACTGCTCACTAGTTCAGATGTAGCGCGATGGTCGGTGGGCTGTAGCTCATGAGTAGTGAAAAATCCAAAGCAGAAACCAAATCGTCCAGTTTTATTGTTATAGTGATCTGACCTCGTAGTAGTAAATATCACTCCATACTGAAACCTTGGATGCAACGGACAACAATAGAGAACTTGTCATGTATAACTAAATGACCTTTACTTTTGTTGAAGGATGTCCGCAAATATAAGACAACAAAGTTATCCAATACAATCCAGATTTATATAACTACATTAACACTTTTCCAAAACCTCCAACCTTGCAACATCAACAATTAACTAAAACAACCAACATTTACCAAAACACAACCTATGCCCACCTAACATCATCAACACCAACATAAAATCATCAACTTTTAACTAATTTAATTGGCACTTACCTAACACCATCAACACACACCCATCTAACATCATCGACCCTTTACCTAACACAATCACAACACTGACCTCACCATCCAATAACAGGTTACAGCGACTGATGGTGATCGGGACCGCAAACCGGACATCGTATACTTTCTGACGGGTCAAGGAGTAGATGACCAGGACCCGGCCAACAGCAAGTTTGCCATCAACACTACAACGGGCGAGATCTACGTTCTGAAACCTCTTGACCGAGATCTACCGCATGGTCGGTCCCAGTGGCGATTCACCGTCTTTGCCGAAGACGAGGGAGGAAACGGCCTCGTGGGCTATGCTGATGTCCTCGTCAATTTGAAGGACATCAATGACAATGCACCGTTTTTCCCGTATGCGATCTATACGGGAAATGTGACGGAAAACGGAACTGCAGGTGAGTGTTTGTGTAACAGTATGTGGTAATATATCGTTTTACTGACCATTTGTAGCATGAGTAAAGAAAATTAGATGTGTGGAACATCGCACAACTTTCAAGTGGCATTTAGTTTGTGGCATTTTTAGTGGCATTTACCGTTTTTATATTTTCATCATTCATTTAGAAAAAATGGCCAGTTTAGAGCACCTTAAGATGCATTACCGCAACGATTTTTATCAAAATTGTTAGAGCCGTTTTTTAGCAATCACTGAAAAACATGATTTTTTTTTCAATGGCAGCTACCTATTATGCGCATGCGCGATTTTGACGAAAACCTTAATGGTAGGTCCCATGGACACCACCAACCCTCACACAAAATTTGAACGTCAATTTGTTCAGGAGTTATGGTGACCACAGACACACACACACGCAGACATTTTTTCTAGATCACTTTTTTAAAATCAGGATGTTCCAAAACGTGGAGAAATAAAAAAAAAAAATTTAAAAAAAAAAAAAACGATTTTTTTTTTTTTTTTTTTTTACCGAATGCTATATGTTGTGACGCCTGATCACTGTAAACCAATGGCGCTGCGGTCGCTTGAGAAGCGAGCGTAATTGTGAGCAATAAGTAATAAAAGAGAGATGAAGTTACAGTCCACTCGTGCATTGCTTTATTTTAGCTATGTTCATTTAGCAAAAAGACATAATTTTTAAAAAGAGCTATCGATGGCCCGAAACATTGGTCCGTCGAGCCAGAGGAGATTCAGTTGTGAACTGTGAAGGTTGAAATGTGTTAAAATATGAGAACTGTGTTTTCGCGTGTATTGTAGAAGCTTTGTGCAAATGAGCTTCGTATGACTACTAATGACGATTACCGTTGTGTGTGCCTGGTCTCGTTAGCAGTCCTAGCGTGAGGTAAGATCAATATGGTCTTCCTAAATTTAAAAACTAATTTATTTCGCGTGGAAGTTAACTTTGTTTTTTTAAGAGAGCATAACTTTGTTTTATGAAGTACATTACTTGTTTGAGTATAAAGTAATAATTATGTTAATATTGTTTATTGAGAGTGTATTATTTCCGGTTTTTAAATAAAAATGTCAGGAATTACAAGATTGAATAAAGAGGAATTAAAATTCGTCGCGGAGGAGATAGGTTTATTAGTACCAGAAGGTGCTAAAAAGATTGATTTAAAACTTCTAATTGAGGAGAGTGAGGTATATAAAAAAGATATTGAATTTGTACAAACCATTATTGATGAAGTGCTCGAGGAAAAGAAAAACCTTAAGTCCGCTCATGAAAATCAAATTGAATTAGAAAAAATTAAGTTGCAACGAGAAGAAATTATGAGAGAAAGGATTAAATCAGAGTTAGAATTAGTCCAGTTAAAAGCTAACCGAGAAAGTAGCGTAAATTCAATAGATTACGAACGTAAAATAGAGACTTTTGAGTCAATTGATAGTTTAATAAAAAGCGTTAGAATATTAACAATCAAAGTGCCGAGTAAATTGGAAGGATGGGGTTTCTTTTTTACTTCGTTAGAAAAAGCGTATATTACTAAAAGTGTGCCTGAGAAGTATAAAGCTGAGATTCTGATGAATTTATTAGGGGAAAGAGCTTCTAATATTCTAACCTATATTACTGAGAAAGATTTAAATAATTATGAGGAAATTAAATAAATTGTTTTGAGAGAGTACGAACAGACACCCCAAATTGTTCTAGAAAATTTTAAAAGTGCTTCAAGAGAAAATGAAACACATATGCAGTTCGTTTCGCGATTAACGACGAGTTTTGATTACTATTTGAAATTGAGAGGTGTGTCGGAATTCGAGACCTTAAAACAACTGATTGTGTCAGATAAATTGTTTCAGACGTTAGACAATCAAACAGCAGCTCATATTAATATAAGACAAGCCGATAACTGGTTTAAACCGTTAGAATTAGCAAAAGAGTGCGATTTATATTTTACTTCAAGAGGTAAAAGCATATGTGAACCGAGAAAGGAGCAGAAAATTTACAACAATAAATTTAAAACCGCTTCGAAAGTGTTTTTCAATGAGGTAAAGAATAAAAATTGTGAGTTATGTTTAAATAATGAAAATCACCCATTATACGCGTGTCCTCAATTTAGAAAATTATCGGTTAACGAACGAGTTCAAATTGTAAAGAATAAAAATGCCTGTTTTAAGTGTCTGTCATACAATCGCACTGTTAAAAAATGCGGGTATAAAAATTGCTTCTGTGGAAAAAATCATCATAGATTAATTCACTATGCTCCCAATGAGAACAGAAATGTTGAGTCTAGGAATGAGGCGACAGACCACGGTGTGGTATCGTGGTCGAGTAAATATTTCATTTTTGAACGAAAACAAAACACATTTATTTTAAGAACTTCACAAGGAGCAGGTGTTAGTGTTCCATTTTTGAATCGTCTGACCTCTCTCGTCTCTCATAGGAGACTAATTAAAAAACAACATAAAAAATACAATCTTCAAATAACTGTTTTGTGGCGCCCTCTATATTTTACAACAGCAATTAACAATTACAATACGTTACAGCTATTAATTCCTCCCCTCACAGAAAACTTTTCTCTAAGAGAAAAAGGAGAAAAGTTTGTAAAATATTTACAACAAAAGAACATAAACATAATAGCATAAAGAATATGTAAAAATATAAATATGATCAATAAACCAAATGTACAAAAAAAAATACTAATAAAAGGAATATGTTTAATTTAAAACTACTCGGATTAGCATTTTTGTTTAGTTTGCCTGCTCGGTGAAAGACATTAAAATTAAATGGTTGAAGTGCTAAGGCCCAACGCATTAAACGTGAATTTGAACTAGCATTTGTTCGTAACCATGTTAATGGGTTATGATCAGTTTGCACCACAAATTTCTGTCCATCCAAATAATAATAATTCAATTTTTTTAGCGCTTTGTAACATTCAGGAGTCCAGATGATCTCCCGTTTTCTTACTTTTCCCTTAAGTGCATCAGTCAAAGGTGCAGCTATAACTGAAAACATAGGAATATAGCGGCTATAGTAACCAACAACTCCCAGGAAGGCTCTGACGGCTGTTTTCATTTTAGGCACAGGGAAATTTGTAAAGGCTTCGATTTTAATCTCCGAGGGGTTTACTTGATGAATTTGAGTTTCATCTTTCTTTCCATGTAATTCTACAAGGTAGTTTGTTTCAAAAAAATTTCCTGAAATAGTTCCTGGACCAGGCCAATGAGGAGCGATCTTGTTTGCCTTGGAAGTGGCCACTACGAGAACCAAATCTCCTTCTTGAAATTCCCTCTTGATTGCTCTTTCATCATACCATGTCTTGTTCTTGAGCTGTGCAGCTTCCATGTTTTCTACTGCTACTTCTTGACATCGCTTCAATCTGTTGATTAAAGAAAATACATATTCAGTCACAGGGCTCTCTTCCTCGTCAGGATCCATCCAGTGTTCGAACAGTAAGGTTAACGGTGTTCGTAAGTTCTTCCCATGAACGAGTTCAGCAGGAGTAAATCCTGTAGCTGCATGTGTTACAGTTCGAAGAGCAAAGAGTGCAGGACAGATCACCTGTTCCCAATCTGCTTCGGCTTCAAGGCACAAAACTCTTAGAATTCGTTTGATTGTTCTATGGAATCTTTCGACAGGATTGCTCTGTGGGTGATACACTGAACTGTGTACTACTTTAATCCCAGTGTTTTCTAGAAAGGTTGTGGTAAGTTCACTCATAAATGAAGTCCCTTGATCACATTGAAGTTGTTTAGGAAACCCCATTCTACTGAAAATTTGCATCAAAGCATCAATTACTGATGTAGAAGTGATATCGGCCACAGGAATGGCATCAGGGTACTTTGATGATAGGCACATAGCAGTGATTAGGTAACGTTTTCCACCCGTGGATACTGGAAGGGATCCAACCGCATCAACATTAATTTTGGAGAAAACTTCTTGTATAACTGGAACTAATTTCATAGGGGCCTTCTTTCTGTCATTTGGCTTCCCCACACGCTGGCACTTATCACAGCTGCGAACGTAGTCTTCAATTTCTTTATAACAGTTAGGCCAAAAAAAAATATCTGGAAAGAATATCTTTGGTCTTTGTAACTCCTAAATGACCTGATGTACCCTCATGGCATAGAGCCTTTAAACGTTCTTTAAATTTTTCTGGAACAAGCAGCAAAAACCTCTCATTTCCTGTTTTATCAGTCCTCCTTTTTATCAAAAGATTATTCTTACTGATGAGTATATCACTTGACGATCCTTCTTTATTGGTTTTAGAAGCTTCTTCCCAAAATGGCTGTAACTCTGGGCTTTCTCTTTGAGCCATAGCAAAATCAGAAGATTTCACTTCCAGGAGTGAAAGTGCAGGTTCCTGTTGAACTTGAACTGGGGGTAACATGATCTCGTTATCCTTACTAAGATTTAGCACTGAACTTTCCGGTGTAGAAACTTCATCTTCGGCGTCTTCTCCTTTTCCTAGATCAGCTTCAGCTTCTTTCTCTCTGTTGGCGATTTCCTTCAACCTTCGCTGAGCTCTGGTTTGGATGGCGTTAACTTCTTCAGGATTAATTCCAATTTCTTTCCTTCTACCTTCAAGCAATGCAGCAGTTCGATTTCCTAACAGATATCTGCCTTAATCCAATGGGTTCTGAATCACAGCTGCTTTTGTGAGAATATTCCCCAACTCACATTCTATCTCTACTTCAGCAATCGGTAGGCAGGACATACTTTCATCCAGAAGATGCCGCACCCAAACTTGTTCTCCAGTCATCATATCTGAAGTAACATACTTCTGGCAGATCACATCAATAGTTGAACCAGTGTCTCTGAGAATAGACATGTCTGTCCCATTCACTTTTCCAGACAGAATAAAAGGATCCAATAACTTGTCCTCTGAACTGTAAGTTATTCTATTTACAGAAGCAGTTGTGGTTGATTTCTTCTTTAATTCAGGACAATTTGGTCTCAAATGCTGAGTTGAGTCGCATTCATAACAACGTAGCTGCATTCGTGTTTCCAAATTTTGTTCATTCCTGGAATTTCTTTTAATCTCTGGTCTACCTTGAGCTTGATTTCTGAAGGGAGTAGAGTTTTCTATTCTGGCTTTGGAATCAACTGGAAGTTTTGTTCGCCACTTAGGAATATTCTTTTCCCCATTTCTCTCGGGAATTTTTCTCTTAAAGTTCCCATGAACGTTGTCATAAGCATCAAGTTTTGAAGCTAATTCTATAGGAGAAGTTATGTTTCCCCATTCTTCCACGAAATGATCTTTCACTTCGTTAGGCACACGACGCTTCAACTGGTCCACCACCATAAGACCCAAAAGTTGTTCGTAAGTAGTTATTTCTAAGCCAGTCACCCATTCTTGACAGTAATTGTGGAGTTCATATGCAAAGTCACTCCATGTAGATTCTGCATTTTTTTGGTGTCGAACAAACATCTGCCTAAATCTCTCTGGACTTAACTTAAATCTCTTAAGAAGCAGCTTTTTAACATGGTCATAGTCTTTTGTCAATTCAGATGGCTCACGGGCAATCAATTGGGTTATGTCAGATGGTAACAGTCCTATCAGGTGAGATACCCAATCCATCGATGGGATCCCAGCCCATTCTGCTTGCCTTTCAAAGAGTAACAAATACAGACTGATGTCGGTTTGTTTATCATCAAACTTCTGCATGAGGTGTCGAAGCTCAACTCTTGATCTTTGTGGATCATTTTGCATAACTATAGGTCCTCTTTCCGATTCCAACTGGAGTTTTTGCAACTCGTGTTCTTGTTGTAGTTTTATTCTTTCTTGTTCTTGTTCAAACTTTTCTTTTTCAAGTTCACGTTGCAATTTCAGTCTTTCCTGTTCTTGTTCGAATCTTTCATTTTGTAGTTCTGCTTCCTCACGTTCTTTCCTACTCTCCATTATTACAATTATCTGTTCCTTAACGTAATCTTCGTCATAATTAACACTTGTAGTGATTAATTTCTTAAGATCTACCAGTTTAAGACCAGGTGTTACTCTTTCACCTAACTCTTCTGCTAACACCCTCAAATCTTCTTTCTTAGCACGACCCAAAAAAGACATTTTTAAATGTAATAATTTACTAGAGAATTTATATTCTTCACCTAACACAGAACACCCTCAAATTTATAATTATTCTTGTAAATATAATATAAATTTTATACCCCTTTATCACTACAAAATATTCAAGTACGAAAATTTATCATAGAATAGGAACATAAATGCTTTCAAAAAGAATTCAAAATTTTTAGCACTTAATTTCAGCAATTGCCATTTTTAAAACTCAAATCAAATTAATTGCATCTAGTTTAAGTATATAGCAATCACATTTTTTTTTTTTTTTAAAGAGAACATGAAATAGAATATTCAGAAATAAACTTCAGATCAAGAACAAAAAATATCTAGAACTAGACTTCACTTAAAACCAACTCTTTTACAACTTGTAACTAAATTTAGATTCAAATTACTTTTGTTTTAGTAATTTCCAATTCTTCGAAACGTTAGCACAAACCCAAAGCATTTGTTATAACTGGTACCTAAATAAGTGTTCTTGTTACAAGAATCTTACCAGATATTATATTATGGTATGTATATAATTATAGTAGCACAAATAATCAAATATAGCATTAAATTCATACCATGTTAAAAGAAGACCTTCAAAAGATATAAATTCAAATACTATCATTATTTAAATGCATGTACCAGATACTAAACAAAACTAGTTTTAAATAAATTTCAAAGAACTTAAAATCAACTATGAAGCTGAAAATCATAAAATACAATTATTTTCACTTTAATTGTAATTATATCCGAGGGCCGGATAATTCCTTTTATTTTCTTCACCAGAAAATGGACTTGCTCCACCACCAGTTTTTAAATCACTCTTGATCTACGACGAGTAAATAATTATAACTCACGTCAGATGAGGCAAATTAATCACTTGAATACTGCACACAAATGATATATGTACACACTCCACAAGTAATCATTACATTATTTTCATTTGAAATATTGCACACAAATGAAACTAGAACCTTTCTCGGAACCGAAACTAAACACCTCTTGAATAACTCAAGCACTAAATACCAACCACAAATTAGCACTTTCGATAAATTACACTTGAATTACAAACATTGAAACTCGCAACGTATCACCAATCTTGAAGTATTGCACTCCATTTAATCACTTTGAAAACAGAACTTATGATTCACGAAGCACTAAACACGAACACCACTCTTGAATCAAAACACAACAAAATCTTCAGGATGAAGTACCCTTTTCTCTTCTCAGGACAGGATGTCACTGGCGATCTTCAGGACGAAGAAAAATTATCATTCTGGACGGATGTCCATCAAAATCTGTAGAAACAGAACTTGTCATTCACTAATGCTGACAACGAAACACAAACACCACTCTTAAAAGAAAAAAAACACAATATCTTCAGGATGAAGGGGGTTCTTCTTTTCTCAGGACAGGATGTCACTGGTGATCTTCAGGACGAAGAAAAATTATCAATCTGGACGGGTGTCCATCAAAATCTGTAGACCGGATGTCCACACTGAATCGAGGCTTTTCAGTTAATTTAATAAGCAAATTGCAATGCTTACCATTCTACACGACGAGTGTCCATACTCGGACATTTATAGGTTTCAGCAAACACAAGAAATATATAAGCAAGGTTTGCTTAATATTCCACACGATGGATGTCCATCAGGTACTCTTCGCGCCAAAATAACGGTCGTTATTCATTTCGTCGTTAAAATAAAACTTACAGTTCTTTTTCAAAACAACGGTTGTTTCAGGTTCAAAAATAGCACCGCTGGAACCATTTTAGGCTGTGGTATCGTGGTCGAGTAAATATTTCATTTTTGAACGAAAACAAAACAAATTTATTTTAAGAACTTCACAAGGAGCAGGTGTTAGTGTTCCATTTTTGAATCGTCTGACCTCTCTCGTCTCTCATAGGAGACTAATCAAAAAACAACATAAAAAATACAATCTTCAAATAACTGTTTTGTGGCGCCCTCTATATTTTACAACAGCAATTAACAATTACAATACGTTACAACGGGAATGATATACACGGCTGCAAAAAGCAATGAATATGTCCCTTTTTTCAAACCCCAACGGCGCCTCAAACTATGCCATTTGTAGCTTGCGCCAGCTTGGTAGAAAATAAAAAGAGTATAATCTTGTCTACTACAGAATGCTTAATAAAAGATAGATTCTCGTGTTATCAAAAAGTGAGATGTTTATTAGACGTTGGGTCTCAAGTATGCCTAATGAGTAGAGAATGTGCACATAGACTAAAACTTCAGAGTGAAAAAAAAATTTTAAGGAATCGATGATTTTTTTTTACCGAATACTATACTTTCATTATCCTATGTATACATATAGGTAATTAAAAGTAAAAATCGATTATTTGTCTGTCTGCGTATCCGTATGCAACACTCACATATGCACAGTACATAACTCCAGAACGAATCGTACAACTAAGTTCAAATTTAGTGCGCAAGTTAGCAGTACCCATGAGACGTGACAACAACAAGGTTTTCGGCAAATACATCCATACACAGAATATACCTGACTAAAAAAAAACTAGGTTTTTCATCTATTTCTAAAAACGGCTCTAACGGTTTTGATAAAAGAAAATTCTGTTAATTCCTTTTTCCCATATATCCACTACTGATAATATTCTTGATAAAGCCTTTTAAATAAAGCTTGATGATAAGGATTGCTAGATCCGGAAGTAACCTATAACTTTAAGGAGACTTGGTACCGGTTAAACTTTTTTTTTTTTTATTTAATCCTTTAAAATTTTAATTTTTACATATTTGGAAGTATTACTAAGTAAACACTAAATTTTATTTTAAAAAAAAGTTCACATAGTGCTCTAAATTTTCAAAATTTTAAAATTTTCTAAAAAATTCATAAAATTTTCTAAAAAATTCATAAAATTTCATATTCTATCTTCTTTTTAATTTTTCTTTCCTGATTTTTTTCAAATGTTCATAGTAATATACTCTAACTTTTTAAGCATCGTATTTATTATAAGCAAGAAAGTTTTTGAGAAAATGATAATTAATGCACCTATTGATTAAAAAAAAAAATGGTATTTTTCAATATTTAAATTTGCACAAAAAAAAATTATATTTTTATTTAAGCAACCATGCTATTGCATCAATGCTAAATTTTCCTTAAAAATATAGTTTTTCTGCTATTGCGGTTATCGGATCAGCTCAAAAACTTGCCGAGAAGGTTTCGAAGATTATAAACACGAATAGAAAATTGATATTTTTATTAATATTTGTGAAAACAAGGGGTACCAAGTCGTCTTAATTGACTAATCAAGTTTGCCAATTATAAAGTATAAGTGTAAGTACGAGTGTTGGTAATAACATTTGCTTCTGTAAAAATTAATTTGGTCAAGTCAGATAATCAAGGAAGTAGTGTATAATTGTCTATTTTTTCAAAGAACTCTCCACTCTGTGAGTTATTTTTTCCTTTAAGTAATCTTTTTTTTTTTTTTTTTCAACTTAATCTATCACAACAGTATTTGTTATTTCATAAAAATGAAAATTACTTTGTAAGTTTGCTTTGTAACTGGAAGAAAAGCAATGATAATATTCTAAAGGAATAATTACTTCAAAAATTGCAACTTGATAACCTATTTCGTTCCCCTGTTCTCCAAGCCTAACTTTTTTTTTTTATTTATCAATCCTCAACACCATACAGATCAAAAGAATAACCGTGTATTAATATTTTCAGAAAGTTGAAGAAAGTCTGTTTTTGTTTTAAATTAAGGTGAGGGAAAATATTCTTAGAAAATGAAAAGAGATCGATGAGGCATAACCCTAAGCTCCCTGGAGATAAGAAAATAATGTTAGTTTTTTGGTGAAATTGCTTTCGGAAACATTTTTGTAATTAATACGTTCGCAAGTGCAATTAACTAAGGAAAAAATCGATTACTTTTATCGAAATTTTTTAACTCGTAGTAATCCATTTTCCTACATTAAATTCGATTTTTTTTTCTTTAGAAACCGACAAAAAAATATTTATTTTTTGATAGCCCTTGAGTTCTTCTTCTTAATTATCTTAATTTTTTTGCTCATAAAAATGTTTTTCTTAACTTAAAGCTTAATGGGCAACGACACTTTCCTAAAACGCTTTGACTTTTTGTATATTGAAATGTACTACTGGATCTTCTTTCAGAAAAACTTAATAAATGTCTACTTATTAATCCTTGTTCAAGAACATACTTTAACTGCTGCTATTTTGGACAATTTAATAAGTGCACCGTTAGAGCTCATTCTTTCATTTTGTTGTTATTTGCTACAATTCTAGATTACCCACTAAACACCACGATTAATTGTTAATCATTCTGCATTATTTTGTTATTGAAGACGATTCTATATTCTAGTATTCTAAATCTCCCTCCGAAAACCCTGAATAAAATTTAATATAAACCAGAGGTTCCCAAACTTCCAAAATTCAGTAACTACCTTAATATAAAGTTAATCAACTGCGACCAACTTTTTCAATTATACCACCCCTTCTATCATTAAACATGTGTTTTGAATTGTTTTCAGTGTTACTTTTGACTAACCATGCTGTTACTTTTGATTAAAAATAAATTAATTCAAATTATAATTTAAAATATTAATAAATGTATCTTCTTACTAAAAATAATTTAACTTTTAAAAATTACTAATTGTATCTCATGTCCTTAAAATAAATGTACTTTTATTATAAAATCTGAGAGCGTGAACAATGCTATGGCAATTTTTAATTTAACTTTTTAGTTTAAAACCTTCAAAAACTGAAAATAAAAAAATTAGAATTGAAACTACTATGTCTCACAAAATGACAGCTCTGGCAACAGCTTATTATTCAATTTTTAAAAATTTCTAAAAATTTATATTGTAAAAAATACTAAATGTATCTTTAAGTCCTTCAAATAAATTTACTTTTATTATAAAATTTGAGAGCGTGAACAATCCAATGGCAATTTTTAAAGTTGCTTTTTAGTTTAAAAATTTTAAAAACTACACACACAAAAAAAAACACACAGAGTGGCCACAGAACCGGGAAAACCTGGAAATTAGAGAAATGTCAGGGAGCTTTCTTATTCTGGAAAAAATCAGGGAAATGTCAGGGAACTTTTTAAAATTTTATGAAAATCAGGGAAATGTTGTATTGTTTAAGGCACATTCATCCATATTTTGGCGCTATTTACATGGAGCCATTAGAAGTTTAATGTTACGGAATAATTTAAATTTTTCATTACCAGCAAAACTATTTTTTAAGAAATTGCATATTATCTCTTTAGCATACATGTTCTATTTTGTCAGGGTGTCTAGATATCTGGAAAACCTAAGAAAATTTAGGAAATTGCCCTATAATCAGGGAATTTTTTAGAAATCTGTCAGGGAAACAGAGAATTACCAGGAAACTTTTTTTCCTGAATGTTGTGGCCACCCTGAAAAAAATTAATAAATAAATTTACAATTGAAACTGCCATGTCTCATAAAATAACAGCCCAGGTAACTTCCACAGGTTGGGATACTCTAAGAGTTTGACCATTCTAGGTTGCTGCATAATAAAAAACAAGACGTATTAGTCTCAATGTGTTTCTCTCTGTCATCTACAGGTATGACAGTGATGACAATGACGGCAACGGATTACGACGATCCCAACGAAGGTACCAACGCTCGCCTCCGCTACTCCATAGAGCAGAACCAAGTGAACGAGAACGGAGAGCTTATCTTCACGATCGACGAGGAGACGGGAGTTATCTCGACCGCAGTGTGTTGTCTCGACAGGGAGACGAATCCGGAGTACACCATTAAAGTAGTGGCAATGGACGGAGGAGGGCTAAAAGGTATTAACTGCTCCCGTAACTGTATCATAACAACTGTTTTAAAAAAATTTAGCAACATTGTTCAAGTTGTGAGATGAGAGATGCTGGAGTTGGTTTTAATAATCGCTTCTACTTAAAAGGCAATGCATTCGTTTTCTGGGATTGCAAGAGAGATCTGGAAAAGATGTAATGAGTGGCAGTGCTAGAAGTGTGGGTAGACGCGGGGTGACGCGTCCCCCACTTTTCAAGAAAACACCCATACACCCCCCCTACTTCTAAAACCTCAGAAATCCATCCCCCCCCCCCACTTTTAAAAACACTCAATCCATCTGAAAACTACTCACGGAAAATAACATTCTTTAAATGTAGTTACACTAAGAAAAAGTGATTTAAAGTTTTCAAATGTAAAAAAAAAAAAACTATTTATGGTATATATACAGATGGACTTATACTATTATAAAAATGTATTATCTTCCTTTTCTTCTTCTTCTTGTTATCGAGGACTATGGGGACTAAGGCACCTCTGCTTAAGCATTTTGTACCAACCCCATATCCCGTACAAATCGGTAGTGGGCAGTACTGCACAGGATGTAAGCGCACACTCGCGAGTGGGAGTGCGCAAGTCTACCTATAGCAACCGAAGAGTTCATTTCTACCTCTTTCGGTAGCTACCCGATAGATGGCAGCACTACCGACCGTATGTGGAACTTCTTAATTTAGAGGCAATACCAAGCAGAAGATTCCACCAGAAGACTTGACTTTGCCACCCCCAGAGGTATTAATTTGTATGGGAACTTGGAGGACTTTGCGACCATGACTGATTTAACGTGCTCCAGTCACCATTAGCGAACACGGCGGTCTTTAGTCGGTCCCAGGCCCGAATTCGCAACCTCAGGGCTCGCAACCTTATAGTTGCGAGAACGATACTCTCCCGACTGGGCTACGCGGCCCCTAAAATGTATTATACTGCTTTGTATAAAGATATAATTATTTTTATTAACTAATACTGTTGCACTTGGTTAACTTTTAACTTTGGCAGAACTTTCTTTTAAGTTAAATTTCTATTCTTGTTTCATATACATACCAGTTATTTGTAAAAACTAAAATTTTAGAGTTCTTTATTAATTAACTTTCATGAAAGTATGAAGTACAATTTAAATCTCTAAATAAACAGCTTTATATATAATGTTGAATTCTTACTTCACTTTATCTCATACTTCCAAGTTAAAAAACTAAGTCGTAGATTATTCATTAAAATAAGAAAAAGAATTTGAATCCTGGTTTAATGTTAGTATTCGAATATATAACTTATTTCCTTACAAGTTAATATTTTTATAAGAACGAAATTAAAAAAATTATCTTTTGGGGGAGGGGCTTGCTCTTGTCACCAATTCTTGGGTATCTCCCACTTTTTTTTTAACCCATTTCTGATGAGTGGTCATAATAATAGTTACTAAATAAATAACGAAGAAGGTTAGAGATGAACAAAACAGTTCTTTTCTTTAAAAGTCTCAACAAGAGTAGGATTATTTGGGATAATTGGTTGTAACTCTGCATTGATGATGAAGGTCGCTGCTTTTGTTTTCAAAGAATTTCCGCAAGTTTCGGGAAAAAAGATGTAATGTGTAGTCTAAGAAAAACTTATTGGGTTAGTGAAAGTACTTAGAATTTTTAGTTTTCTTAGAAAGGTTACTTTTCCAAAATAATATCCAGGAAATGTCATGTAGTATATTTGTATTGAATTATTATTTGGTGAGAAATATGTAATACGTTGTATTGCAACATTGCTGGATAGGCGTAGTTCATACAACTTTTGTCTTCGAAATATCAATTTGGATAAGTATAAAAAATAAAAAAAATCGAAAAACTGTGAAACCCGTATTCATTTCTACTAAAATTTATCTGTTTGAATTAAGCTTATTTGTATATTCTATCGTACTTTGAATATCTCGCATTTGTAAATACTCAAACAAACATAATCTATGCTGATGTGAAGTGTAGAAATATACTTTTAAACATAAATTTTCACATTGACTAGAACAATTGAAGAGTGACTTCAACAGATTTAACAGACTACTTGTGGTGCTGAGCACTATTGTTGATTTACAGATGTAATTGTTGTACATAATTGTTTTTGGGGCCTACTTTAAACGGGAAAACCTTTCTGCACTGAAGTCTTTCCAAATTGATACATTTTGAAGTATATTTCATTGTTAGCTTCATATTTTGTTTTTAAATGTTGCATTCTCAACTCAATATTTTTTTAATATTAGGAACTGGGACTGCGACCATCAAGATAAAAGACATCAACGACATGCCGCCGGAATTTACCAAGAAAGAATGGCAGGTGGAAGTTGATGAGACTGAAGGGGACAATATCCCTGAGACCCCCATCCTCGTGGTCTCGGTCAACGACGGAGACTTGCTCGAGACCAACAGGTTCAGTTACAAGGTCATCGACAACGCTTTCGGCGCAGACAAATTCACAATGGTCACGAACTCCGACGGAACGGGATCGCTCAAGATTGCAAAGGTAACTTAATCTCCTTAAAGGTTACCCTAAATATAAATAGTTTACTTGTGTTACTGTAACATATTTGACAAAGTATACCCAGCATCAATTAAGTTTTTTATTTGTGTTACTGTAGCCTAATTAACAAAGTATACCCAACATCGATTTAGTTTTTACTTGTGTTACTGTAGCCTAATTAACAAAGTATACCCAACATCAATTTAGTTTTTTACTTGTGTTACTGTAGCCTAATTAACAAAGTATACCCAACATCAATTTAGTTTTTTACTTGTGTTACTGTAGCCTAATCAACAAAGTATGCCCAACGTCGATTTAGGTTTTTACTTATGTTACTGTAAAATATTTAACAAAGTTATATCCAACATCGATTTAGTTTTTTACTTGTGTTACTGTGACATATTTCACAAAGTATAACTCAACATCGATTTAGTTTTTTAACTTTTGAGGAAAAATACTTTGCGGATCGCAAGAGATCTTACAGTTCACTTATTTGTAACGCCAAAAGTATCGTACACTTTTAAATTTATTATATTTGAATAAGTATAAATGAATTAAGGATATCAATGAATCTCTTTAGCGTCAATATCTCAGTGGTGTCTTCATATGAATTTCTATTTTTTTTTTTTTAAAGTAAAGTATGCTTTGAGTGTTAAAAAATCGAACACTTTACCAAACACTGCCTGGACCTTTTTTTCCCCATTTCACTTGATTTTTTTTTTCCAGATAGCCATGATGCTTTAAGTGTGAAAAACCTTACCACCTCACTAAACACTGTCATTTTTTTCCAGCCACTAGACTACGAAGATCTGCAGCAGAGATACGGCTTCAACATCACCATCCAGGTCAGTGATCACGGCGGGGAGTCCTCCGAACCCTATCACGTAGACTACGCCAAGGTGCGAGTGCGTCTGCGCGATATCAACGACAACAAGCCCGAATTCGAGAAGCCAAACATCGAGGTAATTGTGAAAGAAGACGCCGACATTGGAACGAGTTTGGCGACATTCAGAGCCACCGATGCAGACCAAGGGGGAAAGTCAAGAGTAAGGTAAGTACAAAAATACTGTATTGTTTGCATTACTTGAAAATTATTCAAAAGTTAAGTGATAAGTTAAGTTGGTCATTTCCAGTCTCCCTACACGTGACACAAAAATAATACTGTCAAGCATTCTTTCTTCGCCTCATTGTAAGCACACCTTCTTCATCTTACACTCATCAATCTATGGTTTCTTCTTCTTATCAAGGACTATGGGGACTAAGGCGTGCGAGAGAGTGCGCAAGTCTACCTATAACCAACGAAGAGTTCATTTCAACCTCTTTTCGGTAGCTACCCGTTAGATGGCATCACTACCAACCGTATGTGGAACTTCTTAATTTAGAGGTAGTACCAAGCAGAAGATTCCAGCAGAAGACTTGGCTTTGTTACTCCCAGAGGTATTGATTTGCATGGGAACTTGTAGGAATTTGCGACCACGACTGATTTAACTTGCCCTAGTCACCATTAGCGAACACGGTGGGGTTTAGTCGGTCCCAGGCCCGAACTCGCAACTTTCTGATTGTGAGAACGAGACTCTCCCGACTGGGCAACTGGGTCCGCAGTTCATGGTTTAAAGATTTGGATGGTTTCAAAGATTTGTCATGACCGTCGTGTATGATAAATGCTAGTGTTCAAGTTTTTCTCTCGTTAGTTACGGCAGTTCCCTCTTAAAAGACCTCCCGTAAAGGTTCCTCGAATGACATTCGATCTACTCTCCGTAGTTCCAATCTTGCTGCAATGTTTGTTCGATGCAATATAAAAGGTTTTAAAGCGGGTGTAGAAAATAACACTTTTTCGCAGGAAAAAAAATAAGGTGGAGTCTGAACGAAAACCAAGGGGCTTAAATCAATCAATATACATGAGATTTAATACTTGAAAACGGCAGTGTGACCCTTTCCTTACCTCTGCCGTGAACTTGAGTGTATCACGTGGTACTTTATCGGACTGTTATTTAAAATGGAACAGGATGTGCGCACTCACGCACACACTTCAGAAAATAAATGATTATGATCTGTAATTAAATTGCAAATATGTCCTATGGATTGTTTTATGGTCCTATTGAAGTATAGTGGTTAGTAATAGGTTATCTGAAATACTTATAGATATATTGACCATGCAGGTACCACTCTTTTACTTATCTGGAAAATGTGCCTCAAATTGGTCCTTAAGTAATTGACATTTTAGTCTAACTTTTTTCAAGTACTTCTATATCCAAGAATAAACTTCTATGTATCTTTAGAAACATTTTTGAATTATTTGTAAATGGGTTAAAAATCTTTGAAAGTTTTCTAGTATGTAATTATTTTACTCTTGCCAGAAGAACCTGCCAATGAGGCCATGCACTCACACAATATACTCACAAAAAAAAAATTCTTTATTATTAGTGCTATAATAAACACACATTTAATGAACAATTTTCTAGATGTCGTATTGCACTCGTTTCTGTCTAATATCTTTAACATATGCCTTTAATGTCTGACGCACGGGACATGAATGTGCCCCGTGCCGGCTCAGATGTTATAAATGCCTATTTGACCAATTTAATAAGTTATTTTTCCGTATAACTTTTCTACCAATTATGATGCATCATAGCTTTAAAATTATAATCCGTTTACGAGTCGCAAAAAGAGCGTAATGTCCCGTGCGTCAGCCTCAGAGTCTTGCACTAATGCTTTTTATTTATGCATAACACATGCGCGTAAACTTCCCACTCATTCTTAGAAACATAATTTATTTATTTTTTTAATTTGGGCACATTGGCAAGAAAAACGCATATGCTTACATAATTTTTTTTTTTTAACAAATCACTTACAATCATTGTCGAACAACACCGAATCCACCCTCTAAATTACTGAAACCACCTAAAAGACAAAAAAAAATAACATTTTAGTTTACGAAAGAATTCCAAATCCCTGAAGAAGTTTAAAATCGCCACTTTGTATGCAACGTCTACTCCATCTTTCCCCCCTCCTCGTACAGTTTTTCTACAAATTCCCAACTTTTATGCGAAAACGCCGTTGAATAAAAATGAGTCCTTAAAAAGTGGGGATGAAAAATACTACTCTCCCCTTTTCCCTTTTTTCATTCTGGATTTTCTGTTACTTTCTCTTGGTGAAAACATTTCCTTTCGAAATTCACATTTCGCGGTCTGAAGGTCGACTTTCTCTTCTTCATGAAGAGATACGTGAATATCGAATGAAAAGTGTTTTGCCAGAATGCACACAAGACGCCGCTCATGATGCCTGTATAGCTTTAACCCTTTTCGTTGAGCAATATTTTAATATAATTAATCCTCTTTTGATTTTTTTAAAAAAAAAATTTAAAAAAAAAAAAAAAAAAAAAAACATGCCTAAATATTTTTTACGGGAGTAATTTTCGGCAATGTAAAAAAGACTTGTTTGTCCCTTGGTAAAAACTGTATTAATTAAATTCGCGTTATTTTAAATCTTATTATTTATAGATGGTGGAGTTCTGTTTGTGTAGTGATCCTTTATTGTCCCTTTACACAAAACAAATATTGATAAATGATTTGTAAATTTAAAGACCTTCCCTTATTATGAATTGCTTACATAAATTGCTCATTGAGCGACTTTGTTTGAAAATCGAAGTAAAAATCAGAAATAGTCCACAAATCTTCTGAATTTAGTCCAAAAGTTTTGAATAGTTGTAATATTATGCAATAGATGGCAGCACTATAGAAAAGAGAAAATCGTAATTCAAGCAACCTATTGTTTCTTTTATCTCTCAGTAATAGAATACAATATGCAATTATAATGAACTTGAAAAAAAAATCATTCTTCTTGCATACACATCCTACATATGGGCCTCTAATTCACTGAATTAGGGAAAGAGTTGGGAAGGAGCTTCTTTATAGGCATCACCCCCCCCCCCCCCAATTAATGTTCTAATTTCAAAAATACAAACTACTTGTTTAGAAAACCCTGTGTAGAAAATAACGTTTTTCTTTTTCTCCCACCAAACGATGAAGATAGTTATACAACTGAGTATTCAAACCCATTAGAAAACATTTAAAAGAATTTAGTCTTTTTGAATTTTACTACATTTTTCTTAAAAGTCTGTGGTTTTATACTAATTGGGTCTATTAGTTCTTCTTAAAATCCCTATTCAGTCAAAATCCAGGTAGTATCTCCCGTAAAATCTAAAGAACTTTCATTTCAGTTATAAAATAGAACATTTTCAACCAACTTTGAACGAAATTTCGAGCTGAGTTCAACAAAAATAAACGAGTCCTCTGCCATTCGCAATTACGCTCTATATTCCAAAATGGCGTCGTCAAACGATAAAATCACCCTCTTTCTCTCAGCCTTCCAAATATCATTTAATTTTTACTTCACACAATAAATTCCACTCGATTCGAGACCCCAACCCATTCCAAAGATTTTTTTTTTCACCAGCGACGTTTTCCCACTTCGAAGAGCGCGCCATTTTATGTGAATCTCGATAAAGCAGTTAAAGGTGGGAAAATAGAACGTTCGAATGTCCCGTCAGAGGCCATTAACTTTCCCGCCTTTTTTTTTTTTTTTACTCTCTCTAAGAATCCAAACGATCAAAAGAAATATATATATAAAAAAAAAAACTGGAGATCTTCTCTTCCTCCCAAAAGACAACCACGGCTATAAAATGTTGGTGAAAAAGAAGAAGGGGAAAAAAAATCCCGTTACATTACTTTGGTCATCAGTTAAAAGACCCATTTTTTTTTTACATCCTCCAAGAGTTCTTTGGATCGGCTTTGTTGCTTTTACCCATTTTTAAACCCCATTTCTAAAAGAGTTTATGGAGATTTCCTTCGAACTAAAGGATAGGGTATCATTTTTCTAATCCCTGAGTTTCATTGAGCGAATCTTTGATTGCAGTCATCCAGTTCCCAATCAATTACTTTGCCCTCTTATCACGTTGAACCCCTGCTTTGCCCGCCTATTCATTTCTCATCTTCAAGATTAATCTTTTGTATGAAAATATTTCTATTCCGATGTTCATTTGTTGCCAAACATACACTTCTCCGACTACGAAGAGTAGTGGAGGTATAACTCCATGAGTGTTCCACTACACTTTTATAAAATGGTCGATTTTCAGTCACTTCCGTCAAAAGCGTTCCGTTTAATTTTTATATTTCCATTTTATTTTACACCACACTATTTTGTTTTATTTTCAATTTGGAATTCAAGATTTATGAATGTTCATACAGCTGTACCCTCTCATAAGAATTATTACTGTAAAAAGAAATATCGTGAATTATTCGCAAGATTGGGGAACATGATTTGAAAGTTTGCGATGCAAGAACAACCAATATTGTGGACTAGCTAAATACCCGTGCTTCGCTACAAAATTTTAACATGTGCAATATTTTAGCTAGCTGTGAGGCCTCACGTTGCGGAAATCTGTCATTCATGTATAAGACCCAGTTTTTGGCGCTTCGCTCGCAGGAAGGTTCATCGCTACGCAAAATTGAGCTCGTTTCGTTCGCTGAAAAGTTCATGGACACGTAAACACAGGCTTATTTCACTCGTTAAAAGGTTCATTGCTATGCAAGCATAGGCTCGCTTCGCTCTCTGAAAGGTTCATTGCTGCGTAAGCATAAGCTCGCTTCGCTCTCTGAAAGGTTCATTGCTGCGTAAGCATTAAGCTCGCTTCACTCACTAAAATCTAATACTTAAGTACTTAATATTGGAAGCCTCTCCCTAGTCAAGAAAAACAAAATTCCCCGTTAATACAATAGGCAGCTGTAGCCCTATTAGATATCGTTTTGTAACATATTTATGAACTAAAAAAATTAATTAAAAAAGAACTAATTAAAAATTTAAAATTCTGTTTGTGATGTATAAAATTAGAAGGTCAAAACTACGTATACTGAAAATTTCAGAGCTCTACTCCAATTTTAAGTAGGTTTCTATAGATCCACAGAGCCACAGACAGACACACAGCTTGTTTTATTATTATAGATGTACTGATAGTTTCAAAGTACAGGGTTATTCAGAATTCAGTTCCCGGGTTTCGAAGAGCTATAGTAAAAAAACTAAGACTAATACAGAAAATAAGAACATTTGAAAGAATACAGAAACAATTAAAGTTTTATTTACATAGCTTACAGGTGTGAACCCTTGGTCACACGGCATACATCAATGCGATAGTCCAGTTCTTGACAAAAAGTCCAGTCCTTGCTTGGAAACCCGGAAGGAAATTCAGAATTACTCTGTATTTGAGAATCTACTGTCTACTCAAAAATTTCGAAGGTTTACAGAAGTTCAAAGTTTTCACTTGTCACTATACTGATTATATCGACATTGGTAGTTCTTCCAAAACACATATAAACTTTCTTTTCTCCGCTTAACAAAATGATAAACACGATACTTGAAAATGAAAACACAATGATTTACATCAAGTGTATGGTGGTTTTTCTTCTGTCTCTTTATAAAATCCGGTTACGCCTATGTTTTTATCGCTTTCGATTAGTAGTAAAAAACATTAAATAATAATAATAAAAAACTTTTATTTAAATTATAAACAGTGATTTGCTTGAAATACTTTTTGTAAAGTATTTTAGATAAAGGCTAAGACTACCTCAACTTCCACGGACAACGCTGTCTTCTAGTCTAAATAGATACCAAACTATTG
This sequence comes from Linyphia triangularis, assembly GCA_963978545.1. Taxonomy (NCBI): domain Eukaryota; kingdom Metazoa; phylum Arthropoda; class Arachnida; order Araneae; family Linyphiidae; genus Linyphia; species Linyphia triangularis. The sequence continues at coordinate 18,662,628 of OZ021723.1, read as the reverse complement.
TCAATAACTTTCTCTTATTTACAGAATGCATTATGAGAGAAAGTAATGTAATTTATAACATGCCTCATTTTTTAAATTTTAAACTTGCCTTCTGTAATATTACAAATTATGATTAGGTGTGTTAGTGAAGTCTTCGTCTTACCTTATATGTAATTAAGCAATATTTAAGTCATTATCTAATCTAATAATTTGACGCAAGCTTGTAAATATATATTCACAATCAAGTGAAAACCGCAACAGGCTTTTCAGATAATTCAAGCTATTTCGATATTATCTAATTTTAAAGGATTGAAACGCCCCAAAAGCAGAATATAAAGGTGTCAACAAGGTCAACAAAAAGTAAGCTGTTCCTATCTTGCTAAACCACTTTCAGGATCAAAAAGGGATGCAAATTTTCAAATTTGGACTGCATAAATGCCTTTTGATTGTCAAAATACGCATGGAAAAATTTCGTCACGAAGGATGGTATACTGTTAGCTTAATATAAAAATCTTTCACCATTAGTCCTTTGATTTGAGGCATCTCTGCTTCGATATGTTTCTTTTTAGAATTATCAAAAGAAATTGAGAATGAACTAGCCAAAATATTTAAAAAAATATATACTTCAACTATGTTTCTTTTTAAAATTATCAAAAGAAATTGAGAATGAACTAGCCACAATATTTTTAAAAAATATATACTTCAACTTCGAGATATTTATTTTATTCTCATTGTAAAATAAAAGATTGTGTCATTTTTATAAGGTCAATATGTCAAATTACTAAACTTATGCTGACAAAGTGTCAGTCGTGTTTTAAAAAATGTCCATTTCTTTTTTTTTTCTCCTGTATGTGCGGTCTGTATACAGTTACATTGAACCTTTTTCCGATGAAATTATTGATTCTTTTTTTTTTTTTTTTTTTCTTTTTTTTTTGTCTTTTGTCCATTATCGTTTGCAGTTACACCATCGACCGATCGTCTGACAAGAAGCGGCAGTTTCGAATCGACCAGAACGGGGTGGTGCGAATACAAAGGACCCTGGACAGAGAAGAGACACCGAGGCATCAAGTCAAGATTCTGGCCATAGATGACGGTATGTACAAAATTCTCAAGATTAAGAGTTTTTATAATAGGGTAATAGTCGTACGATTGAGTTTTCAAATCAAAATAAAAGAGCAATACTCTAGCTGACGCACGAGAATCATTGGCTCTTTTTTCTACTCGTAAGCAAATTTGAATTCTAAAATTATGATGAATCTTCAAATTATATTTTTGTTTTATATAATACTAGCTAGTGGCAAAGTTATATAAAATTAGGGGTGTGGAACATCGCACAAGTATAATACTGACTTGGATTTGTGTCATTTACCTTTCTTATATTTCCATCATTCATTTTTGTAAAAGAGGCTAGTTTGGCGATATTTTTTGCAATAATTCTTGTATGGGTCTTTAAAAAAAAAAAAAAAAAATGATGTTTGTATAAAACAAAAATGCATCTAAGTACTAGATTTATCATAATTTTAGAATTCCAATTTACTTGCGAGTAGAAAAGAGAGCTAAAATGTCGACAGAGAATTGTCCAAAAATATATTTCTGTCGTATGTTGTGCGAAAGCTTTTTAAGAGAGTCTGATAACTAAACATCTGCCATTTTTTCCATTATCTTAATTAATTTAAGGGGATCTGGAACTCAAAATTTGTAAAATTCTCAACAAAAAAAATTATTATGGTAAAAAGTAATAAAAAAAAAATTAAATAAAATGGCATAAAAATTTTGTTTCTATCATTAGTAGAAATTGAAATATTTAAGTTTTTGTTACATGACAGCTGTATCTCAGACATGCTATCCTAAACCTTTGAAACTGCTTTTCACGGTAATGGCTTTTTGTCTGTTTTTTTTTTTTTTTTTTTAAATTGATATAACTTAAAAACTACTTGTTATAAATCTATGAAACTTTCCAAAATTATTTTTCTTGCATATTTCTTTAGTTTGTCTTCAGGAATAAGTTTTTTTATTTAACTTTTTTTTTAAAGTTTTTGGAGCTTAGCATACTATGGATTTTATACAGTTTATGTACAAAATATTTTTAATTTTTTCTAACTACTTCATTGTAAAATCATGAAGACAATTCTAGATATGAATTATAAGAAGTAATTTTACTCAAAAATGAAGTGAGTTTTTAAAAAAAGTTTTTTAGATACCTCAAATTTGGGAAATATCAAAATTTTGATGTTTTTGAATTTTTAAAAAAAAATATTTATTTAAATTTGAAAATTTAAAATAGTTTTTTAAATTTGAAAATTTAAAATAGTTTTTTAAGTCTCAAAGCATCAGACATTACCTCATAAAAAATGTCAGAAAAATATTTCTAAAAATAATGATTTTACACAGCAAATTGAAGTGCCTTGAAATAAGACACAAAAGTGTCTCAAACAAGTGACACTGTTTTAAGACGTAAAATGGTGTCTTAATCTTTAAGACACTTGACGTGTCTTAAAATGGGGTATTTTCAGACATTCAGACTGTCTGAATTGGGGATATTTTCAGACAGTTGATGTGTCTGAAAGGGCTGTTTATTTTACCTTTCAGATGTTGGGAAGCTAAAAACACATATATTTAAATTAAAATACAATAAATGAGCTTGTGTTAAATTACAAATTTTTATTGAAAGAAAAGTCAAAATTACTGTTTTATTACCATGTTGTACATAACTTTTTGTTGACTATGTTTCACTTTCCTGGTAAATTTAAACATGGGATTGTAAAACAGCAACACATAGAATTTTGAGCCCCAGACCCCCTTAAATCTTTCTCACTGAACTAATGCCAAATTTATATTTTTAATCCTTATAGGGTGGTTTAATGCAAAAAATGCCCCTTAAATCTTTCTCACTGAACTAATGCCAAATTTATATTTTTAATCCTTATAGGGTGGTTTAATGCAAAAAATGCCCCTTAAATCTTTCTCACTGAACTAATGCCAAATTTATATTTTTAATCCTTATAGGGTGGTTTAATGCAAAAAATGCCCCTTAAATCTTTCTCACTGAACTAATGCCAAATTTATATTTTTAATCCTTATAGGGTGGTTTAATGCAAAAAATGCCCCTTAAATCTTTCTCACTGAACTAATGCCAAATTTATATTTTTAATCCTTATAGGGTGGTTTAATGCAAAAAATGCCCCTTAAATCTTTCTCACTGAACTAATGCCAAATTTATATTTTTAATCCTTATAGGGTGGTTTAATGCAAAAACTAAGTAAGCGACGTCCTCTGAAAGTTCTTTCCCCTTCATGAAAAGTCGCCAAATTGCTCTGTAAATTACTGATGAAATAATTTATTGATTGGTTTGGACGCTCAATAACGTCACAATCAGACTGGGACCTACAGGTGAACGTGGATACCGAACCAGAATGAGCATTTGTACCTAAACAGGGACTCAAACCCAGCATCATGGGCATATGTGACCAGAACGTAGACACATAGCCATCGGATGGATATTGATATATTGAGATAAAATTACTACAGATCATTAGATATTGATGTAAAGAATCCATTGATTCCAAAACTCATTTCCAAACATTTTTTTTTAAATAGTACAGTCGTGACTGTTGTAGCAATAGAAAGAAGCGACCATTTCTTCAAACTTTTTATCAAAAAATTTCGTATTTTTATCTTTTACAAACTGTTTCAAATTTATCTGATTGGAATGTGACTACGATATTATATCTCTATCCTAATTACATAATTTACTTTTTCTTCTATAATTTATGACAATGGCTGCAGTAGGAAGTCACTATATTTTCTGTAACCTTCATTTTCTAGAAATTTTGTTTTCGTACTTCTTTTGGCATTCAAATTCTCAAGTCTTTTATTTAATCATAAAAGCGACCAAATATTTTTCTGTAACTTTTTGTCTGTAAAATATTTTTCATAAAAATATACATTTTATTTTCTTAAATTTTATATATTTTTTATTATTATTATTATTATTATTATCAAAACGTAAAACAGTGCAATTTTCTTCAAATTTTAGGAAAAATGGCAATATATGATAAAAAAAAAAATAGTGTTTTTTTCCAGAAATCTGAACTCGTACTTTTATTTAAAATTGTATAGATATATTACAGGTTTTTTTTAAACAAAAAAAACTTCAATATTAACGGAGAAATAGGATTTCAAAAAATGAAAATGTCTAAAAATTTTCAAATATCTTGTTGAAGATATTCATTATGTTTTATTGAACAACTGCAACTGTAAAAAATAATCATAGCAAAAAGCATTTTAGTTAATTGTTAAAAGAAATTTTGTTCATAATATAAAAATCCATTAAGCCAAGGTAATTTTTCAGATAGAAATTAATTTGTAACTTTAAGGAAAGCTTTCGAAATGAATAAAAAGTAAAATTCTCAATTGTTATAAATCACAACCAAATTTGTCAACTCTACTTAAACCAGATAGATAAAAAATAATAGTGGAAAGTAAAAAAAAAAAAAATACTAGTTGATAAATTATCACTAAATTGCTAGTAAATTTACAGTGAGGTTAATATCGAATGAATTAGATTCATATTGGGAAAATATTATAATCAAAAAGGAGAAAAGTACCAACTGGTAATGCATGTTACTCATCTGCAGATCAGAGTATTTCTATTGGTAAATTAGACAAAAGTGTTTTGGAAATATTTTAAATTTAACTCATAATTTTCTAGTCTCTGAATAAAAAAAAAATCCAATGGTAATATTTTTAACCGTTAGAAGCAGAACAGTATCCATTTAATATCCTCTCTTGTGCATGCGATTTATTGAAGAGTACATACAGCTATTGTTCTTTATGTTCCTGTCTAAGACACAAGTTATTGTTTTTACTTTTAATTTTTGTTGAACTATTGCTGCGCTTTATTTCCCATTAAAAGCAGCTGTTATCCGATATTTCCAAAGGGAAAAAAATTAATTATTCTAATCGAATGGCCTCTTTCATTTTTGTGATTAAATAATGTCAATATACGGTGCGGTTTGATGTTATGCACAAAAGTAAAGATTAATGGGGGGAAGGGAATAATATTTTCATTTATACCCAATAACTCCCCATAATGAAAAAGGATCTAGCGTGCTTTCTCGTTAGTAGAATGCATGAGCTAGAAGAGACAATATTAGAATTGTTTTTCTTGATCTTGAAGTGAAATCCTCTAAAAGAAGAAACTAATAAAACCCAAAAATTAGCCACTTCTTGAGTTCTTCGGCTGCCACTGTTTTCCTTTTCACAGCTCCATCATAAGTCAGTCAAAGCTCAACATTTACAATAATTTAATAGAATAATTTCTAGAATTATAATTAATAAAACATATATTTTTAGTTGTCTGATATAGACAAGTCACTTCACGAAATGAACAAATACAAAAAATGACGACCAACTACAAGCACAAGGTCCATCAAGGTTGGTCCAATTTAACTTTCCTGAACGATCACCCACTACAGATCCAGCTGTCTTTTTAAAGCTGTTGACTCCGGTACAATTTACGATGTGGTCCGGCAGGTTGTTCCACTTATCAATTACTCTATTGTAAAAATAATGTTTCCTATTCAATGTATGAATCAATGAACGAATTCACTGCGACACACTGAATTGTATTGGTTTGCTTCATGTCACGGTATCCTATTCATGGGTTGATGTTTGGAAACAAATCCCAAGTCGTCTCTGATTGGCGCACTTCCCGCGTCTTCCGGTTACTCACTTCCGGCAGAGTATCTCCGTTTGCTTTCAATGCATTTGTCATTTCGTTTCAAGGATTGTTTTGCTTTTAAAAACTTAAATGAGCAGCAGCTATTTAAAAAAATTAGAACTTTTCGCTCAGATGAGATACAAAGAGAAATTTATTATAGATTAAGGAATCGATTTATCCAATTCAATGGATGTTTTTTTTTTTAAAGCAAACTGTCTGTTGATGATTCCAGACATTGGCGAGAAGTTTCGTTTGGATACGTTTATATGTACCAAATTTTGTTTTAGATACCCAATTTGATGAAATAAAGATGATTTTTTTTTTTCAAAAGTTTCAGCTCATGCAATATAATTTTACATTTTAAGACATAAATAATATATTTACTACTAGTTTAATACCCGTGCTTCGTCATGAAATTTTAACAAGTGCAATATTTTAGCTTGCTGTGAGGCCTCGCGTTGCGGAAATCTGTCATTCATACATAGGTTCCAGTTTTGGGCCCTTCGCTCGCAGGAAGGTTCATCGCTACGCAAAATCGAGCTCGCTTCGTTCGTTGAAAAGTTCATTGACACATAAACACTTCACTCGTTAAAAGGTTCATTGCTATGCAAGCATAGGCTCGCTTTGCTCGATGAAAAAGGTTCATTGCTGCGTAAGCATAAGCTCCCTTCATTCACTAAAATCTAATTGCTGCGTAATATTGGAAACCTCTCCCTTGTCAAGAAAAAAAATCGTTTTGTAAAATATTTGTTAATAACAACAACAACAAATTAAAATTCTGTTTTATAAAAATTCAATTAGAAGGCCACAACTACTTATGTTGAAAATTTCAAAGCTGTAGCCCTATTTTAAATTGTTTTGTAAAATTTATATTAATTATTTTAAAAAATTAATTAATAACGAACTAACCAAAAATTTCAAATTTTGTTTTTCTAAAGTCCAATTAGAAGACCAAAACTACTTATGTTGAAAATTTTAGAGATGTAGCCCTATTAAAAATCGTCCTCATCTTTCAGAAATCTGTGGCTTTTAATCCTGCGAAACATTATTTGTTCCAGTTTTCATACCACATTGCGGAACGAAGCAACATCACCCGTACTTCCTTCTTGAATACACTTTATTCATTATGATTAAAATTTATAACTATGGATAAATACTAAGACTGAGAAAGACACAGTTTGTATGCACAAACACGGAGATCAAACAACAACCGGAAGTTGCGAAAAGTCTCTGTGGTCTCGTCCGGTTTACAGCGCCATCTATGCACCGCTTCTCACTTCAAGTCATGAATACGTCATATTTTCGTCTTAACTTTAGTATGAGGTGATTGCTAGAAGATATGTGCAAGGTTCCCATGGTCATAAAAAGTGCTTAATATATTTTTTACTTGGATTTCCTGGCCTTAAAAGTACTTGAAAGTGCTTAGAGGTTCTTAAAAGTCCTTAATTTTTGTCATTTATCCGCGCCGCATCAAAAACGTTTGTTTCTCATTTGCTGATTGTTGGACTAGAAATCGAATGATTTTAGTTACATCTTGTACTCTGAGACAAATACGTAAGATTAGTGTTTACGTTTTGTGAACCAAAAGATCAAATAACATCCAAGACTGTTTATAAGGCAAAATGTAAATTGTGCGTGAAAGATTTTGATATTAACGATCTGGCCAAAGCAGCTCTAAAGTCACACTATAAGGACCTGACGTATAAAAACAAATTTTCGAGGATCCTTAAAAAATATTATTTAGGTCCTTAAAAGTCCTTGAAAAGGCATTTATTTTCATTTTATGATTTCAGTGGGGGAACATGTAGCAAATGAATAATCTCAAACTTCCGAAACGTCCCTTAAACATAAACGAATGCATTTTTGTGGCACCACAAGATATTCGTCAAACGAAAAAATACGTTCAAATAACTCCTAACTCATTACTGATGTTGATCTTTTCTAGGCACACCACCTCGCACAGCCACAGCCACACTCACCGTCGTGGTTTCCGACATCAATGACAATGCGCCCCGGTTCCTGCGCGATTACCGACCGGTCATCATGGAACATTCTCCACCGCAGAAGGTCGAGGAGATCCTGGCCACCGACGACGATGACAGGTCAAAAGGAAACGGGCCCCCTTTCACATTCCGTATGGACCCCAATGCCCCCGACATCATCAAGCAGTTCTTCGATGTTCAGCATGATCCAAGTACGAACCTCCTAATCTTTTATTTCAATTTTGCCGATCATAATCAACTGTTATCGCCAAATAAAGAGTTTATTGGAAATAAAATCATTTCTTGTTGAATGTGTCTATGAGACTGAACCACGAATTGGTATATCTGAATGAAATTAGACAACTTTTGAATTAATATGTTCTTAGCATGTTCAAATAAGAGCTAAAAGTTGAAGAATGCAATACAAGATTCAACATATTCTTCAATGATTTCAACTGACAACATTTTATAAAAGAAAACATTGACGAATTTGCCGACTTTTCCTTTAAAGAAAATTCATCATCGTAACCCTGTGAAATCGTACCCATGTAAAATACATTTCTTTTGATTTTACTTGATTTCTAGACTTTATACACCGAACCATTAGTTTATTAAAACATAAAGTGTCGAGCAATAATTTAAATGACAAGATATCAAAAATATTAATTCTTATTTTGTTAAATGATGTAGCTTACTTTTCACCGCCATTCATTGAAATTTGTTTATAATACTCACGATACTTGCACTAGTCGACCGACACATTATCTTAACAATTAATTTTCATTCAAATATTTAAATATATATTATATTTCACTTACGTACACGAATCCACTCAACGATTCCAATTTGATCTTGATGACATGCATTTCACTCATGATTGAATTTCTTACACTCGTGACACTGTCACTCACTCTCTCTTCCTCCTGATGAACAGCTGGTGCCAACGGTGACGGAATGGCCATCGTGACCTCCAAAGAAAGATTCGACCGCGAGCAACAGAAAGAGTACCTGGTGCCGATTGTCATCAAGGACAGTGGAACCCCATCAATGACAGGGACATCCACGCTGACCGTCATCATTGGTGACGTCAACGACAACCGCATGCATCCTGGGTCGAAAAGTATATTCGTGTACAACTTCAAGGGTGTGTATGGTTTTCTTTGTAGAATGATTGATAGTTTTTAACCTAATTGATCGGAGATTTATGCATCTGGCATGTTTGTTTATAGATATGTAACTCTTTTTTTTTCCCGTGTGTCATTGGGATACAAAAGCTAAGGTTGGTATGTTTTGTTCTTAAAGAGCACAAGGTTTTTGTTGTTTTAGTCTATGTGTCGGCCTTTAAAAGTATTGAATTTAGTTTTAATTTTTATCTATTTTGAGAAAATTTGCAAAGGTATTTACGTCTTTTCTGTACGAGTTAATCACTAATAATCAAGACTTGAATACTGACTACAATTCAATTTTAAAGAATATATTTAATAAAATTTAAATTGCATTATGAATCAAAGATATTCGGCATATTACAACTTTTATTATAAAGACTGGACTTTCTTCTGCAGAATTTTTGATTTCACCTTAAGTTTTTTATTTTTCTTAAGGATCAATGTTCATCTTCACTGCATGCGGATTGCTGACAAATAATTCTTCGTTTCAATAAATCCAAAAATGCTAATATAATATTTAAATAAAACACTACTAGCTTGAATTCTACATCATCACTTCACCAGGCGCTCATTCTTGTTATCTATCAGACACACCTGAATTTGTGAAATGGGGTGATTTTACATTTATACGTCATGCCGATATGGTATTTCTAGTTAGTTCTATTTATGCTTTGTACATGTGGATTATGTTAGGTGAGTTTAAATTGAATAAACGATGTTTATGATTTTAACAATAAGGCTGATTAAATGCCTTACCTTCATGTGTTGGTTCTCACAGAATTTGTGAGAGTACGTTTTTGGCATACTCGAGGAAGTGTCAACGAATATCATTTAAATTATGTTAAACCGTTGAAATAAAGTGTCATACCATAATACCCTTTCCGCTTAAGAAATAAAAATTTTAATTCATTAAAACATGTTCCCATAGTATTATTGTAGTAGTATTCCTATTTTGTCCTATAATTTTTAACTTCTAATACTTCTATTTAATTAAAGAAAAAAAATTATTAATTAAAAAAAGTTACACAAAATACGTTTAACATTAACTCAACTACTTTCAACAAAAAATTCTTGAAGTCAATCCTAAATATTTCAGTATTCCTTACTTAGTTAGCTGTTATATTTTAATTCACGGCTGTCTGATTCCTTATCTTATCTATTCATTTCTTACCATGAATGATTAAGAGTACTTTTAGCAATCTGCTTCCCCCATGTATCGTCTTAAAGGCAGTTTCAAGATTAATTTTTTTTAATTTGTTTTATGCTACGTGATGCGCCACAAATTAATTCGAATAATTTATCGCAATTCTCCGTATTTAGCTAAAGAATCGCCAGCAGAATTGCTTCAGACTGAATAATTTTTCCATTAATTTTCTCGTCGGCTAACGTTTGCGTGTGTTTTCAATTTTTATAAATTGAATATATCAAATACCAAAAAAAATTCTTTAATACTTAAGAAAAATGAATTTTTTGCTGCCTATCGAACTGATGTTACTGTTCTATTGCTTTTTTTTTTTTTTTTTTTTTTTTTTTTTACAAAATCAGCTATCGAAATATTAATTTTATTCCCCGATGCATGTACACTGTTTTCTCTAAGCGGTTTTATTAATTTCTTTCACACTTTAAAGTTTTATCCGGTAGGCACAAATTTTATTTCACCTTACCAGTTTGTCAGGAAAACGCAATTTTATTCACCTTTGTATGTTTAATTAGACACAAAAACATTCGAAGTTTTTTCGTCTTTTTTCTGGCAGCGGAATGTTTTAACGATTTTCAAGTGATCTCAAAAATTTTAAATTCTATTCCAAGTGCGAAGCTCTTTCAATAATCCATACTTATTTTAAACAGTTAGGGGTAAGTATTCCAAATGGATTTTTGATAGAAGGATGGCTATTTTAGAATTAACAAAAACACCGTTTCATGTGATTAATCAAATAAACGAGGAGAACGCAAATAAAAAGAAGTAGGTGTTGGTAATAATTTTCAACTGCTTTTTTGTTGGATAAACATTTATAAAAAAAGCGTTAAAAAATTAGTTATGGGGACTGTTATGAATTTCTCTTTGAGTTCCATCGAAATTTATCTATTTTATAACCTAGAATAAACGACATTATCACCATTTTTAAGTTATAATTGAGATACTATGTAAATTGAATATTCTTTCTCATTTGTATCAATAATACCTCATACAAGGCTTTATAACGGATAAATATTTTTAAAGAGTAGCGATATCTTATTGTAGATTTATACGCCACCAGTCAGCGTACCAGTTGATACCACCCGTCAGTGGCGCCATTGAGTACATCACCTGGGTGCCGGTACCAGTAGATCAAACATTTTCTACTCATTGGCGTCGGCGACTCTCACCATCCAATCATGTGTCCTCTCCCGTGAACACCGACAGGTGGAGCAACGTTCACTCCACTAACATCACAGAACTGGCGATCTCAGCTGGAATGCCGACTGATAACATGTAAATCTGTCTTTAAGAGTGATTTCCACTCTGCCAGTGCCTGATACGCCAGTCGGTAACTACCAACCAGAAAAATCAATATAATGCTACTATCAAATTTCCAGCTTTGCGTTTACACAGTTCCTGCACTAGAATAGTCCTGCTATTTTGCCATCTCAAATTGGTGGTCTCGGGAAAGCATAGGTGATGGTGTGATGGAAATTGACGCGCCAATAAATAAATAGAAAATGTAAAATCTACTGTAACCACCAGTCTGACGCAACCACGTGACAAACTTGCTTCTCCAGTGACTGGAAATAAAGCGTTTACACTGTACTAGCAGTGGCGTCAAATGGCTGTCGATCTCAACTGGTAGGCATGGTAACGTGCAAACTTCGTTGAACTCAAAATTAGGAAAACATGAAGATAATGTCCTTTATATCCGAGTTGGGGTATTTTTCGCTATTTAAAATTGAAAGCTATAATTGTGTGTCTTCCAAACTAATCACACCTAACTTCTTCCCAACCTAGGAGAATCTCCCCCGACCCCTGTCGGTAGAGTCCACGTCGAAGATCTCGACGACTGGGACCTCCCAGACAAATCGTTTTACTGGGAGAACAACATCGCCCACCCCAACTTCGAAGTGGATAAGGACACCGGCTTGGTGGTCATGAGGAATGTCACTTCCGGTGGCACTTACACGCTGAGGTTCGTGGTGCACGATAGAGTGCACACGCAGGAAGTGGCGGCAAATGTCACTGTTACCGTCAAGGAGATACCGGAGGAGGCAATCTTCAATTCTGGGTCCATACGGATATCAGGTCAGTCACTAACTATGTATTATTTTGTCTTTAATTTGATAAAGGCATATGCGATGAATTTTTTTGTGTTGTGGTATTTCCCTAATATACTATCCTCTTCACAGTAGTGTGTTAAAACTAAATAGCTTACCTTGACATGCTCTATACAAATTGTGAAAATTAGTAGTGATGTAACGAATACTAAACATTCAATGGCGGTATAATAGCGTCCAATTATCATAATATATTGAATGAAATTAAATGATACATGAGAAACTTAAAACTAAATATGAAATTGCACTTAAAACCTTTTAATTTAACTGTTACTGCTGTTGAAGCGGTGATTGAAAGACAGTTACTGTTGTTATATGTGCTTCCTCTTCATGCTTAACATGTTTCAAATTAAATACAAGTATCTATAATGAACTAAATCTACTTTTTCTAACTCTCCCTCTGCATTTGTTTAACGCCGCTTGATCACATCTGCTTCTTGCGCCATTCAAAACTTAACCAAGCAACTCTTTCTATGCAGGCATCAGTGCCGAGGACTTTGTCCGAGTGTGGAACTGGACCGAGAATCGTCAGGTCAAGTCGAAATACCACAAGTTCCGCGACATGATCGCTTCGCTGACCACCACCCGGAAAGACAACGTGGACATCTTCTCGGTCATCCTCAAGCAAGAGAGGCCGCCGATCACGGATGTCCGATTCGCGGCACATCGATCCCCGTACTTCAAGGCGTCCATGCTCAACGGCATAGTAGCCCTCAACAGAGAACTGGTGAGTTGGAAACATTGATCTCTGACTGCAACTTCTGGATAGCTTACAAGCGGTTTCTAGTCTGCAAGCAGATGAAGCCAATTGAATCCTATCCTATCCTCCTATCTATGCTACGTAATAGGTTGCCCATATCTACCAACACATTATAATTAGTTAGATGGGTAGTTGCTAATCTAGATCTCTATAGTGATTGTTGAACCTTTTTCGGCTTCAGGGCAAGCTTGCACTATCCAGAAATTATGGTTGATAAGTGAGTGAACTGATGACTGTTTTGTAATAAAAGTTGTTTAGTGATGCTCTAATAAGTTGGTTCATTTTAATCAACTTACTACCGCTTGTTAGTCGGCAAAATCTATGTCAAATGTATCTATTTGGGGTATGTTTATAGATTGATTTGAGCCAACTGATCCCTATTTACGTTGGTCGCGAACGATTCAGATGAAAGTGAATCACCCAGAAACTTGTGATTGTATGTTCACTTGGGATACGTTGATAATAAGGTATTTGACATTAGCAATTAAAACAAACTATATGATTTTAATAGATATTAAGTGGCATCTTATCATTGGATCGTCATTTAAGTGAAAAAAAAATCGTGAAATTAAAGAGAAACTTAGTTTTAAAACGAACATTTTGATGGGTTTATCGCGTGAGGACGAATCCATCTTTCAGGAAGTCCAGTGTTGGGACGTCTCGAAGTCATAGAGGCGCTACTTTTTTTTAGCCGTCTGATAGCATTAGATGAACTTTTGATCAGCAGTTTAAATGTATTATACTTAATTTTTCTTTATACCCTAAAAAAATATTATTTTACCTTACTTGTTTTAACAAGAATGATAGATGGTATGCCAATATGAAAATATTAAAATAAAATATATAAATTATCTGATTTAGAATTCGTTGATAATATAGCTCTTTTAACCCGCGAGTACGCGCGCTGGGTCCAATAGACCACGTCGTAATATATATTCCCGTAGCAACACACCAGTGTGCTCTCTCGTGGGTTAAGATGGTTAATTTTGGCTTATCTTAAAGATAGTGTGCAAAAGTAAAATACAAACTAACGTGTAAATGGTATAAAAACTTAATCAATTTACAAATCCAAAAAGAATATCCATCTACTAATCCCTCGATGATACTAAATGAGAAATCCATTCAGTTCAAGATTCAACTAAAGTATAAGGAATATTTGTCAATAATCAAAATTATACAAGGTTAGACCGAAAAGTAAGGTGACTGATGTCATAATAATCACTGTATTATAGATTTGTAGATAAATACATCACTGTCCTTTAAAGTAGTTCCCGCCGTCTACACTACACTTCTAACAACATTCATACAAGTTCTTGAAACTTCTGAAAAAGTCCTTCTTTTAAACTGTCTTAAGTTCCTTGGTAACAGCAGCTTGAATGTCTGAGATGCTTGAAAATCGGTTTCCCTTCAGTGCCAATTTTAGACGTGGAAAGAAGGAAAAAATCCTTATTCTCCTGATGCCAGCAGATTTTTTCTTCTTTCCACGACTGAAATTGGCACTGAAGGGAAACCGATTTTCAAGCATCTCAGACATTCAAGTTGCTGTTACCAAGGAACTTAAGACAGTCTCAAAGGAGGACTTTTTCAGAAGTTTCAAGAACTTGTATGAATGTTGTTAGAAGTGTATTGTAGACGGCGGGAACTACTTTGAAGGACAGTGATGTATTTATCTGCAAATCTACAATACAGTGATTATTATGACATCAGTCACCTTACTTTTCGGTCTCACCTTGTAGTCCAGTTCATTAATGCATTTTTGGGTGTTTCCAGATTGAGCAGGAGGTCGGCATCAACATCACAATGGTCGGCATCGACGAGTGTCTCTTTGAGAACCTTCACTGCGAATCCAGCTGCACGAACGTGCTGATGGTCGACCGTCAGCCGATAGTGGTCAACGCCAACCGGACAGCGTTCGTTGGGGTGAACACGTGGGTGCAACCGAAATGCGTGTGCGGCGCCAGAGATTTCTCGGAGATAGAGACTTGCAGGAAGAGGCCGCTGCCTTGTCACAACGGAGGGAGGTGCTTCGAGTCCTACGGTGGAGTGAGGTGAGCATCATGGCATTATGATATTGCAACTTGGCCTTGGTATGCTTGATTGTGGTGCATGATTACCGATGTTTGTGTATATAGGGTGGTGAGTGGTAATGTGCATCTTTGGAGATAAACTACAGGTCTTTACGATATCTACTATACTAGAGGACAGGATTAATGAGCTCACTAAATACTATGTAGAAACCGATTCTACCATCATTATAGACTGTTGAGTTAGCTCAACTCATCCTGTCCTTTAGTATAAGTTCCATATACGCGTAACGCTGCTCGATCCGAAGATATCCAGCGTCCACTCAAGAAGGGGGGCAAGTACACTGAAAGATCCTGAAGACGGCAGAACATCACGACAGTAGCCCGCCCCGCTTGAGAGTAGCGCATATATCACCCGCAAGTGACAGTAGCCAGCACCCCAAGGGGATCCCAGCAGTATGCGCACCGCTCTCCTCTCTCTCCCCCCCCCCCCCCAGTGACAGCCACTACAAAGTGACCCTCAGATAGGGGCAAGATTCGATTTTATTTCCTCAGAAGTGCAGGGAATTAGCAGAGCTCCCAACTTTGCTAGGGAGACTGACCACCGCTTCCCCATCTCCTGCGAGGCTCAGGCGTCCCGGGTTCGCCATGCCCGTACTCACCGAAGCGAGACCCTGGGGGTGTCCTCTAGTATAAATAAGAAATTATAATTACAAATATTTGTTTAGTTCACTTTAAACTGCTGTGGTTGGTTGGATTGATATTTGTGACGCAAAGGTGACACTTAGTTCATACTGCGCAAAAAAAAAAATTGGTGAACATCGGTTTTAAAATTTAAGAAACATAGAATTGGAAAAATTGATATAAAAGTCAAAGTTGAAATATTTTGGGGGACGGAAGTGTTTCACGAAAAATTACTCGTGGTCTATATTTCTTTAGTGTTACGGATGATAATGCGTAATTTAAACATTTTTACTTGTACTTTTATGTAATATAATAAATTTAGTTTTTATTATATTTGCAGCAGCACTAACTAGTTTTGTGTAAACAATGTTCATTTTCTTTCTGTTTTAAGAGTTAAAGCAACTCTTCTAATGAATA
Organism: Linyphia triangularis; assembly: GCA_963978545.1. Lineage (NCBI taxonomy): Eukaryota > Metazoa > Arthropoda > Arachnida > Araneae > Linyphiidae > Linyphia > Linyphia triangularis. The sequence continues at coordinate 18,646,588 of OZ021723.1, read as the reverse complement.
GTATATTATATTCTATGCATGTCTGCGACATTGTCACACTTGAAGATCGTCGCTTCTAGCTATCTCGGATTGCAAATATCTTAAATGAAGCCTGTCACGCCAGCGCTTCCTGTGATATCATACATGGCTATTATTATTTAATTAAACTTTTAGCTGCATAATCTGTCATCCATATGTTCCCCAGTAAAGCTTAACTCTATAATGCAACTTTACTCGACCTATGATAAATACCAACAACTACATAAGAAATAAAATGGCAATAACTGATGATTTTCTTACTTAATTTCTCATTCAAGATCAGAAAAAATACTAATATTGTAAATGAAAAATTCTTAAACAAAATTCATTAACTATTTTAATTCTTTACCACTAGATTTCCATTTTATCCTATGCTTAATTTATACTCTATTTATTATCAGAGTAATAATACAAAATTCTCTCTCGCATCCCAGCTGCAAGTGTCCTGAAGGTTATGAAGGCCCACAGTGTCAGCAGACGACCCGCAGTTTCGGTGGACGAGGCTGGGCCTGGTTTCCCTCTCTCCAGCAGTGCGAGAACTCTCACTTATCTCTGGAATTTATGTCTCGTAAACCAGACGGACTCCTGCTGTACAACGGACCTATCGCTAATCCGGACCACGGCGAGTTAGCCGTTCAGGACTTCGTCTCGCTGGAGTTGCAGTCCGGTCGACCGAGATTGCTTCTGGACTTCGGATCAGGGACTGCGGAAGTTGTAGTGCTTGTAGATGAATCGCTGGCAGATGGAGAGTGGCATCAAGTGGATGTCTTCTGGGACAGAGAGGTATGTTGCTTGCGCATTAGTTGAATTTAACCTTATTCCCATGCGATGAAGTGTTGTTCAGTAGCGAGGCGTTCAGTTATCAATAGATTCGACCATGACCCTTAGAAAATAGATTACAGTTGTACGTGTTACATTGAAATGTTGGATGGTATCGATTACCATTTTAGTTTTCTACCACAAAAACCACATTTCAATTTACACACTTTTAATTTTTTAAACATTCGAAAACACTTAGTGTATTGAAAAAAAAAAAAAAAAAAAAAATTGCTTTGGTAAATAACTAGGAGAACATGCATAAGACAACATAAGATTGCAGTTGTATCAGAAAATACAGTAACTAGAGATTTTTTTAATGTTTCGGAAAATGCCTTATGATACTAAAAGCAAAAAAGTACCTGTGTTGCTAGTACACCATCATAGTGAAATTTTTCGTCTTGCTATTCTTACGAACTTGTCGAAAGACAAAATCCTGCAGTTACTAATGTCTAACATCTCAAGATGGGATATATTTCTTACACTGATATTATGTATGTATAACCCACGAATACACAACCTTATTTCATCTCGAGATATTTTCCAAACGACCAAAAAAATGTAGTTATTATAATACATATTAAGATGAACGTATATCTTAAATTGATAATGTATATGCATAGACCGAATGCGCGACTTTACATTTTATCTCATGACTTTTTCCTTTCCTTTATGCAGACCGTTCGCCTAGTAATCGACAACTGCCAGAAAGCGAAGATTGAGGACTCCGATCCTCCGAAGATTAACCGCTCCCGGTGCGAAACCGTGGCCAACATCCCTCCCTTCAACGAGTTCCTCAACGTCAACACTCCTCTGCAACTAGGTGGAGTACACCACCAGTACTTGACTGACTACAGGTGGCAATTCCAACACACCAGGGAAGGTTTCGAGGGGTGTATTAAAAACGTCATACACAATAGTGAGGTAGGTTGAGTTTACTTAGGTCTTGGTATTTTTTAACTGAAGAATGAGAAACAGCATTCTAAAACTTAACTTTTAATAACAATTAAGGACATGTTAAAAAGTTAAATAACTGGATCCACAATTAATTAATCTCATGACTAATAAACTGCCATCATGACAACAAAAATCGAAGATATACCAACGACTGAATCCAGCAAAATATACAGTCGGAATCAATAGTGAACATACACCTCTTTTTTAGAAATGCATTGAGAAAAGGAACCATTAAGTTGAAATTCGGAAATTTTTTTTGGTGTGGAACAAATGGTGTCATTTATTATTTCGAAGTAACCACTAAAGAAAATCTAATATGTAACCTGAAATATGTGAAAACGCCACTTGCATATTTATGATTAACGATAAGAAATCTGCTAATCAAAAGTGATCGCACAGTAAGCATGTTCCTCTTGATTTTGTATTAAATTGCGCTTCGATAGTTCAGTAAATTGATTTATAATGATTTAATCTGCAATAGCAATTTTGAAGATTTACTCAAATGAAAACATTACAATACTTGCAATGACATATGCGCGTCTATAAATTTTCTATTCTATAGCGTACCGGTTTCGTTTCCGATTCGGGTTTTGATAGTACACACTGTTAGCTGTTGTTGTTGTTTCTTATTCCACTTGATCTAGAACAAGTCTAGACCAAGTCCAAGAGACTGTACGCCCGAATAAAGTCTCGACCAGCACAGGGTTTTTAAAGAGATCGCTCTTCTCCAAATCCAAACAGGAAAGCAGATGGACCTGTGAAGCTTGATGGGAAACACACTTGAGGCACATAGGGTACTCCTTTTGTCCCTGAACATATGCAAGTGTGCGAGTATGTCCGGTGATGAGAGTCTGGTGATGGTGGTTTGCAATTTCCTGTCGCCCTTCAGCTCCAGGGCAGCCTCAGGACGTTTTTGTTCATACCAGTCATGAGTTGGTGGAATCCTCCATGTCTTGCTGTTGTCGGCGCTAACCTTCGAGAGAATTTCCCTAAACGTAATATGACCACAATTTTCGGATATTACAGCAGAACTCTCCTTAGCCAATTCATCGGCCAAGTCATTAAAGAAGAGGTCTACATAGGAGGGTATCCACTGCAGATGAATGATATTATGCGAAGAGTAAATCTTTAGTTTGTTACTTTATCACTGTTAGTGTATAATTTATGAAAGAATTTAAAAATGGATTGCGAATGTACCGTTTAGGACAATGTGCAGACGCATTTCTGTGAAGGAACGTTAATCAATAAATGATGTAAACGCCTATTCAACCTTTCAACTTGCGTCATTCTTGAGACTAAGTTTGCTGTCGATCATATACTGCCATGCACTTTGTTCTTGAACTTAGTTAATATTTCAATTTATGATTTTTCTTTTCTAGTCATATATAATCGAAAAGTTTAAAGAAAACACAATTAAAAAAAAAAAAAAGAGGGTGGAAATTTTTTGCATCTTGCAAACTTATATGAGAAACATTGTCATTATTTAAAATTTGACGTTAAACTCAAAAGAGGCGAAAGTGAAAACAATACATTAGGAGCTGGAAACCTTGTATTATTTTTTCTGCAAATTTGTTATTTTCGTATTATGAACAATCTTTTAATCTAAATGAACGAATTCCTCCCCACCAGGCACTAATTTGCAAATTACAATTTTTAAGAAGCCTATAATTTAAAGGTACTTAGTACCCTGCAAACTTTTTTTTTTATTTATTTAGGCCTTTAAAATTATAACTTCTACATATTTGGAAGTATTACTCAGTAAAAACTAAATTTTATTTAAAAAAAAGTTCACAGAGTGCTCTAAATTTTCTAAAAAATTCATAAAATTTCATATTTTATCTTTTTTTTTTTTTTTTTTTTTTATTAATATTTTTTCCTGATTTTTTTTTATAAAAAATTTCTAGTAATATAATTTAACTTCTTAGGCATCGAATTTAGAATAAGTAAAATAGTTTTCGAGAAAAACGGTAATTACTGTACCTATAGGCAAAAAAGGGGTAAAAAATAATTATTTTTCAACATTTAAATTTGAAAAAAAAAAAAAAATTTAGTCAAATATCCATGCCTATTTTTGTTAAATAGATATTCAAAAAAAATTCAAGTCATTTTATTCATATTTGCCGAAGTTTTAGCATTTTGAGTAAGGTGGGAATTTCAAAAATCACGAACTGAGATAAATGCATTTGAAACATCAAAGAAGCCACTGCAACAATGCTATATTCTCCATAAAAAAAAAATTAAAAAAATTCTGCAATTGCAGTTATCGGATCAGCTCAAAAACTTGCCAGAATAAGGAAAAGGTTTCAAAGACTATCAACACGCAAAAAATAGAAAATTGATATTTTTACCATTTTTTTTTTTTTTTTTTTTTTTTTTTTAAACAAGGGGTACCAAGTCCTCTTAAAATAACGAACACATTGAATTTATTGAATGGCGTCATAACAAAAATCCAAATTCATAAAAAAAAAAAAAACTCAACATAAATATCCTGTCAAAAAACCTGCGAAAATTTTCCGCGCGCAATTTGCTTTTTCGGGTCTCACCCGATAACTCAATCACTCGTCTTCCCCTTTAAAACGACGCCGTAATGAGTTTTTCCAGAGGTCCACGGACCAACAACTGAAGGCTTCATTTGCATTTAAATAAGATGATCCTCGTCCCCCCCCCCCCTGATCATTATTCATATAAAGGAGGGTGGGCTTAAGGCTTGAGGAGAGCCTATATTCGTGTGTAAACAACGGATTAATGCGATTGCCACTGCGGAAAATGTATTAGAAGGAAAAGTCTCCAGAAGGTGTTTATCGTTAACTTTTATGAGGTGTGGATTTAGTTTGAGGACTAAGGGCCTCGTCGAGAAGTGCTGAGTTTTGAGACTTTGGTTTGGTTTATGGTAGGGATTTTCTATTTTAAAAAGGGATTATGGCATCGACAACACACCGAGACGCGATTAAATAATGAATCAAATTTATAATATTTTGCTGTGGGGTTGTAATGGGACGTAATTTAAATTACCCTGGTCCACTTCCAAACAAGATCGATCTATAGTTTTGCTTGTAACTTTTGATGGACGCCGACAGATGGTATCCAAGGAGGTTTATTTTTAGTTTTAACCTTTGGCTGTTGTATGCTTGATTTTATATACATTTTACCTATACTACATATATTTTTTTAATTTTAAACCAATGTTCATCTATATGTTTGGCTCAGTATGGCACCACGTGTTGCCTTTGCTCCAGAAATATTAAACTTATGGCAGCAGTTAATGGTTAACCTTGATTTTTCAATTTATTATCCTAATGAAATTTTAATTAATAGTTATGTATTAATTTCTTATCCATTGAATATTTTTAGACCTATATCATACTTCTATTTCCAGTGAATCGTACCAATTTTCTCCATATTATTTTTAATTTTCACAATCCAGGAGGCTGCGCCTCCCTAAAAGCGGCCATGTAACTCTAAATAGTCTTAGAGGGACACTGTTCTGCATTAGCGTCTAGTACTTTAAAATAAAACCTGGATAACTCACACGAAATAGCCCGAATAGCGAGACAAATATTGTTTTCATCTTTTATGGGATCCACTAACTTTTGAAAGCATGATCTGCTGGGTGTCATCAAAGTTAAGGAAAGGCACTTTACGGGTGAGACATCAGTTATTCTCTTAAAATATGGGTGAACTCGCAAAATTTTCACCAAGCTTTAAACAGCAGGTTCAGTGAAGAAATCTGAAATTATAGTCATCGTTTCTACGCTTGTCAGTGAAAATCTGTTGCAAAGAGTCACTTAAGGTACATGAATAGCCTCTATGTTTCTTCAGAGACATTAAATGCATGTTCCTTCTTCCCGATTCCAGAGATGTCCTTAGTCTTTCCTCTTAAATCACCTTCAGAAAGTACATTATTTTGGGCCACTGTAGTTCTCATTTATAACTTACGCTGTAAAATTCTGATGCAACCAACCAATCCGCCTAGCTATTTCCTTTTCTTCAAGAACTTTTATCGTATCATTGGGGCAATCTATTAACTGCCTCAAGTATTTTGAAGAAAGTTTTCATTATCTGCTAATTACTTCCACCTAGTGAAGATCCTCGTGAATTTTTCCTCCTCGAGTACCAAATTCAGAGCATTTCCCTTCCTTTCTCAAGTTCGAACTTTCCGACATCTATGAAGCACCTCCCATTACAGGAATTTCCTGGTTCTCTTCCCCTCTCCCCTCTTTAAAACGCAACTTGTACCTTAAAAGATCTCTCGGGAGGTGTTTTTCCTCTGAATTTCACAACTAGCATGCGATAGGTCGCTGAATGGAATACTAGTTATCTATCTTCAAATCAGATTCATAAAAGTGAGTACGAACAACGTGGATTAAAGATAGTCGATTGTCTTTTTATATTCTGGTAGTTTCTCCAAGTTTTCTCTAATTTTTAGATATAAATTCGGAGTAGATATAGTTTCCCCTCGAAAGACCTCCCTGATGGCATTTCCTCTTTAGCTCCTGAACCATGATGTATCTATGTTTCGGCGAATTATCATCCTCGTAAGCTTCTTTCATCATACCCACTACAAGACGACGAATCCTTTACCTGTTCTTGGATAATACATCGATAATTAATCAGACAAGCCGCTCTATAGCATTGTTGAAGCACGTGTTTATTCGTCCCGCTAATTACCATTCAGCTCGATGATGCCGTTAGAGGTAATTAGCAGAGATCCTCCATATTCCAAGAGCGGGCGATAATTATTTAATGATGCCACACAAGAGTTGTCAGGTACAAGCACCCGTTATTAGCGAGGGCATCCGGCTTGTGTTGTTTTTGGGGTGTCTTTGTCTGCCGGGGTCGTTTGCCGATTCGTATCGTGCTCGCTTTGTTTTCTTTTAGTGAATGGATGGTCTCTGGAGACTTATTATTTATTCCTTTGTCAGTATTTTGTTGGGGTATTTGTTAATTTATATATTCAGGTATGTGCTTAATTGATTAAAGCCGCGTGTGTAAAACATGCCCAATAATTACTGTGATTAGCTGAACGTCCTACGGAATGTGAACTACAGTTGTCCTTTAGATATAGCTAAAGATACATTGGTTCGTAAAGGTCAAGGATTTATTAAATCCTTATGTTTGGTAAAAATGAAGCTTATTTAAAATACTTCTTTTGGAAGTTAGTCTTCTTAATCTTTTTTAATGTATGCAGTTATTGTTTCTAGCTCTTAATCCATGACAACGCAGTCCAGATGCAGTTTCAGACTGATCATTTCGATTAGTTGGTTGTTTTCTGGTGAGGTTTGCAGGAGGATCATACTAAGCAGTGACAATATAATGTCAACAACAATAACTACAACTATGCATATGCTTTCAATAAATCAGTAATTCTGATAATCGTGTGTTGAAGACAAATGTGCCTATCCTCGTTTCTCAGGCTGCCTGAAAAGGGGTTTCAAGACCAAAGCAGGGTGGTTCCTAGTTAGACTAAAATTACGAATACGAATCGATTTTAAATATTCGAACACAAATATTGAAGTAAATCTTCAACTAACAATAGTCAGATATTGTAATAAGCGATAAATACGTAGGCACAACCTTTAAAAAAAGATCTTACTAATCACTGATTTTATTAATAGTGTAGATAGATAGGTAATAGTGCTAAAGAGGCGTTGTCGCAATTTTCCCTGACAGCTTTGTAGTTAGTTTCTTAAATATTTTCTCAATTCAATTTTTCGCACACACAACACAATTCATAACAAAACATTCACTGGCCCTATACTCACTTTAACCTTGTGTGGTCTGTTTTCTTCCAGATGTACGATCTGGGCAACCCAGGCAGCAGTTCCGCCAGCAGCCCTGGTTGCAGACCAGCTGAAGACGCTTGCCAGAGCAACAGTGTGACCCGCCACTGCGAGCACGGCGCATGCGTCGGCACATATAACTCGGCGAAGTGCATCTGCTACCCAGGGTACTTCGGCACAAGATGTGACAAAGGTGAGAAATATCTCAAATCTATACTCATAAATGGCAATGCCTAAATTAGTAAAGTAAATAAGTATTGATAATTGTTGGTACATGTGTAGTTTAGACATTGTCATTGGTTAATCATCGTATAATAACTTTTATATATGTACTCAAGACGTCATTTCTAAAAGAGGTAAATCATGGTATGTCTACAGCCCACCTGATGGCTGTGGAGTTAGCGCTCTAGCCTTGCATGCAATCCTTGGTTAGGTATGGACGTTTATTGTGGCTTGGAATCCACGTTAAACTGTAGGTCGCTGCCTGATTAGCCGTTATTATGCACAAATATAGGTCGTTGAGCACACAAACCAATCAACCAACCATTGTATGTGTACAAGCATATACTCACTTTTGGTTATCAACTAAAATTCCTTTGAGATTATTTTTTCTAAAATCATCACAATTGCAATAGAAATGATTTCATTCAAAATGAAATCTAAAAAAGAACGCCGACCAAACGGTATAGTGGTCAGCGTGCTAGCTTCTAGACCGCTAGGTTGCGGGTTCGAGTCCCGTGTTAGGCATGGGTGTTTGTAAATGTATGTTGGCTTGTCTAATGACGAATGTTTCGGCGCATTATAGCCCTCGTGTTGCTGACGGCGCCAGATAATCTGAAAACAACCAACCAACCAACTAAAAAAGAACGAAAAACTACCTTTGTACTGAATGAAGTACATGTACTGAATATTATTCAAGTAACTATGATTGTATTATATTAATCTAAAGATTTTGTTCTTGAAAAACGTTGAAGTGCCGCAGAGTTAATACGTCGTTGATTCAGTGGTAGAAGTGGTGAAAGAAAGGTGGGGGGGATGCCCAAAAGTTGGTGACAAGGGCATATCCCCCTCCCCCCCCATATTCAACGATAAATTTTGTAATTTCGTAACTTATAATAAAAACATTAACTAGTAAAAAATAATTTATATTTCCAAACACTAACATTGAACAAGAATCCTAAGTTTCTTGTTATTTTAAAATGACTATTCTGTGACTTAGTTTTTTTTTACTTGGAATTAGCCTTTAACTGCTGTGGTTGGATGGTTTGAGGTTTTTGGCGCAAGAGCTACACATGGTCCAAACTGCACCAAACAAATTGATGAACACCAGTTTAAAGTTTAAGAAACATAGTATCAGAAAAATTAATATAAATGTCAAAGATGCGATATTTTAGGGGGTGGAAGCATTCCACAAAAAAACGACTCGCGGTCTGTCAGACCGCTTACAGCAGTTAAAGGTTAAGAGATAATTCCTTATATGCAACAAGGATAGAAATTACCTTTACTTTTTCCTTTTTTTTTTTTTAATTTCAAACCAATGTTCATAAATTTTACGCAGTACGACCCACGTGTTGCCCTTGAGCCAGAAATATTAAACCAACCACAGCAGTAAAGGTTAAATGTAAACTTGAAACGCTTTAGTCTGTATTACCGAATTGGAGCTGTATACGGGAAACTAATAAATAGCAATATGGTCAATTAAAAGCACCGTACGGATTTTTATTCGAGTAATTTAGTTTAGTAAATCTCATTTATGATTTGTATTTCAATCCTTTCAAACTGATCTGCCTTTAAGGTGTGGGGGGGGGATGAAATCATTTGATCGTTCTTAGTTGGACCTGCTTGTATGCAGTCCCTCTCCGATTCTCTTCAATTGGATATGGAGAATTTACAGGCCAAAACAGAGTATCCAGTGAGTGAATTTAGATACAGGTTCATGATTTCAACTAAGGATGGAGACAGATATAGAAAACACTATCCTTCAACCAGGTTTATTTATAGTCATTTCATACAGAATGCTGTATTACAAATTTTGAGCAGCGGGCATTTTTTTTTATTTATTCAATTTTAATTAGCCGCTTATGCTTCAAAGCCATTTGCGGTCGAGAGCTCCAAAACCTCAATACAATCTTCCCGATACGTGGTGAATTTCCTACACCTATCAAATTTCTTCATCAAACTTGATGGTACCTTTCGAGTTGGTGCATCGAACCAAGTGATCCCGGCAACATCAAATACGCTCACTCCTTCGAGACGAATCCTGACAGACTATTAAAGCTTGTATTTATTTCTAATCTAAGTCAACTATATCTAATTAATGTAATGTTATTTTTTGTGCAGAGACCATCTCCAAAATGTTCCAGCAGAACAGCTACATCAAATACGCTCTCTCCTTCGAACCGGATCCTTACCGGACCGACATACAACTCCAATTCCGTACGAGGCAAAAGCACGGAGAGCTGTTCAGAGCCACATCTAAGCATGGAAGAGAGTACTGCATACTCGAGGCAAGTAAACGTTCTCTTCTATAATATATCACTGTTATGGTGGAACAATCGCACGGATGCAAATTTGTCCAAAACGGAGTTACGGTCTGTTGTGCACAAGTAATACCTAGCATATAGAGAACAAAGGTGGGGTTGTAACATTTATTGTAACAATATTACCTTAGCTCCAAGAAGGTAGGCGTTGCTAAGTTTATAATGAAATCAATTTGGTTTTTCACGTTTCCTGAAATTTCCACTTTTTGCAATTGCTTCAATGATCCGCCATATCGACGATATGTATACGATGTGCAATCGAAAATGCAGTTTATTACTATTAAAGCATTACCAGTATATCTCAAAGTTCAGTGAATTTGAAAACTGTTAAATTCGACGATCCTAGTTTGCCATCTAACCGAGCCAATTTAAACTTGTTTTATGCACATTTTAATATATATATATATATATATATATATATATATATATATATATATAGTTTTATTATAACACATAATTGTTATAATAAACATATTTCAAAGATATTTTCCGCTTGTTTGTTTATATATTTAACTTTTTTAAGGGAATGTATTGCAATATCTATTTGTTCCATAATAATCCCAGAAACGAGGAAAGTATTCTTTATTAATACACATCAGATATTAGAACTAATTTCCCCACTTTTATATTTGAAAATTCAGTCAATTTGTACGCTAAATTATATGAACAAACATACTGTATTTATTTGAATGAATAATTGTTCTACTATTCGGAATTTTTCAATGTACTAGTTGTTATTAAAATATATTTGACTTGATACCTAATGCCGAGCTTGTACCAGGAAATTCTATAAATAATTCTGTTCCCCAGAGGAAACGAACTCTATTTCCATTTTACGTAATTTTACATTAGATATGATCAAAATTTAAAAACTGTTTTTCTTCCAAGATTTTACTCCCATTTAATGAGTGCTATCTCCATTCCCTTCGTAACACTTTAATCAAAAGAACTCACTAGAGGAGATTTTCTCTCAAACGCTCTAACATATTTTTCTATTTTCTTTCAAAGCAAACCTCAAAATGAATTGTCTTTGAGTACTCTTCCTGCTGGTAGAGGAGGGGGTTAGTAGTTTTCAATATAGTAGAGAATAAATTATTAGTTTCGCAAATCTGTCTCGTAAAGAAAAAAATTAAAGTCCTCGTATGCGAGTGCTCATGAGCCAGTTATGTTTTAAAGATTTCTTACAGATTAATGCCAGATAATTGGATTTTCACCACATTCTCATAGTTATTGCTATTTATTACTGTCAACTCGCGATAACTCGAAGTCTCATAAGTCGAATATTCGTTTATCTCGAAGTTTTCATTAGGTCCCAAGACAATTTAATGTTTTTCAACTCTAAGTTATCTCCATATCTCGAAGTGTACATCTTTTAAATCGAAGTTTTGTGAAAATTTTACTAACATAACATACAAAAAAAAAACACCACAAAATGCCAATAAAAATAAAAAAAATTATTTTTCCCTCTTTACATCGACTTTAACACATTACGGGGGAAAAACTCGTTTGCATTGACTTGTACAGAAAGTAAACGGGCCTTTACATTCCATTTCATATTTAAAGTGTGAGTCGATGGAGTCGTTGACTGTGAATAGTGTTAAAACGTAAGTTGAATCCGCTTCGTCTAACTCAGAAAGTTAAATTGATCAATGAAACTGAACAAAATCTGCGATGTAAGAAGAAAGACGTTGCTATAAAGTACATAATTCCTTCGAATACTCTTTCAACCATTTTGAAAAACAAAGACGATTTTGAGAAGACGTGCATCGAAACTCGATCCATCGTGTAAATGAGTGAAGGCCTTTCTTGGTGTCGAAGCTGCTCTATTAAAAGGGTTTGAGACATGTCGAAACCAGAATCTCCTCTCAGTGGGATGATGTTAAAAGAAAGGGCGAAGGACTTTGCTCGTTTACTAAAAGTTGAAGGATTTATAACAAGTGGAGGATGGCTAGAAAAGATTAAAGCGAGACACAATATTGTCTTCCTGACTCCACATGAGCAAACAAAATATATTTGATGAAATATGCCTTGAATAGAAAATAACTTCCTAGTGACTTCCGATAACTCGGAAGAATTTGGCCTGTCACTTGAACTTCGAATTATCGCCAGTAGACTGTAGTATTATCATTATATCGTAGAGTAAGGGTCACAGTTAGATAACGACAATATATTTACAAAAGTAGAGTACACCTAGTTGTAATGTAGATCCGGAAAATGTATTAAGTAATTTTTTAATGTGATTTTTGTATTTCAGATCCGCGATAAGAAGCTGAGGCTGCGCTTCAATCTCAACCACCTCCGGTCATCTGACGAAAGAGAGTTATGGCTTCCCTCGGTGCAGGTGAGGAATTTTTCTTTTTTAAGTTATTGAATGCACCCTTCAGACTTGGTGGACACACTTAAACACTTTATGTAAACAGTGCTTTTTCTTTAATTGATTGAAGTTTCAGAGGGCTTGAACTAATTAATAAACTAACAAAAATTATGCTGCTTTGCAGAAGAAAACATTTTGGCAAGTATTTTGACTCAGGCCAAGATTATGTGTAACCCTTAACACCACTAAAAGTGTGTTAGGTTATCTGAAGTGCCATTTGGTGTACACAGAGGTTAAGTGCTCATCTAATATGCAAGAAAACTAGTTTGATTCCGACCCAGCTAATCTGATTTTAAAAATGAGTTTTTCTCAACCGTTTATGGCGTAAATGGTCTCGATTTGATTGTTGAGATGCCTCACATTAATTTTTCGGTCTTTCTAAAAGATATAGGGCACCTAATGAAAAACCCCAAAAGAAGTTTTCTCCTAATTATAATAATGCTTTAATAATGTAGTTTAGCCCACATGTACCTGTTTGGCCAAGAAATATCCAATCAATTAACCAACCAACTTTTGAGTAAAGTAACCCATTGGACTCCAACATGTATACGTCATTTTCTTATTTCGTATGATAATCTTGCATTCAAAATTGGCCAGTTCAATATTAGAAAATCTGGTCAAAATTAGCAGCCAAAAACACTTAACCAAAGGATGTTTATCATAACATATTATTTACTTATTTCGTATGATATATTTTGTACATTTTCTTATTTCGTATGATAATCTTGCATTCAGAATTGGCCAGTTCAATATTAGAAAATCAGGTCAAAATTAGCAGCCAAAAACACTTAACCAAAGGATGTTTATCATAACATATTATTTACTCGCTACATGTAATAGTAATTTGAAGACAAATGTTTTCAGATTAAGTGTTTGTGGCATATATTGCCCACTTTGACTAAATGAACGGAAGTAATTTTAAACGCAAGATCCTTTTATAAAGCCTTCCTCGCAACAATCGCGTAATGAATGTTTTTCAAAAAGGAATAGCGCCAACAAGTTCTACTTTCGATATATTTCAATAACGTTCTTTTTCGAGCTAACCTTTCCTTACCACAGTAAATGCTGTTGACAAAAAAACTGGCAGACCGAAATGAACGATACGATAACGATCAACAAGGGCGAACTTGATAGACCTCTGCTGTCTGCATCCATTGTTTTTAACATGCCTTATAGCCCGAGAAAAATTTGAAGCAAGTTACGTCTTGAACCCATTTGATCAAGTACGCCCTCGGTAGATACATTTAAAAGCCATTTTTCTCAAAACTATCATCACATTTGTTGACATGGAAGATCTCATATATACTCTTCAATACCTTTCACCGATGCTAACAACCGACTACGAAACTCATGGGGTTTTCTTTGTGTGTTTTGTGTTAGGTGAGCGACGGCCAGTGGCACACCGTCCGAGTGCTTCGTCACGGTTCCACCGCCTCCATGTCCCTGGACGGAGGTGGAGGGAGGAGGTACAACGAGCTGCTCGAGTACGAGGGAAGACACCAGCTGATGATGATCGAGAAACAAAATGTGATCGCTGGCGGAGACGTACAGTACGTGGGACCAGGAGTCACGGTGGTCGACAACGACTTCCAGGAGGGTCAGTATTCTTCACAACTTATTTCATTGTAGTTTTCTAGTCTTAAGCCTCTACTAAAAAAGCTTAGATTTGCTAGAGATATGTGTCTAGATCAGCGTCCGCCACTAACTTTTAGAGACGGGCCGTATGATTTACATTAGAGCTTTTCGCGGACAGGATACATCAAAATATGTATCTTTAAGTATTATTATTATTATTATGGATTTAACGATAGATAGAATTTCTGAAAACTGCAACAAAAATATTATTTTTTTTATTTTTTTTATCTTAATAAACTCACTATTGATATTCGATTATTATTATTATTATTATTATTTTCAAATAATTAAAAAAAATATTTTCCAATATTAGTAAATCAAAGTCTTAAAAAGAAGTGAATCTATTGTTTCAACGTGACAATGCGACTTGACCTAACTTTTAATAAAAGTATTTAAACCATGCTTCCAGATTACTCCGTTTTAGTCGATATCAATTGTGAGACGATGGCGGTCGAAATCGTTCAGTTTATTTTATGATAGAGTCGATATTTTATAATCGAGTTAATAAGTTGTCCAAATGAGATTCAGTTAAATTATTCCTGAATTTATTCTTGATGAAAACCACCTACCTAGCTAAAAGCTTGTGCGTATAGTTTCTTCGGGCACGTAGAGGAGAACTCTGTTCTACATAGTTAACTCATATTATTTCGGATACATTACAATTATGTAAAAAAAAAATCCATTCTACGAAATTTGATTTTTTTTTTTTATATAACTTCTGTGGTGCCGGCGGGCCGCAGAGAAATCTGTCGCGGGCCACGTAGTTGCTAACGCTGGTCTAGATAGATAAGTGTCAGCTAAACGTTATGAAGATGTCGTAAAAACCAGTTCTCTTATAACAAAATTTAATCCGGATTGCTTAAATATACAAAAACTTTGAGGTACATTTCCCCATCATAAATTAGTTCTGCCAATATGTGATGCAGGCTTTATGAGAGAGCTTTCGTGAAAACGAGTTTACAAATCAAAATTTAACCAGAAGTAAGGTAAATTTCAACCGGAACATGGGTAAATTTCTAATTGACTGCTCCCAGATTCTCTAATCTCGGATTGGAACTTCAATGGTGATACATTTTTCACCGAAATTGTTGCCAGAGAAGTTAATTTCGCTCAAATTTTTTTCCATCGAATATTGCATTTTCCCATTTTCTCTTTGGATGTGACTTACGGAGAGGAGTACTAAGACTTGCTCGAGTACAATGGAAAGTACTAATTGATGATGATCGGAAGTTGGAACATGAGGGCGAGGAACTAACGCCATGTACTTAAAACTATGAGCCACGGTGGCAATGACTTCCATGAAAATACCACATCGTAGCACAAACTTTGGTTATTTCCATGACTAAGTATAAAATTTCAATTTATTTAAACTATCTGACAGTTAATTTTGTACGCCATCAAACATTTTTTCGAAATTCTTACGGAATGTAAAAAGTTTGTTTTAATTAACAGGCATAAGCTAGCATTTCCCGGTCCTGACAGTGTAAAAATTACAGATCATACTTCATAAACATTAATTATATAAATGACAGTTTCAAGTCCTAAAGTTCAGAATCATCAGAAAATCACGTCATTCTAATATAAAGTATATGCCAGAAAATAAATTAAATCTAAACATAATTTATCCCCTAGTATAAAATTATGTAGCCTATGTTGTAGTCTAAGTTTTATAAACTTCATTTTTCATTCAAATGAGTTTTTATATTTCAAATCATTACTTTTGAAATCGATTTTTATTGGATTCTCAGTCAATTTGAACACTCTGACAACTCATTCGACAAATCTAATGCAATTATTTTAGAAGACTAGAAGATCAATCTCTGTTTTGTTTTTTTTCACTCTCTCCTCAACCGATCGTATTATACTCGATTCTCTAACCGAATTCGCCCCTTCTCGCAGGATGTATGAACGACATCCGCCTCGACCAGCGGTACCTGCCCATGGAGAACGGATCCGAAAACGCTGCCGTCCTCGAGTGGCGGAACCTCATCAACAAGTGTCCCTCCAACAACCCGTGTCAAGGGATCATTTGCCCGAAACCTTTTATATGCCTCGATCTGTGGATGCTGCACGAGTGCCGGTAAGATATAGATTCTCGTTCTTCGTAGTTGTAGCCATGCATACAAACATAGCCTCCTAAAATTGATAACGCCTTATGTCATACAGAGTCAAAGTTTCAGACGTTCAGATAAGTCACTCTAAGCGGCAAATCCTATGGAGCTTGTTATTCTGGACCACAACTGTGTATGCGTCTGTCGTTTGAGGCGCTCAGACTGCATGCATGCATGTGGGCAGCCCGGGTCTATTGACTGTGCCGCGCGTTCGCCACATGAGTGGCTCTGTATGATAAGGGCATTACGACTAACAACTGTAATTGGCGAAACATATTTTTTTTCACCGATCGAGAAATCTCGGACTGTACGTACAGGGTATTTCATATTAGGTGGCACATAAGTAAGGCATACCTATGAATGCTGTCATTAACTTATTTAATAAATCAACTGTGAAACTATAGTTATACAAGTTTCTATAGATGTTTGATGCATGTCCCTCCGGTGACTAGACAAATGTCCATGCGGTATTTCACTTCCTGCCGCACTACTCGTCAACAATTCCAACACGTCAGTTATACGCTGCTTCAGTTGCCATGAGTGCTGATTTGATTGGTTGGTTGAATTTTCCTGACGCAAGGGCAACACTAGGGCCAAACTGCTTGTGAGTGCTGTAGAAGAGGAGAGACGAAGATGTTGTTTTTAACAAAGCCCAGCAGGGAAAAATCGCAAGGATTTAATGAATACCTGAACGATCACCTATCCCATTGCTGAATTGATCGCGCTAGGTCAAATGATATGCCATTGTTTTCTTAGCCGCCGAGATCTAACCTCTTTGCGATTTTTCCTGCTGGGTTTTGTCTAAGACAAAGTCTTCACCCCTCCGCATTCCCAGCACTTACAGCAACTGAAACAGCGAATAACTGACGTGTTGGAATGGCTAACAGGGAATATTCTATGACGAGTGTGGCAGGAACTAGAATACCGCATAATCACCGGAGGGACACACATAGAACTTCTATAGAAACTTGGATAACTATAGTTTCACGGTAAATTTGATTTGTCAAAATAAATTAATTTCTGCTGATGCATTATTTTTTTCCCATTCAATAAGACACACCCTGTACTTAGCAACTCTTACGAAAGTGAAATCAAACGAGGTTGGTTCCTTCGATTGGCTGGTGGAAGTGTGCTTTCTTTCTCAGCCAATCGGATTTCTTATGGTACTAGTACACTCTCGCCGAGACAAGACAAGCGTGTGCGAGTGGAAGAGTGTACTTGGCTCGCTCGGCTTCTTCCGCCCTGAATCGTATAACTCGGACTCGCCTGCTCTTCGTCTGGAGTCGGTTTGTCTGCCCGAGAGGGAACTCGTAAATTTACCTTCATTTCGACTGAGACAAAGAAAAAAAAAACTCGCAGCGGCTCGTCTTGTCTCGGCGAGTGTGTACTGGTAATATAAGGAATTCCTTGTGGTAGAACAGCGAGCGCCTTGTGCGTGATACCGGTTTTCCAGCGAAATCATTTTTGTTATTATTGCTGGTCAGAAATGATAAAACAAAGGCGAAATTGGAATCTAACTTGATACATGAACGACCACTGTCATCAACACCCAGTTTTAGAAAACAAGCAGTGGAACAAAATGCGAACGTCGTTTGCATCAATGCTAAACAATTTGTAAGATTATAAATGACTTAGACAATGGACAATTCCCGCGTTTTTTTTTTTATTTTATTTTTTATTCAATTCTAAATGTTTTGAAAAGGCCATAAACATAAAAATTTCTGCTCAATGCGCTTTTTCTCTTTTTTTTTTTAATTTGCAATCAAAATTCCCCTGTTAGACGTTGGCGAGAAAACAATCAGGCTAGCTTGAAATGAACCTGACGTAAAGAAATCCCAAACATCTTGGCTTGAAATGCAGCAGCGGGAACCAGTTTTGCGAGTTTCTTGCAAATCACGCCAACCTGTATGGGATATAGCAATGATCTACCAACGCCAACTATTTGGCAGAAACCTCACGAAAACCATAGAAACGGCAGGATCCCTTTACGTCACAGATTTTGTTGACTATTTTGATCGGATTGGTTTTGGCTCGGTTTGATGCATTTTCTTTTCTTAATATTTAAAAAACTAATGAAAGAACTTTTGTTTAAATATTTTCAATCAGAAATAAATTCTTCATAAATATAAATTAATTTCACTCGTTTTTAAAAAAAGCGAGAATTGTCCATTATGCATATATATTAGTTTGTTCTGAAAAAAGAAAAAAAAAAATCCAAAACTTTCGAACCATGTATATAACTTAAGTGACTTGATGACATTTGCTGTTCTTCTTTCAAGTTGCATCTTTCAAGTTGCAGTTCGTACTTACAGCACGCATGACTTTATTTGTTGAGGATCAAAAAGCTCCTGTTATCCTTTTACTGCTAAAACCGAAAATTGATACATTGTTCATAAGAATGAAATTTTTGCTAGCCAGTGTGTTTCCGAAAAAAACATACTTCCAAATAAGTTAATACGAAGTCAACTACCAATGCCAAATAAACAAATGCCCTGATGCATGTGCCCCTGAAGTCTTTTTCGAAATATTACGTTGAAATTTATTATAATTGCTTGGCTGAACTCATCTTTCAATGATTTATCTTCAAATGAAGAAACGAAATTAAGCCTGTATTGAAAACTATTTTATAACGCTTTTAGCCTCGAGGCTATTTTGATGCAGCTTAACTTTGTAATAATTATTTTCCACAGACACCATTAAAAACGTCTTTGATGATGAGAACTGACTTCTTTCTCAATATACACACTTCAGGTGTATATTAAATTAGATGAGAAAAATTAAAGGAACACTTGAAGTTCGAACTATGCCATTTGATCAATGTAAAGCCGATTTGCCAATGTTCCTGATTTCCGGAGGGCAAATAAATCATTTAAAAATGGAAGCACACCTATTTTACCCATTTTTTTAGAAGTGACTTTTGTTGGCATAATGAGTAAATTATACAATTAGAGTAATGTTATTTTTTTAATCTAGTTAAAAATAATTTGCAAAAATGAATTCAGCCGTAATAGAGTTGTAGATGTTGAAAAGGATTTGTTTTTATACGAGCCATTTTTTTAAGGAGCTACGTATGAGAGTAATTTGGAGTTTTGCACATGCAATATTAAAAACTTCACAATTTTTCACCACATGCATCTAACGTTGCTCAGAAATAAAAATTTTAATATTTTTTTATTTTTTTTTAAGAAATATTAGTTTAAAGGAAATTACCTTTGAAAAATTTATAAGCAAAAATTGAGAAAATGACACATTCGCAAGAAAAAAAAATAATAAAACCTTGAAAGCATACAGATTCAATGCAATTCTGTAAAAATATATTGATTTTAAACTATTGCTTACAAATACTTGTACAAATTATGATGGAACTATTTATATTTTTTTTAAACTAAAACTAGTTTGAAAATTAATTTCAGTTGCTTCATTTCATGCTACACATTTCTTTTATTAAATAATCATGTGCTATATTAATATTTTAATTTTTAAAGAACTTTTTTTAATTCTTCAGAAAAGCTTCATAAAGTAATTTTTATTGTTTATTTAGTTGTGTTATTATTGCACGAGAGAAACTTCTTGCATTGCTTGTTATGCAAATGTGCTTTGATCCTAAGTTGTGATGTAAGAGACAAGTTTTTGAGCTAAGGATTTTGAAACACACTTTGCATGTTCATTCTAAGTCAACATAGTTGAATTTGCAGATAGTTAAATTAACAATGAGGAACTTTCACGTTTTTTGGTTTTATTTTTAAATAAAAGTAGAGAAAAAAATCATGAAAAACAATACCATTCTTTCAAAAATTTGAACTCGGAGGATAGATAGTTTAAAAAATATTTAGTTTTTAACTTCGCGATTTGGCGGGAAAAAGCCACTTTTGCTTGAAACGTCAACGCGCAAATAATGAACCAGTCTAAAACCTGTTTTAGACAAGGAATGAGTGAGGTTTCTCCTTCATTTTGCGACTTTATCTCTGCGTAACCACGTCACGGTTTTTATGCGTTTTTGGTCACGTGACTTTTGCTTTGATTTCGGCTGATTTCAAACTCGATTTTTGATTGATTGAAAGCATAAAGAAAAAAAATATTTGCACTGCTCAAGTATATTCGTTGGATAACTCTAGAAAATACAAAAAATATTCATTTTCCTCACTTGTGCTAAGTTCCTCATTAAGGTACTCATATACGCTATGCTTGTCAATTGTATCACAACCACAACCCTAAATTAACATACCCGTCCCCCTCTAATCCTTCTAACATTCCTTCCCTAAAAACCCTTCCCTTGCCTATACAGATGTCCCGAGGGCTTTACAATCACGGAAGACGGAAAGAACTGCACGGATGCCAACGAGTGCCTAAGCGATCCCTGCCTGAACGGGGGAAGCTGCGTGAATCTGCTGAACGGAGAGGGATACTACTGTGTCTGTCCGGACGGCTACGGAGGCCTATACTGCGGGGCGAGACACGAAGAGAAGGTGATGCGCCTAAGCATGGCAGCCCTCGCAGCCATACTAATCTGCTTGCTCAATATACTCAGTAAGTGTATTACAGTTTTTTGACAAGTGACCGCTGTTGCCGCATTTGTAACATTGTGAGTCGGTCGGTTGGGGAAGGGTGGTGCATAGAGATTTAGATTAGGTTAAGTGGGAAAGCAATATACTATTAATTACAAAGGCTTGTTCATCATGGTCGAAAAGTTAACACGTTTAGTCACAGCGGTTAAAATTCGTTTTGAGCATGAGCTCTGCTTCGATGTTAACCTATCGCAACATCTGTTGGTCCTTTCGTTGCGTTAACAGCGTTTTTTTTTTCGTTAAGTACGATGACAACGAACTATTTTATTTTTTTTACTAATAGGTGAAGAAGCCTCTGTATTCAATAGTTCAGAGTGAAGGAAGTGACTATTTCTCCAGTCATAATACAGAACATCTATTATTAATATAGATACAAATATCGAGACGGTTGTTATCATCACCCTAAACCGGCCTTCTTACAAAACATAACACCTCCGCATGACAAACTCCCTACTAACCAATCATGTGAAGGGAAAAAAAAGGCATACAACGGTCACTTTATTTACTTTATTTTCTTATTTGTTGTCGTTTTCTTCCTCATCCCACGTGGCACAAACAGTTGCCCGAGTGGTTTCAGGCGCGATCCTACCGACCGCAAGCAGTGCGTCGACGACGATGAATGCGCTGACCATGACAATCCGCCTTGCGTGAAAGGAGGGAGGTGCCACAACCAGTCGGGTGGGAGGGGCTACTTCTGCGTATGCCCCGCCCCGTCCAATCATCTATGCTTCAACTGTTCCTGTGCCACTCCACCAGTTGTCACTCACAGAAACACCGTGACGTCAGAGGCAGGATCCAAGATGGTGGTCGGATACGACGCGATTGCCATCATGGTGGCATCGGTCGTCTCGTTGCTGAGTAAGAATGAGTTTTGGGAAATGTGCATGGTAATGAATGTCTAACAGTTATTGTCATAATCGAAATTGGAATATAAAGTTTTGCTAGGCAATTGATAATAGTTTTGCGGAGATAGATTGCACATGTACTAGTTTGATAGAAATTCTACAGTCAAACCCGGTTAAAGCAAAGTCGATGGTGCGGCTGAAATTGTTCGTGCTAACCGAATTTCATGTTAAACAAATAAACTAACGTTAAGTTTTAAGTACGGAGAACTGCTTTTACTTCGCATTAAACGAGATTTCATGTTAAGCGATTTCGCGTTAACGGGGTTTGACTTTATTTATTTGACCAAAGACATATTGCTGTTGACATTCAATGAACTTTAATAAAAATTATGTTCATTTAGTTTTAGTATACTATACTAACTGAATTCAATAGCCGTGCTTCGCAACAAAATTTTACCATGTACATTTCGGCATTAGAAAGACATTCATTCTTCATGTTTCACCTCTTTTCTATGATTTGTAAGTGGTTAATAAAAGACTTTATATGCAACCTTTCTATATATTTGTATGCAATATATGTATATGGAACTCTATATTTCAAATATTTCATCCTTTACTAACCCTTTAAAGTCTGTTAAACGAAATCATACTTGCTAAATGTTTCCATGCAAAAACAATTCCTTAATAATTAAACGCAGTTAATTAGTATATGTTATGCAGCTGAATAACCCAAAACATTTATTTCTTTTTTAAAATATTAAATAAATTTTTAAAAATGCTAAAAAAAGTGAACAAAAAAAAAAAGATTATGTAGCTCTTTTGATAAAAAATACATATACTAATATGATGCTAACCAAATTTTTAAAGAAATATGTTATATAAAAGTACTTAACAATATACAATACATAACAATTTTAATGAAAAAATTATTTAATATTATGCAACTATTTAATGTTACAAACACAATATTTTTATACAGATTAACTACTTAAAAATTACAAAGATTATATATATTTTTTGTAAACTACGGCTTTGAATATTATACAGAGCTTGACTGAATAAATTATTTAATATTACACTGAATTGCAATGATTAAGTTATTTAATATTATGTAACTATTTATAGTTACAAACACATCTTTTTTTATATATATACAAATCAATTATTTAAAAGTTACAGAAAATACCAATATTTTTATCTAAATTAACGATTGCACTGATTAAATTATTTAATATTGCACTGAATAAATTATTTGGTATAATGTAACTATATAATGTTACAAACACACTATTTTTATATAGATTATTTAAAAATTTAAAGAATGCAAATATTTTTATATACATTAACAATTGCACGGAATAAATTATGTTATATTATGTAACTATTTAATGCTGCAATCACAATATTTTTATACAATTATTTAAAAATTACAAATATTATATATTATTTGTAAACCTCAACTTTGAAATGCTGTTATTAAATAAATAAAAAAACACAATTGCATTGAATTGCTCTGAATAAATTATTTAATATTACACTGAATAAATTATTTAATATTATGCAACTATTTAATGTTACAGACACAATATTTATATCTAAATTAATTATTTAAAAATTACAAAGATTATCCCACTTGTCACTCAAGAAATTTAACTTTACATGAAATCAATTATTACTTATATAAAACTTTTTCGTTTACTATGTTAAGTGTCATACTTAGTGGCTTTAAAATTGCCATGTTATTAGGAGTACTAACTCTTGAACCCGCTACATAGAACCTTCCGTGAGAAAAGCATCCTTCTCTTAAATCCATTCCAGTTTGGCGCTGGGATTTATTGATGGTTATGGCAAAGCACAGTTTCAGTGGAAATTGAAGTCGCTTAAATTCAAATGGGTAACCAGAAGGAATTATGGGTATTCTTGGTATGAATAGTCTCACCTACTGCACAGCCTGTGAATATTGTGACGTCGATAACATTGGGTTTCAGCGTTTTTATTAGTAACCTTGTGCCGTTACATAGTTTAGGTAGATTCATATTTCTACGGAGCATTATCGGCGCTCCAACCTTCAAGGCAAGACGATGGGCTGGTATCCCTGGAGAGTTCTGTGAATTCAGGAACTCGACCGGATAGTTCACTGCCTCATTGTTATTCAATACCGAGTCTACAGATTTGTATAACACTTCTTCGCCAGTCAGACATCTCAAAAGTTTTTCATTGAGTTCTGTTGCTGAAGCATTTGTTGGAATCAACAATGCTCTTTCACTGTTATGGGGGTTTTCTTCGCATGTTTAATGCCCGGATAATCTAGGCTATAAGTTGGTCTACTCTACAGTGTCAACTTTTTTGCAGAGTTGTTCTGGAATAGGCATTAAGCTTTTCCTATCGCTCAAGAGACCATCACCGATACTTAGGAGCAAGTTCGCAAATTCCCCTGCTTTGCTGTCGCACATTAAGTTAATGGAAATATACAGTTTTTCAATTCTTGGCCATAATGATGAGAATTTTAAACATGAGTTGACTTCATCCGCACGGGTACTCCTTGGTAAAACTGGTAGTGTTTGTCTGAAGTCCCTAGCGATTAGCAAAGTTATTCCTCTCTTCAGACGGTTATTATTACGGAGATCAAGCAAAGTTCTGTTGTGGGCTTCTACTCCAGCCTTATGCGATGTGGTGAACTCATCCCAAAAGATGAGTTGACAGTCACGGAACACTTGTGCGGTGTTGCTTTGTTTGTTTATGCCGCACATGGGAATTACTTCTTTATTAAGGTTGATGGGATGTTTAAAAGCGGCATCTGCCATCCAAAAGAGTTGAAGCGATTCCGGAAGAGGCAACAGCTGATGCGATTTTCTTTTCGCTTCTCACTTTTTCTAGTAACAAATTTATTAGGTGTGTTTTAACCAGTGTCTTCAGACGCATCCAAAAAGAATACTCGCTCTCGTTTAGACTCCATGCTATGTACTATTGGTTAATATACATTTCGTGGGTCTTGTGTTAGACAATTCTCTTCACTATTAACTCTCTCTAACAAAGCATTGACGTCGTAACTGATCTCTCTAATGTAATGGATGTTTTTTAAAACATGCTCCTACCTCATTTCTTCCGGCAAGCCAAAGTTCTTTAGAGATTGACCTCCTAACAACATTACTGAATCTTCAATGTAATACCTGAATACATGTCCACTAAATATTGATTAAATAAATTTCTGTAATAATGTAAATGATTCTCTTGATCTTTTCTAAACATTATGCGATGCGTGTAAAAGTTA
Organism: Linyphia triangularis; assembly: GCA_963978545.1. NCBI lineage: Eukaryota > Metazoa > Arthropoda > Arachnida > Araneae > Linyphiidae > Linyphia > Linyphia triangularis. The sequence continues at coordinate 18,621,676 of OZ021723.1, read as the reverse complement.
GAGGCCGAGACATTTTTTGAAAGGGATTGCTTGGCAGTGTGATCTACCATAGAAAAATATATGTAATAGCCGTCTTCTCCGTGACAAAACATAAGGGGATATTGCAGTGCGTCGTAAGATCGATGGATTTCATTAACACGTTGCAGTTTATCTTTTTTCATGTAAAACAATATCTCTTTTCCTAAAAGTCTGACGCAACTTCTTTTGCGGATGGTGCATTAAAACGCCATGTATGACCTTCCAATGGTTTTCTTTTAGCCTATATCAAAACAACTCTTCTTCACTTACAGGGGCATTTTCAATGGAAGATTTAGTCTTTAATGTAATTGTTGTAGTAATGTAACATTCTTGGCAACTCCAAGATTAAGTTAGGTTTGACACCTGAAAAGTTCGTGCATCTAATGTTGGTTTCTTGATCCTCATCAAGAACAAAATAAATCTGTAAAAATTTATTACTTTCTTAAGATGCAGGCAATAAACTATCCATTAGATGTTATATTTGGCCTTATTCATTAAATGTAGGCATGAAATATCCCTCTGTGACCTGTTTAGTTCCAAATGATGTCATTCGAAATAAACTGTTACATTTACGAATATTATTTTTAAAAAAAATTCTCTTTCAGGATGTTTGACGATCAAATGACTATTCAATGGTTCGTAAAGCCTAATAAAAATGGGAAGGTTAACTTATCCGCCGTTAAAGCACGAGACGAGTGACTCTTCTTTCCTTTTGTGTGCCTTACAGATCACACAAAACGAAGTCCATTTTACCGATATTTAATGTTTTTTCAAGTCATAGTCAATATTTGGGTCGTAATTGAACCCAGAATTCATCTTATTTGTCCAAAGTTTCCTTTTCCGTTTAAAACGTTTCGCATAAGTGGGGTCATATAGAGATGCAGAATCTAGGTTCCACTCGGGGTTTCTTATGTGTATTTTGCCACAGCATCTCTGTTCACTGAAAGGTTTTTTGCTGTGTATTTTGCTACAGCATCTCGCTTCATATTCAGAATTTTAGCTGTGTACTTTGCTACAAAATTTCGGTTCACTTGAGAAGCTTCCGCTGTGTAATTTGTCACAGCACCTCGATGCACATTCGGATTTTTTGCTGTATATTGAATAACAGCGTAACCTTTCGCAGCTGAATTGTTCTGGCGTGGTTTTAAAAATTTCCTCGTCGTCTGCAACGTTTCTCTTTGTTTTCACCTTGATGCGTAATTTTTTTCTTTTCCCACTATCTTCATTTGAGAATTCCACATCCATCAGAACATCAAAGTGGCCACTACTTAGATCCCTTCTAAACCGCAACTCTTTTCCCAGGTTTCCTTGTTTCCTAAAAACACAATAAAGTTTGTCATTAAGGTAAATTTCAAAACACTAGCAAAACAGTTCAGGAGCGGCAGTTAATTCACACGCAGAACCATACGTTGTAGTCTTTAGTATTTCATTTCTGTACTGATCCACTAATATAAAATTGTCGCCTTTTCAATCACCAGTAATGACTTGAAACCTGTCTCAATCGTCCGACACGCCGACCGAACGGTATAGTGGTTAGCGTGTTAGATTCTAGACCACGAGGTTGCGGGTTCGAGTCCCGTGTTAGGCATGGGTGTTTATAAATGTATGTTGACTTGTCTAATGATGAATGTTTCGGCGCATTATAGCCCTCGTGTTGCTGACGGAACCAGATAATCTGAAAACAACCAACAATCGTCCGACACGCGAGATACCCTGGACTTCCGAATTTCATGGCTTAGACTCGTGCGTCCATGAATAAGATAAGATCGAGCATGGAAAAGACAGGAACCACTTGATTTTGGTGCTCTTTACTTGTTAAGCTTTGCTTATTAATTTTATCCATTATGACAAAAATAGAAAATAAACTGTACCTTAAAATTATGTCCGTGGTAACCAAATTGATGCAAGACCTTTGGGTCTTTTTTACTTTCGCGACACAGATACTGCTTCAATCTTTTAGCTAGTGAAACATTCGAATATCTCTCGTTTAGAGTGATCGACCGAGATCGGTTAATCGAGAGAGGAATAGCTTATATTTTGTACGCTTGTCTTTTTTTATATTTGCATCAATATTCAGAGTTATGACTACATTGGAAGGGAGACATTCGAATATCCCTCGTTAAGAACGTTTGACCTCTTTTCGACCCTTTAAAGTTGGTTAATCGAGGAGGAATAGCTTACTTTTTCTACGTTTGTCTTTTTTAATATTTGCATCAGTTTTCAGAGTTGTGACTACATTGGAAGTGGAACATTCAAACATCCCTCGCTTGGAACGTTTGACCCCTTTTCAACCAATTAAATTTAAAATCGAGATCGGAATAGCTTACTTTTGATAGGTTTGTTCTTGTTGATATTTGTTCCAAATTTCAGATTTGAGGCTCTATGGGAAGTAGGAGAATTAGTAGTGAGACAGTGAGTAAGGACTTTGCCTTTTATATGTATAGAGATAACGAATTTTTCATCCCAAAATAGAAAACTATTTTTGCCGCCGAAATTTTATCCAATATCACCAACCAGGCGACATTTTTTTAAGTTGATTATTGACAAAATATCAACAACAAAAATAGGAGAATTTTTTATTTTCTATGTTAGTGATATATTATAGGATGAGGTTCTTAGCATAATTAGACGCCTATTTTTCTAAATTATAAGAGGGACACTGAATGACCTAAAATGTTGTACTACATAATCAGACATGTTCAAAGATAATAAGGTTTTACCAACCCTCGCAAACGCGAAGTACCAATTGCGACACTAGCCTGTTGCTTTGTTGACAAGCATGTCCTTTGTCTTTAAGAGTCCTGCTGTAGACGTTCCTTTTGAAGTGAATAGTCCCCATTTTACAGTGGATGGAAATCCTCAGCCCTTTTGTCTAAGAGGATTGTGGCTGGAACGTATCGATCGATAACAAAAGCCATTGAGGGTGTTGCACAGAGCTCAAATTTCAACGGTTTGGGTACAAACAAAACCTTCCTCGACTCAGTGTCCTGCAAAATGAATGGCTTCAGGTTTCACCTGGAGTTTGCAGTTTCGATTGTTTGCTAGAGAAAGAGAACGCATTTGTGAAGGACTGATGCCCAACTCTGTTGAACAAAGTGAAAACTGGAAGTAATTCATACCCATGTTCAGGGACAGCAGTGAGATCCTTCTCTCTCTAGATCTCTTTATAAGGAAACTAAGGCATCAATTTGCCCATCAGCCTGTGAATTAATTTCTCTCGACTTTTGACTGAGTTGTGATTTATCTGGCCCATCGACTAATTTGCGTTGCATTGTATGTACATAAACCCGAAGTAGTAGATGGAGTATCGGTGCTTAAAGTAACGCTCAATAGATGGCAGTGATGATTGCGGTATACTATTAAAGCGTGTTGATCAAAGATTGTTAGAAGGAATATGAAAGGTCCCTTAAATGAAAATTCAACTTGATCAACTAACTACAAACAAAAAACAACAAAAAATTTAGCTGTGTATTTATTGCAATAAATGACACTACCTGCTCTATGAATCAATGAGCGACCATCAAATGTATGGTAACGGAGAATACGATACAAAAATGTCTTAGCTAGGAATAAGGCCTGCAAAAATAAGAATGGTGAAATTACCAGAGATATAGAAGAGGTCTCGAGTAGGTGGAGTGAACATTTTAAGAACCTGCTGATGGTTAGAGATAACGAAGAAGAGAGAATTGCGCTTAATGAGCTGCCTACAATAAGCGATGAAGATTAAGGAATAGAACACAACCCACCTACTCTATGTGATGTTCAACTAGCAATCGATTAGCTGAACCACAATAAATCTGCTGGATCAGATGGTATTAAAGCTGAGCTCATAAACATCACTGAAACTAAACGAAATAAAGCAATTCACCACATTATCTGTTGTATTTGGACACAGGAACGAATGCCCACTGAGTGGGGAAAAGGATCTGTTTGCCCTATTCATAAAAAAGAAGACGAGCTAGAATGTTGTAATTACAGGGGAATTACCCTATTGAATACAGTATATAAAATCTTCTCCACTATTTTATATAAACAATTGCTTTCACACATCCAAAGTTATTGGGAACTACCAATGTGGTTTCCAAAAAGGAAAAAGTATGACTGATCAAATACACTCTATTAGACAAATACTGGAAAGAACAAAAAAATACAACATTGATACTTACCACCTTTTCATTAATTTTAAAGCTGCATATGACAGCGTGAACAGAGAAAAACTACTCGAAGCAATGGTGGAATTTAACATACCAAAGGAATTGATAAGTCTCACAAGGATGACTCTTAAGACCGTGAAATGAAGAATTAAAATTATGTCGCCTCTCTCGGAACCTCTCTATATTGAGAAAGGTTTACGCCAAGGAGACTCACTCTCATGCCTATTGCTCAACTTGGCCATGGAAAAAGCAGTGAGAGATTCGGAATTAAACACAAGCAGAACTATCCCACAAATAACAATCCAAGTGCTCACTTTTGCCGATGTCATTGATATCATTTGGCGAACTAAACAAGCGGTTGTAGAAGCTTTCGTATCACTTGAGTATGCAGCAAGGAATATGGGTTTAACCATCAACGAAGATAAAACTAAATTTATGATTGCAACAAATAAAACCACAGATTTATCCCCTCTGAAGATAAATAATTATACTTTTGACAATTAAGTACCTGGTATTAAGTTAAAAAATTCAAGTACCTGGGCACAATGATCTCAAGCTGCAACGACATAAAAATCGAAATAAAAAGCAGACTATCCATGGGCAATAGATGCTTCTATGGCCTTAGAAACCAACTTAAATCCAAATTAATCAGCATTAAAACAAAACTAAGCTTATATAAGACACTAGCTGAATACCCGTGCTGCGCTACGAAATTTTACCATTAGCATTTTAGCGATCAAAAGACATTCATGTATTCTACACTTCAGACGTTTGCTCCCATTTCGATCCCGACAAATTGATTTATCAAAATAGGAACTTTCCTTTGTTGACATTTTAAACGAAATTTATAATTGTGAATAGTAAATTGGAATAGTTTATTGTGTTTATGTTTGCTCTTAGTTCTAAATTTCAAAGTAGTAGCTGTATTGGAATTAAGTTAATTCGACATTAAGTTAATCCTCGTATAGTTTCAATGTTGCGTCGTCTTTTCATCTGTTAAAAATTCGTTAATCGATATTGGAATGACTTATTTTTTTAACATTTGCAAAAAAATATCAGAAAAATGACTACATTGGAAGAGGAACATTCGGATATCCCTCGTTTGGAACATTTAACCCCTTTTCGACCCCTTAAAGTTGGTTAATCGAGAACAGAATAGCTTACTTTTTCTATGTTTAATCTTTTTTGACATTTGTACCAAATTTCCGAGTTGTGACCATATGGGAAGTGGTACATTCGAATATTCCTCGTTTGGAACGTTTAACCCCTTTTCCACCCCTTGATCCACCCGAGATCGGAATAGTTTACTTTTTCTGCTTTTGTCTTTATTGATATTCACACCAGTTTTCAGAATTGTGAAAATATGAGAAGTAGGACATTCGAATATATCGCTTGTTTGGAACGTTTAACCCCTTTTCGACCTCTTAAAGTGGGTTAATCGAGATCGGAATAGTTTACTTTTCTATTTTTACCATTGTTGATATTTGTGCCGATTTTCAGAGTTGTGACTATGTGAGAAGTAGGATTTTCGAATGTCCCCCGTTTGGAACGTTTAACCCCTTTTCGACCCCTTAAAGTGGGTTAATCGAGATCGGAATAGTTTACTTTTTCTATTTTTACCATTGTTGATATTTGTGCCGATTTTCAGAGTTGTGACTATGTGGGAAGTAGGATTTTCGAATGTCCCCCGTTTGGAACGTTTAACCCCTTTTCGACCCCTTAAAGTGGGTTAATCGAGATCGGAATAGTTTACTTTTTCTATTTTTACCATTGTTGATATTTGTGCCGATTTTCAGAGTTGTGACTATGTGGAAAGTAGGATTTTCGAATGTCCCCCGTTTGGAACGTTTAACCCCTTTTCGACCCCTTAAAGTGGGTTAATCGAGATCGGAATAGTTTACTTTTTCTATTTTTACCATTTTTGATATTTGTGCCGATTTTCAGAGTTGTGACTATGTGGGAAGTGGGAGAATTAGTGATGAGTGAGTCAGTGAGTGAGGGCTTTGCCTTATATATATAGAGATTAATAAGACCTTTTGCCCTTTATGGGAGTGAATGCTGGACACTGAACAAAGCAGAAGAGGACCTTTGACGGATTTTTGAAAGAAAAAATTTAAGGAAATTTTTTGGACCAATAAAACAAATAACGAATGGAGAATCGCATATAATCATGGAATCTATAAAAAAAAAGATATGGGGAACCCAATGTAATAAAAATAGTAAAAGCGTCACGTATTAGCTGGCTGGGGCATATATATGTATATAAATAGATATGATAATGCATCTCCAGCCAAAAAAATTACATTTTCAAATACAGTGGGAAAACGACGAAGGGGACGACCACCCACCAGATGGATTGATAGTGTCGAAAAAGACCTAGGACAGATGGGAGATAACCGATGGAGGGCTATTGCGCCGGATAGAGTCAGATGGAAAAAAAATTGGAGGACAGCCTTGACCTGCAATAGGCTGTAGTGCTTGCGAAGAAGGAATAAGACATCAAGTGTAAATAATAAATATGTGGTGTCCTTCAAGGATTGTTTAATGGAAATATGAACAAGCCCAACATGCACATAATCGCAAGACGATAAAACACTCAATACGATAGCTTGGGCATCAAAATAAATAGCACCCCACAATTAGCACTGCCATCTATTGAAAGAGAGCGAAACTCCGAATGTTAACGCGAGTCCATCATTGATTGCTCGATAATCCACTTCTATAGATTTAATTATTTAAATTTTATTTGTGGTTGGTTGGTTGTTTTCAGATTATCTGGCACCGTCAGCAACACGAGGGCTATAATGCGCCGAAACATTCGTCATTAAACAAGCCAACATACATTTACAAACATCCATGCCTAAGACGGGACTCGAACCCGCAACCTCGCGGTCTAGAATCTAGCACGCTAACCACTACACCGTTTGGTCGGCAAATTTTATTTGTGATTGTTAACACTAAAGCAAATCCACACCTCTTCATTAATACATGTGATCTTTTCGCTAAGTGGCTGGTTCATGTTAAACTAAAGCACAAAATATAAAGGGCTAGCACAAGAAATCAATTTTCCAAGCCCTTTTAATTTTAAAGTACAAGACCTACAATGATGCGTTATACAAGAATAGATTCATGCATTGACGTTTCAAAACAGTATAAATTCAATGGATGGGCCATTTATCACAAGGTACATGTTGAAACTGTCCAGTCCAATGCGATCAATAACAGGTTCCCAACAATTTTGGTCACAGCAGCAGAAATGCATTCCTTCCGTGTTTGCAGTTTTGTTGGTATTGGAAACAGACACATAAGCTGATCTAACCCTATGTGATATCTTCCTGTACGGATATGACGGTTGCGGGTTCGAGTCCTTTGTCGAGTCCTTTGTTAGGGTGTTTGTAAATGTATGTTGTCTTGTCTAATGACGAAAGTTTCGGCGCATTATAGCCCTCGTGTTGCTGACGGCGCCAGATAATCTGAAACAACCTGTACGAATATGTGAAAATCAGAGTTTATGTGCCCTCAATTCTTTAATAGCACTATAAAAAGGGAAGGAACACATCAACTATTCCTGGCAATGTGACGAACTTGCTATAGAACGCACTGGGCACGTGCCTTGAGGACATGTGCCATTGAGCATCTGTAGAAGTATGGGTCTTTTCCTGTATCATCCATCTCCTTGTACATTCTTGTAATTTTGAATCAACATTTGTTTGGAAATTGATTAATCATTTATGCCAGCCCTGCTCAATGATTTTCTTGAAATAATAACAGCAAAATGATTTAAAATTATTTAAACTGCATCTACCAGCCATCTTGAAAATGATCTTAAGAAGCCTAATTACTGGAGGTCAGTATAATGTGACCAAAAAGGGATAAATTATTGACTAACTAGAGGCAATCTAGTCAGGAAAGAGCTTAACTGTAGACTTTTGACTGTTAATAATATCCCATCATTAAGATTACCAGATATCCTTCAGATAGCAGCAGATAATTAGACAAATCATTGGCTTGGAAGAATACTGTCATAATGCGAAAATCCTCAATTTGCAATAAATGCGAAAGATTCCAAACTTGCATTACATTGCATTCGCTCTAAAAAAAACCTCATTCTTAACACGTTGAGCGCCACGTCAGCCATCGGTGGCTGACTTTGTAAGATATATGATATAAAACTAAAAAAAATTACATTGTTTTACGCAATTACTGAATTTTTTATTTTTTTTTATTTATTACAGGATAGTATCATTAACACGTTGAGCGCAGGGTCAGCCATCGGTGGCTGACAGTACGCTGTTGTTTTTCCCACACCTATAATTTGACATAGTGCCTTTCTTAGTACTTTTTAAAGTGCAAGAAGTCTTAGTTTTTGAAGTACTATTGATGCTTCAATTGATAAAAATATTATTATACTATGTCAGAAATGCCCTAGTGAAAAATTGTTTACCTAAGAATTTTAAGTTCGAGGTCTGGCAACGCTGCGTAAACGTGTGGAATGAATGTCTATGAGCATTTCATTCTAAGCGTAAATATCTTCCACTGCGATAAGAAACAATGGCCCTAATATATTTACTTAACTGATTAGAGCAAATTTCCATCTGTTAACAGCGATGCGCTGGTATTGCGGTATAGCAATGCGAAGCACACCACTGCGTGTGGCCTGAAGGGGATTTCATTAAGAATTTGAGTGGCGCTCAACGTGTTAATTTAACGTCTGAAGTAGAAATAATATATTGTGACTATTTAAAATATTCATTAACACTATAATTTCTAACGCAAAAATCATTGCTGTAACAGTCTTCTACTATACGAGCAAAACGTGAAAATGTTCTTTGATAATACCGCATGTTCTTTCCTTAGAATATTGGACAAACAGCTCAGTGACCTCTACTTCATAAAAATCTTATAATATTCTTCTTGTGTTTTGTAGTTCTGGTGCTGGTGATAGTGGCATACACTCGCAACCGTCGTCCCGACCACAAGTACGGCCACGGTGACGTGGATGACGATGTGAGAGAAAACATAATCTCCTACGATGACGAGGGAGGAGGAGAAGACGACATGAACGCATACGATATCACGCCACTGCGGATACCGGTGGACGCAGCCACTGGAACTCCACTGGGTGACAAGCCCATGGGAGGAACGCTCACGAAGCAGCAGAGGCAAGGTAAGTACTTAAGGTCATATTCCTTAAATCTTTCAGGATCGAATGTATTTGATGCAGTGTAATTTTATGAGTGAGTTATTTTACAAACGAACCAATCGAATATCGCCACCTAATGGCTCTGGCCTCGCATACCGAAGGTGTCGGGTTCAGATCCTGGGTTAGGCATGGATGTTCGTTGTGGTTCGGAATCCACGTTAAGCTGTAGGTCCCGGCCTGATTAGACGTTATTGTGCAAAAAATAGGTCCTTAAGCGTACAAACAAACCAACTAATCAGATACCTGTTCTAGTAGTAAAAAAGCTTAACCTGATTCTGATTATTTCAAAATAGTTTTAAAAAAATTTAAATGACCAAAATTTAATGGACAGTTAAAAATTTGGATTTTTCCATGAGGGTCAAAACAAAATCTGATAAATTACGTTATAAAACTTTTTTTTGGGGGGGGGGAATAACTGAGAGTTTTGGTAAAAGTCTACCAATTTTCAAGTATGTACAAAACCAAATATGTATGCTTCTTAAAAACCACTCGAATTACACTGATGTAACTAAAGAACCTTTAGATAACTTTTTGGATTTGAAAAATATTGAACTAATTTTAATTTAGATTTTTTTTTTAAGACACTCCTCATTTGGTTTGGTTTGTACGCTCAACGACCTATTTTAGTACACAATAACGGCTAATCAGGCCGGGACCTACAACTTAACGAGGATTCCGAACCACAACGAACATCCATGCCTAATTTCAAGATTCGAACCTGACACCTTTGGCATTCGAAGGCCAGAGCACTAACCTACAACCATCAGGTTGGTCTTCCCATTTGGAATCACTAGTCCAGAAACTAGAGCAAAGGGGAAGGACAGTCATGAATTGCCAAACTTGGAAAAGAAAAAAGAAAAAAAAACTCAAATAATTTTAGGAAATGAGTTGCCTCACTGTTGATCCACAACTTCGGAAAGAAATTCCGCCATTTTGGAATATAGTAGCCAAAAAAAATTTTAAATATCCATAAATTTTAAAACAAGGTTCTTCATATAAATACAAGTGGAAGATTTGCAAAAACGTTAATTGGAAAAATAATAAAAATATATATAAAAAAAAAAAATTGAGTCTGATAGCAACAGGGTCACTTATAGCAAAATTAATTTAATCATAAAATTAAACAACTTCTGCATCTTAGTTTTTCCACAAATTAAGAATAAAGAGTTTCAATCCTTTTGGATCACTTCGCGCAAGTTTAAGATACACAGGATTAAATCAAAAGGTCTCGACATATTTCAAAAGCCAACAAACAGGCCTAAAAAAAAAAGAAAATTCAACCTTAGCTTATAATGATTTTACCGTAATTTTGAACTCTTCGCTTGAGATGAAAAAGACATCTATCTCAAGCGCGCATTTATGCTCTTATGCGGGATTCGGTACCATACTCCAGTGAATGGGAACAGACACTGAAGTATACTGTTGACATGATTGAACTTGAAATTTAAGAGCAAGTCCTAGTAAGGATTATTCCCCATACTCGCTATGATACTATCTTTTCTAGCCCAGTGCATTTATAAACTACTTTCTATAAAATCTTGAAATTCGGCGAGTAGGTACAAAAAGGATCACTTAATGAAATAACATAAATTAAAAACTAGATAATAGCGTCTAATATATGTTATTACTTTCAATTACACATATGTAATACATAGGGTAATGGAAGTATAGGATTCGGTAAAAAAAAAAAACTTTTTTTTTTTTTTTTTTTGCATTTCTCCACGTTTTGAAACATCCTAATCTCAAAATAAGTGATCTAGAAAAAATGTCTGTCTGTGTGTACGTGGTCAACATAATTCCCGAACAAATTGACCTATGATGTTCAAATTTGGTGAGCAGATTGGTGATGGCCCAAGGACCTACCATTAAGGTTTTCGTCAAAATCGCGCATGCGCATAAGGTAGCTGCCATTGAAAAAATCATGTTTTTCAATGATTGCTAAAAAACGGCTCTCACGATTTTGATAAAAATCGTTCTGCTAATGCCTCTTAAGGTGTTCTAAGCATCCCCACCTCTGAAATTCCCGTAACAATGCTTTAATGGCGTAAAAAGTTGATAAACAAATGCTTTCAACAGAGTTCTCTTTTCTTGAGTATAACCTAATCAACAATCGTTTTTTCTTCTCTCCTAAGTTTCACTTATAATAAAGGATAATATAAAAATTATCGAAAAGTATATCGCCAAAATCATCAAGAGGTCAACGGTGTTTTGTTTTTTTTTTATAGACTCATATAAGAATTATCGCCAAATTTGCCATTTTTTTTTTTTAATCAAATGATGAAAATATAAAAACGACAAATGACACAAATCCACATCAGTAATATAGTGTAATTTAATAGTGCGATGTTCCACACCCCTAGTTTTATATTTGAAATCCTTACGTCAATGCATATGCAGTGGTCCAGGTTTTGTCTATTGCTATTTTAATTTTAATTTATAATAGATAGTCATTAAATGAAAACAATATGTGTCATTTAATTAAGTGATCTTTTTCGTACATACTCGCCATATTTCAAGGTAGTTATATAAAGTAGTTTCTAAATGCACTGGACTAGAAGATTGTAACATAGAGAGTATAGGAAATTATCCTTACTAGGGCTTACTCTTAAGTATACAGTAGGTTTGAGGATTAAATAAGGTTTAAACTATGTGACTGTTAATAGATTTTAATACATGCGCTTGATTAATTTACTGACTTATCGAATAGAGTCGAATTAAATTAAATTGGAGGATTAACTGAATTTAATAGAAATAAGTCGAATTAAATAAACAAAAATTTAAATTTGATACAAATAACTGAAATGGAGTCGAAATGAATCCAATTATGATGAAAGACGAGTATTGAATGAAATAGAAAGAGATATGAATTAAATAAACTCAATAGAAATGAATTAGAAAAATCTATCAAATTGAAATTGATACAATAAACTTGAAATAAATCATTCTTTTTTATAGATAAACTAGTTAGATTAGAAAAAAAAAAAAAAAAAAAAATTGTCAAATAAAGTTGAATTAAGCTTAAATAAAATGGAGTTAAATTAAATGCATTATAAGTATACCAACCAAGTATTGACCAACCAAGCAAACAAAATAAAACCTCCAAAAGAAGTTAAAATTGTTGCTATAAATATGGAGTGAAAGAAACGACTTGTGCAATTCCAAAATCACCTTTGTGCATGCATATTAATCCAAATTTAGTTGAATACATAATTTTCTTCTAAAATTCCTCGTTAAACACGTCATAAAGCCATTTACAATCAAATAACTTCGTTCTCGATTATAAAGCCTCATAAGTTATGAAAAGAAAGAACGCAATTGGAAAAAAAGTATCATTTTACACGTTGACTGCCACGAAATTTTCACAATTCCGGTCAATGATTACAAAGAAAAGCCAACACTTGGCGTGGAAGATGGTTTTAAAAATTATCACAAAACATAAAAATTTATTTCCTTGTGTAAACTTTTTCTTTTGTAATAAACTTTGTATAATTGTATTTTCTATTCATTTAAGCCAAACCTGATTTTTTATTCTACTTCCTGAGGCCATCCATTCATTTACACTGTTATACACTGCACCATGTCCCAAAAATATAGACAAAGCATAAAATACAATTCACAGTAAAAATAAGAATGGGATGAATTTTTTTTCATATGTGTATAATTACAAACAGTACATGAAATACAAGTTAGGGTTAGTTTATTAGAAAAAACAACAAATGCCGAATTTATTTAGAAAAACAGAAAAAAGGGTGTCCCATAATTACAGACAATATTTGTTTGATGGGTTATATTTAGAGTTAGGGAACACAGTTACAAATATTAGCATGTAATCGTATTTCCATTGCCTTTAATCACTTCAAATACACAGTTTTCCATCGAAAGTACTAAGTTTTGCAATACCTCTGGGAGCAGTTCATACCATGCTTGCGCTATCGCTGCTTTAGCGTCCATTTTCATATAATTTTCGTGATGTCTCCACACGTTCACCATTGGATTTAAGTCCGGACTAAGCGATGGCCAGTCCATGGCATTGATATTATTCTTATTGAACCACATATTTGTCGAGTTAGACACGTGAATAGGCGCCCTGTCTTGTTGAAATACACGATTTGGTTCTCCCAGCAAATCCAGTAGTGAAACAAATTTGGCCTCTGATGTTTGCTGATAGTCCTGGGAATTCATTTTCTTGCTACAAGTTGACAAAAATGTTTGTCCATTAAATCCAAAACCACCCCAAGTCATTACTGATCCGCCCCCTTGCTGTCTACTAAAAAAAAAACTTCTTGGTTCGCTTCTTAAATCAAGCTAGTAAAATTTATATCCATCTGGTTCATCCAAGCTTCACTTTTTCTCGTCACTAAATATTGTTGACCGCTATTTATCATTGTCAGACATCATTTTCTTTGCCCAGTTTAAACGTCCACTTTTGTAGTGTATGGTGTCTTCAACATTTTCTTGAAAGTTATTCATTTAGATTCCAGTATTCTTCTGGGAATGGGTATTTTTTGACACTCCAAATGACATACTCTTTCTAGATGCCATGCTTAATGATTCTGTCCCTGCCCGTAGATATTATTCTTTGTCGACCAGGTCTTTTCTTACAAGATAACTTGTCGCCATTATACAAAATTTTGTAAACACTTCTTACAGATCTCTTTAAAACCTTGGATATATAATTTGGATGTATCCTTTACTTTTAAATCCAAAACTTTGATGATCTCCTCTTTCGAAATCTCTTTACCTTTAAGCATTTTATCGAATTTGTGAAAACATCGATTTGTTAGTCGAAAACAAGCGGAGAATTAATCCAAACCAATAAAAGACAGAAAAGAAGACGATAAATACTTTCAAGAAATGTAAATAAATAATCTTCTGCTGAAAAAAATATTTAACAAATAATATTTCTAACGGAAGTCAGACGATGTCTATATTTATGAGACAGGCAAATTTAAATTTTTACACAGTTTCAATTTTCTAATTTTTTACAATAAAACCAAACAAATTAATTAAAAAAATATTTGAATAATTTCTGAAAATGCATGAAAGGTATTTTGGCTTGGGATATAATTTTTGATCGGTGTCTATATTTTTAGGACAGGCTGTACGAGTTTCCTCGTAGCTGTACAAATATGGCAAGTAATGAAGGGACGAGATTACTCGTAGTAAGCGTCCTGGCCAAGTAAACAACCTACGAGATATCTCGTAGTTGACAGTCAACGTGTTAAAATCATTTAAAGTGAACTTGGTTGGTTTTACTATAGGTCAGGTCAAATTACGTGTTCTAACATGCTCGGTTTCTTTTTTCAGTTCCCCCTGTCGTCGGAGGAGATGGAGGCGTGTGCGGCGATCTGATCCGCGACCACCTGGACAAGGCGGACCACGACCCGAGCGCGCCCCCTTTCGACGATCTACGGAACTACGCGTACGAGGGTTGCGGCTCCACCGCCGGCTCGCTCTCTTCACTAGGAGGTGGAGGATCCGATGCAGGCGGAGGTGGCGGGGCAATAGAGGGAGGCGGAGAAGACTTCGACTACCTGAACGGATGGGGCCCGCGATTCCAGAAGTTGGCCGACATGTACGGAGGCGAGAGCGGAGAGGAGGACTAACAACTTCCACCTCCTTTTCCTACGTAACACCCCACCTCGAAAATAAAGATGCTAGTCACCTGTGCTCTTTGAGAAGATACATACAACGCAGAGAAGAGATTGACCTTTGAACTATCCCGTACACACACACACACACTACATTAGAGCGACACACACTCTCGTGTAATTGTTTTACTTTTTGACTGCAACTGTACCTTTAATCAGGGGATTGCCAATAGAATCGGTTTAATAAAGTCAACTGTATTGCTGCTTGGCTACAATTCTATCACGTATGCATTCGTTTTATTAAAAAAAAAAGGTATCCTGAATGTCAATTGAATCCAATTTCATTTCTAGAAGTCGACAGGTTACTGCTTGGCTGCAATTCCACCAACAGCACGCGTCTTTCTCCGTTGAAGCAGTGGTTTTGAATGTCAATAGAACCAGTTTCGACAATTGGGGACTGCATTAACTGTTTGGCAACATCTTTTCCCGTTAATCAGGGGATCTGGATGCCAGTAGAATAAAGTTTCCAAAAGTCGACATGATTACCCTTTATCTGGATATCATCAATGTTTTTTTCGCCAACAATGCTAATTGTGAACTTTATAACTGTCATGGAGCGCAAAGTATCCACGAAAGATGTCATTGAGTAGTGATTCCGTCGGTGTCCAAAGTGATCGTATTGGACTCCACAATGGTAAAAAAGTTATTTATGAGCATATAGGTAGGATATTTTCAATGGTTGTTAAAGTATGCCTCAATTTGTGAAAAAAAGAGTTTACGCCATTCGTAGACGCGCATGGTCTGAAAATACAATGGAAAGCTGATATTGGTATGGCTTAGTGTACTGCTTTAGAAAAATCGATTTAAAAAAATGAACACTGAAAGTATATCCTCCATTGGTTGCGAAACTTTTTCACAAGTTTATGGGCAAACTAGCTCTACAATAGGACTAATAACATGACTCTTTTGAGATATTTCTTTCGACAGATGTACGTTCAAATCTAGAAATGTTAGGAGTTCCCTCAATTTATTTCCGTGTGTGTGCGCGCCTGTGCATGTGTTAGAAGTCGTAGATGCAGCAGAGCAACAAAAAGAACCTTCCACTAACAAAATAAATCAAATCTCAGATTTCGAATAAATGCTTTTCCTTTTTGGTCAGATGAATTTGTCAGCAATCTTCAGGTTTGTTCAATGTGAAGATAAATAAAAATAAAAACTGCTACTTTTCCGTTGTTCGAAGACATCTGCACTCATGAATTGGAACGAAAAAGAAAGGCACTGGAACATTTGATTCAATCACCGTTTGACGACGACTCCAATCCAAAGATAAGCGGAGGAACAATCTTTAATCGTTTATTTATTGTTTCATTTTCAACCAATCATCACACCCGTAGCCTCACACTTGTTCGAAAAACAAAAGTGCTCTTGGACTAATCACGAGAAAATGAACGCGTTGTCAATTGGACTTCGAAACCATTTTCGCCGGATGCTTTAAGTGTTGCAACTTTGACCACATTGTAAAGAACTGTACTACAAGAAACGTAAGTGTAAAGAGGTGTACTCATTTCAAATTAACGCATTTTCATGACGTCACTACTTAGACAATATTACATGATACATTCGGCAAACTGGTCATCTAAGTGGTCAAACAAGAATTTAGCTCAAACAAAAGATCCCGTTTAACCAATCACATTCGAGGCCTTGCCTCGTACTGACGTCGTGAGTATCTTGTATTTATACTTAGACGCCTTAGTGTAGACCACAAATGATTCAAAAACCCTTGACAGTCGCTATCTTAAATCACAACTTGGTATTCGACACCATAAGTTAAGCCAGCGAAAATGGTTTCGTAGTTTTGACCATTTTCGGGTCTGTTTTGTGTGAATGCATACTTACATTCATTAAAGTCTGTCCACAGACGAGGGTCTCCATATGCCAATCTCAAATATTGGGGTATAAGTATTATATTCTTTGCTTATATTTTATTGCAATATGTTTCTTCTTCATAAAGTTAGAAAACCCTATGAATGAAAACCCTCCTGCCCGTTTTTAAAGTCCTATTTCCCCACTTTTGGGTGTCAAATTGACATGTATTCCAGAAAAAGCCTCAAATACTTAAGTTATGTCAGAGAAAATATTTAATATATAGTACACACTCCCTACACAAATTTATTGAGTAGATAAGAAATTTTATTGAATAAAATTGTTCCAATATTGACTAGGACCTAATAGTTTGCTTTTTCGAAAAAAAATGAGGTTTTATTCGTAAGATAAGTTCAAGAGGTAATTGGATCCTGCCCAAAATTTTACTCTTTTTTTTTTTTTACTACAGCGACTGTTTAACCCTTACGCAGTCCATTTTATAACAGTACATTTAAGTGTACTCCTTTCCAATCAACCACATATTCATATGTATTTAATATTAGTACTGGTACTGGCACGTTTGTAACATTCAGTTATAACTCTTTGTACAAGATTAGTCAAAGTGCATTTGTATATGTGATTTCTAGTTACTTATTAATGATATATGAAGTTAACTTTACGCTACATAAATTTTGAGCTCTGGAAGTCTTGGAATGCGCGTTTACTTTAGTAGTAATCCAACACCAATTGGATATTTAAAATATGAAAGTCTTAACTTTGGTCTTAGGATCACCATCATACCTTAAGCACTAAAAATAATTAGTGATTAAAAATGTATTGCGTGAATGGCACGTTAAAATACAACTAAAGCAAGGATGCTATAAAGTGACATAAGTCAAAAGGTTTACAGAATCGCAGACTGCATGTACTTGAAGCTGAAGGAAAACGGCATGAGATTCCTTACAAGTTGATCCTGACTTATATCACTCTTCCAGTTTCAAGGTCTTTGAACTTATGATTCTATATACACGTTAAATGAAAAGGTGGTATATATCAATAAATCAACTTAAATGTGTATTTCGTGGATGGATAAATAATTAAACCTAAAATAACTTAGGATTGATGAGTCATTCCAAGACTTTCCAGACTTAGAATTAATCCTGCGTACACTTGGCTTTGCCTACCCTCATGTGCAAAGGTGAACATTTAGAAAAATTGTAACTTTTTACATAAAAGGTCTTGTGTATGCAACATACATGGGTGGAAATTTTTTTAAGGACTTAGATGATAAAAAAATGTAGATTGGAAAAAAAATGAAGTGGAGAAAAAAATGTAAACAAAACGCTTATCAGCCTCCATTTTCCAGTGTAGTTTGACCAGAATGTTGTGCACGTTTTATTGTTCTTTAACTATACATATATAGCACCATTTTATCTTCGACAAGACTTGGAAAAAAAAAAACTTTATAATTTTTCACAGATCTCAGTCTTTGTGTGCATGTTACCAACTTAAGAGTGGCGCCTTTGGAACAATTTGGCGGTGCTTTCGAATTTAAAATACGATACTCAGAAAAAAAATTTAAAATTCGTATCGTCTGATCTCATTGAAAGTCACCGAATTCTCACTTTGTAGCTAGCTACAAATGTGTTTGTGTTCTACATGTGGTTGAATCTTTAAAAAAAAGTAATTTAAATTCTGATCAATGTTTTAATTATCACTTAATTATTCTCTAAAGATTTTTTAACGACAAGTGTACAATACAAAGAATGCCTGAAACCAAAATTTGCCCAATTAGATAATTTTATGAAAGAATAAATTGCACTTATAAGAAATTCTATCTAAGGCAGCCTTGATTATTGCAAACATAAAAAGTTTCAATCTGTAATAAAAGTTTACAAAATTCAATTATACAATATAAATTATACACAGATCTACTTCAAATTTTAAACTATAAATCTTATTGTGTTGTGTGAAAATTTAATCATGGATGCATTTCCAAATTTAACGGTAAACTTTAAATACTACTCAGGTTTTTAAGACATCAAAAATTAAATATTACTTTATATATAACAATGTCTAAGTGTTTTGTTAGTATGAGATTAAGTGGGGTCTTGTTTAAACTCTATGCATTATCATTTTGTACATTCCATGCTGTGTGACCTTTTATGTTTGGTCGTGAATGAACTATAGTTTGTATATTTCTATACTTAGCATGTAATACTTCTTGTCATGAATAATTTTGTGCCAATGTTTGTTTTTCATCTTTGTGTTCGTTCAGTTTAAATGAATTAATAAAGAAAAATCTGGTCGTTTTATAATATTGATGCTTTTTTATTTATGATGTTGCATTCAAATACTTGTCAGTTTTGTCTAAAAACAATTACTCCAAGTTTTTGTACAAGATCTGACATATATAGGGATTGATTCACGAAACTGGAAAAATAAGTTACTTTTTGTACTGCGTTTTTACACAAAGAGTCCTCAATTTCAATAAATTCAGAGGGAAAGTGTTATCTGAATGATTTGTAATATTCAAATTAACTCTTAATACATCTAAATCTTAAGATAATCTAACGATTTGCAAATTTTTTATATTTACCTCAAATTTCATTTTCAAAGCAAAATTGTGTAACCTATAATTGAGGCATTGAGTGCCAGAGCGGACCATCCCACAATATTTTATTTTTCTAGTAGAAAGCTGTTTCTACTGTTTTATCAAAACCATCCATAGCAAATGTGGCTTTGACCAGCTTAGTTAGCCATTATATAAACCACATTTGACAGAAATTGTTTTAACAAAACAGGGTAGAAATAGTCTTCAACTAGAAAATAAACATTGTGGGGTGGTCCATTATGGGGATTAACGCCTCAATTTAGTTGCAACACTAGCATAAAAAAACTTACCTTTCAAATTTATTTTCTAACGACATCTCTCGGCTATTTTAAATTACCCTTTCAAAATGTTGACAACTAAAAACAGCCTTAAACATAACACAGCTAGCTACTTAGTATAATAATTTATTAATTTCCTATAAATAAAAATACTTACAAAAATATACATCATACATTAAAAATACAGAAAAATACAAGCTATGTATAAAATATCTATTGCAATGGTCAAAGTCTGAAAATTATGGTTTTCTAATACATTACATCATCATTTTAATGGCATCTATCTACATAGATACAGTTTTGAAGATAATGTTCTCTAAGTACTTGAAAATAAAGTGTCCTATTCAACCCTCTATTGCATGACTTTTTCTTTATGATGTAACTATTGGTTACGTAACTGGTGTTTATTACAAAAAATATACCAATAAAAATACTTCATGTATAAACAATCTTAGTATGACTGATATAATTAGTTGCAATAAAATATATTATTACTCAAATTTTATTACTAAGTTGTGTAGCATATATGCTACACTATGCACTAGAAAGTTAAAGTCGGATAGTGGTATTTCAGTTTCTAGTTTTATTATAATTTTATTTGACTACAAACTGAGTTACAAGTACCTGACAATAAATAGGACACTTTATTTTACCAGTACTTAGAAAACGTTGTCTACAAAATAGTTATGTAGATAACGTTGTTTGACATTAAAGCAACAATGTTATAAAAGTCAGTCAGCAAATTTAAAAAAAAATTATTTTTTTATCACAAAGTGTCCTTTTATCTAATAATCAATATAGTAATTTCGATGCAACACTTTTTTCTCAATTTATACCTAACTATGTTAATTTTTTTTGTAATTATTAGCATGTAAATAATTCATCTCACAGCATAAAAAAAATCCATCATTACTTTATCATCAGTCTACTGAACCTCATAATTAGTTCTGCTGCCATCCCGTCCAGTCCCAGGGTATACACACCTCCCCGTCCTGTAGTACACAGTAGTAGTGTGAAATGCGAAGGCGGCTCCCTCGTAATACTGAAGCAGAGGGAAGGAGGAGGAGAAGTCGGCGGAGGCAGGAGGACATCAGCTCCGGAGTGATGTTGTCGTCCTTCGAGAGCGAGGAAAGCCCGAGGCGAGACATGCACTCCGAGTGGAGCCTGCGTTCTTCGCCTTTCATCCTAAAAATGAAAAGAGTCGCAGCAATTGGGTCTTAATCAATGTCAGCGGAAAAGTGATCATTATATTATCACCGCTATTACAAAAATAGGAATTTTACAGGAAACACAAAAAGCCTAATTGATTTCAGTATAATGAAGCTTATTAACTTGGAACTGGAGCAATATTGTTAAATAATAAATGTTACAATTCTTTGTTTTCAATGCGATAAGCATTCCTTGATACAATAGGAACCTTAACTCTGTTTTGAGAAGTTTGGCAGTTGTGTCAGTGTTCCACCACAGCGACAATATTGTGATGGCCTCCCTACACAATTTATACAGCCATATACAAACACTACAGATATATGTGTGAAGTGTCAAGCAAAAGATAGAGTGCATCCTAGCTTCAAGAGTTTTGTAATAGAGAAATATAAATAGGTGCATTAAAGACACTTTTTGGTGCAGAAAAGGGTATTCTTCCATTTGACGGGTACCAGATAAAAATCGCCACATTTTAGGGATACCTCATTCCAACTAATAGCCTTCAAATCCTTTATCATTCTTTTAACAAACCTTTATCGGTAAAATATTTAGGTTAGACAATACTAACATTTATACATAATTTAAACAAGTAAACGTTTAGGTTTGGCGCCAACTGATATCCGTCTGGCGGAAGAGTATCCAGTCAAAAAAGCCAATGTTGGAGTAGTTAACTTGAGCATTAATTTAACTATTTTAAATAAAATGTTTGATTATGCAACTAATAATTTTTTTCAAAATGGCTCATTACTATTCATCGTTTCAATTTGGCTAAGAAATTTTAAAAAATCAGTCCACAGTAAAGTAGTCAAAATAAAAAATATATACAATAACTGTTATTTAACCTGAAAAAATTTTTGGTTTTGATTTATTGCTGAATCGGCAAGGTTTTTTTTTTCAGAATTAGATTACCTAAATTGCAAAATTGTTAAAATACAGCAATTTTAAAGCAAATCGGCTAAAAATTGGGTGTTTAGAATAGTAATGAATTGGAGCAGGTCAACATCCCTTATTTCATCAAAATGAGCATCCATACCAATCCTCAATCAGAAATACCCAACTATACTACTAGATGTTCATTTGCAATTTACGCAAGCCTACAGATGCTATTTCGACAGCATTGACAGAAAATGCCTTTGGAAAATTATGGGATTCTATGGAATTCCAGAAAAGATCATAAACATAATCAAGGAAATGTACAATGGGAGTAGTGCCCAGGTACTTGTAAATGGTGAACTAACCGAGAAATTTGAAATAAAAACAGGAGTAAGACAGGGATGTGTGTTGTCGGGTTTACTGTTTATCCTTGTCTTGGATTGGGTAATGAGGAAAACAGTAGAAACTACCCATAGGGGAATAAGATGGGACTTTAACACATTTCTTGAGGACTTGGACTTTGCGGATGATATTGTTCTGATGTCATCCAGATTCCAAGATATACAGGAGAAAACTGGTCACCTTGAAGAAAATGCCAAAAAAGTTGGTTTGGCAATAAATGAAAATAAAACCAAAGTAATGAAAATAAACAGCAATAATAGGTCAAAAGTAATCATTAACTCCAATGAAATTGAAGAAACAGATAGGTTTACATACCTTGGTTCCATAGTAGACTCACTGGGTGGAACGGATGAAGACATCAAATGTGGGATTAAAAAAGCTCAAAATGCTTTTAGAATGCTTTTTAAAGTATGGAAGTCATCAAACTTAAACATTTCTCTTAAATTAAAAATTTATAATGCAATAGTAAAGTCAATACTACTATATGGCAGTGAAACTTGGAAAACAACAAAGCAACAGGAAAATAAATTGAACGCATTCCATACTAAATGTTTAAGAAAAATTCTGAAAATTTATTGGCCGCAAAAAAATTTCAAATCGTGATTTATATATCAAAACAGCAGATAAACCCTTAATCAATGACCTAAAGAGAAAAAGATGGCATTGGGTCGGCCATTTTCTTAGAAGGGACCCCAAATCCAATGAACGAATCGCCCTAACATGGTCTCCTGATGGTAAAAGGAAGAGAGGACGACCAAGACTGACATGGAGGCGAATGATCTTGAAGGAAAGAGACAATCTCGGTTGGCCAAGCTGGGCTGTTGCCAGGGAGGCCGCGCTGAACAGGAGGGACTGGGTTTCGACAATTGCGGCCTCATGCGCCTACAAGGCGTGAAGAGACTCGAGGCAAGGCAAGGCTACAGATGCTACAGAGAAGTGCGAAATCTATCATTTTTAAAGTCTCAAACGAGTTTAAATAAGAATATAAAAACTCATCCGAGTTTCAAAATTTAACCAAAAGAATGTTTAGAGGCTAAAATGTGAAGAAAATTAATATCTTGAATTCGAACTACAGTATTCCCACTAAAATCACAGAATGAAACTCAATGACTTTTCATGGACATTTTCATAAGGACCTAAATAATATTTTTAAGGACTTTCCAAAATTAGTTTTCAGGCATCATTTAATGTGTGACTTAACAGCTGCTTCGGTCATGGCGCTATATCAATATCTGCCACGCAAAATTTGCATTTTGCCTTACGAACAGACTTTGATGATGTTGCAATCCATTCTTCATATGCACGGCCATAGCACATTAAATGTGCAGTTCCTGGGAGCAGTATTTGTAAGTTGCTTCTGCTAGGGGGGGGGGGGGGGGAAAGACAGCTTGTTGGTTGCCAACTTTTTTGTCAATATAAATAGCAGAAAATTCATTTGTGGTACAGATAAATTGTGATTCAGCATAGATATTAGAATTGAATTTTTATAGATATGGCAGTTGTTCTATACAACATCAGTGAAAATCAAGGACCTTTAAGAATTTTCAAGTATTTTAAGGCTTGAAAAATAAGTTTAAAAATATTAAATCCTGGTAACAATTAATTTTCTTTGTCAGGTTTTGTTAATTTTTTGACTTGTTAAATTTCTAAGCTAGTCAGAACTTAGAAGTTTAAAACCAAATTTAATCGCCAAAATTTGTTATTAAACCCATTAACTTGGCAACATTGTTGTTGCAAAGTATTCCCAAACAGGCAATGAATTTTGTCACCAATATATTCAACAAACTAACCTACTAAGTGAAATCTATTTCTAAATCCTTTTGACAAATCGTCAATGAAAGTTGCTAATTATTATATGTTTGTATGGTAGATTCTAACAGACTGCTAGCAAATTATTTGCAAAGGTTTCAACTATTTGTACTTATGATGTATTTCAGAATTAAATACCACATTGGGATTTATCATAATTGAGATATTAGTAACTGCTTTTTTTTTGTAAACTCACTTGGCATACAGTTGTAGGCGTCGCCTGGCTTCTGTCATGTTTTTGCTGATAAAATCGACTAGAACGAATGCCGGGCAGGATGCTGGCACAATGAACTGCCCAGTAGGAGATAACATCAGAGGACCAGCTTCACTGTAAATGAAAACATGCCTTATAGTTAAACAAAAATTGCGTTATATTACGTATTTAAATTCTGCAAATATAAAAGATACATTTAAAACCTTTTCTTTAAAAAACGGTTTTTGTAGCAAAACAATATTCTTGAGAATTTTAGGGAGGCCCTAAAGAAATTGGAAATTGCAGAAATATATTAATGAAAAAAGATAAAATTTTAATATTTTAATATTAAAATTTTAAAATAATTATTATTAATATAATTAATTTTAATAATATTTAATAAAATGTCACGCTTAGTATATCTGTGTGCAACATTTTATTAATTTGCATTAAATCACTATACTTACTCATATATGAGATATGAGGAGAACTAGTAAGCCAATGAAAAAAATATAATACGATCAATTTTTAAAAGTTTAAATTTTTAAATAAACCTTTAGCCAAAAATATTAGGGCAATTCTCTGCTGTAAGCACGAAACATTTTGGCTCTTTTTTTCTACTCGGAAACAAATTAGAATACTAAAATTATTATGAATCTAGCAATTATTATTTTGTTTTATATAGCTCTACTTGTTGACAAAGTTATATGGAAAAACTATTGTTTTAAGTAGGTCAAATATGGATTTATATCGTCTGACGCACGGGACATGGCTCTGTCCCGTGCGTCAGATGATGTAAATGCATATTTAACCTATTTAAAATAATTATTTTTTCATATAATTTTGTCACCAAGTAAAATGGTATAAAATAAAAAGATAACTATTAGATTCATCTTAATTTTATAATTCTTATCTGTTTACGAGTAGGAAAAAGAGACAAAATGCCCTGGGTGTCAGCCAGAGAATTGCTCATTACATATTTGCCTTAGTATTCGTCATCTTCTTTAAAAAAAATTCTTAAAACTCAGATATTTAAAAAAAAATGTAAGGCAAAGAGTGAAAAAACCTTAGTTCATCATTCAAAACACCTTAACAGTCACCTTTACTGCAATAAATACCTCTACTGTTTAGTTAAACAATTAAAATAGATTTTTTTTTTTAACTTAACAAAATCCAAATAACTAAAATAATTACAGAAAAAGCATTCATTGAATAGAAAAGTAGGAAAAATGTATTTAAAATATTTTTATTAAAACTATTGGGCCAAAAATTGTAATTTAGATACTACTTATAAGCTACAAAACCATCATTTTTATACCTTGCAAATATTGAAAATTTTGTAGTAAACATGATAACATTAAATATAAAATTAGTTTACTTTGAAAAAATATTTCTTTAAAGTTAGAGCAATGTGATTATAATTTTAATCTTATTAATGTCATAATGAAAACAATTCTTTTTTTAGATGTTAACTCAGAACAAAAAAAGAATTCATAATTTAAACCTCATCAATGTAATATTTTAAATCTATAGTGCAGGACAACCAAAATCTTTGAAACAAAATAGTTGAGGGTTGCAACCATTTGAAATTTTAGATTTAATCAGATAAATCTCAATGAAAATTATTCCTTCAACATTCAAAAGAATACAACACTTCAAAAGAACTCATCCCAAATAAAGATTTTAACTCTAAAATATAACAATGTTTTCATAACACAGGGTTCCCACTCAAATCACAGAATGAAAATCAATGACTGTTAAGGACCTAAATAATGTTTTTAAGGACCTTTGAAAATTTGCTCTTAAGCATCATGGCTATATATAAATTTTCAATACAGTATACTCCACCAAAAAAGTTGCAAGTTGGTAGATGCGTAAAATACTACAAATATGTCAGAGAATTCCGATATGGTGTGGATAAGTGGCAGTTATGCGGGAATAGCAACACAAAATATTTAGAGTGTGAATTTAGTTTTAGCTGCATTAATATTAGTAAATAGAACTATTTTTGGTTTAAGTTTAATAATTCATAACCTTACGAGAACTCATAATTCAAAATTTAAAAACTAAACTCGTTTGGTTGTTTTCAGATTGCTGACGGCGCCAGACAATCTGAAAACAACCAACCAATATCAAAATGTTGTTTTCGTTAGTGAACCAGAAAATATGTAAATATTATATTAAAACAATAACTTGGACTTATTTTTTTAAAGTTATCTGGGCATTGTTATATTTTTTGTTATAATATTATAATATGTACAATCATATGTACAATACAATCATATTTTATTATTTACCTGAGAAATAAGTGTAACCATAAAGATCATACCATCATATATGTGGTCAAATTAAAATTAATTAAGAATAACAAAATACTTATTATTAATCTCTTATTTAATAGTATTAATTCTACGCATATCAAATTTAGTAATCTCATTTGATAAACCTAAAGTTTCAATCATCATGTCCGTGAATATCATCTCTTGGAATAAGTAGTCGCAATCTCTATATATTATCAGACGATCTCTGCCAGTCATAATTGGATTGTAATTAATAAGTTCTATGGGGGGGGGGGACATTAAGCGTTTAATGATTTCAATAATTTTTTCTCTGCTGATGCTGAAATATTGCATTCTGTGGAGAGTAACCCAAATATAATAACACAGAATATTTTGGGAAATGGGTACAATTCTGTTATTTTAAATTTAATCATATTTTCACTGAAAAAGATTCCTATACTAGACTTTAAGATTAACAACTCTGAATAATTTTTAGACTTAAAATATACTCTAACACAAAACATTCTGACAGGCATAGAAGACCGGTTCTGAATCATTTTAAGAGAGAGAGCCCTACTAAGGATCATTCTGTACACTCGCTATGTTGCAATCATCTAGCCCAGAGCATTTAGAAACTACTTTGTATAAGCCCTTGAAGTTTGGCGAGTCAGGTGCAAAAATTATCACTTAATGAAATGACATAAATTGTTTTCATTTAATGTCCATCTATTATAAATGAAAATTAAAAAAGCAACTGATTATAGCAGGTGGCGCCACTCCATATGCATTGGAGTAAGGATTTCAAATATAAAATAAAATACATTAGACGCTATTTTTAAGTTTTTAATTTGTGTCATTTTATTAAGTGATCATTTTCCTACCTATCCACTTAATTGCAAGGTTTTATATGAAGTAGTTTCTAAATAAACTGGGCTAGAAGATTATAACATAGCGGGTATAGGGAATGATTCTCAAAAGGACTTCATCTTAAAAATAGGAAAAAGCTATTACCATTCCACTACAATCTGCATGTCTCCCATCCTCCGGGGCCAGTGGTCGGGATAGCCATGTTGCCACCTCCTTCTGTAGAGGGCTGACGTCAGCTTCTGCAGTTGCAGAACGTACTGCCCAACCAGAACGGAAGGGCGGAACTTACGGTGGTCGACCCGAACTCCACGCAGAACTTCTGACAGTGCAAGTTCACAGCTGGGGATTTGGGATAGGAGGGGGTCAGATTGGTCAACGGAACGGATCATCTGGAGAAATGACACAAATAATTATTTAAACAAATTTTAGAATATGAGTATACAAGGCAACTAAATGCCATTTTATTTCTATGTGAAATTTTTATTTCTATGAAAAACCTTCAACATTTAAAATTTTAACAGGCAACTGCTCGCTGTCATTTCCAAAGTCACTTGCCACAAACTTAAAATAACAGTGCTTCATTTTAATAGCAGCCTTGGCAATAATAAACAGTTACCATTTTATACGAGCAATTCATTCAGTATCAAATTTCCTAAATCGACACACTTTCTTGGCATAATGCTAATTCACTTTTCTCGGAGGCTCACTAGAAAAAGAAAGCACCTAATAATGTGGCCATGTCCCAAAATAATTATCTTTGCATGCCCATAACAAACAAAGAACACTGCATCATAAATTATAGATTAGAAACAATATCTCTGACAGAATATCATTCATAAATTATTTTAAATAGCTTTTAGGGAGAAGAGTAAAGCATGTACTATGGCAGTCTAAAATATATAAATATATATAATTTTTTTTTGTTCATATCCTATTGATAACAGTCTATGTTTAAAGTTCCTTTATAAAATGTTTTCATAGTTCCACACACGAACATTTGTGATAGAAGGTTTTAAAAAACAATAACAGGGAGGCCACCAAATTAAAAAAAAAATTCCTTGGTAATTCCCTGATTTCCTTGATAGATTTCAAAAAAATTCCATGATTTTACAGCAAACTTTTTATTAAATTTACCCAATTTTTTCAGGTTTTCCAGATGTGTAGACACCGTGATCAAATAGAACATGTATGCTAATGACATGCCAATACACCAATTTTTAAAAAAAGTTTTTCTTTTAATGAAAAGTTTAAATTATTCAGTAATACTTTTAACGATTACCACCACAAATCTCGGGGTAAATGGCGCCAAGATACGGATAAACGGGAAAACGTCCTTAAAAATAATAAAAAATGTCCCTTATTTTCGTGAATTTTTGAAAAATTCCCTCATTTTTTCCAGAACCAGAAAGCTCCCTGACACTTCCCAGATTTCCAGGTTCTGGGGTCATTCAGAATAAAATACTTGGCTAAAACATAGTTCTTTTGAATAAATGTTAGTTTTTCTTAAATGATTAAAATTTATATATTATTTCTAAAAGATTTCTTGAGTCAGTCACAATTTTTTAACAATGGCTGAATGGAAAATTATAGTTAAGGTCATTAAAAAAAGGCACATGTAGCATCATATTTCTGACAAAAAAAATAAGGTTAATATAGTGGATAGAGGGTGAACAATATCAGTACAAGAGATCAATATTAGACAATAAACTAACCCAAACTCCATTGGAATTAATTTACTCTTTTTACATTCACAAAAGTAAAACTTTTAAATAGCAAAAACTATACTACAGTAGGAATCGCTGGGACTTGGGTGATTCCGGATTTCGGAAGAATACGGATTTTAAAACATATCATTGTTCACGCACAAAATCAATGAAATAAAACATATAAATGGAATAAGCTAAGAAAAATCCTAATATAACTTGATGTGGTTTTGAAAAACATTTGTTTTAAGGTTAATAATAGTTTAATTGTTGTTTTGGTAACTTTTAACATTTGTTTAAGGTTGTTTTAATAGTTTGGCTAAACTTTTCTCCTGGAAATGTCCGGATTTCAGATATTTTACTGAACAGGGTGTCCAGCATAAAAGAAGCCCAGCATTTCAGATTGTTGTCCAAATGATCGTCCTGTAGATTTACATTTGTCTTATTCCTTCAATTCATAATTATTTAACACATAGCCATTTAATACAAAAACTAGGTTTACAAACATAAAATACTTCTAATGTCGAACTTAACAATTTCCAAACGTACTTTAGAATATAGTAGGTAAACAATTTATCACTTTTTGTTTATATTACAAACTTTTTTTTTTTAAATTATAGATTAAGAATCACACAATTATTCAACAAAATTCTTGTGCACCACATCTATTGCAACATAAATTTTATTGTAAAAAATAGATGTCAAATTTGTTGAATTTCTATAAATTCATATACAATAATTTCCCACCTCCAACCAATTGTTCCGCACATCCTCACTGCTTAAGATGACATGGCCTTCAAAACTGACACCCGTTTGACGACCGAAGACAATGGTGCGTCCTTAGGAGGGACAAATGCCAAATATTAGTCAAATGCCAAACATCAGTAAAATATCAACTAAAAGAACAATTATAATTGTAATGATGTTGTTTCATACCATTCAATATATTGCATAAATATCTAAGCTTATTCTTAGAATTTTTTTTAAAAAATCTTCAAGCACTTTCCACTAAAAAAGTAGACAAATAACATTCCTCCACTGTAATTTAAGAAACATAACTTAACTATACATTTGTTGGCTGGAGAATAATATAAGAGAGGACAGTATTTTCAATTAAAGAAACTTAAAGACACTACAAAAGTTTTTTAAAAAATATCAGTTGCACAATGTTTAAGCATTATTCTCTAGACTGTTAATTCATAAATATTTTTTAAAAAATTGATTGGGTACATTTAAGATTCTCCCACGTGTACCAATCTAAATCTTGTGTTTAAATTCTGAAGCAAAAAATAGAGACTAGATGTATGTATCAAAATTTACAAAAATCAATTACCACAAATAAAGAAATTAAAAATAAACCATTCATTTAAGGTTAGAAAAGGCATTAGATAAAAATAAAGAATACAAAATGATAGTCTTTTTTAACAAACTAATAATAGTGTGGTAGCTAGTTAATATTAACAATCTGTAATTTACTGTATTTTATTATCTTTACTAATACATTTTATATTTAGATTTATAAATTTCAAGTATGGTATTTTTCACTTCAAATAGCAAATTCATTGAAAACGACTTTAAAACACATCTTTAGCATTTAGAAAGTGAGAATCAAATGAATGTAGAATCGTCGCCAAAAGAGCACTGAAAACTAGTATTGTATTGAACAGTGGGAATTGTGCTGAGCTTAGCCGAAATTAAAATACCATGGGTGTGTAATATTATAAAACCGTCTGACTCGATGACTAGCAATACTGAATATTAATTATGAGACTCACTGTTAGAAAAGTGCTGACTTAAACGATTCTCACATAAGTAAGCTGTGTGTGGCTAGTTACTGAATAAATCGGTGAAAGATTATAAATAATAAAATACACTCTTTGAAAGGAGGAATTAAATTAAGGTTGATGCTCAAGAGTGTCAATAATATTTTTAAATGCATTATTCTTTTCACGTGAATTTTGGGACGTATATTTCAGTGTTATATCTTTAGTTTTGAAATACCACTAATATATATACATAGAAGAATCAAATATATACAAGACAAAAGATTAAAAAAAATCCCAAGTTCAATATGAATAAATACTAGGGCTGGCCGATTTAGAGATTTCATAAATCGATTTATCATCAGTCTAACATCGTGATTTAGTGATAAATCGATTTAACGCCACTGTAAAATATGTGCCTATCTGTACCCCCTCTCCGCCCCCCGTTACCCGTAATTACACTTATTTCTTCTTTTTTTTAGCAAAATAATTTTAAAGAAACAGAATAATGCTAAAATATGATCGGTTGTAGCTTTTAGTTTCAGAAAAAACATGATTTTAAAGGATATTTTGGTTATGAAAAGGAAGCAAATGAATTTGAATTATCTAACGTTTAATCTCGGAAGATCATTCAGATATCGGCAAATTAATTCAAACTAATAATAATAATAATGTATCGAAATATGAACATTCGCCAAAAGTTCATAATTCACACGCACACACACAAAATGCATTACATGTAAACTAAAATCCGACGTACTAGAATCGAGCGTGCGTCTCCTTGAATGAACCTTTCCGTAAATCGGAAATGGTGGTGATTTAGCTAACAGGGCACATGCGCTGCTTAAGTCGAATTCTGGAGCGATATTTGGAACATCGCGGTCACAGATGTCGGCGTTGTATTGATGTAATGTGTTACATCGGAATTTCGATATTTCGCAAACGATGTTAGCTCTAAATCGCATCGTCAAAATTAGTACTAAATCGATACTTGCGTTACATCGATATGAAGCCCAGTCCTAATAAATACTACACATAGCACCACTTTACTAAAACTATTAAGCAAAGGTGCAACCAAGAGAAACATCCACAATGGAAGACTGACCAGCCAGTACCCTCATGTCATCCGGATGCTGAAGTGCCAGCCCCTTGAAGCTCAGTAGGCAACCCCTGAAGTGAGTGATGCCCCAGCCGCAGTCCCACACTACATCTTTCAGCCGTAGAGAAGCCTTCATCTCGCGGCTCAGCCGATCCGTCTCCTCTCTCAGCGGCTGACTTTTGTGAAGGAGACGGAGAGCTTTGTCAAGGTTCTCGTTCAGCCAAAATCTGCAAAAGTAATGTGGAACTTGAATTTGTAATTTTTTTATATCACAGAGACTGCATGGCTGTTAATTTTGGGCTATTAGAAAAACTTTTGAAAACTCTCTTTAACTCCTAAAGAGTTCTACATAACTTAGTCCTTTAAACTCCCACAAAGTTACATTAAGGGGCTGCAGTGATATCTGTCTATAACGATACTGAAGGAATGTAGAAAAATATTGTTATACATAGATTAATCATGTATGTAAAAACCTGTCTATAACGATAATATGAGGGCTAAAAAAAATTTTTATAGACAGGTTTCAGACAGTTTGAGCATTTTGCACATCCAATGTAATGTATGCATGAATGTTGGATTGCATTTATAGATTTTATTTATTTAAATACTTTAAAAGACAAATATTTTATACAACAATTAATACAATGACTAATCCCATCATTACTGGGCACTTACTGCACATTTAATCCAAAGAAGGCATAACATAACTGATGAATTAATTTTGTAGAGACAAAGCACAAAACAATTATTTTTTAATGATTTGATATCGAGTTGACATTTGCTTTCACAATTTATCAAAGTGAAAATATTAGTAGAAAATTTTATTATATTTAGATAAATATTATAAAAGGGAAATGTAAGCATAATTTTACTGTTCAGAAAAAAAATATTTAAAAAAAATGTGTTAATGTTTGTTTGTTTACTTGCTGAATGAATTCAAATGCCCATACGAAACATTTGGGTAATGTTGAAATAAAAGCCTGTCGAGTTGAATTCGACCATTAGGTGTTGTTTTGGTTTCCAAGATAATTAAAAAAAAAAAAATTGGGATATATGTATACTATATGCTTTCTACAGAAGTAAAACCATCACTATAGACAGGTACATCTATAAAGTGTTTATCATTGTGGACAGGTTCATAACACATTGAGTAAATAGGAATTATGCCAGGATCAAACAATATATTATTATATGCAGCATTATTGTTATAAGGAGTATCCTTATACAAAGGTTTCACCGCATATAGTTAACTGCCATTGAATGACGTAACCAACCTTGAGTGGAAAGATACGGGAACAAATCACCTAAAGAACATACAGTAAAAACTCCAAAACAGGCATACTCCCTTACTAGCTGACAGAGAAACGCTGTAGTCAATTCAGGGGTCAAAGTGACAAAATAAGAATATATAGGATTTTTTCAAAAAAAATATAGGACAATATAAAACATCAAATAACTGCACACAGTTGCTACTGAACTTCAAAATTAACTCGTTATACATTTATATACTCGTTATATTGAATTTAAGAGAATAGAAAACACACCTTTAAAAAAAAGAAATTGCCTGATCCTGAATACGTGATCCGTTATTGCCTCAATATTCCATCCCTAAATCAAGTTTTATTAATTACATTATTTGCAATCACAAGTCTTTTGTTTTCAGCATTTTTAACTGTTCCAATTTCTTTAAGTATTTTCATTTTATCCCTGTTTGCAGTCTTTTGTTGATTCAGATTTACTGTTCAGTGTCGGCTGGATTGGCGGCGTAAAGTGTGAGATTTATCGCCGAATGTGGCGAACCTGGCACTTGGCTTTAAAGCAACCCTAGTGATCATTTTGGACACAACGTATTGACGTAATTTTCCATTTTGGCGATTTTTATGAAAAAATCGTGGCTAATATTCCGAATCCAGTACGAATTCTGCGCGAAGGCGATTTTCGCCAAAAAATGGCAGCCCTGCCATTTTTTAAGAGCAAGATAACTAACTGCCTATGGTTGCCATAATTTGGAGTGGTTTGATGTAAACAATTCGCGGCGCAGAATCCATACAGGATTCGGAATAAAAAAATCGCCATCCGACATCATACAGTAAATCTTAACCCTTTTGTTTCCTTTATCAATTATTGACTGATCACTCAAAATGTTCTTTAGTAGTCCTGCAAGTTAATCCCAAGTTGTTTTTATCCGTTTTTCCCGAGGCAGAGTTTTGTTGTTGCATCTCTCTCTTTGCATTATGGCCAATTAATTTATTACGTTGGAGGAGAAATCAGATCAGAAATTCAAGACCGATTGTTATGGAAATGTTCACATGTTTACAACTCTCACCGGTCCAGTAGAGTTGAGTTGTAGGTTATGCAGCACGTGACGTCACAAGAGATAAAACGCCGCGCTGTCTTTGCAAACATCGTTTTTGTCAGGTCTTTTTCACCTACGATCGCGCCAAAGAATCCGAAATATTAAAAAATGACAACAAACGGCGCCGTTATTACGAATTCGAAGAAAATATAGATCGAATCAATGTAGAAATATAGGATATATAGGACAATTGTAAAATATAGGACAATATAGGACGTTTTTACCGATTTTTAAAAAAATATAGGATTTATAGGACATATAGGACGTCTGCGACCCCTGTCAATTCCTTACACATGAGCAGTTTGCTGTTCCTATCAACCGGTGAAAATCTACCTTTGTGGTTGGTTGGTTTATACGCCAATCAGGCTGGGACCTACAGCTTAACGTGGATTTCGAACCGCAATGAACATCCGTGCCTAATCCGGCTTTCGAACCTGGCACCTTTGGCATGTGTGGCCAGTGCGCTAACCACAAAGCCATGAGATAGGTGCACCTTTTTTGATTTTTACCCTGCTTGCTAATCCCCCAACACCTGTAATTAGTTCAGAGAAGTAAATGGGTGGTCCCTTTGTCAACAGAGCCAATTTCTTCAAATCAGAAGGAAAGTTCATAGGTGGGCTAGATTTTTTATCTTAAATAACTTAACGTAATGGTTAAATGTACAGTTACCAATCAAAAAGTGTGGGCCCCTACACCTGTAGTCCTAACAGTGAGCCCTGCAGTAAACACAAAAATGACAACCAACGACAGACACACCTAGATAAGTCAGGTTTGGTCTGTAATTATCTCAACAATCCCCATTAGAAATCCAGTTGTTTTTCAAAATTGTTTACTCCAGTTTCACTTAGGAATTGACTGATGCAAGAGTTGAAAGTTAACAATCAAACGAATTTGAAGAAATAATTATTATCGGGTCAACTATTATGATTTTCGCTTACACACAAAAAAAATAATAATAATGTAACCTTGACTGCCATCTTAGAAATAAAAATTTCATAATTTTTTTTTTTTTTTTTTTTTATTTATTTTTTTAAATTACATTTTTTTATCCAATATTACGCAAAATTCCAGAAGAATTGTAATAAAGAAGAAAAAATCTCAGATTACCGAAAATCAATGTCTGGCTCATTCCTGATCCTCTCCTCTATGTCCTCTGCCGCCTTCCTTGCCTCATTCCACCAGGTGGTGTGGAAGTCCTCCTCGGAGGTGTTTCTGTGCCTTTCAGAAGGACTTTGAGGATGAATCTTCGATGGAGGTAGTTGTTCTTTGGCCTTTTGAATTGCATCCAGCTGAGCTGTGGACAAGTGGCAGGAGGACAGAATGCTGTGAAGGATTCGATGAATGTCCTTCCCCAAAAGATGGACACTGACATGCCTGAAGGATGCAGCTAGAAAGAGAAAGATACAAATCAATATCATGAAGTACATAAGGACAACTTGTAGAATAGCAAAATACTAAAAGATCTAATTTTGCAGGGTTCAAACACAACTTGGAAATAAATGTTCTAACCTGGAGTTCTTTGAGCATGTATTTTCTAATAAGTTAACCATTGAGGGTAATTAATATATTATTTTAGGCATTGATCTTATCAGAATTAGAAGAAGCTAGTTTTGGAAAAAAAATATATATAAAATACAACTTCATATATACACATCTAGTGTTATTAACTTTGGCTTGAAATTTCTGTAATTCAGTAAAAAGTAATGCACAAAATTACAAAAAAAAGAAACAATTTTTTATTCTTTGAAAAAAAAAAATGTAATTAAAATGCAAATTTCCAGAAATAAAGTTGAAAATTTTAAGTTTTCAAATTATCTTAAATTTTCTGGCCTAAAAAAAGTAAAAACAAGGAGATATACAAATTTGGCATTGCTAAATTCAAGGCTCAGTTATTCCTAATATAAAACTTGCCAACACATTTTAATTCGTAAATTCATATTTACTAATGCATACATATACACAATAAAGGTTTTGAGAACTAAAATATATGTAACAATCAACTCTTTCCTCTTGAATTCTGCATAGTTAGAATGCAATGATAAACCAAGAAATTTAATTTAATCTTTGTATATAAATTTGTAATGAGTAGAAAAAGAAATTTCCTTTTTAACTCCTGAAAAACTCCAGGAAAACATATGTACAAACATATGTAAACAATGGTATTGAAAACTGAGCCAATACATTCAATATCAAAAGTTTACAATAAAATGGTCCACACGACATTGTAAGTGCAATAAAACTTATGCCTTGGGATGGGACTACACATTGACCTTTAATTCAATTAACTTTTTTCCCATGTGCTCTATATTCAAACAATGCTTTTATGTATTTGACTAACTCAGCCTAAGCCGGTCCCAAGCCCGGTTGAAAAAAGGAGGAGGGTGCCTAAAAGCTGCCTTGGCATAGTCTGTTACTACCCTGACGATCTGCTGATGGTCGAAAGACCTAGGTAGATAAGACGGATGAACGGCAACCAAAATCCAAGGTGTGGATACCGTGCTTAAGAGAATGTGAATGTCACATGGCAACCAGGGTTAAAGGTTGTCTCTAACGGTTCACCTCGTGAAGTGGCGAATCACGTTGTATTTAGCCTTCTGCCTGCACTGAGGGTCCATACAGGTGGTGACTTACATTTACCCTCAGTCCTCTAAATCTTATGGGAAATAAAAAGAAACAAAAAAACGGCGGGTCAAACCGCAAAACAAGTTTGGAGCAACCCAAACCCAGCCAAAGTGGACCTGGCTCTTCTGAGTCAACCACTGAGGTATGTGGCGAAGTTGTTCCGAGCACCAAAACAACTGTCGATAGTGGTCCCTCGGGGCCCACGACAAGTAACCAACCATCTGTCGATAGTGGTCCCTCGGGGCCCGCGACAAATCTAACCGGAGACTCCCTTAGCTCTCTACCCGAATGGTCATCTATGACGCGTTCCCAAAAGAACAAACATAGAAGGCAAGTGGCTCGTCAGCGTCTTAACGCTGAAACTGGAGACAACACTGCTCAACATCGCAGCACAACTCCAGCGGGTAAAAGAGGTAGGGTCAGCGAAACTACCCCTTCCCCATCCACAGGTGCACAGGCTAAACGACCGAGGACGGCTGAGTCCCCATCCTATAGCCAAGCTGCTACCGGAGTGAAGATGGCAATCGTCCGTGATAACTTCCCGGATGGCACCTTGTCACCCGATGATGCCCTGATTATACAAGGTGACATCAATAAGGTCATTGACACAGAGGATGTCGCCCGGGAGGCCCCCCAGATTTTAAATTCGGGTGTGCTAAACGGTGTTTTGATGATCCTCTGTGCCAATGACTACACTGTTGCTTGGCTGGTCAAAAACTACGAAGGTAGGGCTATAAGCAAAGATCTAAAGGTCCAGGTGAAGAAGGCATCGGACCTGCCGAGACCCGTAAAGATGGCTCTCAAATCCCGGGATATACTCACCACAGATGGGGAGGTCCTGCTCAGGCGAATTGCCCGCCTGAATACAGGCCTCAACACTGCTGAATGGAAAATCCGGGAGAGAAAAATCGTCGGTGATCATGCATACATCAGATGGATCATCGAGATGGACCTCAAATCCTCCAAGTACATCAGGGAGAAGAATTTTGAGATCTTTACGGGGAGCTTCGGTAAAGGATTGTTAAAGATCATCAGCAACCCCAATGTTGCTCGTGTGTCCCCTCCGTCTGCTGCTGTGGGTAAACCACTGGCGGAATCCACCGATGTGGCCCAACAGCCCGCGTTGGAGACCGCCGTAATGAAACCTCCTGTTGAATCTGATGGTGTGGTCGAAAGGCCCGCATCGGATGACGCAATGGAGGAATCATTGGCACCTTCGGAGAAGGACGTACGGGTAACGTCTATGCAACTAGCCACTGATGATATGGAGGTCGTTCAAGATCCAACGGAAACGACCCCATCAGTAAGTACTGGAGCGGAGGTTCAAAAAACCCCGTCTCCTTCTAGTCCTATTAGTGATTCTTCTGGATCACTATATAAAGTTTTTGGCGATCTCGATTTCTCAGATTCGGGATCCGATATTACAATTGTGTCTGTTTCCCACACTAAGGAGGACACAGTACTAAAAGAGAAGGAATCTTCTGAGTAGGGTAACAGCTTTATTAATTTTAATTCATGTCCGAAACCCAAAAGAAGACGAGCAAAACCATCAAGGTTGCTCAAATTAATCTTCATCATAGCCGGTCAGCAACTGCTTTAGTCAATAAAAGACTGGTAGAAGGAAGGATAGATATTGCCTTGATACAGGAACCCTGGGTCAACAAGGGTAAAATCCTAGACCTAGGCAACTGTGGGAACCTATTCTTTGATCGCTCAAGTAGTAAACCGAGAGCTTGTATAATTACAAATAAAAATATTAATGCTCTTCTTATAGCCGACCCACTGGATAGTGATAATGTAGCTATCAAGTTAATCAGCGAAAATGGAGATATTACTTATATTATGTCAGTTTATCTTCCATACGAGGATGAAATTCCGCTAACAACCTCAGCCAGAAGCTTTGTTGAGCGTTGCTCACATTCTGGGATGAAGGTCATTGTGGGTTGCGATGCTAATGCACACCACACCATATGGGGCAGTACTAACTGCAACAAAAGAGGTGAGGATCTAATTGAATTTTTCTTAAGCAATAATCTGTATATCCTCAATACTGGTAATAAACCAACATTAGTTACTAGCAATA
Organism: Linyphia triangularis; assembly: GCA_963978545.1. Classification (NCBI taxonomy): domain Eukaryota; kingdom Metazoa; phylum Arthropoda; class Arachnida; order Araneae; family Linyphiidae; genus Linyphia; species Linyphia triangularis. Next base: position 18,582,700 of record OZ021723.1, on the reverse strand, counting down.
GAAAGGAGGTTATTGACATAACCTTCTGTAATAATAAAGCAGTCAACTGCATACAGGATTGGCATGTTTCTGAATGTATTACACTATCAGACCATAAACTAATCCAAATGTCCATTACAGGCCCTGCACTTATAACTCAGCAGGGAAGGCGGAATCCCAGACACACCAACTGGGATTCCTATAGGGAGGACCTTCGGCTTCTCCTAGAAGGTAAGAGCTTTAATTTTCCTTCACTGGTGGACCTGGAGCTGGCGGTTGACTCTGTACAACGGTCCATCCTCCTAGCCTACCAGTTAAATTGTAAAGCTGTCACGACTGGGATACCAAGGCGAGTTCCTTGGTGGAATAAAAACCTTAGTGCATTGCGTAAAACCTGCAGAAAGCTCTTTAACAGAGCCAAAAAAACAGGCGAGTGGTCAAAGCATAAAGATGCACTCACCAGCTATAATAAGGCCATTAGAAAAAGTAAAGAAGAATCGTGGAGAGACTTCTGTGGCCAGGCGGACAATATGTCCAGTGCAGCTAGACTGACCAAAATCCTGTCAAAGGACAGTCAGTGCCAACTGGGTTCCATCAGAAAGGATGATGGCACATACACGGAAGATGGCAAAAGTACACTAGCAGAAATGCTTAGAATACACTTTCCTGACTCCACAGTCGCAAACTCAAATGACATGCCTGCCATTCCCAATCTTACACTATCACGTAGTAAAAAAGAGGACTGGGCTATGGCAAAGAGTATAATTACTCCAAACAGAATTAAATGGGCTATTAATTCGTTCAAGCCCTTCAAATCACCTGGGGCTGACGATATTATACCAGCTCAACTCCAACATGGCAAAGATATTATTATGCCACACCTATGCAGAATCTTTAGATCACGTATAGTATATGGCTATATACCACATGCATGGAGAACCTGTAAAGTTATCTTTATACCCAAACCAGGAAAGTCATGCTACAATGAAGCCAAAGCCTTTAGACCTATTAGCCTGACTTCTTTCCTCCTTAAGACTCTGGAGAAATTGATTGACAGGTATATCAGAGATGAGGTTTTAAAAGCTAAACCCTTATCGAGATTTCAACATGCATATCAACCTGGGAAATCTACAGAGACTGCCCTATACGACCTTATTACGGTACTAGATAGGGCAGTCAATGGAAAGGAAATAGCCATGGCGACCTTTCTGGATATTGAGGGGACTTTTGATAGAGTCCCAACGAATGTAATCAACAATGCCCTTCTCAAAAGAAATGTTAATTCAAGCGTATGTACCTGGATTAAAAATATGCTTGAAACCAGATTGGCTCAAGCCTCCCTTCTGGGAGACTCGCTCACAGTGGAGAATTGTAAAGGATGTCCACAAGGAGGAGTGTTGTCACCACTACTATGGAGTCTGGTGGTTGACGAACTCTTAAACAGAATTAATATTTTGGGCCTGCATTGTCTAGGCTATGCTGATGACATAACACTGGTCGTAAGAGGTAAATTCCAGAATACTGTAACTGACCTCATGAGCACTGCTCTAAAAAAGGTAGAAAAATGGTGCAAAGAGGTAGGTTTGTCGGTTAACCCCAACAAGACCAACCTAACAGTGTTCACTAGGAAAAGAATACTCGATATGCAAACCATAAAATTCTTTGGGAAACCACTTGCATATTCAGAAGAGGTTAAGTATTTAGGGGTTATCTTTGATAAAACCTTGACATGGAAGCCTCATCTCCAATACTGCACCAACAAAGCCAAACGAGTGTTTTGGGCCTGCAGACGTGCTATTGGAAACTGGGGCTTGTCACCAAAAATGGTGCTCTGGATATATACAGGAGTGATTACTCCAATGATATCTTATGGGGCCATTGCCTGGGGAAATAGAACCCATAATGAAACTGTGAAAAAAGAACTCACTAGTTTACAAAGAATGGCAACCATTGCAATTACAAATGCAATGAGAACTACTCCCTCACAGAGTCTAGAAATTCTCCTAGATTTTCTACCACTACACAAACAAGTGGAATTAGAGGCTGTTTTGTGTTCACGACGGCTAAAACTCATGGGTTTATGGAAAACATCCTATGAATTACCTTTGTTTAAAAATATTCAGACACAGGTAAAAGAACATCCATGTTTAACTATGAGTTCTGACTGGATGTTAAAGCAATATTGCTTTAGAGCCAAATACAATATCATCTTCCCGTCCAGAGAAAACTGGAGATTTCCCTCCAATCTGACTAGGAGAGGAGATGAAATTTGGTATACAGATGGTTCAAAGACATCTTATGGCACTGGCTCAGGTATCTTCTGTCCTAACAGAAAAATAAAGCTTTCTTTCTCTCTGGGCAAGTTGGCTACTGTATTTCAGGCTGAGGTTCTTGCAATTACGGCATGTGCCTACAATTGCCTAGATAGAGGAGTTGTTAAGAAGGTCATAAAGATTTTCTCTGACAGCCAGACTACACTAATGGCTTTAAAGAGTCACTGCTTTACCTCTAAAGCAGTGTGGGAATGCCACAATGCACTTGTAAACCTAGCTGAGGGTAACAAGGTTTCTCTTCTCTAGGTTCCTGGTCACTGTGACATTGAAGGTAATGAAATGGCAGACCAATTAGCCAAACAAGGATCTAAATTATCCTTTATTGGTCCAGAACCTGTTTTGGGTCTGCCCCATAATGCGGTCAGGAAAACTATCAAAAGATTTTTATTGACTGAATCCTATCAAGCTTGGCTTGAATCTAAAGACCAAAGACAAGCCAAAGAGCTCAATCAACAGTCACCCTGGAATAGATCGAGGGAGCTAGTAAAATTGAGCAGAAAAGAGATCAAGGTTGCTGTAGGCCTTTTAACTGGACACTGCACCTTAAATAGACATCTTAATCTGATAGGTGTTATAGATGACCCACTATGCAGAGGCTGTCGTATGACAGAGGAGAGCTCTACACATGTGCTATGCAATTGTGACTACTACTCTGCCCAAAGATTTGAACATCTAGGATACCATTGTATCGACCCCTGGGAATTGTCAAATGTTCCAATCAGGTCTATACTGAAATTTATTTCAGCAACCGGTCTTCTTTAGATCATTAGGGGGTTTCAGACTAAGGGGGTACAATAGACTTAAGTCGCGGTGCTGGTACTCGATAGAGTCACCCCCATTCACAAGTCATAAGTCAGGTATTTGACTTTTTCCACTAACAACTTATTAAAACAGAAATAATATTAACTTTAAAATTGTCAATCACAGAATTTTTATGGCAAAAGAGTGATGTGATGAAGTATGCAATTGAATATAAATTTTAATATAATTTTTATATTTATGGTCTTGACTCGCATAAATAAAGTACCTAATCATACTTAGTTTCAAATTTCTATCAATGGTATGTATTTTGTGTTATTATAGAGATGTTTTAAAACGATTTGAGATATTTCTTAGATTATTTGTATTGTAAATTCATATTCAAATTAGCAATTTAATAGTCATTACATTATGCACGGTTAATGTAATTTCATTCATCAATATAATAATCTAACAAGTAGAAGTAATGTTTTCAAAGTTTTATGATTCTTAACTTTCTGTTTTACGCATAAAAAATGAATGTCTGCTATTTATACTGTTTGAATGTATATTGTACAAATATATATTTATACATATTTTGGAAATATGTGTGACAAAGTGATTAAATTATTATTAAAATTTTATAAAGTTATTTTATCTTTACATAATTAAATAATTTGTATGATCTCAATTCAACTAAATAAATTAGTACTAAAATTTTCTCAAAAGAAACAATTAGAAATCTCATCACTAATAAATACGTCAGTAAAAACAACCTAAGAAATTAAGATCTAAAATAATTATTTTAATAATAAAATAATTGCTAAAATAATAAAATAGCTTTAAAGTAATTCCAAAATATTACTTTTTAATCACCAACGATTTATTAAATAGAAGCATTTTGACCAAAGTTGGAATAATCAAAGTTTGAAATGTTGATATACTTAAAGTTAACAGAGGTATTCAAAGGTATTCTTACAACGGTCTATATCTTGCGATCCTTTTCGCAAACAGAACGTCAGTGATGTAGGATTTGTAGGCAAGTTCTTAAGAATTGTCTCCAAATAGTAATTCATTTGTTTCAAGGAATTCTCATTTATTTCCTAATGGGGAATAAATTCAAGAGTTTAAATACACAAATACAAAAATTAAAAATACAAACAAAAGTATTACAATGCATTTATTTGAAATTCACAGAAAACTAAGATGAGAATTCTACTTTTAGGGAAATGATTAATAAGATAATCAAAGATATTTATTTTTGAAAAATTGGCAGAGAGCATTATATTTATCTTAAAATTGGATTTTACCTTTACTATTTCTATGTTGTAATAGCGTAAATGAGCAAATAAAAAAATAATTTTTTTTTTTTGTATAAATAACATTTTACAAATACTTCAGAGCAGAAATAATATTCCAAACTTTTAAACTGCAACTCACATTTTAGAAACAGAATTTCTAGCATCATATATTAGAACTTCATCTCCAATGCATTGAATATTTTGAAAGACAAACAGCAAATGTTCTTTCCAAAAGAGGTCTTATAGGCCAAAAATGAACTTTTCTGAAGATAAAACATTACTTATTAAATTTAATTTCACAACAAATATTTCTTATAAGGCCTGCATAAAAAGCACAATTGTTTTTGATTGCTGTTAAAGGTGGCAACAAAATCCAGGTTATCTTTTTTTTTTTTTTTCTTTTGTAAATGCAAGGAGTTGAACAATTGCAGCTTTTTTTGATTATTACATGGTTTTAATTCCTACCATTGTCAAAAATCAAACTTCACAATAGTACGAAGAAGTTAAAGTGAGTAATAGCTTCAAAGCTACAGTAGAAAAATTTAAAAAATTTGTTAGGACATATAACCAAACTTGTGTCAATTTACTATGACTAAAATTCAGTTTTAATGGTACATTTTCAGATAGGTCAATAAGTTCATCAGATTTCGACAATAACGCTAGTAGTAATGTTTTCTTGGAAGGAACGAGCAATCCAATTTTTCTCATTTCATCAGTTAAGTAATTTTTCTTTTTTTTAATACATTCAAATGTTTTGAGATCTCTGAAATAATGCTATCGGAAATATAAAAAAAAATTCGATTACAAATGTTTGAAATTTTTCAAAACTCTTATATAAGTGATTTTTTCAAAATCTTATCACGACACACCAAAAATTTACTCACTCTGCATGAAGAAATGAATTAGTATTACAAAAATTAGAAAATCTAGTAAAAATTAGAAAATCAACATTTTCATTCAATAAATACCAAATAGTTTTTAAATTTCATTTTTAGGATAAAAACTAGTTGAAAAGTTAAATATTGATGCTGATTTTAAGACACAAACTCATGACAAGAACTCATACAACCTCTTAGCTTAAAATCCCACACAACTATTCCTCTTTCAGACTTTAAAACCAGCATTAAAAATTCTACAAGTCTCAGAGTTATGATGCCACAAACAAATTATTACGAGAAAAGAGCAGTGCTAGAAATGTGGGTAGACGCAGGATGACGCACGCGTCCCCCTCACTTTTCATGAAAATACCCAAGTGTCTCACTACTTCTAAAACCAATAAAATCCATCCCCCCACTTTTAAAAACACCCAATCCGTCTAAAAGCTACTAATGAAAAATAACATTAACCCTTAAATGTAGTGACACTGAGAAAATGTGATTTTTTTTTTACATTTAAAAACTTTAAAACTATTTATAGTATATTGATACTATTATAAAAATATATTATTCCACTTTGTATAAGGTAGATATAGGTATTTTTTATTAATAAATACAGTTACACTTGGTCAACTTTTAACTTTGGAGAAACTCGCTTTTTAAGTTAAATTTCTATTCTTGTTTCATAAAAAGACAAATTATTTTTTTTTGGGGGGGGGAGGGGAAACACTTTAGAGTTCTCTATTAATTTAACGAAAGTATGCACAAGTAAAAAAAACTAGGTTGCTGAATATTCGTTTAAATAACAATAAATTTTAGACCAAAGATAGTATTAGTTCAAAGATAGTATTAAAAGGTATAAATTATTTTCTTACTTGTTAATATTTTTATTATAAGTTAACGAAATTATATTATTTATCGTTGAATAGGAGGATCATACACTTGTCACCAACTTTTGAGACTCCCCCACTTTTTTATCACCACTTCTACCACTGGAGAGGAGCATAGAAATGAAGAAACAATATGCATTTCACCTAGTTGTAACGGAATAAAAAAATACTCCAAAGATCTGTTCCTTACTAAATTGACTCAATACTCGCCTTCTCCTTTGGGAACTGGTAAAATAAATCTGGATGCACTGCAAAGTAAAGAGGTCTCAAGACTGTGGCTACCTCTTGCTGTGTAAGTCTAACATTTCCAGGACAAGTAGAAAGGTGGATGGAAGCGTCGCGGAACAGACGCCATGCACTAAGGGAGGAAATGAAATGTTTAACATTTTCACTATTATTAGTTATAAAATGTTAATGATGTAGGTTTGTGGAAAGAGGGAGAAAGAAAGCAAGAAAGCTCTTAATATTTGTTTAGTAGTGTTACATATTAGTGCGTTACATATCAATAATTAATTTTTGGTACTGTTCCGTTAAAGGGGGCAGTTTGATATGGCGAAAAAAATTTACAGGACATTTCCATAAAATTTGAAAACATTGTATGTAGTGATAAATTTTTTTGTTTGAATTTGTTTTTGAACTGATTATTTTTTTTCGCCAAATCAAACACCAAACACAAAATAAGTAAACGACCCACCCCCTTTAATGGAAAAGTACCTAATTTTCATTACGAGAGAAAAACAATTTAAATTGTAACATTTTGCCTATTAATAATGTTAACTAAATGGGTACTCTTCTATTAGACGGGTACCAGTTGGCACCAAGCCTATGACTTACGAATGGGGCGACTCTATCAAGTACCAGCATCGCGACTAAAAGTCTATTGAACTGAAACCCTCTATGTGATCTAAAAAAGACCGACTGACGAAATAAATTTCAGTATAGACCTGATTGGAACATTGGGCAGTTTCCAGGTATCGATACAGTTGTATCCCAGATGTTCAAAACGTTGGACATAGTAGTAGTCATGTTCACACAAAACATGCATAGAGCTCTCCTCTGTCACAAGACAACCTCTACATAGTGGGTCATCTACAACACCTAACAGGTTAAGGTGTCTATTTAGAGTGTAGTGTCTGGTTAGAAGACCTACAGAAACCTTGATTTCTCTTCTACTCAATTTTAGTAGTTCCCTCGATCTAGCCCAGGGTGACTGTTGATTGAGCTCTTTGGCTTGTCTTTGATCTTTAGATTGAAGCCAAGCTTGATAAGATTCAACCATTAATAAACTTTAACAGTTTTCCTGACAGCATTGTGAAGCAGACCTGATGCCAAGCCTAAATATTTGCATGTTTCAATGACGCTTAAATGTATCGCCAAGCCTAAATTTTTAGGTTTATTATAGGATTGACATAGCAACCCTATAATGGTTTGTTAAAGGAATTATAAAGGATTTGAAGGTTGTTAGTTTGGATGAGTTATCACTGCAATTTGGTGGTTTTTATCTGGTACTGGTCAAACGGAAGAGTACCGCTAAATGTTCATGATTTTATTTTTACATTTTACACATTACAGTCAACTCGCAATAACTCGAAGTTCAAGGGACTGGCCAAATTCTTTGAGTTATCGGAAGTTACTCTGCAATTATTTTCTATTCAAGGCATATTCTTAGGACTTAATAAAAACATCGAGATAAACGAATATTCGACTAATGAGACTTCGAGTTATCGCAAGTTGACTGTATGTCAAGATGTTCAAAGATGCTATTTTTGACAAGAGAAAAAAAACTATAAATTTTAAGGTTACTTATAAGACACATTGTTAATCAAAGTAAATGTTTCCATAAACATGTTATTTTGGTGTCGCAATGTTAATCCCCAGTAAAGCATAGCTTTTTACACCATTTTCTCTTGATGCAAAGCCTTCATTTCCAATATTAAAATAAAGACTAATAGTTCCCTTTTATGCTACAGTAGAAATTTCAGTTTTCAAAAAAACTTTTAATAATACTTTATCCTCTGTTCTAAAAATGTAATGTGTTTTTGAGGAAGACTTTTACAATTTTGTAATTTGCAGCATTAAAAGAAACATTAATGACATATTTTTAACAGCATTTGCTTTCAAAATTAACACAGTTCTACATGTAGGTGGCACACATGCAAAAAGTCAAATGTTAAGAAAATAAGAGATAATATTTTTTAATTTACAATTTCATATAATGAATAAGTTGGCCAAACAAGTCCACACATGACATGATCATTGAACTGATTACTCAACTATTGAAAAGGCACAGTACTAACACACACAAAACAAATGCATGCCCTTTTCCAAAATAAATTAAGATTATGCATTGAATTTTTCAGTGCTTATTTTAGCACAAAACTTAGGTATAAAGAAATGTGAACAAACATTCGTAAGAAAATAAATAAAAGGGAGGGGACATCTTACAGAAGCTTTTCTAAGGAAAATTCCTTGTTTCCGTTTTTCAGATAGGAAAATAATCAAAGCATTCTAAACCAGTAATCAACCAAAGTGCTCACACTTGACATAAAACGTTTTATTACAAACTGGATCGTTGATTAGAATAAATAAAATATATTATCAATGCATCGATGGATTTACCACTATTACGATGAAATATATAATCAATTTTAGAATGCTGCTTATTGTTTCTTTATAAGTAAGAGCCATTTTAAATAATAAATGGATTATAATGAATTGAGAAAACAAATATTATAGACAATTGATTTTTTATGTTTCCAGAATGAAAAATTTAAATATTTTTTTAAGTATTAGGTTTGATACATAATTAAATAAAGATTCTATAAAAAAAATATAGGAATTAATATTCGAATTCTCAAATTCAGTGTAGGAGCCACTGTATATCATGAGCTACTATAAATGATAGTATCCCAAAATAATGAAATCATTATGTAAAAATAAAAATAATAGATGTAAAATACTCAGATAAAAATGATCTTCACAAACGTATAGGGTACTTTTTACAGCAACATCGTCTCGTTTCATGGCTTTACACCACTTCTTGCGGATATCTGCATGTTTAAGAACACTAATTTAGCAGTGTTGGTTCAATGACAACGTGAAACCAATCGAACTCATATCAATGCTAAGCTAGCACCATATTTGGAGAGGGTTTAAGAGTGGAAAATTGAAATGGGTATAAATCGAGAAATATTAAACGGATTTCAAAAAAATTTCTTGATTTAGCAATCTTTCGTCATTCTTAATAGAATAAAAAAAAATTAAAATGCTAACTTGTCAATTGAAAATTAACTAATTAATGTTCCTGATTAATCATTATGAACACTACAGTAGATAGTCAGTTGATAACTACTAATCAAACTGATATTTTAGTATGAAAAAGACAAACAATCGCATTATTTCATTGTGAACATCATAACAAAAAAACTTTTATACTGATATTGACCACTTTTATTTTTAATAAAGCACCTTTATATTTAAGACGATTCAAAATTTTTTCAATTGATAAAAAATGGATCGGTGGTTCAACAGTAGTTTCTATTATTCGAACAGCAATTTGATTTGTGATCCAAAGATTAAAACTCCAGCCAAAGAAGGTTAACCCACTGACGATCAAAGGAATGAGCGAAATTCTAGTTTCTTTCCCTGCAATAATTTTTAAATTATATTTCTAATTCAAATATATAGTTTTTTTTAATTGTTTTTTATTTATTTTATTTTAGATAGGCTATAAACTATCATTCTAATAAAAATATTTTATTTGAAATTTTATTTATAAATTTAAAAATGTTGTACATTGCTGGAAAAATTGAGGATCAAATGGCGCATATATACGTAAATAACCGTTAGTGGGTTAAAATATTTTTCATAATTATATTTCTATTTTTTTTATTCAAATTATTTTATTTTCTAATATGAATAATAAAAATTTAACATCGTAAACAATATTCAGACAGATTATTTTAAATCTAATTAGTTATCTTACAAATTATTACTAAATGTGCAATGTAACTAAATAACCAAATCATATAATTCCATATTTCAGCTGCTGCATTAACACATTCGCTGCCACCAAAATTTATATATCCATCCTCAGAGGCCGAATTTAAAAAAAGTGTTTTAATGATTAAAAACGTTCCTTATATTTTAATAGTAAAACCAGAAAAAAGGAAAAACCTTTTATTTCCTAAAAATATAAAAATAATGCTTCACTAACGTGCCTCAAAAACCTCATCGTTTAACCTCCAAATCCGAACTAAAAATAAAGCAGTTTACTTATCATACTCGATCGTCGTCCCAAAACGTCGCCGGCATGGGAGGTAGCGCCATGCTGATACGCCAGTGGCAGCGAACGTGTTAAAATTAATATGACTTGAGACTCCATTAACTTGCGAGAACATGAATTGGCTTGTTGCTTTGGGAATATATATTACAACCAGGCTTCCATGATCTAGCGTGCGTGCTCGCGAGTTAAAAAAAAAAGTACTTTTCCCTTAAAGGGGGACGTTGGTACTCCTAAGTAAAAAAGGATTGCTTGCATAAAACCATGCCAAATTATGGCAACCATAGGCAGTTCACTTGTTCTTAAAAAAAGGCGGCTGTTCCAATTAATTGGCGAAAATAACCTTTGCGTAGAAACTGAACCATACTTGGAATTTACCCATATTTCACACATTGCCAATAGCCCCCTTTAACGGAAAAAAACATTACTTTTTAAAATTAGAAGGGATTATCTGCAATCTGTAATATTTTTAAAAGTTATCAGAATTCGTTTTTATCTTACAGAGATAACATTTCTTTTTAATTTCATATAAAATTTTACCTTGAATACTCGAATTGGTGTACTATAGGAACCTAGAGACTTCAACAATTTTTCCATGGCACCAATGAATTGTGCAAAGCTATGTTTAACCTAAGTCATTCCTGTTTACTTGAAGAGTTGCCAAAGTCCAGTGCGGATTCTGCGCCAAAAATTGTTTACATAAAACCGCGCCAAATTATGGCAAATATAGGCAGTTCACTTATCATTAAAAATAACGGTGCTGCCATTGTTTAGACGAAAATCCCCTTGGCGAAGAATCCGTACTGGACTTGGAATTTTAACCACCTTCTCTTTAACCTAAATGAGTAAGAAATCGGAGTGGTAACCACAATGATCTATCTTTAAAAAAAAAAAAAAAAAAGAGAGATATCGTCTGTTTCCAATAGTACAACTGTTCCCTCAAACTGGTACCAATGTACTGTTCTATAAAAATTAAATTTTCATGTCACCAGTAGTAGTTATAAAAATGTTATTTGCTTCTTATAACAAAACAGACTATACAACCAAATGAGAAGTTGCGGTAAGAAAAATATAACTTTGGAAGAATAACAAAGAAACTCTCACTTTAAGCGTAATAAGTTTGCCATCCAAATATAAAATTAGTTGGGAAACGATCAAATATAGGAAAGAATAAAGAAAAAAAATGGAATTATTTTAAAACGCATACTGCTTTGTTTACGTCTGGCATGATACACAAAACATTGCCAGGAAAAGAGCAATAAATTATTTCAGATCATTTTCTGAAATATAAATAAATGTAAATTAAAATAAACATATAACTTTATGAATTTTCTTTATAATTGAAAAGAAGAATACTTTTATTGATAAGAGAGAACCCAATAATTTTTTTTAATGTTTTTACTATTTAAACTATGTGAGTAGCAAAACTGCTTCTCAACTTAAGAATCATAGTCAATAAACAAAACATTGAAATATTACTATATCAGTTGTAATATTATGCTTCTAATATTTTTAAATGTATTTGATATGATCGGTGAGATATTTTAATCATATTCCTCTACAATGGACAGAAATTAAACTTTTGTTTGAAAGTGTAAGTATTCAGAAGGCTTAAACTGCTTTTGATGCAGACATCAATTAACTTTCAATAAACAGCTTTTTGAAACTAGTAACTGAAAAGCTTTTCTAACCTTATATTTTCAGGTAATAATTACTTATCACTTACGCTTCCTTTTATTTCTGTATGTAGCAAATCCTTTAAAAAAACTTCTCAACTACTTCGGTTGATTCTGCTAATGAAGATGGGATCTACACTAAAAATACTGTTATATTTGCAAATTTGATATTTTATATTACATAAGCAGTACTTTTTACTAATTCAATGTAGTTTGACTTGTCATGCCATAGTCTACGTGTGAAACTTTTTAAGTTAACCCCATCAAGGAAATTTTTGCAGTGTTAAATAAAAATGTTAGTGTTATTCAAACTGGCAAAGAGATATTACTGATCCTAGATAAATACCGATAGGTTTCTTCATATCTATTTAGTAATAATTTGCCCTAAATAGTATTTCATATATTACATTTTTTTGACATCTCTTTATCAAAAATTGAAAGATAATTATTAACATTGCTGCATATAAGATCTGCATGGTTTGGTACTTCACAGTACTTTGTTTTTCTAAAGTAAGATTTAAGTGTCTCCAATTTTAATTACCTTTTTCTTGCATGTTACTTGTGAAAAAGTATCAGCTCTCTCATGTTTTAAAAATTTTGTGTTGCATATCTTTCCATGTTTTACGTGAAAGTTTGAAGTCTTAGCGTGTTCATTCATTTAATTATGCATTAAATAAGCAATATCCTTATGATTTGTAAGTTAAATCACCAAAAGAGAATAATGAGAGCTCCTTAAGATAAAAAGTCTCTAGTAAACAAACTTTTTACACTCAAAATTTTAAGGACAAAATTCAGAAAAAAATGTCAGACATAACTAAGTTTTGAATCATTATCTATGCATTCCTTTTTATAACCTTTATATTAACTTCAATTTTGTGAGTTTGTCGACGGTGGGCTAATCTGCGGATACCTAATTAACCCCCTTGCCGTCATCCAATCGGGCCGAAATTGTCAAACAAATTTGATGGCAATGCATTCTATTAAATTTTGGGGCTGTTGCTGTCACTAAAAAGTCGCGTTTACAGAATACTAATGAACCAGCTTGCCTTCATCCTATCGCATTAAATTAGCATTTAATCGACAATTGAAGAAACTTTTTTCCTTTGCCACATTTTTTTTTTCTAAATAAATAATAAAATTATTTTAATCAGAAAAAAATTAAAGATATGTGGTTGTGAATGTGATGTTCATTTTTAATAAATAAATTTTGAAACGTAGTTTGCCACACATTTTGCTGATAGAAATATTTTTAAGATTTAAAATTCTATGAAAATACCAAGCACACGCTGTTAATAGGATCGGCGCGGTGTTAACGATTATAAAAAATGGCAATGCATGTAAAGGATTTTTATTAAGGTATACATATACAATTCAGATGATTTTCTTTAATTTTTAGGTTATAATTTCAAACTTTTTGGCAGTATATCAGAATTAAAAATGATGCATTTTTATAAATAAACTTTTTTCCATCAACTTTTTAATGAGTAATTGCAATTAAAGTGACTAATTAGGACATTATTAAAACATTCGTAAATAAAGTTGTAATTAACTTAGAGATATGATTTTTATTGCTGATAAAAGATATTATATTGACGCATGTTCCTATGGAGAATTTTGAATTCGGCTTCAATATTTAGTTAATTATAAGTTTTTAAATAAAAAGTTAACAAAAATACATAGTTTTTAACAAAAAATTAAGATTAAGATATGCATAAAAAATGTGTTTATAACAATATATATTAGATTCTCAATAGGAAACACATTCACAACTATTGTCTACAAAGCAAATTTAGAATTTTGTAAATCGGACCATTTAATATGAAGTTATGACTGTTGGCGTAAAGTCATATAACACCAAAATGTCATTCTTCAGAAAACGCATTTAAAGTTTACTACACTAATGAACGTGATACAAAACAGGCGCACAAAACCCACTGTAATTTAAAAAGTAATTTGAGTCTCAGAAAAAAAATGGTATTTTAATGTAATGAATTCGGGAATATTTTAAAACAGAAACGCAAACTTTTGTCAAATTTTGCAATTCCTAATGTATATGTATACCATAAAAACTTTGTTTTTATGATGGGTTATGTTATTTGATACCAGAAAGTTCAATTTCCATCCCTTCCATTATATTTTCTATCTTGCCTTGCAGGGAAAAGGAACATTCTTACTATGAACTCTACTATCCACCGTCTAGAGGGCAGCAATGAGAATGAGGTGGGAGGACTGATTTTGCCCAAAAAAAAGGGCGGCGACGACTCGATTCTTTTCAAAGTGCCAGCTCCGAAAAAGTCACTACTCGGCCTGGACATGCTGGCACAACAGAGAAGGAGGGACCTTGAAGAAAAGAGGAAGACCGAAGAGTCCTCGGTAAGACTGTATCTATATATTTAATAGGCAATACGTTTTTTGGGGTTAGTCCGTCCGCCTAAACTGCTCAACCAATTTCAATGATCAAGGTGTCATTTTAAAGGAAATAAGCTGTAGATTTGCCAAAACGTGCCAAAATAATTTATTAACACTTTATTAATTATTTAAATTTCAATATTTTTCATCATTAAGCTACTACAAAGCCTCAATGATTTTGAATATATGATTGGCAACATCCTTACGTATGTAAACAACAAACCGGCTGCTCGGGGGTTCAACCAACCAACCGTTGCTAATTTTAAAGCTATCCTTACGTATGTAAACAACAAACCCGTTGGTAATTTTAAAGCTCTTTTTAAACTCTTCGTTTCAAAGTTGATTTTTTCTGTTTTTCTGAAGCATTTTTGTATTAGAGTAATTATTATTTTGAAGTATTTCTATCCAGAAAATGCTTCACGTTAGACGTCGTTCTCTAACGGGACGACTTATCCGAATAAATAAAAAAATATTAGGACTTCAATGTAAGGGCATAGCTAATGAAGTTTTAAGTCAGAATGTCGGTGGATAGTATATTTAACTTTCTATTATGAAACTTACAATTTGGGTGTTTTCTTTATTAGGCCTTACATTAAATTTATAAAATTTTTATGAAATTTTTTATGACTGGCAAACCTATTCGAGCGCAGCAAGATGTTTTAACCACAAATTCGAGCGGCACCGAGCGCAGCGAGGCGTTTGGGGGTTGGGGAGCGTTAGTTAGCAGGGGACGAAGCCCCCTAGTTGATGTCTAAATGCTCCATTCAAAGTAGTGAATCAATATGAGGGCAAGCCTCTACCTATTTTTTGATGTCGCATTAGATTTGAAAAAGTCGTCAAATCCAAAATGACGCCAAACTGCCATTTTAACAAATCCAAGATAGCCTAAAAATGCAGTTTTGAACTTAATGCCTAAATTTTGTTGATAAGTAACAAATAATTAAATCACTAAATTCAAGATTGTTTTGAAGACTAACTTGCTACCTAAATTTTACTGAAGGTTAACTAACAAAACAACAAAAGTTTTTCGTACAGTAGAGTTGCCAAAAAACCTATTTGGTGCCATGTGCCACATTTGGCACTAAATCTTCAACTTCTAAAAAATCTCCAATACTGCAGGGTAAGTATTAACCTATATAAGGTCCAAAAATACTTATGAAATACATGTTTAAAAAACATAATTAATACTATTACGAATTTTTGTATATTTGTAAATATTTCGTAGTGTTAATTTTGTAAATAGGAAAATTTATGTACATTTTGCATAAGGCAGTGCAATAGTTCGTCGTTAAATTGGCTTCTCTGCAGTGAGCATCTACATGCTTGATAACGGGTTTTACAGAGGTAACTCTGGGAAGCGAGTTTCAAGGGGCAGGGCATTTAACATTATGGTAATGGGAATCTCGCCAAGTTGGCGATGGTTTTGGCGACTAATTTTTGTCGCCAAACTTGGCGACATTTTCGGTCCCTATGCACATGTATAGGACTTTTCGACTACGATCTGGAAAGTTCTCCAAATATCGACCTCTAGAAGTTTCAAGAAGGTTCGCAGCCTTCCCTATATAAGCCCGGCCGTGAGTGGGGTTAGTTAGTTAGTTGACTGATTTTGAGTCACTGAGTTAGTTGTTAGCTGAGTCCATTAGTTGACTGGAATTACTGAATCTCAGTGAACATTCCGAGTAGTTCTAAAGCGAACTGTATTGCATTGTCTTTTGCGGCAATTTAGCAGTTGTTGTCAAGTTTTTAACTGCTGTTTTGTGCTCTATTGAGGTGAAAAGAGCTGTATTGTGTCTACTAGAACGAGAAGTTCTGGAGTTGTAAGAGAACTGTGAAGAGTTATTTTGGAATAAATTTCTGCAAGTTTTGATCTGCTTTGGCTTCAAATCTTTCGAACCCGTCAACGCAACAATACATTAAACAATAAAAAATAGTCTAGTTATACTGATTCTCATTGAGTACTGCCATTGTGTGTATGTCAGTATGCAAAGTTTAAAGCAAGGGCCATGTTTTGGAGGGGATTTTTATTTTAAAAATACAAAACTCTTTTGTGTACTGCTTTTAAAAACCTTTTCAACCTGACTGTAAGTGAGAGTAGTTTAGTTTAATGTTGCTATCCTAAAAGAAGTATAAAGTTAGTTCTTTATACTTCTTTTAGGTATAAAGTTAGTTAAAGTTAGTTCTTTTAGTATATCAATGTTATGAGTTTAAAGTTCACTTTTCCTATTTCTTGGAAATCTCATAGTACAATTATAACACAATGTATAGTTGACTGGGACAGTATATCTTAATCAAATAGTTGACTAGAACTATCTGTCCCAATCATCTAGAGTATTGTAATAAATATATGATCTTGCAGTAATTTTAATACTGATGGAACATATTATTCCACTGTTAAATACAATTGGAATAATGTATCCATAAAAACCGAGACATATGAACCCATTCAGACAACTGCTTTATGCACTCTTAAATTCTATTATATAGATTTATTTTACTATTAGATGTTTTTAAAATTTAGTCATTGTTAATAGTGTGGCTTTTTGTTTTGTGAGTATATTTCCTTAATAAGTTTTACTTTGATTACTTTAAATATTTTATTTCAAATTAAACTGTCTTTAAATACTGTGCTGTTATTTTATTTAAGTCAGTAGTTGAGTATTTTAAGAATAACTGAGAGTGTAACATAATTTGGAAATTAAGGATTTCTTTGAGAATTTTTTTTAATTTTTGAATTTTTGGGGATTTTCTCCAACTTTAAATAATCTAAAAAATATATATTTTTTTCATTACTAAAACTACAACCAACTCTCTAAGAATGTTGATATTTTAATTTCCAGAATTATAACTACAACATTAAATAATGGAAATTTTAAAAACTTTCAGAAATGTGTCACTTTAATACACACTTTCATAAAGACAATCTGTTATGATATTTCACATAATCAACAAAATCACACATTGTCTAATTTCCTAGCCTCCTCGAAAGCAATGAAAATGCAAAATGTTTGCTCTGTAAATTTTTTACTTGGGTACATATTTTTTTCTTAATAAAGTTTTCTAACTTTTTCCTAACTTGGTTTTCAGCCCCAAAGGATAACCGAGGGCAACGAAAACGACTCCCGTGGGAAAAAGAAGTACCGTTCCTCCCGTGACGAAACTCCCACCTACACAGGAGGAGTGAGCAAGGAGTACTTGAGGAGAGTGCATGGGAGACAGAAAAGGGAGAAGGAAAGGGGGCTATATACTTCCTCAAGACCAAGGAGAAGAGAGGAAAGACAGAGGAGGAGGGGAGAGGAGGACTCAGGGAGAGATAGCGAGAGATCTCAAAGATCTAG
The DNA here is from genome assembly GCA_963978545.1 of Linyphia triangularis. Taxonomy (NCBI): domain Eukaryota; kingdom Metazoa; phylum Arthropoda; class Arachnida; order Araneae; family Linyphiidae; genus Linyphia; species Linyphia triangularis. The sequence continues at coordinate 18,564,882 of OZ021723.1, read as the reverse complement.
AGGGAGTTCGTCCCGGAGGAAGAATGAATCACCGTACAGAGATGAGCCGCCATCGCCAAGGATTCATCCAAGAGATTCACCCTCCAGGTAGTATTAAATAGAGACTTTAATGTGTATTAGATTTGGGATAGTACATAAAGATTACTTGTTTCCATGTCTCTCTACCATAATTCTGTAATCCAGTTTCTCAATGATTTTCTATGTTTCTCATAAAGAATCAAAAGAATCCAGGTAATATTAAATAGGGACATAAATGTGTGTTAGAGTCGGAATATTTCTTAAAGATTATGTATCTTTACTTTCTGAAACTCTGCCATAATGTGATAGGTAACCCAGTTTTCCAACGATTGTAGATGTTTCTGATCAAGGGTTAAAAGAAATCTTTTGAGATATCAGTTTTTCTCCCCACCTGATAGTCCTGTTGCATTGTTTTTCAAGTAACAAATAAGCTAAAATATTGCTTCAATACTAATAAAAAAATTGTGCAAATTGCTGGAATAGTGCAACATGTTTTATTAGGTCGTTCAGTGACAAGTTACATTTTTAAATACAAAATAAAGTTCAATAAAAGTTTTTACAATTTTGTACAACAGGTGGCTCGAAGGATTTTTAAAAAATAAATTTTTAAATCTTAATTATAGAAAAACACTCTTTTTTAAATTTGGGTGATTAGATTTTATTGGTGTCGTCATATATATACAGAAATTTTTTTTTAAATGTTTAATACAATGTTTTGACCAGTAACGTGCTTTGAAAATTTTTGTTTTTGGCTCTTGAGACAAATATTCAATTAACATTATTAAACTATTCTTGATGCTTAATCCTTTGTTGCAAACCATCTCTACTTATAGTGAAAACACTACATTAATGTTTGAAATATATCGGACTTATGGGTATTATTTCAATTAAATGTTTTGTTTTCAGGTCTGGCTGGGACGAAGATGATTCTACTCCTGACTATAAGTCTTCCTGGGATCTCCCCTCTCCAAGGCATTCTTCAGATCGTAGGAGCGAAAGGAGTTACCGCAGCAGAGCTGAGTCATCACAGAACCCAACTCCTGCATACAGGTGCAGTTCATGTTTTTCCTCAGCTGTGTGAAAACAAAATGTAATTTAAAAAAAGAAACTTAATAAGGAAAGATTGCACCTTATATTATATACATACAATGTATTAAAAAAACATATATGTTATATAATTTGCTACTGAAGGTTTGTTTAATAGTCCATTGAATATTCTGATTAAAAAAGACCATGCATTTATTTTGTTCACTAGAGAAAATGACTCAATGTTTGAATTAAAGACTCAGAAATTGAATGTCTGACTTACAGGAAAGGTTGAATATTGCAAAGTGCATTATAAATTTAGGGATAATATAATTATCATAGTGGTTGTGCAAGATTTTTTCCTTAGTAATAATTTGTAAAAACAACATTACTGTTGGTAAAAAGATTGTTGAAAAAGCTTAGCTTGCAGATTCTTTTAAAATGATTATTTTATGAAGCCAAGAATATATGAGAACACTAGTTTTAACTTTAAAAATGAATCAAGAAAAATAGGATAATTAAAGAACTACTAAAAGCGCAGCAGTACAAAATCCTTTCATTGGTATCTAATTTTTTTAATTATTATTTAATGAAATAAATTATTTTCTCTAAATCTGTCATCCAATCCTTCCCCAAACAGGTTCAACGATTGGATGCGGGACCGCAAGCGCTCTGGAGCGACTCCCCGTGAATCCGCTCGTGACGAAAACATTCCGTGGAGCTCCGAAGAGGAGAAGCGTGAATGGGAGGAAGAGATGAAGAGGATGGACCGTGAATGGTACGGATTGATTATCACAATATAATGCTTTTATCTCATGTTCAGGCCCAAAATATACTCTACACAGAGTTTTTATATTGCATTAGAGTGCCAATCACATGATACCCGAATGTTATCAAATAAGAAAGACCATCTTGGCTCGGTGAATCTTAATACATTCTAACACTTTTTAAGCATTAATATGTAGGAGATTATAGACAAAGTAAAGCATTAAATATTGAACTGGAGGCTGCGACTGGTTTCTCATCAGGGGGTTTGTGGTGCACGAGGCTAATAAAATCCCACGCATCAAAGTTTATTTCTTGTTCCTGGATGGCAGTTACGCATTGCCAGGACAACGTAACTTGGTTTTTACTTTATTTTCCATCTTGTGGTGTTCTATAAATTTATGTAGCTATAAAACGATGAAGGTATGTCTTTTCCTCATATGAGCTGTGTTTTATAACAGAGGCTAATTATGCTTTTAACTCTATTTTGCTTGTAAATAACTGTAAATATTAAATGCTAACATGTCGTCAAGTGTCTTGAGTTTACTCATCTTATTGAACCGCATATTGTAGGCAGCTCTATCTATGCGCTTCTCCTAACAACTGGTGACAACCGGACTAAAACGAATAATGCTGCCATCTATCGGCGCTTCTGAAAGGAGAAAACTTCATCGCAACATGCGATCACATACGCAACTCGCGTCCAACACCGTAACGGGCGGACACAACGATGCAACTAGCATCACAAACTTCCAACTCCGATCAGACGTCGAGTAACTCACTAGGGGGGTGAGTACTGTGGTGCAACAGGCTAATAAAATCCCACGCATCAAAGTTTATTTTTTTTTCCTGGATGGCAGTTACGCGTTGCCAGGACAACGTAACTTGGTTTTTACTTTATTTTCCATCTTGTGGTGTTCTATAAATTTATGTAGCTATAAGATGATGAACGTTTATCTTTTCCTCATATGAGCTGTGTTTTATAACAGAGGCTAATTATGCTTTTAACTCTATTTTGCTTGTAAATAACTGTAAATATTAAATGCTAACATGTCGTCAAGTGTCTTGAGTTTACCGCATATTGTATGAAGCTCTATCTATACGCTTCCCCTAACAGGTTCAACCAGTCGAAAACCCTCAGGAGGCGTTTCTGAAAGAGTACGAACAAAAAGGCACAAAATTTCACTCTTGAACCCTGACACCTCCACACCAGAATAATGAAAAATCAAAGAAATACAATAAAGAAGTATACAATGCAATGAAATACAAAATAGTCCCGAGAACTTACCCCTTTGAATAATACCAGATAATACAGTAGGAAAAATTTTCAGTTTAAAACAACGCCTCCAAAAACTGTTCTGCAGAAAGATCAATCCCGCAGAAAATAATCTCATATTCCAAAAAGTACAATTCAATGACGTTATCAATTTTCCAAAATTGGAAATTCAAAAGATTAAAATAAAATAGAAAATTAAAAGTAAGAAATAAAAATTAAATTCTATTTTTTTATTTCTTTTAATTTTCTATTTTATTTTAATCTTTTGAATTTTCAATCTTGGAGATGGCCCATTTAAATTGTACTTTTTGGAATACTTGATTATTTTCTGCGGAACAGTTTTCGGAGGTGTTGTTTTAAACTGAAATTTTTTTTCTGCTGCATTATCGGGTATTATTCAAAGGGGTAAGTTCTTAGGACTATTTTGTATTTCGCTGCATTGTATACTTCTTTATTGTATTTCTTTGATTTCTCATTATTCTGCTAAGGAGGGCGTCAGGGTTCAAGAGTGACATTTTGTGCCTTTTTGGCCATACTCTTTCAGAAACTCCTTCTGGGTGGTTTCGACTGGTTGAACCCCCTGATTTGAAACCAGTCGGAGCCTCCAGTTCAATATTTAATATTTTACTTTGTCTATATTACTGGTTATAAGTTCTACAATTGGAGCTCCTTTTGCACCAATGTGGACTTGTGCTATTAAATTTTCACTTTATGTTTCTTTCGCCATTTGATTTTCGTTTCTACGTAAATAAATTTGCTTGTGTGAGATTATGATATGAGATGCAGCAGCAAAATGTAGCCTTCTTGGAACAGCAAAAGTTGCATCTGTAATTTATTATACAAACTGATGTCGGTCTGACCTTCGTTAATATTTTAGGAATTCAGCTCATTTTTCTGTACTCATTCTATAAACAATTTTTATTAAGTTTCTATTTCTTCAGGTACTCCATTGATGAGGGATACGACGACCAGCACAACCCATTTTCCTCCATGTCAGAGGAGTATGCAAAGAAGAAAGAAGAGGCCATGGAGCAGAAGAAGAAGAAACGTATGTCGGCACAACAACGTCAGATACACAAGGACAATGAGAAGTGGGAAACAAATCGCATGCTAACAAGTGGCGTCGTCCAGAAACTAGACTTTGATGAAGATTTCGAGGAGGATAATGAGGCAAAAGTCCATTTGCTGGTTCAAAATGTCGTCCCACCTTTCCTTGACGGCAGGATAGTGTTTACCAAGCAACCGGAACCTGTTGTGCCTGTTAAAGATGCAACTTCTGATTTGGCCATCACAGCTAGAAAAGGGTCGTTGGTAGTGAGGACGTTTAGAGAACAGAAGGAAAGGAAGAAGGCACAAAAAAAGGAATGGGAACTAGCAGGTACTAGGCTTGGAGATATCATGGGGGTGAAGAAGCCAGAGGAAAAAGATGGTAAGGATATGGAGGATAATACTGATTATAAAGAGGACCATAAGTTTGCTGAACATATGAAGGATAAAGCGGAAGCCAGCAGTGACTTCTCAAAGAAAAAATCCATCTTACAGCAGCGCCAATTCCTTCCGGTATTTGCTGTCCGGCAAGAACTCCTCAACGTCATACGAGACAACAGTGTCATAATAATAGTCGGCGAAACTGGCTCCGGCAAAACGACCCAACTAACACAGTATTTGCATGAAGATGGCTACAGCAAGTATGGGATGATTGGCTGCACTCAGCCGAGACGTGTAGCCGCCATGTCTGTGGCGAAGCGTGTCTCTGACGAAATGAATGTCCAACTTGGAGAAGAGGTCGGTTATGCCATACGATTTGAAGACTGCACGAGTGAGAAAACGGTCATTAAATACATGACGGACGGTATTTTGCTGAGGGAGTCGTTGAGAGAGCCGGACTTGGATCACTACAGTGCGATTATAATGGACGAGGCTCACGAACGGTCGTTGTCTACGGATGTCTTATTCGGGCTGTTGAGAGAGGTTGTAGCTAGGAGACAGGACTTGAAGTTAATTGTCACATCTGCTACAATGGATGCAGGAAAGTTTGCAGGATTCTTTGGGAATGTGCCATCATTCTCCATACCTGGAAGGACGTTTCCTGTGGAACTGTTCTTCAGTAAAAACCCGGTGGAAGACTATGTTGATTCAGCAGTCAAGCAGGTACTGTTAAATTTTTATTAGTATTTATTTTAAATAATGTAATTCTTTTTAGTAGGTGGTATCACAAAAGTTATTTATTGTCCTCTACTATTTGTCTTATTAAAAGTAGTTAAAATAGTCTGTAAATTTTAATCCTTCTAATTAAATGTATGTACAGTAGGCATAAAAATTTAACACTGGCTAAATCAGAAGAAAAATAAAATTTACTTAAAATCAAAAAAAATTTCTGAGAAATTCAAAAATATTACTCCATTTCTCTCTCAAAAGGTCGAATTTTGTTCCCTATTCTTAGTTTGCTGTTCAGGGCTCCAGAAAAATATTTTCTTTCTGCGTACACAAATACCATTACCAAAAATTCCCTACGAGTCTGTGCGCTTTAAATTATACCGCTGCAGAAAATTAATTTTTACGTACTATTGAGGATTTAAAGTTGTTTAATTCAAAACCTTCTTGGCATTTATTATGAAAGCATCAGACTCTGCAAGATAAACATTGGTTTCCAATGGCAAATTTTCAGCTTCAATATTAGGGTCATTAGTACTGGATTGGCTTCAAGGTTGAACTTGTGAAACGAAAGCAAACATTGATGCTTGTCCAACATGCCTCCTTTTCTAACTGTTTTCATTTTTGTGATTTCGATTTAAATGATGGGAATAGTTTTGCTCCAACATTTCTTCATTGCCAATACAGCATTTTATTTTCCTTGTCTTGCTTGGATAGCTCCTTTTTATTTTAAAGAAAAATGTGGGTTTTTTAAAATTACAATGAAATATCCCAAGAATTCTTTCAAATTAAAAAGAAGATTGAATGAAATAAACTCTCAAGTGCCTGAAACTCAGGATGCAAATGGATTGAAAAAGTTACAGTAAAAGAAAAACTTGTAATTGCATGTTTCAATAGGTTCAGATTCCAAAATTAGGAAATGATTCACTACGGCTGTCAACACTTCTCCCTTCCCCGCCCAACCTAACTGAAATTTCTCCTTCTTCCTAGAAGGAGAAATGGAGATGGTGGGGAAGTATATGGGGAATAGCATCTCCCCCCAAACCTCTTCCCTCCCGGAGTTACTGGAGTCAATACCTCTTCCTTCCCCACCCTACCTAACTGAAATTTCTCCTTCTTCCTAGAAGTAACTGGGGGGGGGGGGGACTATATGGAGAATAGCAATCCTGCGGAACGATGTCGCTTTTGCCGGAATGTGGATCACTCGATCTGTTAAGCGCATAAAAAAAACCACTCACGACTTTTGATTTTAATTTAATGCAGGATATGCTGATTTCCTGCGTACGTCCATTTTATCGGACTCTGTTGCTGTTTAAAATTGTTTCTGAAAATGACATAATTTTCTTTTTTCATAAAGTTTAATTACTAACAAATGATAAAAATAATTATTAATAAATTTGTTTTTGTTATTTGCTTAAAAATTATTAATTGTAATAACAAATAATAAAAATAATTTTTCTTGTTATTCTTAGAAGCATGCTTACACATTCATAATTTTATTGAAGTTATCTGCCCACATACAATATTTTAAACAAAACGTCTTCACCCTCCCAAAACAGGTCCTTCAAATCCACCTTCAGCAACAAACCGGTGACATCCTGGTCTTTATGCCAGGTCAGGAAGACATTGAGGTGACCTGCGAGCTGATCGCCGAACGTCTTGGCCAGATTGACAATGCTCCAGTGCTGGCAATTCTTCCTATCTACTCCCAGCTACCCAGCGATTTGCAGGCCAAGATATTCCAACGGGCCCCTGATGGGGTCAGAAAATGCGTCGTAGCTACGAATATCGCTGAGACATCGTTAACAGTGGATGGGATTATGTTTGTTGTGGACTCAGGATACTGCAAGCTCAAAGTGTATAATCCACGTATAGGCATGGATGCACTGCAGGTATGTTGGTAGTTAATATTTCTTTAATTTTATTATTATATATTTTTTTAGTGATGATGTCACAGCTTTTATTGGTGTTTGATTACATCACAATATAATACTTCAGTGTCTTCTGATTTGTGAAAGTCTTATTTTATATCATCCTAATTGTAAATCATGCATACACAGCATTATGTGACAGTTTTGGTTGAAATTTTGCCTTTTTGTCTCTTGGTATTAACTTTGGTGTCCATCATAGAAATTAGCAATACTGGAAATATCAGGGAATTTGTGAAAAAAAATTTCAATAAATTGGAAGTCAAAGACTTTATTGTTATAACTTCGATTCCATGCTGTGTAAAATAACGAAAGGGAGTCATTATTTCTAACAGTGCTGGGACATCCTTAATAGGATAATGCTTGTTATAGACTCGCGATACTGCAAGGTACAAACCCATGTAGTATATGCATTAATGCACTGCAGTTGGGTTGAATAATCATGGACAAGTCTACAAAGAATTTTAAATAATCAATAAATCATAGATTATGCAAAACTGCTAATTTTCTTTGTAGTTTTAATAAATGTTATTAAACGGATTACTTACTGACATTTTTGCATACTTTCTCAGTGTTGTTATTTATTCAATTACCTTATGGTTTAAAAAATATTTTAATGTGATGAATAAACAATTTTTTATGTAATAAAAATCTTTGTTCTTTGATAGAATGATTAAATTTATATGAAGGGTCCAAGATCTTTGTTAAAAACCTTGCCCATCTTGACTGCTCTCAGCTGTCTAGATCGTGTTGTATTGGTCTTTCAGCACAGTATAGTTCTTAGAAAATGAAAAATCCAATGCATTACAACCAGTTAAAATATACTATTTTAAAGTTAAATTATTTCAGCTTTCAAATAAATCCTTTATTTTAATATTGTAAAAAATTAAAAAATTTCCAGTTCAATGTTCTAAGTTCAATTCATTTCATTCTCTGTAGGTGTACCCTATCTCCCAAGCCAACGCAAACCAGCGTTCCGGCCGTGCCGGTCGAACCGGGCCTGGCCATTGCTTCCGCCTGTACACTGAGGGCCAGTACAAGAGTGAGATGCTGGTGACCACCGTCCCTGAAATCCAGCGTACCAACCTGGCCAATGTGGTGCTTCTTCTCAAGTCCCTTGGGGTTCAGGACCTTCTTCAGTTTCACTTTATGGACCCACCACCCCAAGACAACATGCTCAACTCCATGTACCAGTTGTGGATACTCGGAGCACTGGATAATATTGGAAACCTCACCTCATTGGGTAATTTCCGGGGTCTTTTCTGGGAGTTTTTAGGGGCTTGGTATCAAAGAATTTTTTTAAAAAGGCATTATTATATTTGAGCTATGAAATATGAGATCTGTTTGTGAAAAAATGTGAAAATATTTTAATGTTGAAGCAATTTTGAGAAAATAATTTCTAAAATCATTTTGAGTGGAATAGTAGTTTTAATTTTTAATCATTCATGGTTTTTAAATTTTGTGTTCTGAAATTTAACTGTTTAAAAATTAAAATTTAAGATTATATGTTTTGTTTATTAAAAATACCTTCTCTCTCTCTCTAAACTAAAATTGAATTTTTTTAAAAAAAACTTGAAATAAATATATTATTTTTTTTACAGTTTATTGATACCAGGATTTACATTTGATATGCTACATTTGTTTGTTAGTATCACTTAAAAATTCATAAAGCTAAATTGAGTGGTCATAAAAAAGGGATTTTACACCTTTTGAAAATTTTTGAATCTCTGATACAAACTACTATACCTAATAATCATTAACAAGTTCGCTGCCGCTGGCGTGTCAGCATGGCGCTACCTCCCATGCCGGCGATGCTCTGGGACGACGATCGAGTATGATAAGTAAACTGCTTTATTTTTAGTTCGGATTTGGAGGTTGAACGATGAGGTTTTTGAGGCACGTTAGTGAAGCATTATTTTTATAGTTTTAGGAAATAAAAGGTTTTTCCTTTTTTCTGGTTTTACTATTAAAATATAAGGAACGTTTTTAATCATTAAAACACTTTTTTTAAATTCGGCTTCTGAGGATGGATATATAAATTTTGGTGGCAGCGAATGTGTTAAATGATGTGCATGGGGGAAAATTTAAATTTAATTTACTAAGCAAAGATTGCCATAGTATTAAAACAGTTCAGTCGGCTAAACTATTCGATTCCGACTTCTTCAATTCGCACCTGGCCTATTTCCTTATCGACTTTAAAGTCAGTACCACTTCTTTTTCCTAAAAGTTACTAAGTAACAATCTCTCTTTCTCATGCAGGCCGCAGCATGATAGAGTTCCCCCTTGATCCACCTCTCTCCAAGATGCTGATCGTGTCCTGCGCCATGCAGTGCTCCTCCGAGATCCTGATAGTGGTGTCCATGCTTTCCGTCCCAGCCATCTTCTACCGTCCAAAGGGACGGGAGGAAGAAAGTGACTTGGCGAGGGAAAAGTTCCAAGTCCCGGAAAGCGACCATCTCACGTTCCTCAATGTCTACCTCCAATGGAAGCAGCACATGTTTTCTGCGACGTGGTGCAATGAACATTTTGTGCATGTCAAGGCCATGAGGAAGGTAAGAACCTGCATCTGACTTTTTATTTGGAATTTAAATGAGCCAGATCCATCTAAACAAAAATAATATTGGTTTCGGGTAGTAAACGTTGTCCATCTTTTGAGCTTTCAAATTTCATAAGGTACACAAGAACCTTACTGCTGTAGAGGTGCCAAACTGTACGTTGCAATCAAACATTGACCAGGTGCTATGGTATTAACAATTAAAATGGCCTTGATTTCAACAATTGCAGTTAATAATGTTATAAATGACCCATTTTGAATGCAATATTCTCGTTTGTGAAAAGGGTACTAGGGTATTCCACAAAAGTTAGCTTTTATTTTGCTTTGTACAATATCATAGTACTGTAAATGTATGTCTGAAAAATCAAGTGATATGACATCAGATAAATTTTGAAATTTCTATTAAAATTATTGGGAAATTTAAGGCTATTAATTGCTAAAACTGTAAAAGGTCTAATCATAATACTTCAACTGATTTATGCTTTCATTTTCTGGGTTTTAGCATGACAGTAAAAAGTTATTAAAATCAATCAGCAACATTAAGGAATTTTTTTATTACACTTTGCTATCGCTAGGTAAAAAATTAACCAAACCAGAAGAATATTAGAACATTCATAAAAAAAGCCCTCCCCTCCCCAAAAAATAAATCAGGAAACAATTTGGAGATTTTTTTTTTCTCTGAATTTCTTATTAACCTGGTGTAATTTTGTTGCTGATTTGTCTTCTCGGGAGTAAATCTGGGATATCTACTATTTTTTTTAACCAAATTTTGTTTTCACACACACATCACGCCATTATAAAGTTTGTTTGCCATTATAAAGTTTGTTTGCTGTTCTTTGTCAACTTTAATAAGTTAAGTCTTTATAGTAAACTAAGGGGAATTTTTTAACATGGATTTTGTCACCGCCTTTTAAAATTTTGTTGTTGATTTTTTCATATCATGAAAAATCAAATAAGTTCCAACTTTTGACCTTTGATATAACTCTTTTTATGATTAATATTGTTGCTCAAGGTGGTTGATACTCATGGCAACATTTTATATTTTCTAGTTGTTTCGAAAACCAAATTCGCCCAATTAAAGGAATTGAAGCTAAAATTTTTAAAACTATAAAAATATAGCCTAGGACTGATGTGGAATTTTATTAATTTCAAGTGCTCATTTCTAGTAAGTACTGATGTAACAATATTGTTGCTTTCCGTCATCAGGTGCGTGAGGTTCGTCAACAACTCAAGGAAATCATGGTTCAGAACAAGCTTCCTCTGGTGTCGTGCGGAACAGAGTGGGATGTGGTGCGGAAATGCATCTGTTCAGCCTACTTTCACCAAGCCGCAAGGCTTAAGGGCATTGGAGAGTATGTCAACTGTAGAACAGGTAAAGCTATTTTAATTTGTCATTGTAAAGTGCCAAAACTCATGTGAAGCAATAAATTTAATTGACATATTAATAACTTTACTACACTTATTTTCATGCTAGGCATCTCGGCCTTTTTGTTTGTGCTAGCTTTACATTCAATCAAGTTCTCCGCATAGCAGTTTGTAATTGCATCGAAATTTTAACTTTTTAAACGACGAACAATATCATACAACATATGCCATAAACTTCAATTCAATATGCTTAATTTTGTACAACCTTTATAACTTACACTTATTACTAACGTTTATTTTTTAATGTATAAAGACATGTATATTTATAGCACATCTTGTTGTTTGAATTTTGAAACGTTATAAGGCGAAAGTAAAAAAATAGTTTGTTTCCTGTAACTTAACCGTCCCTGAAATTCCAATACAAAAATTCCAATCACAAAGTTTTTTTAGAGTTTTTAAAAAATATAATTATAAAAAAAAAGTGTTTGTTAAAAGGATTAATTGATTGAATGTCACAGCAATCGCGATGAATAGATAAACCTGAAGTAAATTATAAATACCAACTATAATACCCAATTTAGGTTCATACCTAGGTATAACCCAAAAATAAATATACCCAATTATTTTACATCACTGTTAACACAACTAATCAATTTTAAATCTAACATTAAAACTTGGATAGTATTTCCTTTTGTGTATTTGCTAAAAAATATTTAGCAAAATAAAAAAAATAAAAATTTCCTACCTACCCTAATAACTTTGCCCATGTTACAGGCAACAAACTTTTTTTTTTTTTTCTTTTTAGCTTAAATCAATTTAAAGCCAATTTTAAATTTCTGAAGTAGAACTGTTTTTGAACAAAGAGGTAAAAGTCCATTAGCAGAACCTCTAACACCATGAACCGATAAAGTTCTCGCCAGGGTCCATTAATCAAATTATTTTATATGTATTTACTGCAGATAGTTGATTTATCTGCTGTTAATATTCCCAATTTAGTATTTTGGTTTGGTAGTGCAGGATACTATTTAAGATCACATGCTGAACAATAAACTTAACGCTTTATTTAAAACAACCAATGCCAGTTGCAACAACTTCAAAGATACTAAAATAGTAGAACAAAACTTAACGAAAAGAAGATTCAGTTTATGTATGTGTAGATTCAGCTTGAGCAGAATTAGTAGTACGCATTTCAGGTTAGTACTTGGATTAGTACGCATGTGAAGAATGTTATGCCACCACAATATCAACAAAGATTAGTGACTTATTGGTTTCTCGAAACACTTATTCATTTAGAAATGTAAATATAATATTGGAATTGGACAATTTTTAAAAATCACATTTCTAACCCTGATCACTGATCTCTCTCCACTAGGTATGCCATGCCATCTCCATCCAACCAGCGCCTTGTTCGGTATGGGCTACACACCCGACTACATAGTCTACCACGAGCTGGTCATGACCAGCAAGGAATACATGCAGTGTGTTACATCAGTAGACGGCTACTGGCTGGCCGAGCTAGGTCCCATGTTCTACAGCGTCAAGGAGTCATCTAGATCGCGAGTCGAGAACCGGAAGCTGACCAAGATGAGCCAATCGCAGATGGAGGAGGAGATGTCTGCAGCCAATCAGGAGCTTCAGAAAGAGAAAAGAAAGAAAGAAGAAGTGCTAAATTCAGTCAGGAAGAAGACGCTTATTTCGACGCCCGGAAAGACGAACTGTGGTACTCCAAGGCGGAAACCGGAGAGGTTTGGGCTGTGATAGGGTGTGGGAGTTGTATATAGTTGTTGATGTATTGATTTTATTATTAAAAAGTCACCCATGTTCTTTCCTAATGAGGCATTTATTTTATTTAGTCCTGAAAGTTAATTTACTGTATTGTGATTGCAGAGAATCAGTCCAAATGTAAATTTGTACTGATAAGTTTGTGCTTTTTATTGCTGTTACTTTAGAATCAGACTACAGGAGGTGAAATCAATTACATTCTAATAGCATGATACTTATGAGGTTGCTGCTTTGAGTAATTTTTAATCTTGGGTCAAACTTTGCAAACTGCTGTAATATTTATATTTAAAGTTGGTTTTGATACACTTGTGGGGGAAAGAGTTATCCCTAACACATAATATAAGAGTACTCAGAAATGGTAGAATTTTATGATATGTTCAGAACTAAAGAAAAGAAATCTTAAAACGGAATTTAAAATTTAAAACCTTTTTTTTGTGACAAAATTAATTTAAACTTTTAAGTAAATAAAACTATCTATTAAGATCGCAAAAACATGATGTCAACTATATAACTAAGACCAAACAAAAGTAAATATCGGACTAGAAAAAGCCTTCTCCTCCTGACAGAGGCAGCAGAGGAAAGAGAGCTCCCAAAGGCAACGCATGGTTTTTGTACAAGATACTAGAAACTAAAATTTACAAAAGCAATAGGTCACTAAATAGAAATTTCCATATAAAAAATATATAATGTAATATTAGAGAGTTCTCCATTCAAAAGGGTGTCGTCTCACTTGCGCGAAGTGATCTAACGGACGGAATTTTTACCCATTTGCGCAAGCGCTACTCATTAGGTTGTGGTACCGCTTACTAGACTGCTACTACTTAGGTAGTTTTACAGTACCAAGTAATTAAAAAATATATATATATTTTGGGGATGATATGCCATGAACTACTGCCCGAAATAGGTAGGGGTATTTGTTTTACTTTCAATTGGCCGTAAGGCCAACCGAAATAGGTCGTACTTTTAGAGTGCGAAGCGCGCGCATACCTGAGTTTTTAGCAAGAGATTAAAAATATAAATATCATGGAAGGGGTTAAATATTTGTAAGTAATGTAAAAGTTTAATGAAATTTTACCCCTTATAAATTATTTGAAATTAAATTTTAATTGCTTAAACTATTTTTCAACTATCCCCCTCCCAAAAGTTTTAAATGTTGGTTGGTCAAGTCAAAAACGGGGAGGACACCTGCTCATCCAGTCTTACGAAATCTGGTCGCGCAAACGGGAATCGCGTAAGTGGGTGTATTTCTTCAAAAGCTCTCCCATTGGACACTTAAGGTAGGCCTGATAAGCCTTTCTCAAAGTAGACTGATGTAGTAGTTTGATGCCGCCACACAGCAAGTAGCCGCAAGGTAGTTTGATGCCGCCACACACTTATCGTCAATAGAAAAATCAAATAATAAAAAATGTAAATAAAGTGGAAATTAAGTAATTATAGAATCGACCTATTTTTTCGAAACGCATTTAAGGGCCTTATACAGAGCTACTCGAATGACGAACTCACGCGTTCGCTTCAGACTCCCGGGATAGCGTGTCTGTGCTGCATTGGCCAGGCCTATACTAGAGTAAGAGGACAGGATGAGTTGAGCTCACTGAATATGCTGTAGGAACCGGTTCCCCTATCGTTGTAGAGTATTGAGCGAGCTCAACTCATCCTGCCCCCAAGTATAGCTTCCGTGTTTGTTATGATTTCGTTCCCCTTTCTCTATTCAAAATATTTTCGTCAAGTGAGGTTGTTGAATTGCGCTTTGCTTCTCTTATTAAAAAGTAGGAAACGAAGAAAGAATAGAACTTAAGGAGGGCGTCCCTTCTTATCAAGAAGCCTTATCATACTCTGTATGACGATTTAAAATAAAACGACAAGAAGTTTTTTTCTGTGTAAATGACTTTAATTTGTACGTTGTAATTTTTTAGGTGTTACCGTGTTACTTGACTTACTACAAGCACATTACTTACTCTAACTGTAACGCATCAAAGTTGTCCAATGGTTGGAAGAATAAGTTAATATTGTCAGGTGTTTTTTTTTTTCCTCTGTTTTTTTCTAAGAGTATTGGTGTACTTAGCAGTTGAATAAATTAATTAAAAAACTTACGGCTGTCTTTTGGCAAACTTATAAAATTAATATATACTGATATGAAATTAAATGAAATAAACTCATTAGAGAATTCATGGAAATTGATACCTCGAAATACGGAAGATAATCCAGGATGAAAATATATAATAATAAAACAAGCTGTGTGTGTGTCTGATTGTCTGTCTGTGGATCTATAGAAACCTACTTACAATTGGAGTAGAGCACTGAAATTTTCAACATAAGTTATTTTAGCTTTTTAATTGGAATTTTGAAAAACAGAATGTTAAAATTTTAATTAGTTATTTTTTAATTAATTTTCTTAATTTGTTTACAATTTTTTTTACAAAACGACTTCTAATTAGGGCTACAGTTCTGAAATTTTCAACATAAGTAGTTTTGGCCTCCCAATTGGACTTTTGAAAAACAGAATTTTAAATTTTTATTTAGTTCTTTTTTAATTAATTAATAAATATTTTACAAAACGGTTTCTAATAGGGCTACAGCTCTGAAAATTTCATCAAAAGTAGTTTTAGCCTTTTAATTGGACTTTTGAAAAACAGAATTTTAAATTTTTATTTTGTTCTCTTTTAATTAATTTTTATAATTAATTAATAAACATTTTACAAAACGATTACTAATAGGGTTACAGCTCTGAAATTTTCAACATAAGTAGTTTCGGCCTTTTAATTGGACTTTTGAAATAAAAATTTAAAATTTTTATTCAGTTCCTTTTTAATTAATTAATATATATTTTACAAAACGATTTCTAATAGGGCTACAGCTCTGAAAATTTCATCAAAAGTAGTTTTAACCTTTTAATTGGACTTTTGAAATAAAAATTTAAAATTTTTATTTAGTTCCTTTTTAATTAATTAATATATACTTTACAATACGATTTCTAATAGGGCTACAGCTCTGAAATTTTCAAAATAAGTAGTTTTGGTTTTCAAATTGGACTTTTGAAAAACAGAATTTTTACATTTTATTTGTTTTTTAATTAATGAATGAATTACAAATATTTTAAAAAACGATTTCTAACTGGGCTACATTTCTGAAATTTTCAACACAAATAGTTTTGGCCTTCTTAATTGGACTTTTGACAAAAAGAAAGTTAAAATTTTAATTTGTTTTTAGTGAACTTTTAATTAATATTTTCACAAAAAGTGACTTATAATAGGCCTAGAGCTCTGAAAGTTTCAACATAAGTAGTTTTGACCTTCTAATTTTGCTTTTTACAAACATCACGTATTAAAATATTCTTAAAGGGGTGTTGTATTATAATTATTAACGGGGAATTTTTTTCATTGTTTCTCGACAAGGGAGGAGCTTCTAATATTGAGGCTTTACGTAGCAATTAGTTTTTAGTGTGTGAAGCGACCTTATGCTTATGCAGCAATGAACCTTTCATCGAGCAAAGCGAGTTCATGTTTGCATAGCAATGAACCTTTAAACGAGTTAAGTAAGCCTGTGTTTATATGTCAATGAACTTTTCAGCAATCGAAACGAGCTCGATTTTGCGTTGCGATGAACCTTCCTGCGAGTGAAGCGCCAAAAATTGGGGCCTATACACCAATAACGGATTTCCGCAAGGCGGGGCCTCACATCTGGCTAAAATATTTCACATGGTAAAATTTCATGGCGAAGCACGGGTATTCAGCTAGTAATTCTATAAAAAATAAAACTATTTCGAAGCCACACCACACTATGTATGCAGTAAAAGCACTTATTGGAACTGCACGACATGCATAAGCGACAAGGGGCCATGAGTGACGGTAAAATTATTTTCACGAGGTTGTAAATGGCCTCCAAGGGGAATGCAATGAGGGGTTTTTTTTTTTTTTTTTTTTTTTCTTTTTTTTTTTTCAGTTGGATGTCTAAATGAAGTTTTAATTAATCGTTTTGTATTAAATTTCTGTTCCGTTGAATATTTTAAAACCTATAGCACACTTTTATATCCTGTTAATCGTACCACTTTTCTCCACATTATTTTAAAATTTCGAAAACCAAGAGGGTACAAGTGCACTCCCTTGTATAGCCTTGGCGGCGCCCATGAAGACTACGGTTTTTCCCCTTTCCTCCCCCCCCCCTCCCTGCAAAATGCTTATCTATATATTTAATAGGCAATACGTTTTTTGGGGTTAGTCCGTCCGCCTAAACTGCTCAACAAATTTCAATGATCAAGGTGTCATTTTAAAGGAAAAAAGCTGTAGATTTGCCAAAACGTGCCAAAATAATTTATTAACACTTTATTAATTAGTTAAATTTCAATATTTGTCATCATTAAGCTACTACAAAGCCTCAAAGATTTTGAATAAATGAATGGCAAAATCCTTACGTATGTAAACAACAAACCCGTTGCTAATTTTAAAGCTATCCTTACGTATGTAAACAACAAACCCGTTGCTAATTTTAAAGCTATCCTTACGTATGTAAACAACAAACCCGTTGCTAATTTTAAAGCTCTTTTTAAACTCTTCGTTTCAAAGTTGATTTTTTCTGTTTTTCTGAAGCATTTTTGTATTAGAGTAATTATTATTTTGAAGTATTTCTATCCAGAAAATGCCTCGCGTTGGACGTCGTTCTCTAACGGGGCGACTTATCAGAATAAATAAAAGATATTGGGACTTCAATGTAAGGGCATAGCTAATGAAGTTTTAAGTCAGAATGTTGGCGGATAGTATATTTAGCTTTCTATTATGAAACTTGCAATTTGGGTGTTTTCTCTATTAGGCCTTACATTAAATTTATAAAAATTTGGTTACATTTTTTATGGCTGGCAAACCTATTCGAGCGCAGCAAGATGTTTTAACTACAAATTCGAGCAGCAAAGCCGCTCAATCCGAGCGCAGCGAGGCGTTTGGGGGTTGGCGAGCGTTAGCGAGCAGGGGGCAAAGCCACCTAGTTATGCCTTATATTATTTAAATTATCTTTTTATTTTAGCATTAAATTCCCCTTTTATTATATCAATATTAAAACTAAAACATTTTTTTCCTCAAGTTGTTGCTTTTTTCGTCAAATAACTTTTATTAAACAAAAAGAAACGAAACTTTTCCAAGTTTTGCTTTTTATTACGAAACTAAACTTCAGTTAGTCATTTGCACGTTTAATAAAAATGGAACAGGATTATTCCAAAACGTGGTATGTGTGACGCACAAACGTTAAAAGTTATACTTGATAGTTCACCTGATTTAAAAACTCATCATTCCATGTTAAAACAAAAGTCACAGTGATATATTTCTGACTCAAGCAGAAGCAGAAGTTGATTCCATCAAAATAAAAGTATGTGGTACAGAATGATTTTCTGTTTCCTTCAGACAAAAATATGCTATCAATGTGCCAAGCATTTTTATATTTAATTTCATTTAGCATCTGTCACCGATTTGCTTACAAGCAGTATTTTTTAATACTTTTTGACGATTTGTCAAACCCAGTTTGGACAGCCTACCAATATTTTTAATACTGTCGTTCTACAAATTTTTTTCCCACATTTTTAGTTTTTTCATTCAATTCGGTTTCACTCTGAATCGGAATAAAAAAAGAATGCAATAAAACTTCGGAAATTTCGACTCTTCAGCTTTCGAAAACTTAAAGACCTAGACACTTAACCCCCCCCCCCCCTTAAGCGTCTGTCCTGCGCATGTGCAATACTTGTATGCAATACACATGTGCAACACCTATTTGGAATACATCCAGATATTACCTATTTGCAATGCATTCATGTCATACAAATGTACAATACGCAAGTGCAAATATATGCAATATTGTATATTATGTACTAAACTACATACATTAAATTAAACTACTCGGGTATATAATCTAAAACTTTTCGATAAAAACAATGAGAATTGATTGGCTAATTTTTCATAACTTTTTCCATTTTCGTGTGGGGAGACGTACAGAAATTACGTCTCTCGCAGATGGATTGGAGCTGGCCCAACATGATGAATCGTGACATTAGGGAAGAAAATGCATGACGTAACAATATCAGTTATGCAAGAAAAAAATTAGGTTTTTTTTTAAATTTTAAATTGAAAAAAAAAAAAAAAATGTTTCAATCGTTTGACCCAGGACATTGATAAAAGCTAATCTGCAATAAGTTGGGACTAATCTGCAATAAGTTGGGGGGCGATCAAACGGGAATGATCGCTTCGTGTCAAAAATTTTCGTGACATATGTACCTAGACTGGTAACAATATTTTTTCAACCCCCTCCCATCCGGGAAGTAAGTCTAGGTACGGCCTTCATACTGTTATCTTTTCCCACCTAACCTTCCAAAAAGCCTTTAAATTACTTCCTACGATTCACTTTTGTTAAGTTATCCCGACAAATAGTTTTTTTTAATGATGTAACAACTAATCCTAACAATGGTACATGATAACAACTTATCTTAAAATATCCCTCTTCGCGTTTTAACACATTTCTCCTATTTCATTTCTACGGGAATTTTTATACAATAATAGAGATAACAGGCAACTATCATTGGAATTTCAACCCTCGAGAAGATTAAAAAAATAATTCAAAGAAAGGGGTTTTTTGTGCATCGATGTTTTGTTTACCATAGCGGCGTTTTCAGTAGCAGGCTTTGTTTAAAATTATAAATGTTATCAGCTTCTCTACTGTTTATAACTTTTTAAATGTTTCGAGTATATTTCTTATGTTAATGAAAAAACCATAACTTGTCGAGTGTTTAGATCCAAGTTTTGCTTTGGATTCTAATATTTTCGGAAGGCATGTTGCAGCTGGTCAAATTTGAGTTAAGAGTACAAGTAAGATTTTAACATATTGCGAACATAATCTGAAGACCGACCGAATTCTCAAGTATTCCTATGAAACTTCTCCAACTCTTCCAAAAGTAATTTCTTACAACCATTTACTAGCAAATTTTTGCAGCCACTTCATAGCAACTTCCTTCCACAACTACCAGAAGCTTTCAATAAACTCCAAACAACTTTGATGTCGACGCTGGAGATGCCTAACCTGGAACCAGTAGGTTACTCGATAGATGAGAGCTCAGAGGTCAAGCCGGCTGCCCCAAGTCTCCGGAACACTTACCTGTCTGCCATTCCACCATTGCTCTTCATCCTCGCGATGGGGTTCGTGAGTTCATATCCTGCTCCAGCCACCGTAGACATGAAAGCACGCGGTAGCAGGTTTCGAGACATCACAGCGGACGAGATTACTTGGATAGCCAGTCTTCCCACCATTTCTGGCGTCGTCGGAAACGCCTTCTCCGGTAAGTAAAATGTCTTGAAGGTCCAAAGCGACTACTTGGAAGTGGTACCAGTTATTTTTTTATGGTATCAAAAGGGCGTGGTAATGCATTAGAAAAGAGTTCCCTGCTTTTCCGACTGGACAGAATGTCAAAAATTATGTCCCAGTCGCATTTGCAAAATTGAATTTTGAAAATCGTTGGTAGAATTTTCTTACCTTCTAATATAGCAGTAGGTGACTCTGCCCCTACTGCAAAATTGCTGCAGTAGAGGCTCCAGTACCGTAAAATAGGGTGAATAGGAACAGCGAGGTGAATCGGAACGAAACTTCATGAAATTACAAAGCAATTATTATTTTACACAAATAAAGCAATTTTAGTAATTATATATATTTCTTTATTTGGCTAACATGTTTGGAATCTTGAAAAAAAAAATTGTGGGGTTTTCAACACTGTACTTTTTAATTTTTTTTTAAATTTTGAAACAGCGTGAATACTATCCAATGAGTTTTAACCTCTCCAAAACTTATTCCCTAATTAATAACATGTACCAGTTATAGACTTAAATAATATATTTTTAGATAAGTATAAACATCCACAACAGCATGCCATACTTAATTTAACTTGGTTTTAAAAACTTTTTATTTTACGAATTTTTATGTTTTGCCTCGTCTCGATTTCGAGATTTGTGGGGTGAATCGGAACACCATGAAAAAATTCAAAATAAATTAAAGTCCTAGTTTTTTCAAAAATTTTTGGGTTGATCCTAAAAGAAGAAGGTAAAACCCAAGTTTCAATGTCAAAAATATGTTCCTTAACGATCTTATTACAACCGATTTTTACTTTGAAAGTTGAAAAGTGTTCCGATTCACCCTATTTTACGGTAATCACTCGCCCACTCCCGAACTTTAGATAAAAAATATGGCTTTTAGATTAAATATGCAAATACAATGAACATGGGATTATCCTTTCCAAGAACTCAAATATTTATGTGTATCCTATCGCTTTGCCAGAAACAGTTCCAACAGTAGTTTCTTTAAGACAACACTTAAACTACACATAAAAATCCCGAATAATATGAAGGGGAAAATCACGGATACATCGCTTCAATGATTCGTTAACTTTATGTGTACGATATATCCGCTACTAACGTTGATGGTGCTGGCGAAAATAGAAACCCTACACGACACTCCCCATAATGTTATTTAATAAGTTGCCCATAGCTACAATTAGATTCTATCTTTAAGGGGAAGTTTTTAATATATAGATCTTTATTGTGATTGTTAAGACTTCTTCGGC
This sequence comes from Linyphia triangularis, assembly GCA_963978545.1. NCBI lineage: Eukaryota > Metazoa > Arthropoda > Arachnida > Araneae > Linyphiidae > Linyphia > Linyphia triangularis. Next base: position 18,543,433 of record OZ021723.1, on the reverse strand, counting down.
TTCAAATCAATCAAATGTCCAGAAATTGTAAATAGAGATCAGTGGTCGCGTATGAAAAGTCTAAACTTTTAACAACACAAATCGTGTTAGATGTTGCCATTCAGATTATCGAAAAACAAGCAGGCTGAGAATTAACTATAAAAAATACACACAAAAATACAAATAATCAGAGAGACCCCTGCAAGTTTAGTACTAAGCCTACCCACATTTTATAAATACCTATTTCTACCGATGCGGTCAAATGACCGCTTTTGAAATAAACCTTATATTCTTTTCCAGTTGATTATAAATAATGCAGAATTTAACGTAGGCAATAAAACATATAAAAATGATCTTGTAATAATTAAGAAATATTTATCTTTTCGGGCTTCAGGAAAACAAATGAAAACCTGGAATTTAACAATTTCGGTTAAGTCTCAAAAGCGATCATTCGACCGCTCTGTTAAATTTAGGGTTCAGTACCTTCCATCGAATATCATTATGAATTTTTTTTTAATAGAAAGTAGAAAAATCTCCAGGAGACCAGTAGTAGTAAGTTATGAATACGCTGGTATATCGGGACAAAAATTGCCGAAACCGTTCAAAAATCGACTTCCAATAAGTTGAACTAAATCTGATTGCCAAATAATGAACATTATTTCTTATGCGGCAACCCACCGCTCTTTAATTTCAACGTGGAAGGGTGCAGACGATTTCACCTCTCTGGCACTAAATAATGACGTAATATTTACTACCAACTTAGCTCACTTTTAAAAGATGAAAGTATTTTTCGCCAGAAAGGTGAAATCGTCTGCACCCTTCCTCGTTGATAATTGAAGACCTGTGGGTTACCAAATAAAAAGTAATGCTCATTGTTTGGCAAGTTATGTATTTGGCAATCGGATTTAGTTCAACTCATTCGAAGTCCATATTTGAACAGTTTCGGCCACTTTTGCCCTTGTAGACCAACCGTATTCATGATGTACTAGTATTTCTCTACATTCTATAAAAAAAAAAAAAAAAATCAGAATGATGTTCGATGGGGTACCCGAACTTGCAACTGTCTCTCGGACTTAAAGTCTTATTGCATGAACTTATTTCTTCAGTGAAGTACAAAAGCTAAAGTTAAATTTATTTTTATGTTTAGTTTGTTACCTCAAATTAAATTTGAAGAGATGCGCCTCCATCTTTTTTATTCGTTCATGAAAACGGTCGTTTCTGAGAAAAGGCAGCTTTACACTGCCCTAATCTACGTAATTGGCTGCCATGCAATGCAATGGATAATTTCCGCATTTCTTAAAAACGAGTGAAACGAAATTAGTACATATATATGAAGAATTTCTTTCTGATTCCAAATGTTTAAACAAAAGTTCTTTAAAAAAAAATTAGTTATTTGAATATTAAGAAAAGAAAATTAGCCAAAACCAGTCCGATCAAAACAGTCAACAAAATTCGTGACGTAAAGAGATCCCTGCGTTTCTATGGTTATCGTGAGGTTTCTGCCAAATAGTTATCGTTAAAAAAAGCTGGCGTTGGTAGACCATTGCCACATTCCGTACAGGTTGGCGTGATTTGCCAGAAACTTGCAAATATGGTTTCCGCTGCTGCATTTCAAGCCAAAATGTTTGAGATCTCTTTACGTCACGCTCAATGCCAACGAAATGAGTCGTTTTCTCGCCAACCTATAACAAGATAATTTTGACCGCAAATTACAAAAAAAAAAAAAGCGCATTGAACAGGAATTTTTATGTTAATGCACTTTTCGAAACATTTAGAATTGAATAAAAAAATAAATGAATAATACGGGAATTGTCCATTGTCTACCATTAATCAGTGACTAGCATCTTTTTTGGGCGTTTGGCATTTTGTGCTGTTTCTTCCATTGTAGGCGAATGGTCACGTTGAACCTTATTTGGAATGAGGATGCATCAAATGACAACACTTGTGATGGCCTGATGAGTAAGCTTTTGATCGTAAGTTCGTGGGTTCGATCCTCGCTGAATAATGGGGGTTGGTGGCAGCATATATGCAATTTCCGTCACTGTCTCACAATATACAATAAACTTAATTTATTGCATATTCAGTGTTTCCGCGCATATGGAAAGTCAGGAAATGTCATGAATTTGGACAGTAGATGGATTTTATCATGGAAAGTCAGGATTTTGAGCACAAAAAAATGGTCATAAGTCATGGAAATACAGTGAATTTTATGGATTTCTAAATATTTTAAGTAAAATCGCGTAACTGTGACGTCATAAACGTCATGATTGCTATTCAGCTCATCGAACTCATCTATCTTTTAATTTACGTTTTGACGGTCATAGTTAAAAAATGCGGCCAATAAAGACATTTCTGAACTCCAAATTTATGACATCACACGAGTAAGGTCTCATTGGTGAAAAAAAATTCATTATATAAGAACTGAAATGAACGGGTTTAATAAACTTGAGTTTCATTTTTTTTTTTTTTTTTTTATTTATTTATTCTTTTCCGTTTTCTTTCATTCGTTTTGCATTGTTGATATCAAAACATTTGATTTTTGGATGATATAATTTATTATTAATGACATATTCTTTCTTCAAATATTTCTTTATTATTAAAAATAGATTCTAGCTTTTTCAACACTGAAATATCAAAGAATGGAAAATTATTTTTCCTTTTTCTTTTGATTTGGAAGTTAATGAAACAAGGATTTCTTACATAATTTAAAATGAAACTTTATAAAAATCATTTTATGGTACATTGATTTATTTACTATGTTCGTGTTAGTTAAATTCATGTAGGTTATTATTAATTTTTATATATTTTTTTGTGATTTAATTTCTTGAGTCATGGAAAATTATTTTCTTCAGTTTTGAAAAGTCATGGATTTGTGACATTTTATTTTGGAAGAAACCCTGTATATTGAATTATGTTTATTGGTTTGCATGATATTACCACTGGTTAGTAATTTTATTTCCATAGGCTTAATCTTATTTGCATAGGCAAGTAATCCAATCTCATCTTTATTGAACCCTATTTTTAGCGGTAACGAAACTATTTTTATCTATTCTCATCGAATACATCTGCATTTGATGGTATTTTTCCAAAACTCTTATAAGAATTCATCGATTAACAATGATCCATGGGTCCAGTTGCGGATGAGTCGATGAATTTGATGCGATGGGCCGATGGTTGGACACTTACCGTGTCATCTGAGAGAGAGAGCGATGAAAGCCCGACCATCGGCCGAGGGGTAATTGCTACTAGTGGTCCTTTCACATGGTCCCATTAAGTCCGTTCAACATTATACACATATATATCTTCACCCAACTTTTTGTGGGGAGATATGACGTCATGGTCATGAGTTTTTATGCCACGCTTTTTGAATGTTTTCAAATTTGACAAAACCACGTACATAATACATATTCAGATTATTTGATACGTTCCCAAAGTTTTTTTTTTTTTTTTTTTAATTGCGCATCAGACTCCTCCACTTCACTTGTAAATATTTATTATTGCAAAAACCTATTGTTATGAATTTCTCCGCTGAGGCAATGATGGCACAGTTTTTAAGATAAAAACTACTATTTATTCACTCTTCAAAAGCACAAAATTTATTCACAGACAACAGTTTAATCACCCTCAAGCTTCAACACAAGCTTCAGTAAAAACAACGTCGAATACAGCAATTATACAAGTTCACTCTAGTAGGTAAACAGAGCGATCAGCTCACATCGAAGTCCAAAGTCAATCTGAAAACTTTCCCGATCTCCAGTCTTATTTATACTTGGCGCGAGAACACATTCGCGAAATTTCCAGCCAATTCGTCGGAAAAGAAACATCTCGAAATTTCTCGATTGCTTTAGGTGTTGCCACCTTTTTCTAACCTGTATAATCGATGTTAATAAATAAAATAAGATAAAAATAAATTACAATAGAATTTTAAAATAATAAGTCACTATTTACACTATATACAGACAATTTGTGCAACACTATTCAATTAAAACACTTTTCGCAGGTTTCGCCACCCATTACTTCGGTCGGAAGGCGTGGCTTCTCTATTCAGCCCTCATTTACGTAAGTGGCTGGCTTGCAATTGTCTACGCCCAATCAGTGGCCATCATCTACCTTGGACGCATCCTGTGCGGCTTTTGTGCGGCTTCTTCTATAGTCACAGTGCCCACCTACCTGGTTGAAATAGCACCCACCGAGATCCGTGGTCAGATGACGACGCTCTTCCACGTAGCCATGAGTATCGGAATGGTGGCCGTTATGTCGTTCGGAATGGTACTGCGCTGGTCGTGGCTTGCGGTGGTCGGAGCCGTCATCATTGTCGTGGCGGCCTTTCTGTTCCTGTTCGTCCCTGAGTCACCTCCATGGCTAGTAAAGGAGTCTAGAATAAAAGAGGCTACGAGGGGACTGAAATTCTTGAGGGGACGAGAAACAGACGTGAAGAAGGAGTTAAAGGAATTGGTGGATAGTCAGTCTTCTGCTGACGGACAGGTGAGTTTTGGACATATGGAGGAAGAATGAGCAGAAGTGCATAAAAAGTTGTTTTTGACGGATTTAACACTGGCACAAGTCGCCTGGTGGAAAAGTAATTATTGGTCACTACCAGAGTTCGCCAAAATGCGTGAAGTCTGCGTGAACACTCATTAAAAATCAATTTCACTCCATAGAATTAACCTCATGCGCATCGGCACATCATGGTTAAATTTTTAAAAATAATCCTCCATTTTATAAAATCAGCGATCATCCTAGCCGATTTTCGAAGGACGGTGCTACCTCCCTGCCCTTTTTCTTTGAAAATAACATCCTTTACTGAGAAAAAGCACAATTTTCGTTTATTTTCAAATGGAATCCAATATACAGATCACCACCTTCGAAATCACCAGTTACGCATGCGCATTCATGTTCAAACGTACTTCGCACAGACTAGTGATTGACTGATGTCATTGAGAAGCTGCTGATACCACGTACCTCATTTGTAGGTAGATTGTTGGGATGCCTTCCAATTGCAATTTCGTACGTTCCTTAATTAAATGTTATTCGCCGGCATTGCCTATGTCTATCTCTGGCGTTTTTTCGAGATACTGTAAATTGTCACATTTTACTTCTCCGTCATTTTCCCGATAGTTTTGAGGTGTTGTAGGCATTTGCCAGATAGTTTCACGTGACTCCAATGGGATGTCACCGAACGGCATAATGTTAAGAGTTAGTTCAAGGTTTATAACCATCAAGTGTTTTAGTAAGCATTTAAAAAGCATATGTTTATTGTTGTAGTTATTAGTTTTGCCAAAAAACTTATTTTGCTCTAATTTAAAAAATACCCTTTGAATTTTAAAAATACACCTTAAAATTTAGAGAGGGGGTGAAAATTCCCTTTGGAAATTTTTAACTAGCGAACAATGATCACTACATTTTGGCGTGAAACGATATATAACGTTATCATTTTAGAGCAGTATCTCTTGAGAAGATGAATAAATCAAAAGGATGATGTTGCTGATTAATAAAACTTTTTTCATCTTTCTTCAATAATAGGATGCAGTGCGACAATATAGTTTCCTGTGTAATTTCGGAATAAATGCAGGGTTTAAAAATCGCGATCAATCACATGATAAGACTCAATGTGGATACTCCGTTTTAGTTGAAAAGGAACGGAATAATAATTATGTTCTCCTTCAATGAGAGCTCCCTTTAATAATTCTAATTTTATGGTTTTAAATTATTTTGTTCATGTACGTGACTTAATGAAATCAATTATCAAAGAAGATAGTTCTACAAATATAGATAACCTTTGAGTACTATTTATTAAATGTCACCTTAAAAATTTTGCAATATGTGACTAAAAACCTACGACATTTTTTCTTTTTCAAAAACTTCGGCTAAAGAAATAAATTTCTTATGAGGCACTTAATATATTGAATGCGATTTATTTATTCTCATTTTCAGACATAGAAAATATAGTTTCCATTGCAACCAATTTGTTGCTGTGCGTTCCTGTATCGCTTCCATGGCTTGTGAGGAAATCTAGGAAGGAAGGTAGAAGCGACGAGGTGCTTAAGGATCTGAAGAAGACAAAGGGATGGTCAATCCCTCACGAGACACTTATCGAGTTTTTTTTATGTATATATTTGCTTTCTCATCTGGAGAAATAATTAACAAAAGAAAATTGTCATGACTGATATATCGCTACAGTTACCGGCAGAGTCTTCCTTTAGGAACGTTATGATATCGTTGCATTTTGGCACTATAAACTTATCACTGGAAACACATTCCTGCTGATTTCAGAAATGTTTCCTTCAAACCATAGACTTGTCTCCTCCACGTCTTCTTCCTTCCTCTATACCCGATTCGTTTAATTCAAAAATAGTGTATTTTTGGAGCGATTCTCCACTTATCAATAGTTTTCCATGTTGGATTCAGTTGATAGAACTATCAGCACAAATAAACAGGGCCTGATTTAGAAAAAATTTTACTGTAGGCCCAACATTCAGAGAGGGGCCCCAATAGCAAATATTTATTTCCTTACGTCACAATATTACCAGATCAAGCTACATTCATTAAGACTAACTTTTTACAATTAAAACTCATAGTTTACTTTCACACGATTTTTTTGTTATAATTAGTATGATTGCTCATTAGTATATTGCTCAAAACTTTTGAAATAATTAAGACCCCCCCCCCCCCCATGAAAACAGATTTTAAAGCACACTTTCTTGTATTTTAAACTTACATTTTACCACAGGGTCCACAAATTATATAATAATAAAGATTACTTAATTTTATAACAATAATTGTAAATAATACAAAGTAACCTTTCCACTGTTTCCACGATCTCACCAAAAAGGAGGGCCAAAAAAGTCCACGGAAGAGCCTGCAAACCAACCAATCATAAAGACTCTTTCATTTCATAATATAAGAAGTTGTATATAGTTGGTTGGTTGGTGAACATCTCTTTACAAGAGGCGAGAGAAGAACAGCGGAGTAAAGCCCTTGTCTCCGTGTGCTTAAGAAGAAGTTGTATATGATTGGCTGAACCGGAAAGATTTGCTTAATTAGGTTTTATAAGGTTAATCTATCTAACTTAACTCTCTGTGACTATAAAAAATATGGAATTTGCGGATGTGTAACTAAAAATTTTTTATTATTTTTGTGCAGTACTTCCCATAAAAAGACCATCATATTTAAAATTTCCAGAAAACTTTCAAAATTTGGGGGCCCCTGGGCCCGGGTCTAGTGGGCCTAATGGTAAATCAGGCCCTGCAAATAAATAACTCATCCGCCCTCTAATAATAAATATGAGCACAAAAGAAATGATTAAAAAAAAGCCTCGGAAATTGATTTAAAAGTTTTCCAAAAGCAAGTGTAACATGATGATTTGAGATTTGCAATATCGAATATGCCAGGCGTGCTATAAAATTGCGAGGTGAACATTCCTATCGTTGTTCATCTTCACAGCGCATGCGCAACAAATTCGTATGTTAGTTGACTAGAATAGAATTCCTAAAAAAAGCGTGTCGGCAAATTATCACCATTCCAACACTGGCTGACTGAAGATTTCACTTGTTAGTAAAAAATGGTGGCTGTCACCATATGTTGGGGAAATTCGCCCTAGCACGAATTAAGTTCCTACTTCTCTTAACAATAAGACATGGTATGAAGAAGGTATGGTATGGAAGATCATCTAATGATCAAACCATTTGTTCTTTTACAGAAAATAGAAGCTTTCCAACTACGGGAAGTGTTTGACCGATCCTTTTACAAGCCATTTGGAATCTCCGTAGCTCTCATGTTCTTCTTCACCTTCGCTGGAATGTCCCCAATTATGTCCTACACGGTGGACATTTTCCAGAAGACGGGCAGCTCCATACAACCAAATGTGGCATCCATTATCATAGCCGTTGTTCAGGTACGTCAGATACTGTCCTTCTTTTTCTTCTTTCGTAATTGAATTGTTTATTGTTATAAAGGCTTGTATCGGTGTGCGCTAACGGGGAGTAGAACTCGGGACTCCTAGGTCAGTAGACAGGTGCGTTAACCACTAGACAAAAGAGATCTCCAGTGTCTAGGTGTTGTATCTGTTATTTATACACGGAACCACCACATAGCCCTTTTCCAGTGAGTCGCGAAGGGTTGAACGATTGAGTTGCATGCGTGAGAGTTGAGTACGTTGCGTGAGAATTGAGTACGTTGCGTGAGAATTGAGTGCGTTGCGTGGCAGTGAGTCGCCAAAGGTTGCATGCTGAGGTTGTAGTGTGGATGTCTTTCAATATTTTCAGAAGGCGCCGATAGATGTCAGCATGCTTCGTTGTCCGGTAGTCACCAATGTAACGATGTGAGCTAACGGGGAATCGAACTTGGGACTCATAGATTTGTAGACAAGTGCGTTAACCACTAGACAAAAGAGATCTCTAGTGTCTAGGTGTTGTATGTGTTATTTGTACACGAGACCACCACAGGCTCATGTCCATTTTTGAAAAAATTTCAACAGGCAATAAAAACAACACACAGTTCTCTCTATTTCTCACAGTTATTAGGTATCATTGAATAACAAAAACAACATAAAAAATGGCATGAGACATTACAACAGTCAACGATTAAAAGGTTATTCTTAGACTGCGAAAAAGATAAAAAACAAAACCAATTAGTATTAAACTACTTATTATTTATCTAGTTCAAACATATATCTAAAAAAAAACCTTTTTTTTCCAAAACAAAAACAGTTCCTTGGCACCATCGTCAGCAGCTCCCTCATGGACAGAACCGGGCGTCGCACCCTTTATATTACTTCAGGCTGTTTCGTGACCTTATCCCTCGTCACCCTCGGCACTTACAGCTACATCGTCTCTGGCCAAAGCAGTCCGCCTTATGGCTGGGTGCCCCTCGTCTGTCTCGTCGTCTTCATTTTCTCTTTCGCTCTGGGCCTGGGCCCGATAGCCTTCGTCATCACTCCAGAGATTTCGCCTCTGCGCAGCCGAAGCTTCATTCTAGCCCTGTCCTCGCTCCTAATGTCCTTCTTCTCATTCATCGTGCTCAAGATGTACGACGTCATGCAGACCCATCTCGGCGTCTACGGACTCTACTGGTTCTACAGCACCGTCTCCTTCTCAAGTATGATCTTCGGCTACTTTATACTGCCAGAGACCAGAGGAATGAATCTGCAGGACATACAGACCATGCTCTCGGCTAAGAATAGTGCAACGCCTTAATTTTTGTGGTGTCGCGTCTTTACTGGCAGTATTGACGTGTAAAATAAAAAGTGTAGTGGAACGCAAACTCTAATCCTTCGGAATGGAAGTAACTGAACTTTAACACTATTAAGCTTGGCGTCCACTATCGCTGAGCAGAGCGGAGTAGATTAGATTAGAGCCACTTATATGGCTGTCAACATCCATTGCTAGACGTTGGCAACCTTGCAATTGGCTTTAGTCCACCCCGCTCTGCTCTGCTCAGCGATAGCGGAAGCCAAGCTTTAAAGCTTGGCGTCCACTATCAGTAAGCAGAGCAGAGTGGATTAGAACCAATTACAAGACTGCCAATGTCTACTATAGCACGAGCCTCGAGCTACAATGGACTTTGACAGCCTTGTAATTGGCTCTAATCCACTCCTCTCATCTGCTCTGCTCTGCTTAGCGATAGTGGACGCCAAGCTTAAATTCAGGAGAATGGCGTTCCCCTTCCGTTGCAAATGTGATTATTTGATTCATCATTTCAAAAATATATAATATTGACAATCGTAAGTTTAAAAATTGAAATAAGTTAATGAATTGTTCATGTCATTACTTATGATACGTTCATGCTCAAGGTGTATGACGTAAGTTATCTCTGGCACGTATGGTCTTTATTATTGCTTCTGAATATGGTGTTCGGATACTTTATCCTGCTGGAGAGGAGTGGAATCTGTTTGAAAGCTATGCAGTGATACTGAAGTTATTTTACGCTAGAAAAGTCAATTCCGAATTTATTTGTGTGTATTTGATTATATATCTTGTATCGCATTGGAAATGTGAACGAAGTCAGTTTGTTTCAGAAATTCAAAGAATTTAATTTGTTCAAAGTTTAAAATGAAGAAAATCTTCAGCATTGGCAATATAACCACCCACTTCTTCTCCTTTGTTTCCCTCAAGAAATACGATGCCAGGTAAAGCTGTATCTGGATCTTTACAGTCTTATCACAGACTTTTTGGTGAGCGCTGACGAAGGAAGATCTGCAAGGCATACCAACGTTGCGACGTTCATTTAATCGCAATAACTTTTTTTGCATAATCGATTGATTCATCGCAATGTACTTTTTTTGTAATAATTATTTATTCAACCGCATAAAAAATTATCGTGTTTGTTTAAAAAGTGAAGATTCTAGAATTAAAAAAAAAAAAAAAAAAATCTAAAATTTTTCTTTGTGTGCTTTATTCAATCTCTCCCTCTTGTATCCATGGAAATGTACACAAAGTGATAAATGTGCCAACTAACCTAATTTTAAATCTGCTACTCCCGCAAGACTGCGTGACCAAGCCAAAATACACAACACAGTGGAAAATTGGTTCGGGGAACTACTTTTTAGCCCTGTTGTGTTATCCAGATTATCGGGTACACAATTTCATTCCTATATTTTGTGATTTAGAGAACGGAATCGTAGAAAGAGGATATGCTCATAACTTTAGGTCTACGAAACCAAATTTAAATATTTTTTACTGTCGGTATTAAGATCAATCTTGATTCTAAAGAACCTAATTTTACTGTTTAATGAGCATGTTTACATACGAGTAATTATTGCCTTATAAGATGACCTCAAGTATAAACTTTTATTATTTCGTAAAGCTAATTACATTGCCTTTTTTAAATTAAAACTTTTTAAAAATTTTATAATCTCCATCTAATACTTACGTAGTCCCAACGACTTCCCGCTACCTACTCCTATCATTCCACTATCCCATATAACCCAGGGCCATGCAACTGGAATAAATTAAAAGCTTCATGATAGATTATTGTAAAATATATTGATTAAGAAAACAAATTACATTTTTTTATACAAGACAGTCACTATAAGGCTCTATTTCCAAATTTCATAAAAAGAATATAAACTTTATTATATACATCCTAAACTCTTTTTTAAAAAATTCATAAAAAAAAAACCTTAGAAATCAATGCTCGTTAGATTGACACAATTATTTTTTTATTTGTTCTTTCTTTGGGCATGTATTTCAAACTTAGTAGGACAAAATACTGCATGGTATCATTCACTCACTTTCAAAAGTTAGCACGGATAGGTAAAATGCGAAAAAAATGACTCTTGCTGCTTTGATTGACACGAAATGCTGCAAGTAGCTCTATATTTATTCATGAAACAAAATAAAGAATTACAAATAGAGATAAAAAAATATATATATATTGAATTTTCATAAATAATAGGATGTCATATTTGAGTCATTAACAAAATGTTTAAATTCAAAACAAACAACAAAAACCGACATTAAGTGAGCACCCCTCACCTGCATACAAAGTGTACAGCGTGTGATCATGCTTATTACGAGTAGGCCTGGGCGATGTCAACACTTCTGCATCTCTATATATATAAGGCAAAGCCCTCACTCACTCACTCACTCACTCACTCACTCACTCACTCACTCACTCACTGACTCACTCATCACTAATTCTCCCACTTCCCACATAGTCACAACTCTGAAAATCGGCACAAATATCAACAATGGTAAAAATAGAAAAAGTAAACTATTCCGATCTCGATTAACACACTTTAAGGGGTCGAAAAGGGGTCAAACGTTCCAAACGGGGGACATTCGAAAATCCTACTTCCCACATAGTCACAACTCTGAAAATCGGCACAAATATCAACAATGGTAAAAATAGAAAAAGTAAACTATTCCGATCTCGATTAATACACTTTAAGGGGTCGAAAAGGGGTCAAACGTTCCAAACGGGGGACATTCGAAAATCCTACTTCCCACATAGTCACAACTCTGAAAATCGGCACAAATATCAACAATGGTAAAAATAGAAAAAGTAAACTATTCCGATCTCGATTAACACACTTTAAGGGGTCGAAAAGGGGTCAAACGTTCCAAACGGGGGACATTCGAAAATCCTACTTCCCACATAGTCACAACTCTGAAAATCGGCACAAATATCAACAATGGTAAAAATAGAAAAAGTAAACTATTCCGATCTCGATTAACACACTTTAAGGGGTCGAAAAGGGGTCAAACGTTCCAAACGGGGGACATTCGAAAATCCTACTTCCCACATAGTCACAACTCTGAAAATCGGCACAAATATCAACAATGGTAAAAATAGAAAAAGTAAACTATTCCGATCTCGATTAACACACTTTAAGGGGTCGAAAAGGGGTCAAACGTTCCAAACGGGGGACATTCGAAAATCCTACTTCCCACATAGTCACAACTCTGAAAATCGGCACAAATATCAACAATGGTAAAAATAGAAAAAGTAAACTATTCCGATCTCGATTAACACACTTTAAGGGGTCGAAAAGGGGTCAAACGTTCCAAACGGGGGACATTCGAAAATCCTACTTCCCACATAGTCACAACTCTGAAAATCGGCACAAATATCAACAATGGTAAAAATAGAAAAAGTAAACTATTCCGATCCCGATTAACACACTTTAAGGGGTCGAAAAGGGGTTAAACGTTCCAAACGGGGGACATTCGAAAATCCTACTTCCCACATAGTCACAACTCTGAAAATCGGCACAAATATCAACAATGGTAAAAATAGAAAAAGTAAACTATTCCGATCTCGATTAACACACTTTAAGGGGTCGAAAAGGGGTCAAACGTTCCAAACGGGGGACATTCGAAAATCCTACTTCCCACATAGTCACAACTCTGAAAATCGGCACAAATATCAACAATGGTAAAAATAGAAAAAGTAAACTATTCCGATCTCGATTAACACACTTTAAGTGGTCGAAAAGGGGTTAAATGTTCCAAACGAGGGATATCCGAATGTTCCTCTTCCAATGTAGTCATTTTTCTGATATTTTTTTGCAAATGTTAAAAAAATAAGTCATTCCAATATCGATTAACGAATTTTTAAGGGATGAAAAGACGACGCAACATTGAAACTATACGAGGATTAACTTAATGTCTAATTAACTTAATTCCAATACAGCTACTACTTTGAAATTTAGAACTAAGAGCAAACATAAACACAATAAACTATTCCAGTTTACTATTCACAATTATAAATTTCGTTTAAAATGTCAACAAAGGAAAGTTCCTATTTTGATAAATCAATTTGTCGGGATCGAAATGGGAGCAAACGTCTGAAGTGTAGAATACATGAATGTCTTTTGATCGCTAAAATGCTAATGGTAAAATTTCGTAGCGCAGCACGGGTATTCAGCTAGTAGTGATATATAGGGAAGCAAACAAAACGATGTCACGATACATCGCGATGTTAACTATGTGTATATATATATTTTTTTTACAAAATACTACAAAACAACGTTTTCATAACACGCAATATAACCGAAAGTTATGCTTACTTAGCTTTGTAAAATTTTATTAAATTCATTTTAATTTTTTATAGTTTTAGGAAGTTTATTTTAAATAACATGAGCAGCGACCGAATTATTTTCAGGGGGATATACAAAGCACCCAAGGGGGTATAAGCCGGTTATTATTATTATTATTATTTTGTTTAATCCGGATTTTTCAATTTCTCTATCGTGATGAAATTTTACTTTGTTATTTTCCAGGGAAGGAGGGGAGAGGGGGGGGGGGGGAGGAGAAGTGCACTTCCTGGCGGTGCACATGTTACTTTAGTTATTGGATATTCTTAATTATTAAATCAAAAACATACTTTATAATGAATATTTAATTACTTACAATATGCAATATAACTATTAAGCAATAAAAGTATAATTAATGCATAACATTTAAAATTCTAATGATCTTTATTTTGTGCCAAAAAAAATCTGCATTTCCTTATTTTTAAAAAGCAATGTTGGATTGATTAATTAATCTTATGGAAATAAACTTTATTAAAATTGTACAAACTGAAAAAAAATTATAAAACATTTATTTACTTACGAGACCGAAGAGAAAATCCTTCAACGTAAATGGGAAAAAAAAAATCGTTTATCAGTATTTAAGCAATCAAATTAGAGAAACAACTGTGATTAGTCCAAGTACTAGTTCACAATGATTTTGGCACATATAACAAAAAGCTCATAGTATTAAATAACCAGATTATCTTAACTGGGTAAAAACTAGACAGAAATTACTGCGCCAGAATACCGCAATTCCCTTGCGTTAATAAATAAAGCAAAATAAAATAATAGCAAGATAAAAAAAATCCTGGAAGTTAATATAAAAGATTTCAAAATAAAATACAAAAGTGTAATATTTTATTTATTTCAAGTTAGAGAAATAATGAAAAAAAAAAATCAAAAATGAAACACAAAAAGTGTAGGAAATGCTAAATAGAATTCCAAAAATAAATGTCAAGGTCTTATATCTGATGACTATTAAATAAAAATCAAAACGTTTTCAAAGAGTTGAGAGAACAACATAAATAATGTTCAAACATTAAAAGGAATACTTCTTTTATCGAATCTCCAATATTACTAGACTGCTGGCTCCACCTCGCAATCTCAATACTCATCGCACATACAGAAGGTGGATGCGATTACCACGATGTGGTTTTTTCTGATGAAGTATCGGGCATGCTCAAAAGTCTCAAACTGCCCGATGTCGACGGTTTCACTATATTTCTATATAATATTGGGAACATCGCGCATATGCAGGGTCGGGTGGATAGGATTATCACGATGTGAGCTTGCTGATGAAGTACCACGCAAAAGCAAATGGAACTCGTTTCAAACGGCGCGGTGTCGACTGTTTCAATACGTTTCTATAGTATCTTAGGAACACCGCGCATGAATCGTGGCACTGTTCTTCGTCCTTGAAGTGTTAGGCAAATATCGTCAAAAAAAGATCTTGATGTATCGGTTTTGAAAAAATAATGACACCGGTTTGTCGATGTTGATTTCATACCGGTTTTTGCCGATGTATCGATGCATCGCCCAAGCCTAGTTACGAGGTGATCAACCACCGCAGAGTCAAATAATCGAAATTCCTCCTGTAGGGCAATTTTTAAATCTCTGAGAGTGGCTGGAGGTGGGAAACGTCTACATACAGCAAGGCTGAGGGCATTTCAAAGACTTTCAATTGGACTAAGGTCTGGCGAGTAAGCCGGCCACTACATTGGGTTGTAGGACAAAAATTGACTCACCCGTGAACATAAACGTTGCCCCAATCAGATACAGTCCAATTCATATGCTGGCGACACTACTTTAGTTATGCCCCTTTGGATTGGAAACAAGGAACACAAATTGGATTGGTTAAAGGAACACAAACTCGTGGTACCCGGGCGTACAGACCATTCATGTGTAACCTTCGACCAAGTATCATCTTACCAATGACCGCTGCAACCATAGATGTCACACGTATGGAGGGCGATCTTTGATTCCGCTTGGCTACAACAGCAATATATCGAGGACCCTTGGACGACCGGCTACAGGTCTTCGAATAACTGTTTGGCTGGTTTGGAATGATGGTTTCTATAATCGTGAAATGACTGAATGATGAACGCCGAAGAAAAGTGCAACATCTGTGATACACTCTCTTGCTTCAATGCGTCCGACCACCCGCCAGCGCTCAAAATCTTCCATTTGTCTTCTGGAAGCCATAGAAACACTTCCAGTTTGAAAACAAATCGTACGAATGTTTTAAACACCTTTCATCAGCACTTACATGCAACTCCTAATACCCTTCACAAAGCCCTCTTCTTATATCACTGCTTGTTTTGCATATTTCTTGATGCGAAACCGTGATTGGCTGTTACCTAACAGATTTGCATACTTCCTTCTACCTTTGCAGCAAATTTGAAATTAACATTATCCTCTCTGTGCTTAGCTTTTGGAAGTGAATGTAATATCCATTTGTATTAAATCCGGTAGATTGTGTCATTATGATCAGGTTCCAAATGTAGCAAAAGTGGTGAAGGGTGAGGAGTCAGTGCAAAAAATCTCCCTCCATATGCATGAGAGGCACATGACATCACAAAACTGAAAGTGCGCTACGGATGCCTAATATATTGTTGCGAATTTTCCACAGAGGCAATGATGGCATGGTTTATATTAAATAAAAACTAGTATTTATTCACTTCAAAAACTTACAAAATTCATTCAAAGACAACAGTGTAATCACTCTCAAGCTTCAGCACAAGCTTCAGTAAGAACAACTTCGAATACAGCGATTATACAAGTTCACTCTAGTAGGTAAACAAAGCGATTAGCTTTCATCGAAGTCCAAAGTCAATCTGAATCTTTCCGGATCTCCGGTCTTATTTATACCTGGCACGTGAGAACATCTCGAAACATCTCGAAAGAAACATCTCGAAATTTCTCGATTGCTTGAGGTGTTGCCACCTTTTTCTAACTTGTATTATCACTGTTAATAAATGAAATAAAATAAATTACAATAGAATTTTAAAATAATACGTCACTGTTTACACTATATACAGACAATTTGTGCAACATTTCCCCCTTCTTAAAGACTGCACGTCCCGGGCAGTGAAATCCTTAAGAGGAAAGGCCATTTAATCACTTCTACCATAATATGGGGCTAATCTATTGTAATGTACAACTCTAGGTTTACAAGAAGGTGTCCGTTGAATCCTTACCACGACGTCGTTGATCTTCTTATGGGCCACATACGTCTCTTCCCAGTTCGTCTGGAGCTTAGGAGAGAGTCCTTTCCGACGTTTAGGGTTCCATAACCACACCTTTTGTCACCTTCCTGGAATGAATGGTCCGTGGCCTTGGCATCGTACCGGATCTTCACGCGCTCCGTCGTGATGTTGATTCTCTCTCTGGCGAACCGATGCAAAGCTTCCAAACGTGCCTGGAGATCATCTAGATACTGGACAGGCGAGGAAGGAGTGTCCGGTGTTCGTCCAAAGAGGAGGTCGCAGGGTAGTCTAAGATCTCTTCCAAAAATCTTTTGAGATGGTGTAAATCCGGTGGTCTCATGAGTAGCATTTCTGTAAGCCAACAGGAACAGTGAAAGTTTCTGGATCCCGACTTGTTTGTTGCATGATTTTGAGATTGGTTGCTGATAAGAGAACGCGGGTGTTCCAGATTTGAACTCCGTTTTGGATGAACGTCGTCTGCTCAACGGACATGAGCTTCCGGGAAGAGCATTCCCATTCAACCGAACATCATGTTCAGTAAGCTTACCTGTGATTGCGCCGGAATCATCCGCGGGTGCAGCTGATAGATCCCGGGACCTCCGTTCGCTGCTTGTAACAGGAGCACGGGTGCCGATTTCCTCTTCACTAACGTTCTCCATTCCCACACGAATCACTTCCTGGGAGAGTTTCATCAACGTTGCTTTCTTCAATTCTCTTTCCGAGGCTGGGGAGGTACTTTCCATAGATGTGGACTCTGTCTCTCCAAATCGGGAGATCCTCGCGAACTCTTCAGCATTCTCTATGACGTTGTCTTAATGAGCCATAATTCAATATACGCACAGCTTTTTCATGGTTAGATCGTGCAAATGAGCTTAGCCTCTCCATGTTTGCGGCTTGCTTTTCTTAAAATTCGGCGTAATTCCATTTTTCTTCAAAAAGTCTAGTCCGAGAATACACACGGATCTACAATTTCGGCAACATAAACGGTGTGCTTGTAGATGTTAAATCCAAAGGCAACGTCCACTTCCAATTTCCCTTGGCCGGAGATACTGCCACCAGACACAGTTTGTAGTGAAACAGAGGGCGCTGTGTAGAGAAGTCGGCTGTTCAGGCAATTTGTGCAACAATAATATTCACTGCGAATCATCTCTTTTTCATCGCGATTTAATCATTCAGAGCCATTGATAAAGAAAAACTACAATTTTTACTGTCAAAACATATTTCCAAAGGACTGAAACATATTTAAAATATCTTAGAATTTGAATATTTATTAGCATATTCAAAGGGGAAATTAGTTGATTGACACTTAATTACTCACCGTTAATTGCAATACAATCGCAGAGTTTCACTTTGACACCATTGCTTTGCAATCCACTCTGTATGTCACAGAACTTGTTTGGGTTTCAACCCTCATCAATTGCTCTATTGGCAAACATGTCCTATAATTTTACGTTAAACCGTTAGTTTAAAAAGCAACTGAATTTACCTTTTAGCAATAAGAACATCTGAAACTTTCTGTTCTTTGTATGATATGACGTCACCAACATTACTTTTATAGTAGATATTCCAAGTAAATCTAGGCTACCGCCAAGCGATTGGCTAACAACCAGTCGCCTACTTATGCTTTCTGCAATGATCAACAGGTTTTTGTTATGTCTCAACCGTCAATCATGGGTTTTTCTGTCTAATTACGTAATTCTGTTTTTTCTTTCAAGTTCTTTTTTCCCCCTTCTGGAAAAACAATGTTGCCCTCTTCTCGGCTAATTTTTCTCTTTGACTCATTCGGAGATGATATGCAGCCGGTTTTGCGTTGTAAAAAAAGTAAGCCGTTCGTAGTTCAAGGCTCTTTTTCCAAAGGGTGGATCGGGAATGGGTTTCTTTTTAATCTATTCACTTATAATGCTCTAGAAACGCCGCAATGAAATTCATCTGCCCATCTTATTTATTTCACAATACGCTAATCTGAAGGGGAAATTACAGGTGAGAGTTTGATGCATTAAATTGCTTTTCTATCCTTAATTAACGATTAGTGAATCGTTGTTTTTTATTCACATCACAGCTATTATACTATTCTAACTTTTTTTATTCATTATTTTGAAAAAGTAAAAATTGATTGAAATTCCAAAATCAGTTTCTGTTGAAAATTAAAGCTTTTGTTGTTGAACATTATTTGTTCATCTGTATATTTCTGAACCTATAAACAGTCTATGTTATTATATAAATATTATGTTAAAAAAAAGCATCGTAAAATAGTAAATTACATAAAACATCTTAAAATAATACAAAAGCATCTTAAAATAATACAAAAGCATCTTTAAATAATACAAAAGCATCTTTAAATAATACAAAAGCATCTTTAAATAGTATAAAAGCATCTTGAAGTAATTCTAAAGCATCTTTAAATAATACAAAAGTATCTTAAAATAACAAATTACATAAATTATAGATCTACCTTTTGTTTTATTTTGATTTGACAAGTATGATTTGAAATGCATTGCAATTAGAATTAAGGAAATTTGAATTCTTAAATAAATATGATTTTATGCAAACGTTTCATTATTATTTTTAAAGTAATGTGTTCAGCCACTTTTCTTGGTTATTATTTTTATCAATGTTTATTAAGAGGAGAAACAGGACAACTTTCTTCTTCAAAAGGTAATTTTTGCATTGATCGGGTGGATCCTAGAATAGCCTACCCTGTAGCGATTTTTTGAAAGTGCGCCAAGTTAGTGACTATTTGAAATTTTATTATTATTTTAAAAGCGCTATCGAGTCAGAAATGGCCCTTTTTTGTTTATCATTGAATATTCTTGTACATTTAAAAGATTAATTTTATCATGACATTTTTTCATTATTATTATTATTTTTTTAAATTATGCTATAAGGCCAGAAGTAACCACTTTTTTTAATGCTTATTAAATATTCTTCCATGTTTCTTTAAAAATTTATTTTATTACAATTAATTCATTGTTTTCATTTGATTATTGCTATTTGAAAAAAAAAAAAAAAGTAGGGCTGCACATTTCTCTTCGTGTTCTGTCGAAACTCTGTTAAGGTTACCAGCTTGGCGACATTATCACCACTGGCTTGATGTAATTCCTAAAAGTTTCCACAGGGTGGGCTATTCTAGGACTCTACCCATTGATCTTTTGAGCCAAAATATTGTTGCGAAAATGAAAAATATATACTAAAATTATTATTTGGTCTCTTTTTAAGTTATTACATATTTTATTTACTTAAAAAAGTAATGTTACTTATATTTTATTTAAAATTTATCTTCATTGAAAAATTCTCTGTAGTGATGTCCACGGATGACATTTGAGGTATAAACCTCAAATGTCATCTGTGGACATCACTTTTTATAATATTTATAAAAATAAAAAGTTCATATTTTTTATCTTGAACCCTATAATAGTAATATTACTCTTGATTATAACTCCTTTCATAGTATCAAATCAAATTTTTTAAATATTTGTTTTATAAAAATTATAATAAAATTTCTGATTTTTCTTAGAATTAGCTTAATGTTTTTCTTAAACATGAACATTATTTTACTAAATTTATTGTTTTGACAGGTACCAATATTAAAATTAACAAATAAATAAAAAAGGAAATATTTTGTAATATATATACACTCAAGAGCCAAAACATTATGACCACCTGTCAATAACGAGTTGGCCCACCTTTGGCGCACAACACAGCTTCAACCCGCCTTGGCATGGATGCCAAAAGTCCTTGGTAGATGGCCGGACACAGATTGTACCAAATGTTTAAGCAACGGTCACGCAAATCCGAGATATTGCGAATTGGTGGTCTTTGAACTCTGAGCTGACGTCCCATGACATCCCAAATGTGTTCTATCGAATTGAGATCCGGTGAGTTAGGCGTCCAGGACATTAACTGGAATTCAGCATTATGTTCCTGGAACCACTCCAACACAATTTTAGCCTTGTGACACGGGGCGTTGTCCTATTGGAACATTCCATTTCCAGCTGAAAAAACAGAGGCCATGTAAGGGTGCAACTGGTCCACAATGATGTTCAGATACCCTGTAGCATTCATGGTCTGCTCTACCACAACCACGGGTCCCAGAGACGCCCAAGAGAACGTCCCTCAAAGCATAATACCACCACCACCGGCCTGTGTATGACCAGGGAGCAACTGTTCGCCTGGAAGACGGCGTATCCTGACACGGCCATCGCCGTGATGAATGACAAACCGTGATTCATCTGATCAGGCAACTCTCTCCCACTGATCCATGGACCAGTCGCGATGTTCCCGGGCCCAGCGCAGGCGCAGTTGGAGATGACGCTTGGTCAGCAAAGGCACACGAGTGGGACGTTTGCTGCGTAGCCCCATATCCAACAGTGTCCGCGGAACAGTGTGCTCCGATACTATTCTACTTGGCCCTGCATTGTATTGGACTGTCATCTGAACCACTGTCTGGCTCCGGTTTTGCTTCACCATGCGAGACAGTCTCCGACGACCTTTTTCTTTGATAGCTTGTGGACGTCCAACACCATGTTGTCTACTGCTGCTTTCACCGTCATTCATCCACTTTGCATAAATACTAACAACTGTAGATCGCGAACAACCCACGTGTCGTGCAGTTTCGGAAATACTTGTTCCGAGCCTTCGAGCCATTACAATCTGCCCTCTATCAAAGTCGCTTAGATCTGCAGCCTTTCCCATTACACACAGAAGTAAGTGAAAGAATGATTCTTCAGACTTTCCAGCAGCAGTTAAATACCACTTCCACCTGATCACGTGCCTTCCACGTCATCCAGGCGAGTTCATTGTAAAATGTAGGGGTGGTCATAATGTTTTGGCTCTTGAGTGTATATAAATATATATATATATATTTGCTTTTGGATAATAATAGTGTGACTTTTTTGAAGTTGCAAAATAACTGACTTTGTACCCCAACACTTCTTTTATTCTGGTACAATCTCGTGATGTTGCATGTTTTTTGTTCAGTTTATTAGATCACACTTTTTTGTGTATATTTAATTTATTTTATGTTTGGGTGTTAAAGTAACAACTTTTAAAAGCTAATCTGAACAAAAGTAAGCAAGACTGGTGTCTTTATTCCGTAATTATTTATTGAATTTATTATTTCAGTTGAAAATGCCAGCGCTGAATTTTCTATATCGCAAATGGCTTATTGCATGCGATGATTTTGTGGTTCCTTGTGCCATTGAAGCTGCTTTGAGGCTAATATGGTGAGTGTTATGTTCTTTGCAAAAGTTATTCAATTTCATTAATAACAGGGCTGCCCCAGGTGACTAAAAAGGCTTCTAAAGCGACTATTTTATTGGGCAGGCGACTATGGCTACTATTTCAATGAAAAAAGGGCCCAAAACGACTATTTTAAGCAAAACCTTCAACTATTTTTGGGCTAAGGCGACTATTTTTTAAGAAATTAACAGTCTGATAGTAGGATGGACAAAAAAATCGCCTATTGAGTACTAATGCAGTTTTGTCAAAACGGTGATATTTATAAGGAGGTGTGAAGGGCAAACGTTGTCAAAATAGGGGTTAATTTTAGTTTATATTCTTGGATATGTTTTTATAGTCCAATGATACTATCTCCCTGTAGCAGCGCATTGGCGATTGTTATTTTCAACATCAAACACGGTTGTTTTCACCCACCTGTTTGGCTCCTATGTTTTGCCTTTATTTACTTTTGTTGACAAAAATGAATTTGTCGTGAACGGCGGAAGAAAATGCCATCTGTATAGACAGTTTTCCTTTTCAATTGAAAATTCATATTTGCGTAAAAATACCAATTAAATTATACATTTAGCGATTGAGGATTGCCACTTAGCCAATGGGGCATCTACTTTTGCACAGTTTAAAAGGCCTGATAACGTCATTATAAATTGTTTTTTTCTCTTGTTAAAAAAGTCGCCTAACTTTGCCTATGTTGTTGTAGTTATTTAAGTATAAGAAATCCTTGTTATTTTCCCAAGTCAATCACCAGGTATTGAAAATTACAAAATAGGAGAAGCGTATTGTATGACATTTTGCATCCACACATCACTTATCACTATAATATAAGCAAAACTCCGAAGTGGAAGTTACTGGTGTGTGAAACAAAACGGTTGTGAATGCAAGCTTTTGTTTCTTTGACTTAACATATAGGGAATGAAATCCACGCTAAAAATCACACATGATATAGTTCTGCGAATGTGTCGATTTCAGCGTTTTTGACCAAAATTTCCTGAGATCGATGCAAATCCACATTAAAATTTCTAGAGGATGCATGTGTGTCTTGTGCTTGCTTAAAAGTCTGATCGCCGTGGATCCTTGCCTGCATTCAGAATTCCCAAAACCTCCGGTAAAATGACCACTTTTATCACTGCTTCCTTTAATGTTTGTATCTATCATAAATATTTATGTTAGTGTGTAATTGTTAATTTCATTGTTTGTTACGCCGATACAATGGCCGTTATTGCCGAGATTTAAGCTTATATGCCGAATGATCGCCGAGATTTACGTTGTTGTGATGGCCATTTTTGCCTCGTATTACGGCTGATGTAATAGACACATTGCGAGATTTGCATTGGTATGGAAGGCACTATCGTTTATATTTACATTAAAGTGATAGTCATTTTCGCCAAAGGTTACGCTGATTTAAGAATTTAACAGCTGATATTTGCGCAGCCATTTTGGTGCTGATGCTATAACTGCCGAGATTTGCGTTGTTGTAATGGGGGCTTTCATCAAGACTTCTGTTGATGTTATAGACGTGATGAGTGTCGATGAAAAGATCAATTTCGCCGTGTAGGTCAATCGATAAAGAACGACAAAATTTTTAATATTGTAGCTAAGTTTATAAAAAATAATTTAAATTTTGAAGCAATTTATTTAATTGCTTAAAATGCCGCTTACATTTTTTTTAAATTCGCCTGTTATTGTCAATACAGTGTAATTGTTTAAACTTGAAAAAAAATTTTGCCAAAAAGTTGTTTGACTTTGGGACATTTAAAAAAAAAAATATTTGTTTTTTTGCCAATCGATTTTTACCGTTGCTTTTGGATGAAAATCAACTTTTTTTGCTTTGAAGATTTAGAATTTTTTTTTTTTTTTTTGCTTTTAATAAAAAAAAAAGACATGAAAAAGAGTTTGGATATTTAATTCTTTTTAACGTTTTACCGGATAAAGTATCGTTTAGAGCAGCGTCAGCCACTTGGCGGCCCGAGGGCCGGATCCTTCCCGCGACAGCTTTTTCTCCGGCCCGCCGGCAGTACAGAAGAGCAAAAATCAAATTTTGCGGAAATAATTTTAATTTGTCTACAATAGTATGTGTTTACTACCAAAACCGCGTTTTCTATTAAGTGGCCTGCGTCAGTAAATCAGAAAGATCTTTATTTTTCTGAGACTGCCAGAAAATTAAAAAAAAAGCAATAGTTTGAATTATTACCAATGACGCATTGCTTAGTTTTGTACTTATGATAGATACCCTACCCCCTCGACTCGTGAATGGCACAGTTCGATTTCTGCATTTTTGAATGTGATGGGCAAGAGTTGGGTGTTTAAATGCATACTGGCCTCTTTTGTTTTGACGTGAAAAGAAGAATCGCAATCTCTATGACTCCAGTGCAATAATAGCGTCGAGGACTTGTTTTAAACGCAAAGTAGATAGTGAAAAGCGGACCAGCCGTCATCGTCTCGCAATTAACATCGACTAAAATGACGGATTTAAAAGGTATGGTTTAAATATCTTTATTGATTACGAGTTTATGTCAAGTCACATTATAATATTGTCACTAAAGATTAATTTCTTTTATGACTTTGATGTACAATGTAAAGAAAATTATTTTTTTAATTATTTGAAACAAGAATCAAATATCAATTGTTTTTTTATTAATATAAAAAAGTTTTTCAGTTTTCAAAATAGTTTTATATTGTTAAATCTTTAGTAATTATCACATTTCTAACATTGAACATATGTAGTAAAGCAATATATTTATTGGCGTATTCGGAATAAATCTGCGGCCCGCGGAAAGTTCCAACATAAGTCATGCGGCCCGTCTCTAAAAGTTAGTGGCGAACGCTGGTTTAAAGTGTTACGACACATTGTCTTTATCATATGGAATGTTGTGTTTACTTGATATTAAGACACTATTTTCAATCGAATGGCCATATATATAATGGGGAGTGTCTGGATTCTCGTGTTTTATGTTAATCAATAGTTTTATTCCGATCTTGTTGAACACTTAAACCTTCAAAGCAAGACAATGGACAAGTTGAGCATTTTTTTTTTATAATTTTTTTTTATTAAGAGTGACGAAAAACAACCAAAACTATAAATTGTTTTGAAATCAGTTTAATATTTCTCAAGTTTTACGAGTTTCAATTTCCCATTTTTAAAAGCGCAGCAAAAACGAGACTAGCTTAGCTGTGACGTCACCCTACGTCATAATCCTATTTTTGTTTTGCGCGATCTTGGAAACTATCGTGAATTTGTTCGCATTGCTATAGCACATTTAGCTCTTTTTTTTTACCTTATACTCTTTTAAACTATTTAAAATTATGTCCTGAAATTCAGCCCACAAACATTGTCTCGTCCCGAAATGTAGGAATACTTCAATCACCAACACTTCTAAATTATTTATGAGTGTTCCTAAACACACAGACATCCACAAAATGTGGGGTAAGGCCGGTAAACGGGACGATGTTTCTGCAAAAAGTACCCTATACATTTGTGAAAATCATTTTTATCTGAGTATTTTACATCGATTATTTTTGTTTTTGCATAATGATTTAATTATTTTGGAATCATTTAGAGTAGCTCATGATATACAGTGACTCGCAAAAGTTTTCGTACAGTTTAAAGAAAAAATCATGTAGCCTGGAATTGAATTCGAATATTAATTCCTATATTTTTTTTCATCAAATCTTTATTTAATTCTGAATCAAACCTAATACTTTTAAAAAAAAATACTGAATAGTTTTTATGAAATCATATTTTTATAACAATACTAATTAATAAAACTAAAGAAAAAAATTCCACAAATGTGTTCGTGCCCCACATTTTCTGATAATTTCATTAATTGAATTTTTTCCGATTCTTTTTTTTAATTTTTGTATTTTGGAAACGTGTAAAAAATCGATTGGCTATAATATTTGTTTTTTCCATTCATCATAATCTATTTATTATTTTAAATGGCTTGTAGTCGAAAAGGAACAACAAGCAGCATTCTAAAATTTATTTCGTATTTCATCGTAATAATGGAAATTCATTCGATGTATTTTGTGTGTGTGTGACAATATATTTTATTTATTCCATTCAATGATTCAGTTTGTAGTATCTTTTTAAGCCTTTCAAGATAATAAGAGTTCGTCCTTGCGGAGTGTGTGCGAACATCTCCCGACAGTTTTTGCTAAACTAAAATTATTTTTAAAAAAAACAGGACGAAGAAAATTGGATTATCATTTTAATTGAATAAAAATGTACAAACAAAATTAAATTAAATGTATAAACAAAACTAAATTGTCGTTGGCTTCTATTCTGCTTTGACAATTTGAGAGAATTTGTTAAAACGAACCATTTTATTTTCTTGGTAATAAATGTCCCCAACTTTGTGGGTGAGAGATATGCAAGTTGTTCAAAGAAGTAAGAGTGTTCTTGAAAATGGTAAAATAATATTTCTAACGGAATATAAATTAATCTAAACTGAAAAAAAAAAGAAAAATGCTTTCAATAAAAAAAAAATGCTATATTGAAAAAAATGACTAACTTTTTTTTACTCTATTGGATTTTCATGGCAGTTGTTTACATAGAAAGTCAAGTTACAGACATTTAACTTATTAGTAAAAAATGTGGTAACTTCTACCATTTGAATCCCTAAATTTGAAAATTTTATTTTAAAAATAATACTGGATACAACTGCACTATGGAAAACTAGTGTTTTTATAACTTTCTTAGGAGTAAAGAGCTGTTTAAAAATGGACTGAAAGTTTTCAAAATTGCATCAAAAAATTTATGAACAAGGAAAAAGTAATTTGTTTCTTGTACAAGAATTAAATGAACTTGTATAAGAATGACTTGTACAAGAATGGAATGAAAACTCTTGAACCTGAATTTTAATTAAATATACAGTTTTTGGTTAAATACGATTCGTTTCTAATTGTTTGTAAAGTATGTAAAATTTTGAGCTCCAAAAATATTGGCGAGTTGTCACTGCAATGTTCTTCAGTTTAACTGAATGGAATGATAATTGAAAATAAAAACTTACAATAAAAATAAGTCATATTCAATCAAGGTAAAGACAAATGAAAAACTGTTTGTAAAATGGGTACATACCTTTTAGATTTTACACCATGAATATCAGCTCCTATGAAATTAGTAGGTTGTCGTTGGTAAACAAATGAATTTTCCATTGGATTATGACGTTAAATCTAACCAGCCAGTGATGGAATGTTTTGCGGTTACGTCACGATTCCACTGTTTTTACGATTTTTCTTCTTTCGATATCTAATTAAATAAATTTTTAATCCCAATATAACTTACATATTCGGATTCAGCTTTGTTTTCTTTATTTAAATATATTGCTTTCAACCGTTTTTAAAAAATATGCAACTTCTCATTTGTCGACTTGAAAAAGTTACTATTTTCAACTTCTATGACCACTATTTTGGCTACTATTTTTAACATCTGGTTCTACTAAAGCAACTATTTTCAAAGCTTACAGTCAGTGGCAGCCCTGTAATGACAATTCAGAGTTATTAGGTACTTATCACTTGGATATTACTCCATTGTGGACTCAAGTATTGCTGATCAAAAATATCTGTAACTAATAATGTACACCAATTAATTTTTTCTTTGATATACCTACTTCTTTGTTAAATGTCGTAGCTGAAATTTTTTAAGAAAGTATACATTTTAGCATTTCTAACTTGCATGAGTTTTAATTTTATTGTATGTATATAAAACATTGCATATGTGTAGATGAAGTATGCCATCTTAAGGTGCAACTCGTGTCCGAGTCAATAAACAGTCGGTTGTCATGGTAACTCGAAAATTTACTCTCAGAGCCGAGGAGAGAGAGCGGTAGCGTAGTGACTGGTGGAAAGGTAAAGTATAAAGTGCCAAGCCGAACAGGAATCTCAGGCTTTTATAGATTATCAGAGTGACATGCACAAAAGACATGGTGTGACATCGGAACTGGTTTAAACTGGTAAGATCCAACCAGATCTAAGGTTCATCTCACTAAAAGTCGGATTGAGCTAAATTGGGAAAAGCTCAGAAACCTTAAAATAAACTTTTACTAAAAGAGGTGACCTATGGGAAATACATTATCTTTGGGGGGAGACATACTCTTTCTGGAATGGGGATCAGTTTCTGAACAAAGGAAGTATGCTGCATTCAAGAACAGACTGCTGTTGTGGCCACTAACAATACTGACATTTTTTTTTATGCAAAATCCAAATGTTGAATAATATGTTTTATAATTTTAGTAATATTTAGAAAAATAGCTTCCATGCAAATTGCAAAAGTCTTTTCTGTTTTTTTTTTTTTTTTTTTTTTTTTTTTCTTTTTTTACATCAATTAAAACAAAAAATATAGCCTGTATTTATATTTTTCACACTGAAGAAATTTTTATCTTATTTTCATTGATGTTATGTTATTCCAAAAGTTTGCTGCCAAACAAAACCGATTGACCTGTCGACCAAGAATAGTAACAGGATTTTTTTATGACCATAACAATAGATTATTTAACCACTTCCCATTATATGCAGGGAATCTTTCAAGTAACACCTAATCTTTAAAAATGAACATCTTGGAAACAGTTGCTCACATAGAATTCAATTAGAAAACTCACTCTGCCCTTTGCAACTAATTTCTCTCCCCTGTTTGTAAAGATGTTTGAGATGTACATTTTTAAGGTTAGAAATCGCTTTTAGGGCACATAGTATAAACAATTGAGTTTAAGCAATTGAAAACCAAAGGATAGCTTATATTCGTCTTACTTTTCTGTGACAAATAAAATTTAATTTTTAATACTTAACTACAACTTTTCTTTTGTAGGTGTGTAACTACCTTACTTCTTTCTCAGCTGAAACTCAGCAACTGTTCCGTGTCTGTAATCGTTGATTATTCTTTGTACGGATGTGCCGGATACCTCCTGCTCACATCATGCGTATCCTTGTGCATTTCTCTCATAAGTGCCAGAGGCTCTGTCTTGGAGGTTATATAAAGTTTGTCTTATACATTTTATTTTGCCTTTTTTTAATGTTCAGCATCCTCACATTCTTAGTGTCCTCGCAAGTTTTAAATTAATGAATTGAAGTTACCTCTGGCTTGGTAAAATATTATTGTCGTTGCTAGTGCTAAT
Organism: Linyphia triangularis; assembly: GCA_963978545.1. Lineage (NCBI taxonomy): Eukaryota > Metazoa > Arthropoda > Arachnida > Araneae > Linyphiidae > Linyphia > Linyphia triangularis. Next base: position 18,514,388 of record OZ021723.1, on the reverse strand, counting down.
AGTTTCAATCTGCCACCAAACAGGCTTTGAACTCTAGGAAAGAGGGATTAAAATGGGTACCAAAATTATTACAGTCAAACCCTGTGAACACGGAGTCAATGGGGTCCCCAAAATTGTTCGTGTTAACCAAATTTCATGTTAAACTAATAAATTAGCGTTCAGTTTTAAGTAGGGAGAACTGCTTTTACTTTGCGTGGATTTCATGTTAAGCGATTTTGCGTTAACGGAGTTTGACTGTGTCTACATTTATAATTTACTAATCTAGTCACTTGTGTACACTTATTAGGTTAATAAATTGTAAATGTAGGTACTAGGTTTTTAAATTGATGTTGCTGAAAGATTGTGTAGTTATTACTGTAGGTTTTTAAGGAACCAAATCTCCAAAACTCTTATTGTTTTGGCTTAATTTATATCCCAGTGGATGTAGTACATGTTAAAAGGGCACAACAAAAAGTTTTATGATTTTATCGGATACTGAGCTTTTAAACTATGCAGTCGACAATATTGAGAAGGTTTTCATTCATCTTAAAATTCCTAATATTGCTTAAATTTTTGTTTCTCCCTAAAATTGTACTTAAATTTTTCGATAATTCCTAAAAAAATTTTAAAACCATAAAAATTCCCTGATTTTTCTACAAAATCCAGATAATCCTCCAGAGGAGAAAGTCTTCTCTGAGATTTTATTTATTCAATTTTTGGAAAATTTGTAGTTTTTTGATAGTATTGAAACACATACTTTGAAAAGAAGGTGTGTTAGGAACCATATCACCTTTAAAAGAAATGCCGACCAAACGGTATAATGGTTAGCGTGCTAGCTTCTAGACCTCGAGGTTGCGGGTTCGAGTCCCGTGTTAGGCATTGGTGTTTGTAAATGTATGTTGGCGTGTCTAATGACGAATGTTTCGGCGCATTATAGCCCTTGTGTTGCTGACGGCACCAGATAATCTGAAAACAACCAACCACCATTTAAAAGAAATATCCCTAAGTTTTTTAACATTATCCCTAATATTTTTTAAACTTCCCGTTACATTTTTAAAATTTTCCTTACAATTTTTACAATTACCCCTAAAATTTTAAGTATTATCCTTAAAATGTTCCTGAAATTTTTGGAACTCTCCCTAAAATTCCTACCTAATTTTTTTTTTTTTTTTTTTTTTTTTTTTGAAAACTCACTGTGCCCCTTGTAATTCTAAAGGAACAGGAATTGCCATAAAAACTTCTGGAATTGTTTAAAATAAGAGTTGAATACTGACACTGACAGGCACTAAACCTCTGTCTACGCGTGCTGCATGGACAAAAGTTTTGACTGAATTTCATTTTGGTGCATGAACATAGAACAAATGTGGATTGTAGCATTTTTTAAAGTTTTTTAATTGTAAAGGCAGTAAGTTTTAACTGAATACAAGGCAACCACTGTTGTAATTTATTGAATTTCCATGTTAATTTATAATTTCTCTATTTCTGCAGACAAAGAAAAGGCGACTACTGTCTAAAATGTTGTTCTTCAGACTCATCCTCTTCCTCTGTGATATCGCTGCTGCCTCATTTGGTGTCTGGCTTGTTGTGAAAATGGATAAGACATGCACCTCTAAAGAAGTTTTTATAAAGGTCTGTAAGAGTTAATATATAAATTGCTTGATATTATTAGAGGAATTCTGACAGATTTAAGAGAAAGAAAAAGCTTTCCTGGTTTTAATAAAGGACACATAAATCTGATTATAAATGCCACCAATGCCCCTACCTCAGTATTTATACAAAAAAAGAAGAAATGTATTTCGAAGGAAATCCAGAAATCCTTTTTAAACATAAAGTGATTCATATGCATTTAATGAATATATAATATGCCACATTTAGAGATCTCATAAATACTCCTTTATTTCCTTATTTACTCCCATTGCATGTTTAGAACCTAACCCTATTCAAGGGCTGTAGTGCTGATGATATATATATAATTCAAACAAAGGCGGCCCTAGGTTCATTTTTCAGGGGGGGGGGGGGGGCATTTTAAACTTTAAGTTCGTAAAATGTATGCACTATGTAACCTAATTATAATAAACTAACTGCTGATTAAATGCTTGATTGCAATGATAAGTGTAGAATTTTCTAAATTAGTAATTTTCATTTGATGCAGAATTAAAAAAGTTAATTTAAGCTTGAATTGCTCTCCTGAAAAATAAGAAAAGAGTAAAACAAAGAAATTACAAAAAATAAAAATAGTTAATAATTGTTTTACAATCACACTTCTTTACTCTTTGAAAGCCTAAAGAACAAAATCCAATTTCCTCTGCTTTGTTTTGGCAAATCTGCCTATGACACAGCTCACATCAATGTTTATGTCTCTGTAAGTATGCAACAAGCTAAGTCCTGCTAACCTTTCCTCCCCCATTCTAGCTCTTAGCCACGTTTTCAAGCGTCGAAGGGTAGAGAAACTTCATCAGCAACTTCATCAAGCTTCTTCAGCAGAGGCAACGCTAACTGGTAGTGTTGCCAAAATTTTAAGTAACTCGTAAATAGTAGGATATACATATTTGTCACAAGCTCTCATTGTATCTATGGCAGAAGTGGGGTGCTATTCTTCTTTTTTCCATTTCTCTCTCCATAGTGCTAGCTCACTTTCAATCAGAATAACACTCATTTGTGTCAGTCCTAAAATTGGTATGAACTTCTTTAGTAAGTTTTAAAGCTCGTTGCTTTCTGATTCTGTTGGCTTTTCCATATCAGAGGTTGGAATCAGTAATCGAAAGCCAAAACAATCCAAATTTTCTTTTGGAAATCTTCCTATTAGGTCTTCAATTATATTATCCAATAAAGGTATGTAAACCAAGATTCTAAAATACTCTTCTGGTATTTGAGTATTTCTTTTTAGAGAAGTATTTAAAAATGCTCTCATTTTTTCTTTTTGAAGACATATTGTAGATATTCGTCACTAATTACTCGAGGTAAAATGATCACGAAATCTTTAAACAACGAATAAAAGTGTTGCTAGTTCAACAGATATTTTCACAATAAATGGCCTGTCTAAACTAGTTATAACAATAACACAGTACCGATTCCATGCCCAAGTGACAAAAGTCACACACTAGTCCAGACATCACGTGTTGAAATTACCCTCGGCGCCATGGTTGCTTAGAAGAGCATGGCTGTTCCAAAAAGGGGCAGAGGCCCCCGGGAAAAAGGAAATCGTCGTTTAGGAGGGGGATAGTCACTACCTGTGTACTTGTGTTGTGTACCGGTTAATGTGTTGTGTGTTGTGTACGTAAATACATTTAAAACCAGGGTTTTTTCGGAGGGGGGGGGGGCTATAATTTTTTGTACTGTAAAGAAAAAATTTACGTTAATGAAATTGTGCTTAAAAATCTGTATTTTCACCGTTTTTTAAACTGGAAATTCTCAAAGAGTTTTGGGATATTTGAAAGGGCTAGGAAGGAAGAGGGAACCCTTCAAGGAGGGGGCCATGGCCCCCCCTTGAAGCCGCCAATGAATACAAACAAAATGAAAAGAAAGGAAACGGCAGGAATTTGGAATTTCATCTGGGGGTTGACCCAAATTTCCTAAACCGTTTAAAACCAATAGGTTTTTTCTGTAGACATTCTTTCGAATGTCCCGACCCCAAAAGCTCAAGAGAAGAAAGAAAGAAAAAAACAAGAAAAATACTAAAAACTTACGAACCAAAATGAAAGAAACTGGAAAAGTCTTCAGATTGAAAGTATGCCCTCAATATTTTTATTTGAAAAATTGCATCTTATGCACTGGTAATTTGTTGTATTTCTTTTGTTTTCATGTTTTTGATTTTACATTTGTAACTTCATTTTTGTTCCTATGTTATTTATGTATGTGTATATATATTTATAATCTTTTCTGCTACTGAAATTAATACTATACATGTGATCCACTTGCACGTTTTTAAATCAATATTTTACAAACCATTGGATTTGACATGTGAACCTCGCAACATCATTTTGCACTTGGTTTACCTAATAGCCCAGCATAACTATAAGTAAAAAACATTTGTGCCCAATTTCCTGAAAACGACCCCCATTTTGGACTTTTAAATTTAAATGAATAAAGGAAATATTTAAAAACAAATTTCAAAAAAAAAATTTCTTGGCTAAAGAGGATTACATAAAAATATCGGTACTCTTCCATTAGACGGGTACCAGATAAAAACCGAAAAATTGCAGCGATAACTCATCCAACAAGCAGGGACGACGCGAACGGGGGGGTCTCGCCCCCCCCCCCCCAAAGTTTTAGAAAGTTGGACAGTCAGCAAATTTTCTAAATTTTATCGAGATTTTTTTTTTCTAAAATCGAATCGAATGAAAAAAAAAGTTGAACAAAAATATTAAAAATATCTGAATGCAGCGTGACCCGAGTTTGACGAATCGGCATTTTTACACTAGAAATCTCTTATAGGGGAGTCAGTGTCTTTTTTTCCGGCTACAATGATGGACTGCGAACGCAAACATTACCATATAAATATCTTCATTATCTCACCCCGTAAAAGTTTTTAGAAAGGCTGGTAGTCGGCAAATTTCTGAAATTTCCTCCCTTCTTTTTAAAATGCCTACTGACCGATGTTTCAAAACATACTGAATGGAAAAAGTACAAATAATTAAAATCATCATTATAAAATCAGTATTATAAAATTGTGATCACAATGCAGCCTCAGTTAACAGTCGGCAATTTTGAAATGAAGTAAGTATATCCTTTTTGACAGGAATATTAAAATAATTTAATCATTGATATCTTCACTGACATTAAATAACTTTGATGAGTTACAGTAGATGATATACTTATACCTGTATTTGTGATATACTTATGATTTATTTGTGGTGATATTCTTATTTGTGATGATATACTTATACCTGTATTTGTGGTACTTCAGATAACGTCTCAAAAACCATGACATACACATTAAACGTCATTTACATAAAGTATGTAATGTACGTCATATGAGTTAAAGGTTTTATACAAAATTTCAAAATACCAAAATTTTAGTGTACGAAAATTGACCTGCATTTTACAAAGTTATTGTAATTAATTACAAGTAGAACTCCATAAATTATGTTATATACAGGATGGTCATAAAGAAACTTTGCCGATATATGGATCTCTAACTGCAGTCTCGTTCAACAGATCGAGATGAGATTTCAGGTATAGTTTATTCAGAAGTATGAGGTCGGAAATCTGTGAATTTCGGCAAAATGGAGCTCAATTACGCCGGTCATAGTTACGAATGGCAGCGCCTACTTTTTCCTATCGAAAAATTATCACCGCATGTGAAAACCCTAAAGAGCGTTGCAACGGTACGTGTATCACAAAAAACGGACGCGTAATGGACGCACAAAATACAGATCTGTTAACTGCCAACAAAAACACGATCGAAGCAATGGAGGCCGCTCGCCAAATAATCAGCTTAGAAAACCGATTAAATTGCCTGTGGTGGCACTCATGTGAACTTTGGCCTCTGTTAAATGCAAATTTCCATCGTGCGCCTCGATCGCGGTTTTGTTGGCCATTCGCAGATCTTTTTTTTTGTGCGTGCATAATGCGACCGTTTTTTTTGTGATACACGTACCCGCTGAGCATTTTGCGACAGGAAAAAGTAGGCGTTGTCATTTGGAAATTTCGAGTGTATATAATTATAACCATAACTGTGAGCGCCATTTGTTGAAATTCAGAGAATCTCGAGCTCATACCTCTGAATAACTATACCTGAAATCTCATCTCGATCTGTTAAATGGAACGGAAGCTAGACCCCCCATATATCGGCAAAGTTTCTTTATGACCGACCACCTTGTACTTCATATATTGAAAATGCATTCCCAAAATAGTGCATGCCACATGTAAACTGGAAGGCGATATCGAATTTATTTTACAAAATAATCTTTGGAAAAGTATTGAAAGGTTTATTATAATACTATCTAAAATTCATAATGTTTCTTGTGCTCAAATAGCTGTGGCTCGACATTGTCCGGTATAACCAGGTTCAGTCGATTGCAAATTATGAGTATCCTTTCACTCCTATCCTCGATTTCTGGCGCAGTTTGGCCTTTGTGTTGCCCTTGCGCCTAATAAATCTGAAAAACAACCAACCAACCAACCTATCCTGGATTTCACCACTCTAATATTCTTAACATCGAGAAAAAATTGTCTTTCAGATAAACTAAGATTTTTTAGTCTAAATACCTATAAAAATATTTCAAATTGGATAAATAAATCTCAGATTAGGATCATAACCATTACATGGGGGTAAGGGAAATTGGGGTGGATTTTTGGAAATTTCATGTTGACAGTGACGTTTCTCTTGCTTTGAAGATCAAATGTGCCACTTGTTCTTTCTCAAGATAGGAATAACACTGTAGATTTGAGTACCTCCCCCCCCCCCTTCACCTTTCCATAAAAACCCCACATGTACTATTCCTTATATAGTTTGGATAGTTGTGCTAAAAATTATGACATGCTTTTTTATAGATTTAAATATTTTGTCACTAATTCTAAGTTCAATTAGTTGCTAATAATTTACCTTTTTGCATATAAATATTATAGTTTGGTTTAATGCTAGTATTTTCAAGTATACTTTCCTTCTTGAGCAAATGATTATTGTTCCAAAAACGAGTAATATTTGCAAAAAATTATAGCAGAAAAACCATACCATATCAGTAAATAACCACACAAAATATCATTAAATTAAATCCAGCAATTTTGGTAAAAATGTATACTCGAAGTAACTACTTTAAAGATGTAGGTTCCTGGATTGAATTGTTACAAAAAAATTAAGTTTTACTATTAACACACTTTTCAAGAAAAATCAAAATCTTTTCTTTTTTAGTTAGGAAAATGTGTTAAAAAGTATTTAAAAATTAAATAATTAACAAAACGTTTTTAATAATTATTGTCTTTTGCAATGCAATTATAGTGTCCATGAGCGCCTACATGATTATTGCTGGGTGGTGTAAGGCGACAAAAAGGTTTTTTTTAAATCCTTGTTTTTTCGAAGATGGGAAAGGAATTTCCTAATTGGATGTTATTTAATAATTGGGCATTAATGTTCTGTTCAAATTGATAAATTAATATCTGTAAATTTTTTTCTTGTAAATTTTACCACTTTTTTTTTCCAAGTTACTTTATTTTTCACATTCTAGAGGCGAAGAAGTGCAAGTGCATGTTTCTTATGTCCCTGACATTGTATCTATTATAAAAATGGCAGTGCTTCACGTAGGGAATTTTCTGTAATAGCAATAGTCAGCCAGAATTTTAAAAAGAATTTTTCCAGAATTTGTTTTTTGATCAACCTTTATACAATTCTTTATAAAAAAAGTCACCTATTTGATCAATAATTTTCAACGATTTAATTCCGTGTTAAAGTACTATTTTCCAACCACTTTTACAAGTTTAATTATTTATTTTTTTCGAAACTGCAATTTGAAAATTTAAAAAAAGTTGTATCGAAATGAAGCACTTGTACTTCTCAGTTTAGTGAATTGGTTTAAGATTGTGGAGGAAAATTTTATCTATCTGCAAGGTATAAATACCTCCCCCCCCCCAGCCCCCAAATAAAAACGCTTCCAAAAATAATCTCCTTTGTTCGGAGAGGAAGGGGTAATTTACTAAAAATAAATGAAAAATTATATGAATTTGAAGGAACTTTAACTATAATGTGATGGGAATTTACTTAAAATTTGACATTAATTACGTATTAATAAAATGCCATAAATAAATATTAAAAATTGTTTAGACGGTAATTTAAAAGTAATTAAAACTAATTGCGCATTAAATAAAATAATTCACAATTAAATAAAAAAAATGCATTAACAATTAGTTTTACATTAATTAATAATTAATTATGTATTAATTATTCATATATTAATTAAAAATTATTTATATTTTCTACATTTACACCGGACATGCCTTGATTTCTGTCGGCAAAAGGATGTCTACGTCCCCCCAACCAAAATTCTTAGCGACGGCCCTGCATACAAGCAACCTTCAAATCACTTTTAATTCCTGTAGAAAACCGTTATGGGGTTGCTTAACGTTACAATTTTGTGTCAATTAAATGTATAAATATTTAAGTTTAGCTACAACTGGTACCCTTCTAATGGAAGAGTGCTAAAATATCTCTAAATGCTCTCAAGCATATATTTGCTATAAGCAATTGGTAGTTACGAAGCTCCAGATATTGAGCTTGGCTAACAAATATTTATATTTAATATTTAAAGAAGTATCAAATGCTTACCTTGCTAAGGTTACCTTTATTTTCCTGTTTAGGTAACCACAGCGTTTGCATGGATTTATGTGGCTATTGTGATGATAGGCATAATGGTATGTTATGATTCTTTGGGTGCAAGAAGATATTGGAACATAGACGCAAACTCAAATTCCTTGAACTTCTTTAAAAAAGCACAATATATATGGAGGACGAGGTACATTTCTTTCATTCTTTAAAAACTTATTATATTCGTTGTTATAATTGATCGATATTAAATCTATAGTATCTTATTGCTGTTTTTTTATGAATAATTATAAAAGTAATATACATTTAAGCCTATGTAATCATTAACTAATATAAAACTTAAGAAAAAAATTGTTTTCTTAAATAGTCATTGTAGGTTCTTGTGCCAATAATTGGCATTGTGTATGTTATGTGTGTGTTTTTTTAACAATTATACTAAAACTTAAACTGAAAAATTTGAAAACCAAAACTACTTATTTTCCCCAAACTTTAATGTTGAACAATTTCATTGTTTTCCAACTTAATTTTTAATCTATCAAAATACAAAAAGTTAAAGCTTCAAAGATAAGAAATTGGTATAAAACTTTTCCTGATCTCTATCTCAACAGAGTATTTGTATGTAATATTAATTTCAATTAATGGTTTATTATCATGGTTTTTTAGCAGCTTTTTAACATAAAGTGATTTATCATTTGTCCTTCTAAAATAAACTTTGATTTCTCTTCTTTTGATATTATCCCCATAAAATTAAAATTTCATACTTTAGAACTAAAGTAAGAAGATACAGTGCTTTAGACAAAATTATTTATCTCTTTTATTTATTTAAAAGGGGAAAATAAGTTCTAAGCTTTAAAAATATTTTATTTAATGGATTTAAACAAATGGACTTGAAATTTTTCTGTTTTACTATTATAAATAAAAATTATAATTGAAACAATATATATATATATATATATATATATATATATATATATATATATATATATATATATATATATATATATATAAAAAGTGTAATTATTGATTCCTAAGTGAATTCCTGGTCATAAGTAGTATATTCAAATACACAACAAAACTAGTCTAGTTACATATGTATGATGAGCCCACCTGATGGCTGTGTGGTTAGCTCTCTGGCTTCACATGCCAATGGTGCCGATTTCGAATCCAAGGTTAGGCATGGATGTTTGTTGTGGTTCAGAATCCACATTTAGTTGTAGGTCCTGGCCTGATTAGCCATCATTGTATATAAAAACAGGTTGTTGAGTGTATAAACCAACCAACCAATATATGTATGATGCCCTAATTGACAATAGTAAGATGTTTGTTAAAGAGAAAATTTGACAAATACATTAGTTCTAATTTTTACTGTATAGAGATTCCATTTTAACCAATGTGTTCTAAATATTGCAACATTTGTACAAACATTTAGCAATAAATATTTCATTAAGCAAGAAGCATTTGCTTATTGCCTTTATTATATATTTATTTAGGTAAAAGCATAACTCTTAAAAAATTTTAATTTAATATCTTTACGTATACTTTCAGGTTAAAATTATTTTGTTGCTGTGCTGACATTAGCGAGGAAAATGATTTCATCTATGTTGAGATTTCAACTTTTTTAGCTTCCTTCTTGAATGTGAGTGAACCTTCATGCTTTTGTGTTACATTTTTATTTCAAGAGAGAATTAATAAATGCATATACGAAAACAGCATGTGGCTACGAAAAGCAACTGTGTCGCTTTACCCAAGTATCCAACATACAAGAAATTGTAGAAAACATGGAAATATTAAAAAAAAAAAATTCTGGGAATATCAGATATTTTGTGTTTGCAAAGTGTTAAAAAATAAATATTTCCTAGAAAACACTTAAGTTTGATTTAAAAAAAAATATGTAACTTAACAAGTGATTTAATTCATCGACTCTACATATGACAGTTGAGAAAGTATAAATTCAACACGAGCAACAAAATCAGTTAACTTCATACAGATTGTTTTACAATTTCTTTTGAAATTCAATTCACTTCACAAAAGCTTTGATTTTGATTAAATTTTAAGTTAGTCAATAGCTATAACATTTCTAGAAAATTCTTATTTTAATTTTACTTCAGTATTCATTCCATTACTTTCATGGTCATCAGGGCTCGATAAATCTATTGCCTGACATGCCCGGGCATGTATTATTTATAACTACATGCTAGACCATGCAAAATGTTTCATTTATAATAATAGCAATTGAACAATGCTAGAGATTGGTTCAATGCTAGAGATTGGTTCAATGCTAGAACATTGGTTTAGAGCTAGCAGCAACGTAAAAATTTCACAGCAAAATATATTGGGCATGTAAATATTTTGCTTGGGCATCTAGTTTTTTACATATCATGCCTGACAAGGCTTGGAAAAATAATTTCAGATTTATCTAACCCTGATGGTCATGTGAAAGGTGATCAAAAATTCTAAAAGAGTTATCAATGATTTTCCTTCTATCCAGACTTCCTGTTTCAATGCCCATTGAGATTCACTTTATATGGATTAAGGTACACCTACTTTTGTTCAATGGGCTCAAATTAACCAATCAGGAACAACTTGATTCCCCTTTTGTTGTCAATGCAACTTTGTATTTAAAGGCCATGTTGTTTTGCCATCTTTAGAATGAAACTTTCTAATTTAAAGCAAACTAACTCATACTTACTATAGAGGACAAGCCTTTCAGCCCTGTTGAAGTTGTTGTTTTTTTGTTAAATTACACAGCTTTTGTTTCTACGATGCCTTTCCGTATGCTATTGTTACGAATTTCTGTATATTTGTAAATATTTCGTAGTATTAATTATGTATGAAGGAAAATTTATGTACACTTCGCATAAGGCAGTACAAGAGTTCTTTACTTCGCTTTCATGCAATGCGACTCTTAATGCTTGAAAACGAGTTTTACAGAGATGATGCTGGAAAACGAGTTTTACAAGGAGAAGGCCATTTAACATTATGGTTAATGGCAATCTCGCCTAGTTGGTGAGATAGAGCCAAGTTGTTCTTGACAACTAATACGATGGTTTATACTACGATTGTTTTGGCGACTAATTTTGGTCGCCAAACTTGATGACCATTTAGCAACATTTTTGATCCCCATGTATCTGTATAGGGCTTTTCGACTACGATCTGGAAAGTTCTCCAAATTTTTATCTCTGGAAGATACGCGAAAGTAACTTTCCTATATAAGGCCAGCCAAGAGTTAGTTGAGTTACTGAGTTAGTTGTCTTTCAGTGAGCATTCAGAGAGCTGTATTGCGAAAGTGAACAACTGTAATGCATTGTCTTTTGCATTGATTTTAGCAGTTGTTTATCTAGTTTTTAACTGCTGTTTGCTCTATTGTTGTGTAAAGAGCTGTATTGAGTCTATTAGACTGGGAAGTTCTGGAGTTGTAAAAGAATCTGCAAAGAGTTATGTCGGAATAAATCTCTTCAAGTTTTAATCTGCTTTGGCTTCAAGTCTTTCAGACCCATCCACGCAACACTATTATCACCTCACAACCTTTCATTTCTCAAAGAAATAAGTTGAATAGGAAATGAAAGGTTGTCAGTGATTTAAAGCAATTGATTTAACCCTTTGTTTACTAACTGGTCATGAACGTTTTGGTTCGTGGAGTAACTGGTCATGAACAAACTGATTCATGAAGTCCTGTAAATTTTCTCATGTTACTGTATTAATTTAAATGTTTTTAGACTCATTGGGACTTTGAAATCCACTTTTATAAGGATCGTTCTTCAATTTGTTGGATGGCAGCACAAGCTTATTTTTCTTTGGAAGCTTGCTAGAGACAAGTATATAAGATGATGTAAGATGACAAGTATGATGTCTGTGTCGAGTCTAGTATGACATGTCTAGATGACAAGTATATAAGATGAATGCCTGGAAGATTAAAAATCGTCCTTGCGGTTGCATATAAAGAATAGTAATCTTGTGCTGCCATCCAACGAATGATGAGCGAACTTCATAGAATTGAATTTCAAAGTACCAATGGGTCTCAAAGTGTTTAAATTAATTTAGTACCTTAAGAAAAGTGATGAAATTTATATAAGTCCGTCAGTAAATAAAGGATTAAGTATTGATATGTTTGTTTTAAATTGCTTAGAATTTTTATTGAAAAACTTTTACAAAATATTTTTACATCCTTTTAGTATATTTAATGATTTTGGGCGACTAAAATGCAATTTAGTGATGTATACAGTTTTTATTTTTAATTATGCATTAGAATTTACAAAGATTTAGTACATTCTGTAACATCCTTGTCTGTATTAATTGAAATAAAATTAGGTAGTTGTAATTACAAAGATTTTCTTTTATGGCTCTTTATTATAGCTTTTTATGGTACTTGCGTATTATCATAACCATGCCAAACCCCTTTGGGATAACTTGCCAAATTGGCAACTCCGATTTCGCACATGTCTAAAGCGCTGAATTGGCAACCGCTCTCCATATTCCCATCAGCGTATTCCGTTATTAGATTTGTTGCGTTTTTTTCTATGTCACCAGTATGGTTGCGATAGTGCGTAACTACTTTTTTTACTTCTTGTATTATATCGTTTTGAAAAAAATTACAAATGCTGAATGTTATTTTGTTTTAAATTATTGTAACACAACTAATAAAGAATACTTTCAGTTTATAACTGAAATCAGGTTAAATGCAAATGACCTGTCTACCAAATAAAAATAGACCCCGAGTGTTTTGGCACAGCCCTCATTGAGCAGTGAAAATACATTACATCTTTGTACTATATCAACTTATGTTCTTCTCTTAGGGTATTGATCTTGTGCCAACTGATATTTTAGCAGGCATTATCTCTCTAAGCCAAAAACATGTCTTGGAAAGGAAGAAATACATGCTTGTCCATCTGCCTTATTCCATCGAGTTGCTCGGTATTTAATTTTGGTTTAAAATACATTTATTTCTTTATTTCAATTATATTTAAAATGCATTTTACAGATTTGTAATGTAAACTATAAAAAAAAAATTCCTTTAAGAATTAATTCAACAATTTCAGTAACGCTTTTTTGCCACTTTGGAAAGTTAAATAAAAATATATATTTTGTATACTTTGCTGCAAGCTGCAACTTCTTTCTCTACCTCCTTCTATGTTAAATTGATTCATCTCACTCAGTGCAATTTACTTCCAATTCATTCTTAAGCTTTAGCACCTGACAAAAAAGCTATGTGTTTCAAATGTATACCAGTATGCACAGCGATAAAGTAGGGTTAATAAAGTAGAGTAGTTAGTGGTAGTTTTTCTTCCATTCATTCTCTGGTGAATATTAAGCATTTTTCCCTTGGAAAAACCTCCTATTACACATAGTTTGTGCTGATTAAATGTTAGATTGCATTTCAAATGTCAGTCAAAAAGGTACTCTTCCATTAAACATGTACCAGTTGATGCCAATCCTAAATGTTTACACGTTTAAATTAAGTGTAAATGTTTCGTTAAGCCTAAATATTTGCGGTTTATTATAGGGTTGCTAAAGGGTTTGTTATAGGAATTATAAATGATTTGAAGGTTGTTAGTTTGGATGAGGTATCTCTGCAATTTGGTGGTTTTTGTCCAATACTCGGCTAATGGACAAGTGCTGTTAAAATTATTTCTCTTATTGAAGAATAGCTTTGAGTTATGTTTGCACTGTTGTCTGACCAATGAAACAGTTTTAACCAAATATTATCTTTTAACCTTATTTTCAAAATTAAAACTTTAATTTTAGTGTAAAAATCGGACATTCAACCATGTTTTTAGGTCAATGCTAAATGCTAAAATTTTACTGTCTTTTCTTATAGGATTAAATGTGCTGTGAATCAAATCTTATTGCTACTATTATTTGTTGCTCTAAATACTAACATGCAGTCTTGTTTATTAAGGCCTTTTATCTTGTACTGCTTGGTAAATATTATCTTTTATTCTTAATGCATTATAATTTTCAATTGTTGCAACTGGTATTATTTGAAATTAAAATATTTTATTTCGTATTCTTACTTCTAACAATGATTATGCTTAGTGGTTAAAACTTATTTCTTGGAACTGCAGCTTTACAATTACAGTAATTTCTTGAAAAATTCATACAATTTTGTTTAAAAATGCAAATGACACTGTTGCTAATATTTTGTTAACACTGTGAAAAGTTTTGTAAATAGCTCTTTCTTTATGCTTGCTTTTGCCTGTAGCACTCTATATGTTCTTGGGTTCTCTTGAATATCTTTTATTAGGCTAATTTAATTCCAGTTTATTCAATAAAAAAGTCATAAATTTTTCAACGTTACTTCATGTCAATTATTCAATTATATTCATGTATAAGAATATAATTGCATCAAAATATTATTTATAAGTATTTCTTAATCTCTGACTGCTTACAAGTTCAATTATTATAATATGTAATTGCAATTATAATAAATGTGTAGTACTGATATCTTTTATTTTTTGCGACTTAAAATTGATATATTGGCAAATTCAATTGTTTATTTATTAATATTATAAGTATCCAAGACTCACTTCTTGTTATAAAAGAAAAAGTTGATTTTTAGAAGATAAAGTGTTTCTACTTAATAAGTTAAATAAAATACAAAGTCTGCATAGTATTCAAAGTGTTCATAGAATGAATCTAGAAATTTACTGCAATGTTAATGTAAAAAACATTAAAAATTGTTACAGAAATGTATACTCCCCAACTAAGAATATTTGTTTGTGATATTGTAACAATAAAAAAGAACTTGTTCTTGCGTTAAAAAGGCGAAATGCGCAAGTGATTTATCAAGATAGATCTTTTTTATTTTTAGACAAAATCCTCAGAAAATTAAGTAGTTATGCAAATTTTATTGAGATACACCAATTACAAAAGAAATTAAGCCAAGGGGTCTAAATTAACACTACAAGATTACTCTAGTATATCGATCTCTCTTAATATTGTTCAAGTTATTTTTTATCGTTATTAATATGCACAAGTTGTTTTATATTAAAAGTTTCAATTTAGTACTTTTTTTTTAAAACTTGAAAGTTTTCATTTTTTAAAATAAGTGCATTTTAATTTGTATTGAACTAAAACTGCAGATTCATTGAAATAGTTATGTTTGATTGCTCTATGGAATCATATTCTTAAAAATAATATATGCAATTGAAATAGTCTAAATATACTGTTTACCCACAACCGAATATGTGTATAGATATCATGGCATGGAAAATGTAACATTGTTATTTATGTACACATTTGAGGGTTGTTATCATGTCATTTGGCATCAAACTGGTTTATGCTAAGTGCATTTTGTATTATCTATTGGAGTATTTTAGAAAGTACACTTAAAACGTTTCATTTTCTGATTTTTTAAAGTTTTTTTTAATGCTTTGTTACAAAACAAAAGTCTGCTGCCAATTTCTGGTACAACTTCTTGTTGTGGATAAGAAACTATATATATATACAAATAAGTCATATTGTAAGACTTAATGAATTTCTTTCTTAAACTTGCAGAGTACACAGCATTTCAGATACCAAAATACTTTTACTTATCTGTAGATTTATGCCTGTAATTATTCCAAAAGTCATGTAATTGAACCTAGAAAAATATGCACCACTATTAACTAGACTCAAATTAGGATATATTCTTTTCTAAATTTAAATCATCATTATTGAAATTTTAAATTATTGTAAAACCCATTTTCAGTTAATTATACAAAATTAGCTGATGAAGAAAGAGGGCCACGAGTAGAGGAACCAATGCAGAAATTTATCCTTCCTTATATTGCACTTTTATTACAAAACTTTAACTTAGAATATTAAAATGGGTTGTTTTTTTCCCATTAGAGAAAACACCAGTTCCTGATTGGATGACGCCAGCGAATGCTCTTCACTTCTTGCGTATCGCTAAGAGCACCTATGGTTGGATGGCATTTTTCAATACATTTCGACCATGGAGGTTGTGCATTTTGGCACCACAAGCAAGGTAGGCGTTCAAAGATTTTTTTTTTCTTTAGCCACAATCACACAAGGCACATAGACATTTAATTTATGTTTTTTCGTTTGTCTACTTGAATGCCTTTGAATGAGTCGGTGTGTATAGGGTTCTTTTTGATTAATGGACAATTCCTGCACTTTTTTTTTTTTTAATTCAATTCTAAATGTTTCGAAAAGGCCATGAACACAAAAATTTCAAATCTCAGCGCTTTCTTTTTTAATTTGCAATTTAAGTTTGCCTCTCAGATCTTGGCGGGAAAACAACGCATTACGTCACCATCCCAAACACCTCCATAGACAACTACTTTAACAGAAACCTCACGATACTCAAGGGGCTTGTTTACCAACGAAGCAAATCCGGGGGGGATAAAAACAAATTCCTAGAATGGCTCATAACATTTTGACGAAATCTCTGGAAGAGAGGTGATTTCGGTTGGCAGCATAGTGAATAACAGGTTCTATGATGTCATATGCTCCTCGAGTTAATGGAAAGATGCCATAGCTTAACTGGTCGTTTTGGTTGGATCATTGTTTGAAGGGTTTTGCGCATTTTCTCTTAGGTTTATATATACATTAAGAATATTGCAAAATCAGACTAAAGTATGAGTTTTTTGTTTTTTAAACATTTTTGAATTTTTATTACCTTTTAAAATGATAGCATTTTCTTTCTGAGATTCAAATTACTTTTTAAATTACAGTGGGTTTTGTGAACCTGTTTTGTATCTTATTAATTAGTATTGTAAACTTCAAACGCGTTTTCTGAAGAATGACTTTTTGGTGTTATATAACTTTACGTCAACGGTCATAACCTCATTATAAATGGTCTGATTTACAAAATTCTAATTTTGTTTTGTAGACAATAGTTGTGAATGTGTTTTGTATGGAGAATCTAATATATATTGTTATAAACACGATTTTTATGTATATTTTAATCTTAATTTTTTGTTAAAAACTATATATTTTTTCAAACTTTTTATTTAAAAACTTATAATTAAATAAATATTGAAGCCAAATTCCCAATTCTTCATGGAAACATTAAAGCATATTGAACATTACTCAGAAAAAACTGTTTTTGTTGGCTTCAAAAGGTTTAAACTTCCCTTAATTATACACAATCAAAATCCTCTACAATCACACACATACACATTTTCGAATGTTATATTTCCAAAGGTCCATAATACCATTATCTGCAACTATGGTCAGATATCACTTAATCTTCCTCAGGTGCTGCAAAAACAGCTATGCGGATGAAGGCAGCTGTTGTGGACTGAATTCGGCAGCTGTCCTACGGATTTCTGGTCTCAGTCCCTCGGACATCATTCATGCGTCATTTAGTCGCAATAACATTCACGAGCCGGCTTTCTTCATAGCTACTGACCATCGGAAGAGAACAATAGTTCTGGCAATTCGGGGCACATCTTCTTTTGCCGATTTGCTCACCGACATCGATGCCGAGCACCTCCCATTTCAAGGTATATATTTAATGATCTTATAGCATCCTATATCTCTAGAATTAGTTTAGATCTTTTATTTCCTGACCCATTCCTAAACTATTGTTAATGCTCATGCTCACATATTCTTACAACTATTGTCAGCATTTTCTTTAGTCTTCTATTTGTATTTTAAATAAATGCTAACCATGTAAAGTGGACAACAAAGTAAAGTTACCATGTAAAGTTGCCAACATTGTTGTTGTTGTTTCTTATTCCACTTGATCTAGAACAAGTCTAGACCAAGTCCAAGAGACCGTACGCCCAAAGAAAGTCTCGAACCAGTGCAGGGTTTTTAAAGAGATCGCTCTTCTCCAAATCCAAACAGGAAAGCAGATGGTCCGGTGAAGCTTGATGGGAAACACACTTGAGGCACACAGGGTCCTTTTGTCCCTGAACATATGCAAGTGTGCGAGTTTGTCCGGTGATGAGTCTGGTGATGGTGGTTTGTAATTTCCTGTCACCCTTCAGCTCCAGGGCAGCCCCAGGATGTTTTTGTTCATACCAGTCATGAGTTGGTGGCCAACAATATAAAGTTACCATGTAAAGTTGCCAACAAATCAGTTGTCACTAGTGCATTATAAGCTTTTCAATTTAAAAATCTAGTTTCTGATAAAATCATAAAAATGTTTTTATCTTTGTAAACCACATATAGTTTTATATTAATATATAGCTTTTTGACAGGTTTGGGAATATGAAGCTTCTATGCTTTTTTCTACTCTCAGCAACTGGTCAAACCCGGTTGATCTGTGCTTTCACCTGTCAATGCAGTATGACTGTGCTTCATATTTTAATATCATGTCCAAAGTTTCATCCTCATCGTCTTAAATTTTTTAAAAGCACAGTTTTAAATCTACAGGATTTGGTTGGGGAAACCCCCCATCCAAATCTTTTTGCATTTTTAAGAGCAATCGGGTTTTTAAATCGCATCTAATTTTATAATCATGGCTAGTTTTAAACTTTTTTTAAAAGGAGTTTTTATTATATTTTATTTCTTTTATTATGTCATATCTTACCTTCATCTATTTATAACTCATCATCCATTGTAGTTTCTTTTATCCTTTGTTTGGCGCAGCATGGCCCTTGTGTTGCCTTTGCGCCATAAAACAACAACAAAACAAACAAACTGTGCTTTCACCTCTGTCAACTAACCTGAGCCAAACAATACTGCATTGACCAAGATATATATAATGTCAAAATATCTATAGTTTTAGAGGTTTGGTTTCTTAAAAGTCAGTTTTTTGTTCATCTAGTTTCAAAGAGCATATATATATATATATATATATATATATATATATATATATATATATATATATATATATATATATATATGGGAGCTTTTATTGTAGGATTTGTTCACTGGTACGCAAACATTTCAGAAAATGAAATTAAAAGAATTAAGAACAAAATATGAAAGAATATTCCTCGATCTAAGCTGCGATGTGGAGTTAGGAGGGGAATTTTTATTGATTGATGACTTTTAGTGTTTTGCAACATTAATTTGAAAAAAAAAATATTGTGTTTTATTTCAGAATTAGGCTTTTTTTAAGATGTACTTAGTTTGAAATGTAGTCTGAAACCCTATAATTTCTCTTCTTGTCCCAGGAGGGGACCATGTGTTCCAGTGTCATCGCGGTGCCCTCCGCAGTGCTCTTTTCCTACAGAAAACTCTCTCTGAACTCGGAGTCCTGGATTCTGCACTGGCTGAGTATCCTGACTATTCACTTGCTTTGACTGGCCATAGTCTCGGAGGAACTGTGGCCGCTTTGCTAGCATTGCTGCTAAAGCCACGGTAATTATTGAAATACATTCCACTTCACTGGATATTTGAAGTATAGCTTTTATATAAAAAAAATTCAAAGGAATAATTTTAGAAATTGTCTGTCCTTTTACCTATTTAGCTTACATTCATAATACAGAAGAATTAACAAGGTAAACAGGCATGGTACTGTTCAGGGGAAATATTGATTGTAGCTTTTTAGACAGAAATTTCAGCAATTTGAGTGCAGCTTAAAAATTCAGAAAATTAAGTTTAATTAGATTTGCATGTTTGTTAAAATGGCATAATTATTTAAATATACAACTGATTTTTGGCTAAACAGTTGCCTTAACTCTTCAATATTTTCAAAATTAACAATGTTTTGCCGGTATTAAAACAGGCTTTGGAAAGAACATCTATTAGGAGCTTATGTTAGCTTCAAAGAAAAAAAATCCCTAAAAATTTTTGAATTTTCTTAAAATATTTGGAATTATCCCTAAATTTTTCAAATTTTTTGGAAGTATCCCTAAATTTTTTTAAATTATCCTAATTTTTTTAATTAAATTTTTTAGAAGACTCACTGCACCCCCTGTTATTGATTAAAATTATGTAATTACTGAAATTTTTTGAAAATTTGATGATTTAAAGTTTTCAATGTGTAAAGTTCAGACTTTTTTTTTTTTTTTTTTTTTGCATGGGAACTGTACCATATCTAGATAAATAGTTTATTAACAGATATCATTATTAAATGATTTATCATTTTTTGTTTCTAATGAAAAAAAAATTGTGTAAAATCAAATACCTTATATCTGTTTTGTTAATTCTTACCATATCCAAAAAATAAATAAAAAATTGATTATCCTACAGGTATCCCCATCTACAGTGTTATGCTTATGGTCCAATGGCAGCAGTGTCTTCTCTAGGGTTGCCGGAAACCTTAAATAGCATTCTCAGTGTTGTAGTGGGAGAAGATATGGCACCAAGACTCTGTGCCAATTCATGCTCTGAACTTAGAAAGCAGATTTTAGAGTCACTTGCGGAAAACAAAATGCCAAAGGTAGTTCTTTGAATGGTATTCTATATATATATGGCCTCCACATTTTTTAAACAACTGTTGCTCTGCGTCAATAGTTTGATAAATAGCGGAAATTCCTATAAAGGACAAATGATACTCTTCTGTTAAACGGATATTGGATAAAAATTGCCAAATTGCAGTGATAACTCATTCAAACTAATAACCTTCCGATTATTTATAGCAACCTTATAAGAAAGCAGGATAATTCTATTTAAATAATTAAATTATATGTAATAAAAATAAAAGTCCATGAGGTTAAAATAATATTTTTGATTAAACATTTCAGCTTGACGATAACTGTGCCAACTTTCAAACTTGGCGGCTTTTGATAGCTGTCTAATGGAAGAGTACTGAGCAAATATATCACAACAAATAAGTTTGACATGTATTAAAGTCAGTTGTTCAGTATACTAGTATAATTTAGAGCGATGGCGGAAGAACTTGTGTCTAAGAAGCAAAATGCAAACATAGTATGAGAATGATCTGAAATTCAATTCAGGGTTGTCACTCACCAGGGAAAATTTAGAATTGTCAGGAAAAAGGAAAATGCCCAAAAAAGGTCAGGGAAAACTAAAAAATGTATTTTCTGCAAAAGTCGGGAAATTCCTTTCAGATTCAAGATTTCTTCTTATTTCCACATGCAATCTGTATTTTGAAAGTGAATACTAGGTTTTTATGGTACTTCAAGACCTTAAAACTACATTTTTCTGAAAAATCCTTAGAAATTTATGAGAATGATGATTGTTACCTAATAATTACTTGATAAAAGATTTAATATTCCTTTGTATTGTAATACAGAATTCTTTTGATATTATCATAGTTTATTTTGATGATTGTATATGCTTGAAATAACCATTTTGTCGACACTATTTTTAATATTAGGAGTGCCTTCAATTGTATATTTGTTGTAACATCCACCAAAGCTGTGCAGAAATGGTTTGATCCCCAAATATGAATAAAAATAATTTAACAACATATTATTTTAGTATTGTTTACATTTAGTGGTTATACACTGTCTCACATGTGTCGGCAGTATCTACTAATTTTAAACTGAATTTCTATTCTGAAAGTAGCCTAGTTTTGTACCCAATATAGTTAAAAGATAATATATTAGGTGTATTATTATCATAACTCATCCATTTTGTTCTTTCCAGTACAAACTTCTTGCTGGAGCGTGCTGGTATCACATGCAAAAGTACTTCAGCTTTCAACCTCAAAGGAAGTTGTCCCAGGTACATGAAAACAAGTTGTGTGGCGGTGACGAGGAGAGTGGATTGGTAAGTGTAAAACTTCAAAATATAGAGTCAAACCCTGTTAATGCGAAGTTGATGGGTCTGCCGAAATTTTTCACTTAAACCATCTAAAACTTTTTCATTTAATTAATGCAGATTGAAAACTGCTATTTAGTGGCCACAGAGCATGAAAATCTGGTATAATAAGGCATAATTTAAACTTTTCATTACTGCCAAAACTATTTCTAAAACATTGGCATATTACATCTTTGACATAAATGTTCCACTTGATGTACACATTTGGAAAAATTTGAAAAAAAAAGTTTGCTGTAAAATCAGAGAAATTTATCAGGGAACTTTTTTTCCTGAATTTTGTGGCTACCACTAGCTATATGTGTATTTATTACTGCTGTTTTTTAGAACATTTACATAGCAAGGCTTTTATTTAGTACAATAGTTTAATAAAATATACATTAGGAAACAAAAATGTCAATGTATTTACCGGTAACCGATGTATTTGACTTATTAAGAAGTCTGTTATTGATTTTGGCTTTAAATGTTTAATGAAATATCTTTAAAAAAAATTATTTAAAGCATGTGAGGTATCGTCTTGCTGCTTTATGAAACGTTGCAGGGTTTCGTCTAAAAAGAAAAGTGGTTTGAAGAGTAATTTTTATTTTCGTCTTCAGCTGGATTTCATTGTATGAGATTTCGTGTTAAACGAATTAAACTTGAAGTTTAACTGGGTTCCTACGATCATTAAAAATGCTTAATATTTTTTAACTTGTTTTCAAGGCCTTGAAAATGCTTAGAGGTCCTTAATTTCTACAGATGTTGTGTGCCCAACCTCAAAATTTATAAAAATACAACTCAGACTTGCTATTCCCGCATGACTGCCACTTATCCGCATCATAACAGAATTCTCCGACATATTTGTGTTATGAGCCAACGTGTAACTTTTTTGGTAGAATATACTTTATTAAAAATTTATATATCGATATGATATCCAAATACAACTATTCTAAAGTTCTTAAAAACATTATTTAGGTCCTTAAAAGTCATTGATTTTCATTCTATGATTTGAAAGGGAACCCTGTTTAAGAGGAATTCCTAGTAAGGATCATTCCCTATACTTGCTATGTTACAATCTTCTAGCCCAGTGCCTTTAGAAACTGCTTTCTCATAACCACCTTGAAATTTGACGAGTAGGCGTAAAAAAGATCACGTAATGAAATGACATAAATTGTTTTCATTTATTGTCTATCTATTATAAATGAAAATTAAAATAGCAAAAGACAAAACCAGTTGGAGCCACTGCATATGCATTGACGTAAGGATTTCAAATATAAAATAAAGTATATTAGACAATATTTTCCGAGTTTTTAATTTATGTCATTTCATTAAGGTGATCATTTTCATCCCTACTCGCCAAATTTCAAGGTTTCACACAAAGTAGTTTCTAAATGCACTGGGCTAGAAGATTGTAACATAGCCGGTATAGGGAATGATCCCTACTAGGACGTCCTCTTAAGCTTCATGGTACGGAGAGCTGTGTTTACTTTGCGTTTAACAGGATTTCATGTTAAGCTATTCCTTGCACAAGAACAGTTCAGGGCTAGATCGCAACCAAAAAAACAACACTAACTCATTACTTTATAACTAGGTTATTCGTTTTAAAGAGTATCAAGAACATCACTATAATAGCAGTTTCTTAACCCATTGAGCGTCCAGGGAATGGGCAAAATTGTACAGTTATTTTCTCTGCAATAATTTTTAAATGATATTTCTGATTCTAATATATTGTTATGAATTTCTGTATATTTGTAAATATTTCGTAGCATTAATTATGTAAAACGATAAATTTCTGTACATTTCGCATAAGGCAGTGCAAGGGTTTGCTTTCCTGCAATGTGTGTCTTGATGCTTGATAACGAGTCTTACAGAGATAACGCTGGGAAGTGAGTTTTACAAGGAGCAGGGCATTTAACATTATGGTAATGGCAATCTCGCCAAATTGGCGAGATAGAGCCAAGTTGTTGACGGTTTTGACGACTAATTTTTGTCGCCAAACTTGGCGACATTTTCAGTCCCCATGTACATGTATAGGACTTTTCGACTACGATCTGGAAAGTTCTCCAAATATCTACCTCTAGAAGTTTCAAGAAGGTTTGACTCCTATATAAGGCCAGCCGTGAGTTGAGTCAGTTAGTTGAGTCCGTTAGTTGACTGAAATTACTGAGTTAGTTGAGATACTGACTGAGTGGAGTTACTGACTTGGTTGTCTGTCAGCGAGCATTCAGAGAGTTCCGAAAGCGAACTGTATTGCATTGTCTTTTGCGGCGATTTAGCAGTTTTGTGTCAAGTTTAACTGCTGTTTGTGCTCTATTGTTATGTATAGAGCTGTATTGAGTCTACTAGAACGAGAAGTTCTTGAGTTGTAAAGGAATCTGTGAAGACTTATATTGGAATAAATTTCTGCAAGTTTTGATCTGCTTTGGCTTCAAATCTTTTGAACCCATCCACGCAACAATATAATTTATTTTTTTATTCAATTTGTTTTAAACTATCATCCTAATAAAAATATTAAAAAAACTATTTTATTTATAAATTTAAAAATTCCGAGTATTGCTGGAAGAACTGGGGATAAAAGGACGAGATAATCCGAAACAACCACTCTATGGGTTAACAGAAAAACAGGGAAAATGAATATTTTGTCCTATACTTTTTAGAGTTATTTAGCATATCTTAAATTTTATGCTTTGCTGCAATAACATATCACCATTCCTCAAAACTGCTGTTTCTAACTTTGTTGGTATACTGCTGTGCAGACTTTTAATTTGTAGATATATAATGTAACTTTTTTCTTGCACAGAAAACAGAAGATTCTCTTTCCTCCGAGGACAACAAGTTGTATGCTCCTGGTCGGATACTCTACTTTGAAAGGAAAAACTGGTAAGCTGTTTCTCAAATACGCCAACTGCATCGAGAAGTAAAAATTCGCAACTATACAGGGATGCCAGTTTTCCTCCTTTTGGAGGATTTCCTCCTTTTTAGTTTTTTATGTAACATTTTCCTCCTCTTTGTCCCTGTCTTGAGGATCCACATTTTTCTGATCTGAACCAGTTTTTCCTGCAAAAAGTATACTTTTCCTCATATCTAAACAAAATATTTTCCTTCTTGGCTCTCCTTTTCTCCCAGATTACTTCACTAACTCCTAATATTTGAAATGTAATTATTATATAGTATGAGAAATTTCATTGTATCTTTAAAATTATTGAATCATCCTTCCTGTATACTCTTTTGTTGAATTTTTGTGTATTCCATCCGCAAGCTTTCTCAACGAATTTTTGAATTTCCTCCTTTTTGCTCTCTGATCACTCTCATCCCTGACTATAGAACAAGTGGGTCAATAAAAAATGTTTTGAATTGGAGTCATCACTCTGCAAGCTTTCCTTTAAAAAAAAAAAAAATAGTAGACATGATGGTGATTGTGACAAATAAAATTTCACCTCTGTTGTAGGGCTGTTTGGGAAAATATCTTACCAGGTTTTCTCTCATTTGCTGCTACATCATCTTCAAAATTTGCAAGGAGATTAAATTAATCATTTAAAGGGTTTGTGGTTTATAGATTTTCAATGAGAAATTACTCCTTTTAACATTTAGCAATTCAATTAGAAGTGTGGTTTTTATCATGCAGTATATCCTTTGTACCAGTAAACTAAATAACCGAACAATCTACAAACTTTTGCCTTGACGATCTGTACTTTATTTATTACATTTCCAAGTAAGTTCAATAGAGCTATTTTGGAATGGCAACTGAACATTTGTATTTCGAGTAAAAGAAAACCTGGTACGCCAAAGTAGCAGGGGGTGGGGCGCAGTGCGTTTTCTAAAAAATTTAGGTCGGAATTTTAAGGACAATTTCAGAAACATTTTAGGAATATTTTTAGAATTTTAGAGATTTCTTTTGAAGCTTACATAAGCTCCTAACACAGGCATATTCTTTCTAAATATGTTTAAATGCTGGCAAAAAGCAACCAATTTTCGAAAAATTGAACATCAAACAACTTTTTTGCAAAATAAATTATGTATTATACTATACAGGATTCCCACGGTCATTGAAAGTCATTAAAAGTGCTTAATATTTTTGAACTTGTTTTCAAGGCCTTGAAAATGCTTAGAGGTCCTTAATTTTTGCAGATGTTGTCCAACTGCAAAATTTATAAAAATTTCAAGTCGGACTTGCTATTTCTGCGTGACCGTCACTTATCTGCACCGTATCGGAATTTTCCGACGTATTTGTATTATGCATCCACCAATTTGTAATTCTTTTGGTAGAATATACTTAATTAAAAATTTATATATCGACATAATGCCTGAAAACAAATTTTCAAAGGTCCTTAAAAACATTAATTAGGTCCTTAAAAGTCATTGATTTTCATTCTGTGATTTGAGTGGGAACCCTGCTATATTTTGACAAACATTCAAATTTGATAAAATCCATTTTTCTCATCTGAAGGAATATTGGGTGGGGTTTTTTTTTTTTTGTGGGTTTTGAAATAAATTAAGGAATTTTCAAGGATTTTTTTTTTATAGGAATTATCAAAAAATTCAAGTACAATTTTTGGAAGAAACAAAAATCTAAGGAATTTTAGGGCGAATGCGACAGTAGTAACAGATGCTGGAAATCTTAAGTTTTTCTGAGAACAATTTGATTTTAGATTTATCAAAGTTTTAGAAAATACTCAAGAGGTAAAAGAAATCCTAGTTGTTTTATCTTCAAAACTGCAATTACATTTGTGGCCTATATATTGGTCATGTTTAAAGCCTTCTAGAGCCTGTGTGTTGTAGGAATCAATTTACTTGTATAGAATTAAACTATCGAGAAATAATCTCTGGTGAAAGAAAATAATCCAATAAAGTTATAAATATCTGCCATATAATGGACAATTCCTGCATTTTTTAAAAACGAGTGAAATTAGTACACATTTATAAAGAATTTCTTTCTGATTCCAAATATTTAAACAAAAGTTCTTTAAAAAAAATAGTTATTTAAATATTAAGAAAAGAAAATGCCCCAAAACCCAGTCAACAAAATGCTTGACTTAAAGAGTTCCATGCGTTTCTATGGTTATCGCAAGGTTTCTGCCAAATAGTTATTGTTAAAAAAGTTGGCGTTAGTAGACCATTGCTATATCCCGTACAGGTTGGCGTGATTTGCGAGAAACTTGCAAATCTGGTTTCCGCTGCTGCATTTCCAGCCAAGATGTTTGAGATCTCTTTACGTCACGTTCAATGCCAACAAAATGAGCCGTTTTCTCGCCAACCTCCAACAAGGTAATTTTGATTGCAAATTTTTAAAAAAAAGCGTATTGAGCAGCAATGTTTATGTTTATGGCTTTTTCGAAAGATTTAGAATTGAATAAAAAAAAAATTAAAAATGCGAGAATTGTCCATTGTCATCCTTCCAACTATTTAAAAAAACATCCTGTATGGTCTCAGTGGTACGTATGCAAACTTTGATGATCTGGCGATTTCTACGGACTCCAGACTGTTCTACACAACACAAGTTTAATTATAGTCACCTTGT
Organism: Linyphia triangularis; assembly: GCA_963978545.1. NCBI lineage: Eukaryota > Metazoa > Arthropoda > Arachnida > Araneae > Linyphiidae > Linyphia > Linyphia triangularis. The sequence goes on along the minus strand of OZ021723.1, from coordinate 18,487,029 downwards.
ATGTTAATTTTGCATCATTTTTTCAGGTGCAAGCCCTACTGGCTAACCGGGCTCAATCTGCAAAACATCATTGTTAATCCAGACATGATTTCCGACCATCAGCCGCACAAGATACAAGACGTTCTGGAAATATACATTCAAAGTATCCAGGACAGCTCTCAACTGTGATAAAACAAAAACCCATCTCTGCTCAAATAAATTATTTTATGGTGGTTTTTAACTAAGTAGAATGCCTTTTATTCAGACAATAAAAATTTAAAAAACAATTTGAAAAAAATCCAATTGTATGCCAAAAGACCTTTTGAAAAGGTGTTCCTCTATAGATATGACTATAGTAACGATCTTCCAGCCATTAAGATTTAGTGCCATACTAAGCAAGGCAGTATCTCCCAATTTTTTTCCTTTTCAAATACCTCATTCTTTAATTTTTTTTTTTATCTTTAGTATACCAACAAAGCTAGAAAATCTAACTGCAAATATTTCACACTGGTGTCCAGGGTCGAATCTTGTGATTTTACTAAAGTGATCTTGGTTGTCCTCAAGTAAAGTTTGTTTCCCTTAGTTTTCATTATTACAGATATGAAAATTTGTGATTGACGAATACATTTTCTGTTCCTCACCTCAGATAAGTTAAATTGATGCTCAAAATCCAATTGCTTAGTTTTATCCTACTTACCAAACAAAACATGTATTTATTAATAGAAATGTTTGTTTTGCCCTTCTAAAAATCTGGTTGCCTCAAACAACCACAAATTTTGACCCATGTTGGTGTCTTATTTCAATTACGAAAACTTAGGAAACAGAGAATCCTATGATAGCATTTCTCAAAACTACCAATTGGTGGAGTTAGTGCCTTCTTAATTGGAATGGAATTGTAGCCCTCATGCAGCTCTTGCGCCAAAAAATATTTAATGGCATGTTAGTTACAATATTAAATTGATACTTTTAGGTCTTAACCCACTGGCGGTCGTATATATGCGTCATTTGATCCTCAGTTTTTATAGCAATACACAACATTTTTAAATTTAAAATAAAATATTTTTATAAGGATGATAGTTTATAATCTATCTAAAACAAATGAATAAAAAATTATATATTTGAATTGGAAATATAATTTAAAAATTATTGCAGGGAAAACTGTAGAATTTTGCCCATTCTCTTTACCGTCAGTGAGTTAAAGTGTCAATAAGAGGGTAATCTTTGGTATGTAATGAAACTCAAAATTGACAGTTTCTATGCTATGCGATAAAAGTTGTTCCTTTCAATATTGTAATAATAAAGGTATTGTTTCAATATAGGACAATTCTTTAGTGTACACATGGTAAATTTTGGCTCTTTTTTTTCTTCTTACTCGTAAACAAATTAGAATTGTAAAATTAAGCTGAATATTAAAGTTGTATTTTTGTTTTGTATAATATTACTTGATAACAAAGTTATATGGAAAAAAAGTATTTTAACTAGGTCAAATATTTATTTATAAGCCACCAACCACACAAGCATCTGTGGATTGATCAATATAAATGCATATTTGACCTATTTAAAAAAATTATTTGGCATACAACTTTATCACTAAGCAATATTGTATAAAACACAACTATTAAATTCATTTTAATTTTATAATTCTAATTTGTTTACAAGTAGAAAAAAACAGCCAAAATAACTCATGCTACACACTTTGTTACAAACTTTAAAAAAAGTTTTTAGAAGCTTTAATGTAGGTATCAGACTCGTAAATAAAACTGTATTCTTCTTAACCACAGGTGTTTTTCAAAAGATATGAATGTTAAATTTACAAGACTTGTGGTCACAGACACTTTACTCACCAGCACCTTACTACAATAAGCCAGCACAGACTTGGTCACAGTATATGTCCAAATTTTAATATTGCTAGATAAAACTAAACCACTCGGATATTATAGCTGTCTCAACTATCAGGCTTCAAGTTAACTAACATATTAATGAGGCCTAATTAGCAAAAATAAGAAACAAATCTCAACATGCAATAATATTAAAAATCATTTAGTGTCTCTTCTCTGTACTATTTAAATTAATACTTCTTGACTATCATCGACAGCCCACTTATTTGTTTAAAAACAGCATATACAATTTAATTTTAAAAAAATTAAAAAAAACAAGGTAAAATGAGCAATTACGTTTAAAGTTTCACAATCTAACTAGTGAAAGTTGGTGTTTAAAATAAAATGGAAAAAAATTATATTATTTATATGCATTGCTAACTTATATGAACAAATGCAACTTATTCAAACTTTAGAACTCGGATTTGAGTTTTTATAGTACTTAACCACTTTGAATTAAACCAATGGTAGGTTGAACTTGATTTCCTGGCACTAAGGCCAAACTGCACCGAAAATCATCAAGGAATCAATCTTAGAAAACAGTTAAAAGATTTAAAATGGAAAAAAAATTTAAAAAGTAAAAGTCTGATTAAAAAAAAAAGTCATGATAAAACCCAATTTCTAATAAAAACTCAAAAAGGTTACGATGAGGGGGTGGTGGTGTGTAGATAATGGTGGGTGAGCTAAGTTAAAAGTCTTGAGGAATTAAAAGTTAAACAGTTGGATAAAATATGGAGAAAAGTAAAGAAACACCACATGGGGGAAAAAGCAATGATTCTGTAACATTGAATGTTTCTTTGTTTTTTTGCCCCAAAACTCTTAATGGATGCATTGTCATTGACCTGTAACAATACATGCATTGACTGCCTGCTAAGTTTTGGATGATTGCAAGTTGGTCGATTAGCGCTCCGAAGCACGAACACACAAAATCAAAGTTAATACAAAGAATTTAATAAGTAGATTTATGAAATAAGTCAACATAAACTACTTTCAATCTATTTTTATATGCACACATAATATGAAATTTATTTAGTGAAATATACAGAAACTAGATGAAACTTTTATACAAAGTCACAAATACCACCATTTTATGTAACATTTACCTACATAAACAAATGGGGTCATTCAAAAAGTTAAAAAAAAAAAAAAAAAAAAAAATTACAACTGAAAATAATAAACTAAAATGCTCTGTTAAGATTGCTCGTAATTGGTATAATTTTGGCCTTTTTTTCTTCAAGTCAACAAGGTTTCAAACAATGTTTTTAACAAAGAGTGTTTCATCTTTGTCTAGCAGATTACCTAGCAAATTTAACTTTAGATCAAGGCATTTGAACTTTTCTTTGAGCAGTTTTTTGGTTCTTTTATGAAGGACTAGTTTCAAAAGTGATATGGGATTTTGAAACTATTTACACTGTTGTTTTAATAAATGTCTCATTTCAACAGTTAAACAACAGTCCTTCAACATTTTCAGCCTTAATAACAAAAGAGCAGGTAAATTTGATATTGAAACTAATATCACTCAATAGAACTTGTGTAAAAAAAAAAAAATTAGGACTGAAGAAAATAACCTATTGGAATGTAATTAACATTTTTAGATCAGTTTCATAATTTCGATACCAAACTATCTATAATTCAGAAAGACAAATATACAATTTCACATTTAATAAAAAAAAAAAAAGCACTCCTGAAAATGTCCTATTTATAATGAGGAAATAAAAACATCTGAAGTATTGAACACAATTCTACTCTTCATAACAACTGTAACTGCAATTCCTATTTGGAGTTTTAAAAAAATGTGACAGAAAAGAAATATCACAAATAAAGCATCATGTTGTGGTCAAAAATGAAATCTAACGTACAGGAAAGAACGTCCAAGTGCGTCATCATAAGCAATGCACAAAAGAGAGGATGCAAAATACAGCTTTGAAGATTGTGTCACACATTTCAAAAGCACTAAAAATGCAATTTTTTTTTTTTAAGGTAATTGCTTCAAATAAGACATAGAGGAACTAAACATACAAATTGTACTATTGGCTAAGGGATAGATGGAATAATAAAATAAAGGTTAAAGGCTCGATTTTCAATCAAGATTTTTTTTTATCACAGGAACAGACATTCCAGATTTAATAATAGATAATTAAGCTTGTCGCATTGGAAGTTTTATTGCTTTCATTAAAGTATAACTTGAAGATATACAACAAAGAAAACAAGGCAATATAATTAAGTTTACTAAAATGCAATTGTATATTACCAATGTAGCATCTATAATGTATGCAATCATTAAAAAGAATGACTCAATAAAGCAACTTTTAACCAGTTAACACAATGTCATTGTATAATACACTTCATACATTGAAATGTGCGACACAAAAAAATAACTTTCAAAGTTTAATTATACGTCACACACTTAACATTCATAAACATAATTTTCCTTATTATACAGTAATACTACCTGGGAATTGGAAGTTCAAAGGTAGGTTATGGGACAAGGTAAAAAACCATTCTCGAGTATGGGCTGCTTGGACGTTCCTTCAAAGATATACAGGTTACACATGAAGGGGCATACTACAGGGTAATCTTACACTTTTAGTCCGAAAGGCAACTGTAGATATTGGTAAGTCACTAAACATTCTGAAATTCAAAGGAAATCTTGAGAAATACCAATAGTTTAGGAGCACCTTGGTCTATAGGACTTTATTCAAGTAGGATGGCAAACGTATATTTAAAAGAATTCAATTAAAAACTACAAGCCATATCTTTTATTACCCTTTAAGAATTCAGGCTTTAAACTTTTAACGGGAAAACCAAAGGAGCTTGTTTTTTTGCCACCATTATCCTACGCTAACCAACTTGGTTTGGTAAATACTGAGATTGACGAACTTGATAAATTATCAAAAGCCTATCCCCACTGGTTACCACAGATGTATGTTATACATCAACAGAAAGCCGAATGGTGCAATTCAGTGCTTTTTGCAACAACCATCTATTAATAAACAGAGAGTGAATTTTGCAGGTTTATTAAGTCATTGATAACATAAATTTATAATACAGGCAATTCTCTGGATAAAGTGCAGGATATTTTTGCTCCTCTTTTTTCTCGTAAATAGATTAGAATTGCAAAATTAATATAAATCTAGTACATGTTTTTGTTTTATATAGTATTAGTTTGTTACAAATTTAGATGAAAAAATAATTTAACTGGGTCAAAAACACATTTATAAGCCATCGACGCATGTCAGTGTTATAAGATGCATATTTTACCTAGTTAAAATCATTATTTTTCCATATAACTTTACAAAAAACTAATATTGTAGCCCAACCTAGTTAAAGCGAAGTCGATGGGACTGTTAAAATTATTCACGTTAACCGAATTTCGTGTTTTAAGTAAGGAGAACTGCTTTTACTTCACGTTAAACACGATTTCATGTTAACCTCACTCCCGTTAACAGGGTTCGATTGAATAAAACAAAAACATAACTAATAGATTCATCACAATTTTAAAATTATTATCAGCTTACGAGCAGAAAAAAGAGCCAAAATGTTTTATGCGTACAGCAGAGAATTGTCCATACATGCTTGAGGGCCAAAATCAGACACGAAACTGTCAAAAAAATGAAATATGGTTGTCGTAAAGCTACTTCAACCTTTCAGTTACCTAATGGCGAGAGGTATTTGTGGAATTGCATTGACTACTTTCGACTAGTTATGAAGACTTCTAGCAAGCAAATTCCGCAAGACCAAGGTATTCCTTAATTAAAAGTATTTCCCTGGTATCTGATGACATACCAAACTCTGTAGTCGTCTGTCGGCCTACTTTCCTATACATCAGAATGAACTCAATGACTAACGTCCTCAGTGCGACTGAAAGTGAGTGATAGGAGTCCCTTTTGCAAAAAAGCTCCAATCCGTCCTTACATATATATAATATTTACACATCGGCCTTTCTTACGATCTGAGAAGAAGAAAATCAGGAAATGCATAGTTGGAGTTTCATGACAGGAGATGCATAGTCGAATATCTTTTTATAAGTCCTATCTTCCACGAACAAACACAACAGTCGTAATCAACAATTGTGTCGCAATTTGTTGAAGTCCATGCCGATATCTATTTGTCATGCTTGAATGATCAAGTCTCAAACAAAGGTATTAGCCTAAATCCTATGTAGCTTTAGTGCACGTCATCTTCGTGATTTGTCGAGGTCATCGGGATAATTTCTCGTCAAATCTGGCAGAATCAAAAGGAAACTGAATGCTTCGATAAGTAATTGATACTGAAGATTGCAAGACATGTTTTTGACAACAATTCTAGCTTGTTGACTTAAATTCTGAATACAATTATTTCATTACAGTAGCTTCCTTTTTTATGAGGCAGACTTAGGAAGAGGGGAAAACAATATGCAGACAAACAGGTTACCATAAGAACAGCCAAAATCATATTGTAAATAGATTCCACAAACTTTTTCGGAGATTATCAATAAAATTCACAATATTCTTCAAAGAAACTAAAATGTTCAAAAACTGTCTTTTCGATTTCAAAACTTAAGCTTGAGAGTATTTGAATCCTAATCCTCTATGATAAATGCACTTTAAACTGATACCAAGTCCTTTTACATTGTTATGAACCATAATAAAAGGGATCATAATTGGTCATAATAATACAAGTCGTGTTGATTTTTTTTTATAAGATTACTGATGTAAGTATGCACTGAAAGAGTAATGATTCTTTGAAATTCCCAACAACTTTAATTTAAAGTTCCTGAAGTAGTCCTGCTGGCTCAAAAATAAATTTCAGCTAACTCGTCACATTTAAAAAATTGCATACTTAAAAACTCAAGTGCGTCGGTCCATTTAAATTTGTATAATTCAAGTGATGTGTTTTATACAAAGTTTATGACAGTAATAATGAAAGACTCTTCTGGTTCAAAACATAGATTATGAGAAACATCAGATTAAATAAATTTAATAGCTTGTAAACATTTTAAAAGTTTCTGCAGTTTACGTAATTGTCAAGAGTAAACTGTCCATGCTAGAACACTAGTAAATACTTGACTTATCCTTTCAAATAGAGAAAAAAAAATGCTCAAGCTGGTTCAATACATATATTAATAAACTTTGCTATAACATTGCTCAATACTTAACCCTTCTGCAGTGAAATTTTTGTTGTGGTAAACTTGTCAAAAGATAAGTTTACAGCATTCGTGGACGATTCCCTTTAGCATCCTTTTTAAATTTTTTGTTACAAATACAAAGGAAGCAAAATTCCTTTTCTTTTCCTTCTTCTCTAATCAAAATGAGACAAAACTGTCTTTATTACCACTAATCAAGAAATCTTTTATGAACTTAACCGTTTCAAAATATAACGGAACAGAAATCTTCTTTCAATTTCTTTCTCCTGCAATTCAAAAGTCCTTTTTTAAACATTTTCAAAATACAACCAAAGCATACTCCTTTAATTTAAGAACCCCCTTTTTTTTTCAATTACTGGTTCAAAGTATAATAGGAGCAAACAGAGCATGCGTCAAATCCCACCAGATCCAACAAGAAACTCCGCCAAACGTCAACTTATTAGGAGGCTTCGCTTTTCGGCCTCTTTGCCTCCTCGCTCGTTTCTGGCTGTGCCACAGCTTCGACTAATGGCCGCTTCACCAGCTGTGGCTGTGTGGGTGGCTGTGGTGCTAGGAAAGTGGGTGTGTTGTTGACTGTGGTTGATGTGGTTACCACCGTGAGGACATTGGCAGGGATTGCGGAGGGCGGGGCCTGGACGATGACTGTTGTAGGATGGGGACCACCTTCTGACGACGAGGTTGCTAGTTTCTGGCTGCTGCAGAGGAGGAGGCGGGGTTTCAGATTTTGATTGATGGCTTTATCTGATGGATAAAAAAATAATCATTTGAGTGAAAACGAGGATGATTAAACAAACAGTTGAAAAACTACAGTCGGTTGTTTTCTGCACCATAGACTTAATAAAATGTTTTGCCAAATTGCATTACTGGCTAAAATAATGCTTGCATCATTAAAAGTTATCAGCAGTGCTACTTTTATTACACTATGTAAATATGATGTATATAAAAAAAAATCTGCAAAAAAAATTTATTTTTCGTAAATTAAAAGAATTTATTGCTTTAAGGGAGTATCGGATATAATAAAAATTAACACATAAAAACAAGTTTTTAATATAAAACCTTTATATGCACTGCCAATTCTTATGCGCAATTGCATTTTCTTTAAGTGATTTTGAGCTCAGATCAAGTTTTTATAGCATTTGACGACAATGAAGAAAACCCTCTATCCTATACCATTCACTTTTCTCTCAAAACTTGATAAAATGCATTACCCTCAACAACGAGTTCACCTGTCAAGCTTTAGCTTGATAAGATAACCGCAAATATGCAAATTAGGCATCCAAACAAGTAATAAACACAAGTCTAAAATGTTTCTGTCCTGATCTATCAATACTATTTTTAAAGCAGTACCACAAATTGTAAATTTACTGTCCTATACCCCTTTAAATCAGTCAAAATTGAATCTCACTCTTTTATGTCAGACAAAATTTCACATGCATGGAAGTCTTAATGTCTTCTGTAAATATAGCATTAGATTTAAGGGACGATGACGATCAAATTTAAGTAAATCTTTAAAAAGCGTCCTGTTCCTTGTGACATAATTCAGTGAAATGATCAGATGAAAAATCTAAATTTGAGAAGATTTTTATGGAAATTTAAAAAATTCGCTTATTTTTCTAAAAAATCCAACAATGATATATAACTACATCAAGAGATCACAGCACAATGCATTACCATTGTTTTCCATCTTGATGCCATTTGTGTGTGATCCGTTGATGAGAATGCCATTGGTGATGATTGTTTGCTCAGACGCCACAGAATGGTGAGGAGGAGTGCTCACCACTTCAACTGTGTGAATGGGACCTGAAATTAAATTCAATTTAAGAATTTTTCACTTCTAAAGAAAAGAGAGGTTTAGGTCTTTTTAGGAAGAGAGAAGAGAAATACTTCCATATTCAATTTAAAAACTTTTTTAATTGCACCAATGTGTTTGTTTTTATTCAATTCTAAGCAGGGTTGGCATGGTTTAAACCATTTAGTTTTTTATCAAAAAAAAAAAAAAAAATGTTTTTTTAAAGAAAAATTTAAAATTGTATTTTTATTTATTTATAATTAGATTTTTTTTAATTGTTTGATGTTGTAAATGACTTCTATTTTTAACTGAACAACTCAACTTTTCTTTCTATTATTTTTTAAGAAAATAATTCACTAAATGAAAAATTATATGAATACTATAGATGGAATAAGTTGTAACGTATTTTAAAATAAATCTTAGAATTAAAGACCATTGAAGTTTTTATAAGTATCAACAGTAAGTTTTTATGTTAAACTAATAAATATATTGATGTTTTATAATAATTCAAAATTATTGAACTTAAATTATAGGCTGCATTTTAAATTTGTTTCTAAAATAGAGGTTTTGTGTTTTAACAACTCATTATTTAAAAATTATCATTTTTAAACAATTTATCACAATTACTGATAAATCTAAGAGAAACATTCCATGTATTATGTAGTAAGCAATTACTATTGCATTATATAGTGTGCACTAAATTTAAAAAATAGTATCTCTGAATAAAATATTAAAATTTAATATGATTTGAATGTTCACATAGTAGCAACAATTGTTTATTTACTTAGTTTAAATTATTTTCAAAATAAATATTAATTGTTATTTGAACATAAATTATTCTAGTATATGTAAAATTTCATTTATAAATATGTATACATGCAATTACAAAAGAATTTTTAAAAAAGCATGGTTTAAAAAAAAAAATCGCCCCCCCCCCCCATTATTCCCCCAACTCCGATTCTAAGGGTTGTTATTATTTGGGGGGAATAGCCATATTAATAAGTGCAATAATAAAACAAGAACATCTGCAACTAAATAGATTATGGAAATTTTTTAGGAAAAGAGATAAGAAACACATGCAGTAACTCCTCATTATATCGTGCATTCGGATATATCACACTTTTGCAACGTCTCCTATTTTTTCTAATTTCTCGTATTTGCATTTTATCATACTGCTCGATATATCATATAATCGGACACATCACCCATTTTGCTTGTCTTCCAACAAGTGTGATATATCGAGGGGCTACTGTATTTAATTTCAAACACATTGCAGAAAATACACAGGATTACAATTAAACTTCAACTTAAAAAAGATGTAAAAATAAAACCACTCACCTGAATACACATCAAGAAGGGAAAAATCTTATGGCATAAGTAGAAAAAAAATTTAACTATTTTTTTTCTTTGTTAGTTTTTAGGTCAATTATTTGTCACCCTGATCGATGGTTCATTTTTTTATATTTTAAAATTATAATGCATATAAATCAGATTTGCACCACCAATCCGAATTTTGCAAAACTACACTTAAAATCTTTTCTTCAAGAGATCTGTTACTTGGTTTAAAATATCCTGCAATTAATATTCTCTGATTAGGAGGCAAGGACGTATTCGATTACAGTGCCACTTTGGAAACAATTTTAATGCTGAAGTATGCAGCAAAAAGACAAACCCCTGTGGGGTATAATCGTTTGCAACTTTCTTTCCTCCAACAAATATTCAAATAATAAATTCTTTCTGCAGTAAGCTAGAGTAATTTGAAAAATTATTTAATGAATATTTATTATAGCACTTTAATAACAATAATAAAATAACTCGCATATCAAACTGAATTCTATGTATGGAACAGATATTCAGAGATGTGATAGGGTAAACATGCAACTAGCTGGAAAGAGTGCTTTTCTTGGTAGTTGGATGAACAGAGGAAGTACAATTTAAAATTCCCTCCCATCTGTTTTCCAAAATGATAACAAAAAGTAAAGGACATGACACTGAAATCAAGAAAATAATACAAATTCTCATTAAGAATCTTAGACGTCACATTTTAGAAGCCATATAATAAAACAATTGGAATAATAAGTGAGGTAGTTCAATGTCTTGCCATTCTGAAATTTGAATACCGTAATCGTATTACAACTTTTGAAAATAAGAAGTCTTTGAATTCCCTGTTATTTTATAATTTATTCATTTTTTTCATACGTTTTCCCGATATTTTTAAACATTCACAGATATCTTCAAAATTGCAAATTTTCCAAACATTTGCCTGTAGCTGGTCATAGCTACTTAGTAACTGACAACACTGAATGCTAGCAGCCAACATTGGAATTTTCAAACTACTAACTTCACTTTTATTGCATTTCTTGATCTCTTTCGTCTCTGGTCTTACGAGTACATTATGAGCCACAGTTGAGCAAATATGCATGCAGGGTTTTTAACGTTTACCAAACAATATTGTTTTATTTCATAAACATGAATATAAAACATGTGTTAAATAAAAATTTGACTTTATAACTTAATAAAACTTGGAACTTTACTTCATTTGTCTCTACAATTGTTTTATGGTAGTAAACACTGGGAAAGTATTTTAGGTGTGAAGGGGCTAAAAAATCGTCCTCAACAGTAAATACAGACTAAGAGGCTTATACCATGTTAGCAAAAAATTACATCTTCAAATAGGAGAAAATTTTAAATCTTTAAGGGAAATTTATATAGTTGTTCAAAATGATTGAATTTTGTACTGTACAACTTTCGCCCTTAGGAAGGCAACTGGAACCCTGTGTTTTAGAACTAACCTGGGGTATGTCCTAAGTGTATGTCCTGTGCCAGTGCAGTGAGGTATGCAGGCTGGGTGATGACAGCAGGCTGGGGCTCAGCGTTGCTGTCCTGTCTCTCTGGGCTGGGCTCCCGGGACAGGGAGTCAGGAGTGACCAGCCCACTTACTCCACTGTGGCTGGGAGATGCAGGAGCAGACCTAAAGAAACAGAAACAACTTCAGTAAATGATGATCATTCTTCGACTATTACTAGTTAAACATGAACGAATAATTTGCTCGAGTTGCCATAACCTACATGAAGGTAAACTGCAATGTGGAACATTATAAAAGCTGAACTGTGACTACTAACAGTAGTTCAAGTATCAAGAGAGTAATACTTTCCAGAAATTTTTTTAAAGGCCTATTACATTTGCATCTCCAATGGAAGAAAACCCGTTAAATATAATTAGGCAGGCAGACAGACAATAGATTAGAAACAATCAGTCACAATACAATCACTGGGAAGTCTACTCACAACTAAAAAAAACCTGCAGATTAGCAAGCAAATCCATTATTATTATACTTTTTACAAGTCAAGAGGGCAATAGGCCTTTGAGAGTTTGCTAGAGAACTACATATCAACTTATATTAAACTTTCTCAACACTGAATTAAGTTATCTTTTTACAAATGCTAATAGTGGTTTGATTGTGAACACAATTTGATACGAAATTATTGTATACGTATAAAATTCAAAATTATTTATGTCTATAGATATGCGACACTAAAATATACATTTTTTTTTTTTTAAATTTAAATATTGTAACACTGTTTCCCTTAAAATCACAAAATAAAAATAAATGACTTTTAGGACCTAAATCATATTTTTAAGGACCTTCCATACTTGGTTTTCAGGCATGTCTTTAACGTGTGATTTTACAGTTGCTTCGACCATAGGGATCATATTCATCAAGGTTCCCATTCAAATCACAGAATGAAAATCAATGACTTTTCAATGACCTTTAAGGACCTAATTAATGCTTTTAAGGACCTTTAAAAATTTGCTTTCAGGCATCATGACTAAATATAAATTTTTTATAAAGTATATTCTACCTAAACAATTACAAGTTGGCGCATGCGCAATACAAATACGTCAGAAAATTCTGATACAGTGAAGATCAGTGGCAGACACGCGGGGATAGCAAGTCTGAAATGCATTTTTGTAAATTTTTCAGTTGGACAACATACACAAAAATTAAGGACTTTTAAGGACCTCTATTTTTTGGTAGCTAGAGATCAGGACACCCCCTCATTTTTTTTACATCTACCCATACAAATGTTCTAGCAAAATTTCAGAATCTTACTACAATTAAAAGATGGCGCTCAATGAGCAGTAAAATTTCGTATTTTGTGTGTTTTGGGGTATTTGTAATGGTTTTACTATAAGTATAATTGAAAGCAATTTTCTCAAAAAGTTTTTATCTATACAATAATTGAAAATGTCATAAATTAGTAAAAGTGTATGAAATAATTAAATATTATCAGGCTCCTCCCCCTGCTCTCTAATGCTCGTCAATCCCCCGTACTATTCATTAAACATTTGAAATTCTGTTATAATTGCTCCTATAAATTAAGGGGTATAAAATCACGAAAAGCATTCAAAATAAGTGATTAGTAACTTTAAATACTATATTACTAAATATAGTGTGTCTTATTTCATCATTGAACCGAACATTAAAGCACAACTTGGCGACATTTTTCTGTATACTGAAATTGGTCGATCGGAAAATACGTAATTCGGATTGGAAAATACATTTTCAAACGACACTCAATCTCCTAGTAAAAACAATCAATTGAAATTAAAGGACCTTCCTTCAAAGGATACCTTAATCTTAAGAATCGGTTGAGCGTATAGGAGTAGTGACTGAGACAAATTTACGTCTTGCCTAGTAAATATATAGATATAGATTTATAAATATAGATTTCCTTTTCTGAAAGACAATCAAGCATAGGTCGTTTGGTTGTCTCTCTAGATATTGTCTTTCAGTGTTTTCAATTTTTTTTTAAATAAAGTGCTTATCATACTTATCATGTCTAAATAAATTATTAAATTCTTGTATTAGCTGTACACCTCTTTCAGCAGTATCGCTTACCACTTTAAGTTCTTTAACTTTGTTCTCACTTGTGTAAGGGATATTATTCTCTCATTATTCAAGTTAAGTGGATACAAAAGAGTCACTAATATTCAAATGAGATAAAATATCAAGTTGTTTTTTCCTTTTTGGCACAAAATCACCAAGACTGATGTTTTTCAACGTTTTTAATAGCTCACATCCTTTTATATTTCTGGAATCTTTTGAGTTATTCATATCTACAATACTTTTTAAATTTTCTTTTGCTGTAATTCCATAATAGTAATACTGTGTTGTCAAAGGCCAAACCAAAAAACTAATTTGAAAGATCCCATGAGATTTTTCAAAACTTTTCTAGCTGCAATTCCAATTTTACAATTGATTATCTTATACTTTTTTTATGTTTTTCCACAAGTTCAGGTCACCTCCAGACTCTTCAGAAGCAAGCGAAGCCTCTATCCTTATTTTACTATACAAAAGAGCAGCAAACTGTACAAATTGCTGGATTTGCATTTCTTTTCTCTATTAGTTACACAGAAAATCTCTTGCTGATCTCTGAACAAAAAGATTAAAAAAAAACATAGGAGTTTAGCCATCCACTGTGAGTGATGAATTGATAAAACTGCTCTCAAATTGATTTCTCTGGTATATTGCCCAAAACGATTACTGTCAACTTGATTACTTCTTTATAATCATCTCTAATTATCATAGATTTATCCACAGATGAAAGACTACAATTGAAAGTTTAAACTTTTTAACGTCTTTTTTTCAGCTCTAAACCCTGAAAGTTTATTTGTGCAATTCTTTTTCAAATAGATTTAGGTCTGTTGAAGAGGGAAACCTCTGTGAAACATGAGGGTCCATAGCTCCAACTTAAATAACTTTGCCAATAATAATTCCATCACATGGTGCCTGCAGGCTAGCCACAATAGTTCACATCTAATTTCTTTTCTCCAAATTAATGCATACCTCTTATACACAACCAGTAGTTACACTCGTAGTATCAAAACTTATAGTCTGAATTTTATTTTTAACTTCCCATAGCCTTAATAGCATGAAAAAAGTTTTTGAAATATTTATTGCTGTCCTTCCATCACTCAACTTTGTGACACTAAGAAGATTTTCGATATCATCTCCCGAAACATGTACAGACAAACGAGCAGTCATTTAAAATTCAAAAGATTTTGGCAGGAGATTGTCATCCCAATGAAGGGACAGTCAGGTTTGAATTTACTCATTGCTGACTCAGCATATTCTTTTGTGGCTTTTTTTCTTGATTTTTTGGCCCTTCTTGGAAGAGGAAGCGTTCGAGGATCATATCCCAAAACTGCGACTGCTGGAACTATCAAACGAAGTGCTTCACGATCGTATATTTTGTTAATGGTGCTATTATAATGTTGATCTTTCCAGATACAGTATATAAAAGAACTGTTGACCAACTAAATTGCATATATTGAAGAACCATAAAAAAAAATTTCAAATTTGGACATATGTTCTTACCAGCATAAAACTCGAGAATTATGCGAAATTACGAAAAAGTGTAAAAATGAATGATCATTGAGCGCCAATTTCCTGTAGGAGTAGGAAGCTAAAATTTTAGGAGAGTAACTGTGGGTAAATGTAAAAAAATTAGGGGGTGTTTTTGTCTTTAGCAGAAAAAAAGTTTTTTTGAACCACCCTAATGGTATACCTCCAAAGCAAAAAAAAAAACCCCGAAATTCCTGTGAAAGCCATGAAAATCAGCAAAAACTTCAAAATTTCAACAAGTCAAACAACTTATAGCAATTATACCTTATTGACAAACAGGCAAATTTAATTAAACCCAGTTTTCTAAATTTTTAAACTGCATTTTAAGTACTAAAAATCTTTCAATTTAAATTTTTATTCATATCATTAAACTTGTTCAATAAAATAAAAAGCAAAAAACAATTTTAAGTTCAGTTTAAAATAACAATTTTAAACACAGATTGTTTACAAAAATTACAATTGGGACTAATTTTAAGAATATTCTTGTACAAAATGATATAAAAATTTGAATAATTCAGCTTCGATTCAAATTAAACGGCGAAATCGATCCTTAAACAGGCACTGTTCACGGCTATCGCATTAACGGAAGTCTAGACGAATGGCTACAAAACAGCTTTAAAAATCTCGGTAATAGCTGGTATTGTATTAGCGTAAACCTCGGCGAAAATGACCATCACTCTAACGAAAGTATTAACAATATCGTTTACATTACAGGCAAAAATCTAGGTAATGCCAAAAATGAATATCACAACAACATGCATAACGGCGACAGCGTCCACAATATTGGCACCAATCTCGGTATTACTAGAGTAAATTTCGGCAATATAGGATGTTACTACAGTATGGTTTTCTGCAAAAATTACTCTCACGCCAACAGAAATATCAAAGTTGTAACCTAATATACCGGAGCAACTCTTAACAATAGCGTATGATACTTGACGAAAATTACCATCACAATGACGTAAATGTCCGCGGCACCGCAATTCATCACGGTTATCGATATTCTTTTGGTAATATCAGTGCAAATCTCAGATTTTACAACAGGGTAGCATTCAGCAAAAATTACCATCACATAAACATCAGCGTTAACGCCGAATACACAGGAACAATTCTCGGCAATAGCGTTCTTATATTTGCGTAATACTCCGCGAAAATGACCACTACAACAATCTAAATCCCAGCAATAAAGCAGGTCATAGCCACAGAAATCTTGGCAGTAGCGGACGTTAAATCAGTGTAACAATTAGCGAAAACGAGCATACCAACATAAATAAACAATAGTTCCGTGGTTATCAGACTTGAAAGTATGCGCATTGTTAGTATATGTTAATTGCTTGAATTACATTTTGAGAAGAGAAAAAAATGTCACAAGAGGATCACATTTCGGTGCAGTTCTGAAAGTACAAAATGCGAGTTTGAGAGCCAACCTGACTAAAAAAATGCATTTCAGTAGATTTTTGTATTTGGAGCAGGAATGCGATGCGACCCCTGATCGGTTGGTTTTCCGCTCTTTCCGATAGGGCAGAAGTGAAGCTGCTTCGTTATTCGGCCTTAAAAAAAGTGGTTTTTCTGTGGGATAGAAAAAGCGGGGAAAAAACGGATTTTTTTAAGGAATTATAGAAAAGCGGAACTTCCTTCGAAAAAGCAAACTACTTTTTTCCCCAAAAAAATTAAAAAAGCGGAAATCCGTCACATGGGAGAAAAAACTCATCCCTAAATAGACCAGTTGCGACAATGCTTTAACATATACTTGCCAATCGACACAAAAACCCATGTAAACTGGAAATGCATATGATCCAAAGATACTGAATATAAAGTTGGTCGTGTTTCCGATTTTTTTTTTTTAATTCTTGCCTAGTTCATAAAATTTTTTTAATTAAGACTTTAAAATTAAATTAAAAAAAATATTTAGAATAACCTGGCAGTTGAAGATATATGACTTGAATCATTAGTGCTTAACAAAAATGTACTTTCTAACCAAAAATTTGTAGAAAAAATCAGAAATTTAAAACTTCGAAAAAAACAAAACAAAAAAAACGAAATAGCAGTGTTTTGTTAATCGTGACAAACCCGATAGACAGCTGAAGATACTTGGACTAGCTTGATTGATGGTTAACACAAATAAGCTCAACCACACAATAAACAAAAAATGTAAGTTTCTGAACTCAAGAACTAAATGGCACTTCTAAACAAAAATTTCATAAACTTGGAAAATTTTCGAACGTGTAATCAAAAAATAACAATTTTCAGTAAAAAATTCTACAGAAAGCAAGATTTTCAGGAACAGGAAAAATATAATATTTTGATATTCATACCATAGTTAATTCGCTGCTAAGCATTTGATATCTGATTAGAAATTGGAGGTGTGGAAACCAAATTAAAAGAGCATTTTTATTTTTTTTTAATTCTTTGCTATTAGGAATAATGCCAGTTTAAATTATTGAATTTTATTTATATTTATCAGTACCTGCTAATCTACTGAACATCTAATATCTGATAATCAGAGTTCATAAGAGATACAAGTAAAACACTAGGATAACTTCAACTGAAAGGTTGAAATTTTCCTTTAATAAAACATTGGATATTGTAATCAAAATAGAAATATGTTCATAGCATGAAAACGTTCTGCTGCAAATTGGTGGGTTTTTTTACTCAAACTTGACAGGGATACAAGCCCATTAGCAGTCATATTTTTACTAATAATAGTTTAAAATTTTTGTAAAATGCACTTAAAAACCATACATTCCAAGATCCAATCACTAAAAAAATCCCGAATTTCTGACTTATCCCTGGAAAAGTACCACCCTGCAGATAGTTAAACAGCTGTGAGCCTGCTAATCAATCAATGTTTTGCATTTTAATGCCTCTTTAGAGATCGATGAAATTTTTATTTTTTTTTTAATATAAAAAAAGACAGTCAGAAAATTCAGATTTATTTAGGGAATTAAGTACAGTCAAACCCTGTTAACGCAAAGTCGACGGGACCGCAGAAATTGTTCGCGTTAACTGAATTTCATGTTAAAACAAATAAATTAACATTAAGTTTTAAGAACGGAGAACTGCTTTTACATCGCGTTAAACAGGATTTCATGTTAAGCGATTTTGAGTTAACAGGGTTTGATTGTAGTTCATAATGAACTGGGTTATAACAAATAAGTAGTACTTAAGGACAAATAAAAATGTAAACTGAAATTAAGGAGTTCTTAACATTTAACACAAAATATAATACAATTTTCCTGTAAATAATTGTGATTGGTATTTCTTTTTGTATTTTATTTTTTTATTATTAGGTATGTTTGTCAGCGGTAATAATAAAGACTAGAAAAAAGGGTTTGTGACATACAAGCTGGTCAGGAGGTATAGCAACTGTTCTATATATTCTGATTGAAAAATCGTTTGCACTTGATTTTCGTGAAATGCCAGCTAGTATAAAAGCATTGCTGATTTACGAAATGAGATTAGTTGGATTACGAGCAAGGTTTTGAAAATAGCCAAGCGCTTGCCTGAATTACCACAGTGATTGCAAAGCTGTAAGTAGTGAAGATGTTGTTAAAGCTTCATAACGAGTTCTCTGTTGTTTAAAGAAGTTTTGCGAGCCTCTCAACAACGAATAAATTATGGTTTTTATTTTATAAAGGCTGTGTCGTCGTTTCCTCCGAGAATATTCTGAACAAAATTCATATATTTATTGTGCACGCTGCCCTTACCTAGAGGAGAGTCCACCATAGGGAGCCCTGAAGCAGGGCACACCACGTTGTCTCCTCCGCCTGAACGCCTGCTCGATTAGTTTAGCTTCAGACTGTGTGTCTATCTTCCAGAAACTGCCTTTTCCTGGTTCCTCTTGGGGCCGGGGAACCTTCACAAAGTGACGGTTCAGGGACAGGTTGTGTCGGATAGAGTTCTGGAGAAAAAAAGATAGTGTCAGTGGAAGATATTGTTGGTCAAGAGGAGTGAGTGAAGATTAACAGGTGAATCAAGATAGTGTTTACTAATGAATAATGTTTACAATAAAAACAGTTATAAATCAAAATAATGTTGAACAGTGAAATAACGCTAAACGAATCGGTAAAGACAAAATTAATATGATTGTTGTGTATTGATAACAGTCCTTTAGAAGAACAATATCAGGGTTCCTACTCATTTTCAGAAAAAAAATTCCCAGAATTTTCCATCATGGAGTTAATTATTTTTAGCAAAATTTATTATTTTAGCTATTTTTAAAATTTATTTATTAATTTATTATTTAGTCAATTCTCAATTATATAAATTCTTCCGATAACATGAAAAAAGTCTTTTCTTTAAGAATAATTTTCTGCAAGTCTGTTATCAAATAATTCCGTATTTTTAAGTCCTCAAGTTAAGGTTAAACAAATAGTGCCAAAGAGTAGGATATTTTTTTTTTTTTCAAAGTTACAGGAGGGATTTTTTTTTCCTGAGATTTTAAGGCTGATTTATTTTCCCTGAGTGTTCCAGGTTTTCCCTGAGGCATATGAACCATGAACATAAGTGTTAAATATTAAACATTATTGATTAGGTAAAACAGGTAAAATCAGACTCACTAAATATTCATATAGAATATGGTCATGATCATGAAACAAATTGTATTTAGTACTTTTAAAACTTTCTATCTTATTTACTTAGCAAATAAACCAAATTCTAACTTGCATATCGATTCAAATAAAAGAAAAGTAGAATCTGCTTAATATTCTTACTCCCTGATGAGGGATGTTTAAATTCCACTATAAAAATACCACTGTAACTAGATGATATCCATTACCTGCCACCCCCTATCTGCAGTTCTGTAGAAGGGATAGTGCTTTGTGATGTAAGAGTAGATCTCGTTGAGTGTCAACTGTTTGTCTGGGGCTGACGAAATCGCCTGAACAATCAGCTGTGCATAAGAAAATGGTGGTTTCTGGTCATCACGGGCGTTGCTCACAGGCTCGCTCGTCACCACTGTCTCTGTTACGAGCGACACCTGAAGTGGACAAATAAATGGTCATTCAACATTTCACTGCAAATCAGACATTGGAATAATAAGGCATGTACAGAAAATAATTATTTTAATTTCTCTGCAATGTAATTCATGAGTAGTATCAAGGCTCCCACTCAATCAGAAAGATTTGTATCAGGATAAATCAAGTTTTGGAGCAGGTAAAATTAATTTTAGTAGCAGGAAAAATGACTTTCAGAGCAGGTAAAAACAAGTTTAGTAGCAGGAAAAATGCCCTTTGTAGCATGTAACAGAAACTTTTGTAGGAAGAAAAAAAAAAGAAATTTTTTTTAGCAGAAATATAAATTTTGAAGCAGAATTACCCGAGACGAATGTCACTAAATCGGCGTCGCAAATCTCGGCAATAGCTGCCATTACATTACCATAGATCTTGGCGAAAACGAATATAACACCAACGTAAATATTATGGATAGCACCCACCATACCATTGCAATCTCGGTAATATTGGCACAAAATCCCAGTAATATCGTATTTTTTTAAGTCACCAAACAGCATCACAAATCTCGGCAATAGCTGCAATTACAACAGTGTAAACTTCAGCGAAAATGACTACCACACTTGCGTAAATATTAGCGAAAGCGTTTACAATGCCGTCGAAAATCTAGACAAAGGATATTACGTAAGTTGAAGACTCAGCAGAAATGACCATCACTAAAATGTACATATCGGCACAAATGTCGGTAATATTGAAATTTTCTCGGCAGTGTTTGTGCAAGATTCGGGAATAACAGATGTTAACAAAAGCGCAGCACTCTTCCAAAGTGATCGTCACACCAACGAATATATCAGCAATAGCGCCGAATAAACCGGAGCAATTTTCAACAACAGCGCTAATGTATCGGTGAAAGACTCGACGAAAATGACCACAATAATTTGTAATAATATCTACATTAGCGTCGCAAATCATAGCAGTAACATCGAAAAATTTTCAGTAATATCGGGGCAAATTTCGGATATTGCAATATCCCAGCACTCGGCAATAATTACCATCATACCAACGAAAATATCAGCAATAGCGTCGAATTAACTGGAACAATTCTCAATATTACTGAGCTATTATATCGATGAAAGAATCGACGAAAATGACCGTCATAACAACGTAAAATACGATAATGTCAGCATTAGCGTCGCAAATCATCATTGCACTCGAAGAAAACGAACACAGCACTATCGTAAATACCAGCGTTAGCGCCGAATATACAGGAATATTTCTCAACAATAGCGATATAACAGCGGCAAACAGTATCGAATTTTGGCCAGCAAAAAAAATAAAAGATCGCGTTCTGGCGCAAATATGGCTAAAATAAAGCATTTGGAGCAGATTTTTGTATTTGGCGCAGGTCTGAGACCTCTGGTAGTATTCATTACTTAGTCTTCAATTGTCAATTGAGATGATGGTATACTTTTTTCTAGTGGCTAGTTTATTCTAGAAGTTAACGGATGAGGCAGTTCTATGTCTTGTTTTTTTAAAGTTAAAGTTCAAGGTAATGATACAATCCATTGATGGCATTCGTAACATGCACTGATGGGAATAAGGCATTGGAAGTAAGGAACTAGTGTGATTATATTCAATTTTAACAAGCAAGTAAAGAAATTGGCCATGGGTAGGCTATAAAAGTAAATAAAAATCCATAAAACCTCAGCAAAAAGTTGGCAATTCAGCTACATTATTGAGCCATGTTCTTCGCCAAGCATTAATCCTTAATAAAAAGGGCAATTTCAAGCTTTTTATCGGCTTCTTTATTAACTAATTGCCTATATACCATCATAAAGAGGTATTTTTCCCCGACATCTGAATGCAAATTTAGGAGGATGAAAACTAGTCAACGAAATTAATCCCACAAAATCCATTTACAAATGTTTAAAAACGTTAAAATTACTGACTAATCAAATAAGAGCTTTACATACGACACTTCAAAATGCTATCAAAATAGAAGTCAAGTACAGACAGTATTTTGCTAGCCATATAGATTTTATAAGCATAGACATATATTGACCTGTGGCCCCTGTGGCACAACCAGACTGGACACTGCCTCTTGCTTTATCTTCTTCTCTTCCGCTGTGGTTGCTGCAACTGCATAAACCGCGGCAATCTGAAGGTCATTGCCAAAGGTACGTCGAGAGCCTCCTCGAGGACTGGTAGGACAGGAGTTAGCAGCACTGAAAAAATTGCATGTCAGTTATATATATGATAACATGTTCTCACTCTTTATACAAGACAATAACATAACCCATAAAAGTTTTTAATATAAATTCTTTATATGCATTCCTAATTGTTATATTTATTAACATAGTGCTGATTCTGTTGTCAGCGTATGCATGGTGTTTGCACCTAATTTTAAATATTAAAAACACCTCTACCAGCAAAATATACAATATCAAATTTATATATTTAATTTGATTTTGTTTACATTTTGCTATTCTTGTCATTAGAACCAATATTTTAAACTCTCTTTAGTTTTGTTCTTTTTAACTGCATTTCAACCTACTCGTTAGATTTATGGCAACAGTCTGGTGACACTTTTATTAGAGTTTCAGTCAGTCGCCTACACAAAGAAAATCACCAAATGATGCTGGATATGCAAGTTGTTCCAAGATTTATTTTTCTATCACCAAAAAAGCAACTACAAGAAAACTTAAGATTACAGCTTTCCAGAAAGCATTTTTGAGAGACGGAGTAATATCACGCAAGAAGTATCGCCTTATGGTGCCTATGATTTCAATGTACTAGTTAACATTTGTGGCAATACAGTCTGAGGACGTTTTCATTAAAATTTCAGTAAAAAAAAAATTGTCAATTAACACATTGAGCGCCACTGGAATTCTTAAGGAAATCCCCTTCAGGTCACACGCAGTTGTGAGCTTCGCATTGCTATACCGCAATACCAGCGCATCGCTGCTAACAGATTAAAATTTACTCTAAGCAGTTGAGTAAATATATTAGAGCCATTGTTTCTTATCGCAAAAGAAGATATTTACGCTTGGAATGAAATGCTTATAGACATTCATTCCACACGTTTACGACCTCGGACTTAAAATTCTTAGGTAGGCAATTTTTCACAAGGGTATTTCGGACATAGTATTGCTATGAATTTTTCCACTGAGGCAATGATGGCACAGTTTTTCCCGATAAAAACTAGTATTTATTCTCTTCAGAAAACTCACAAAATTTATTCACAGATAACAGTGCAATCACTATTAATCTTCAATACAAGCTTCAACAAGAACAGCTTCGAATATAGCGATTATACAAGCCCACTCCAATAGGTCAACAAAGCGATCGAGATCCGCTTTCAACGAAGTCCGAAGTCAATCTGAAAACTTTCCCGATCTGCAGTCTTTAAATACCAGGCACGTGAGAACATTCCCGAAATTTAAAGCCAATTCATTGAAAAAGAAACATCTCGAAATTTCTCGACTGCTTTAGGTGTTGCCACCTTTTTCTAACCTGTATAATCGCTGTTAATAAATAAAATAAAATACAATAGAATTTTAAAGTAATACGTCACAATTTACACTATATACAGACAATTTGTGCAACAGTATATTCAATAATATTTTTATCTTTTGAAATATCAATAGTAATTCAAAAACTAAGACTTCCTGCACTGTAAAAAATACCAAGAAAGGAACTATGTCAAATTATAGGTGTGGGAAAAACAACAGCGTACTGTCAGCCACAGATGGCTGACGCAGCCTAAACAAAAAGTTCAGTGACAGCCACCGATGGCTGACGAGTTGGATGGCTGATGCTATCCTGTAATAAATAATATTTCAGTATTAGCCACCGATGGCTAACACTGCACTCGTGCTAATGATACTATCCTGTAATAAGTACAAATTAAATAAATTTTCAGTAATTGCTTAAAACAATGTAATTTTTGTAGTTTTATATCATATTTTACTGTCAGCCACCGTTGGCTGACGCTGTACTCGACGTGTTAATGAATGGATATGAAAGTTGTTCTGCAATTTATTTTTCTATCACCAAAAAAGCAATCAAAAGAAAGTTTAGAATACAACTTCTAGAAATCATTTTTGAAAGATGCGTGATATCATGTAAAATGCAATACCTTATAGTGCCTGTAGGAGATGGCATGGGCGAGTTGAAGTTTGTCTCGTGTTCAGGTATGCTGATGCGTAAAGGAGCCATAGGCTTAGGGGCCTCTGTCATTCTGAAAGGGGGGTTGTTTTCGTCAATAAGGGACTGGAACATGATCTTGATCCCTGTACTTGGGAAGCGGAACACACATCTGAAGAAAAAAAAAATTACATTAGTATCAACAATTTTTATTTTGCATTATTTAGGAAGGTAAATGGGCCTAGTTCACACAATTTTTTAATTTATATTTTGTGTAAGTAATGATTAATCACAAGATTACAACTAAGAGAAATCGTAATCATTTTAACTTCTTCAATTACTTCCAGTCATTTGTATTTTACAAACAATGAAAATGTAAAAAAAAGTTTAAAATGAAATTTTAAGAAATTTATAACACAAAACAATCATGTAAATATAATGAAATTATAGATGCCAAGAAATCAAATCCTTTCATTTCTTAAGCATATTAGTTTTAATGAAATACCTTCAGTAACCTAAAAGTAAACAATTATAAAAAATATAGGTGCCAAGAAAGTTTTGAATTTATCGACAGTAAATTCTCAAACAGCATCTTTTGGTTTTCGTCCACAGTATAATTTAAAGCAGACTTGAGGAAAATGTTAGGTAATAGCATTTATGCATTCTGGAAGGAAATATTTTCTAGAGCACTGATGCTTAGTAATTAATTTATAAAATCAAGAGACCATACCATCAGGGTTGGGAAAAAAACCAGGTTTTTTTATAAGAAGAAAAAAAAAAAATTGTTACAACCAGGTGTTTTTTTTTGGGGGGGGGGGGGATTTAAACCGGGATTTTTTTAGAAATCCCTTTCTAATTACCACGCATACATATTTATAAATAACATTTGACATTAACTAGAATTAACGTTCAAATAACAATTAGTATTCCTTCTAAAACTAATCTAAACTAAGTAAATAAACAATTATTACTACTTATGTGGACATTCAAAGCCCATTAAATTATAATATTTTACTTAGAGATACTATTTTTAAATTCAATGTATACAATAGTAATTGTAAACTACACAATGCATGGAATATTGCTTTTAGATTCATCAGTAATGGTGATAAGTTATAAAAATAATATTTTTAATGCTTAGAAATAAGTTGTTGTAACATAAAATCTATATTCAAGAAACAAATTTAAAATGCATCCTATAATTTAAGTTTAATTATAATTTTGAATATAAAATATTAATACATCTATTAGTTAATATAAAAGCTTATTATTGATATTTATAAAAACTTCAACACTCTTTAATTACAACATTTATTTTTAAACACATTAGAACTTATTCTATCTATAGTATTCATATAGTTTTTCACTTAGTGAATTATTTTCTTACAAATTATAAAAAAAAAAAAAACATGAGGCAGCATAAACATAATCCGAGATAATAATAATCTTAGAAACAGAAAAATTTATTCAATTTTCCTTTTACGAATAATTAACCATTGAACAGTGTTAGGTAAAAATAAAATAAGTTATTTAACCCTCAAAAACATGCGTTGGTATATTGTTATGGGAATATTTATTATAATCAGACTTCTAAGACCCAGCATGCGTGCTCGACATTAAGCAAAAAAAAAAAACATTCAAACACACTTGCATTTTAACAGAAAAAACACATAGTAGTCTGTTTGACCACCTAAAGAGAATATTCTTTATTTATGCATGTGTCAGGATTAATCATTAAAATCAATAAATTCATCAAAAATTAAAACTTGTTCCGAGTGTACATAATTACATCTATCAATAGAGTCTAGTGACAGCTATTATTAGGCAAACAGGAAGTTCTATGTATAAATTGTAAGATTTTATTTACTTTAATGCAGAATGGTGTTTGATAGTTCGCTCTGGCGGAACAGATGTAGTTTAGGACATTTGGCAGTTTTTTTCCATTAGGCAATGTAGTTACATAAATTCATTAACAACACCTTTAATTATTTTTTGGTTGGTTGCATTCAGATTATCTGGCGCCGTCAGCAACACAAGGGCTATAATGCGCTGAAACATTCGTCATTAGGCAAGCCAACATACATTTACAAACACCCATGCCTAACACGTGACTCGAACCCGCAACCTCGTGGTCTAGAGGGTAGCATGCTAACCACTATACCGTTTGGTCGGCAATTATTTTTTTAAATGAATGTTAAGGGGCACAAGAAAGTTAATTTTTAAATGAAAGGTTATCAGAGAAGACATCAGGAGAAAGTTTGAAGGACACTGTGAGGGAAGGACTTCTTGTAAGAGGTTTTATACAATTTTTACCATTCGAATCCCTGTTTTAGAGCTGCAAAAATACTCCATGGCTGCGCTCCCCAGAACGGATATAAGAAATGGCGAATAATTTTTGTTTCAACGATTTTTCTCTCTCTACCAAAAGTGTAATTTAAAATGCTAGGCTTAAGTTAAAAGAGTGTAACTTATATATATAATCGTAGAAATGAACAGATCCTAAGTATTAACTAATAGTCTTAATGCAGAGATTAATAAATCGAATATCATTGTTATTGTGTTATTTATCTTCAGCCCTTTTCTGAAGATCCATTATGTTTAAGTATTTTAGAGAACCTTCTAATAAGGAGGACAGGACTGTACTATACATTACACAGCCAGCTTAATCATTAACAAACTTACCTCTTAGAACAAATGTTGCGCGACCAGCATACGAACCTGGGTTATTGCGGACCAACGTAATGTACTAAACACTGTATAATCAAGGCCAACTTAATCATTAATAAATTTACCTACCTCACCCTATTAGAACAGGCTGCCAAAAAAAAATCAGAAAATAAACAAAAAGTTATAACTAATATAAAATAATTAATTTGGAATATAAATAATAAAATTGGGTCTATTCCTAGTTGACGTTAAAATATCGCCAAGCCGATTTGGCGCTGTTTTGTAGGCGATACAGTTCTAAATTTGGCAACCCCATTTTTTTTATTAACGTGCTTTGGTTTCAACCTTTCTATACCACAAATCATGGAGCTGGTTCGTTTCTCAATTTTTCATATTGGAATTCCGAATTGGCGACATTCTGGCTTTGTCGCCAACTTTTCAAAAGTGCGCCAACCCATAAACGTGAACTAGGAATTTACCTAAAATTGAATTAAAATATATATAATAAAATAAAATGTAAATAATAAAATAACTAAAATCAAAACCTGTTGCCAGAAACAGTATTAATCCATAAAATAAACATGGCAAAGAAATGTCTTATAAATTGTACCCCTAATTTTTAAGAACATTTTATTTCCTTTTAGGTATTTTTGTTTCCATATTTTTTTTTAAATACTAATTCTTCAATCCCAACATTATGTAGAAATCCTGCATAAGAGAAATTTTAAGATATAGTTATTGTTGACAAACATTGGTGTAAACAAACTCGACCAAAAGGAAAAAATTTTTAATTTTGTTTTTATTTATCTGAAACGGAATCGATGACAATCGAAAATTGATGTTTTTCCCCGAGTTCGGCGGGCAATGAAAACTACTACTTTGGAGTTGCTAAAAACACGCATACTACACTAGATAATAAAATTTTTATGCATTAATTTGTAAAAATATACAAAGCGTTGGATTGTAAATTATCACAAAACAACAAATGAAATTCTAATAAGATAAAAAGTATGCGAACGATACAGCGATATGAAACATTCGTACCCAACCTAAGTTCTTTATATTAGTAAACAAAAGGAACAAGAAAAAATAAATGGAAAATACGCTCTATACAAAAAAAAAATTTGCTAAACTAACTGCGAGCGTTTTTAAAAAGGAACTCAGTTTAGTAAAGGGAACGAAGGGTTAAGAATGTATACTGCGTATCACCAATAAGCCTATGCAGACGGAATGCGGCCGCTTGTGTTGTTTATTTACTTATCAAAAATATCAACAATAGAAAGAAGAACCAGTCCCAGAATCTGAAAACGAACATCGTATAACATGAAAATTGAGAATAGAAAGGAGAAAACGCAATCAGACTTCATATCAACAAATACAGACGTAAACAAACATAGATCTTTAAAAAACGTGGGTACTACATAAACACGTTTTAGGCTTACGTTTTAGGAAGCTGTAGCGGCGATGCGCCCTTTCGCTGAAATACGCCATCCACAAATACGCCGTTTTTTCCATTGCAGGTCATGAAGAAATGAGGGCTTTCGAAAGTTATTTCTAAATGTTTTCTGGAGATGAAGCTGGAGTGGCCCATGTTTACGTCGACCTCGCCGACTTTGCTGTTTCTTCCGATAGTGATGCGATATTGCCGGATCATATACTCGAATTCTCGACCCTCCAACCGGGCTATTGCGGCCCCTTTAGGTTCCGGGCTCCACTGGACTTTGGAAGGGCTTGCCGGGGCTGACTTGAGAGCCAGCAGAGCCCATGCATCGTTGTTTTCATCTTTCGGTGTCGAGTTCGCCATCATAAACAATCGCCCAAAATGGCTGACCGAACCGAGCGCGCGTGGACTGGCACTAACAACACAACCATGTACCAAAAACACAATCAATGAACGTTGTGTTATGGTGCGGATCCGACTGCAGCCATGGAAGCGATCCGATTGGACGAGGGCTTCTCTAGTAAACAATGCTGGCGGTGACTGCGCGTGCGCTAAAGAAGCTTGGAATGTAAACATTTCATGTCGGAAAAGCCGGTTTATTAACGGAAATGGCACAAGAAAAGTGTAAACATTAACATAATGATACAAATAAAGTCATTAGGAAATGCAATTTTTTGTGGATAAAAAACAACCTAAGGTAAATTTTTGTTTCTTAAAATTGTTTATTTGAAGAGTCTACAAAATAAACATTCAAATTTTCTTAACCACCATGTTATGAGGAAAAAAGTGTTGTTTTTTTTATATGAACCATCACTTATAAAATTTATTGAAAATAACCAAGAGGTATTTTTTTATTTAGTTGATTCATTAGTGATGGAGGACTTTTAACAATAGATACAAATTTGTTTTTGTCACAGCGTGTTTTATGTATTTAAGTCATTGTAGATGTTGCGCTTTTTATTAAAAGAAAAAAAAAACATAAACTTAATTAAATAAATTAGAATTACATTCCACACAGAATCTTTGAGAAAAAGCGTTCATACTTCATTAGATTAAGACAAAATCAGGTAACCTTTAAACCGAACATCACTGTGGAAGAAAATGCCTTCGTGGAGGAGTTGTAAAATAGGAAATTTAATTTCACGATAACAATATTGATAACTCGTGAAATTATTAAACTTCGTATAGAATGAAAAAAAAATGGGGACTCAAATATGTATAGGTGTAAAAAAATGCTCAAAATTAGAACGACTGTTAAAATATTTGTGCTGGCTGCGTGACCCCCGATCCTGCGGTACAAGGTTTGCTCCGCAAAACCAAGCCCGCGTTGTTTTAAACTGGATACGCAAAGGTTAGCCTCTATTCATGACTTGAAGTGAGAAGCGGTGCATAGATGGCGCTGTAAACCGGACGAGACCACAGACTTTTCGCCACTTCCGGTTGGTGTTTGATCTCCGTGTTTGTGGATACAAACTGTGTCTTTCTGTGTCTTAGTATTTATCCATAGTTATAAATTTTAATCATAATGAATAAAGTGTAGTCAAGAAGGAAGTACAGGCGATGTTGCTTCGTTCCGCAATGTGGTATAAAATAGGTATGAAATGTGGTATGAAATATAGTATGTTCATATATATAGACTGAGATGCGACTGAAAATTTTTGGACCCCATCGAACATCATTCTGAATTTTTTATAGAAATTAGAGAAAAGTGAGATTACGAATCCACTGGTCTGCCGTGGCAAAAATGGCCGAAACTGATCTAAAATCGACTGTAATAAGTTGAACTAAATCCATTTGCCAAATGCGCCATAACTTGCCAAATAATGAGCAATTATTTTTTAATTTGGTAACCCTCACTCTTTAATTTTAAATTAAGAAGGTTGCAGACGATTCGGATGCGTGGCTATGGCTTACTTGCATCTTTCCAAATGAGCCAAATTGGCAATAAACATTACGTCACTGATGACGTAATTGATGTCACCAATTTGGTTTACTTTTAAAGGATACAAGTTTTCCGAGCCAGAGATCAGAAATCATTTGCGTTTTTTTAATTGAAAATCAAAATGCAGTGGGTTGCCAGACGAAAAAGTTTGTTCTCTTTTTGGCACGTTATGACATATTTGGCAATCGGATTTTAGTTCAACTCATTCCAAATCGATTTTTATCAGTTTCGGCCATTTCTGCCACGGCAGACCAGTGGATTCGTAATCTACTCACTTTTCTCCAAATTCTATAAAAATTTCAGAATGATGTTCGATGGGGTTTAAAAATTGCAGTCGCCTCTCTGACTAATAGAATAAATTTTGTTTGTACACATTGAATGAATTAAAAATTTACCTTTTCACATTTTACCAGGTATCAGCTTTTAAGATGGGTTTGCAAGAACCACTACTATTGATATCAAAATATTGAAATCAATATTGGTACATAATATAAAATTAAAAATTTCTAAATTGATATCCTTAGGCTTGATTAGAAAAATTGTAAGTCTTTAATGACATTGCAACTAAAACTGACTACAAAGTACGTATCTAAAACTAAGAAAAATTTATGCTAACAAATATGTGTTAATTTTTTTTTTTTTTTCTTTCAATATCATATGAAAGTAAACGCATTTCTGGTAACTTATGTTACCCAAAATAATCCATTTTAAAATCAATGAAATACTTGTTTCAATCATTTTTAATATTGAAGTAATATAGTAATTAAAAAATCCTTAATATAACTGTCGACAAAAAAATAAATTATTTTATACGTTTTTTTAATCGCACCACACACTTCCATCAAAATTTAACAAACTCAACCGGAATTCGAGTGTTGTCCACTTTTAGAAATTAATTGATTAAAAAAAAGAACTACCAGGAATGAACTTTGAATATTTTTGTAAAAAAAATTCTATAAATTATATTCTTTATTGCAATGTGTTCCTTTTTGCAAGGAATGACTCTTAAATATTTTAGTAGACACCATTTGAATTTATAATACACCTATTACCAATACACCAATGACCTACACAAATAATTCACTTAACACCTTAAAATAAAAAAAATTATTAAAAACATGACATTTAATTTAAAGTACTGTATAAATTTGTGTAGCGTTACAAGAAATACAGCCTAATCTGTAAAAATACAAACCTGTCAAGCAAATGAAGTTAATATTAAATATACTATTTATGTCTTAAAATGTAAAATTATATCATATGAGCTGAAACTTTTGAGGGGAAAAAATCTTTATTTCATCAAATTGGGTATCTAAAACAAAATTTAGTACAGATAAATGTATCCAAACGAGACTTTTGGCCTATATCTGGTATCGTCAACAAACAGTTTGCATTAAGAAAACATCCAATGGATCGGATAAATCGATCCCTCCATCTATAATTCATTTCTCTTTGTATCTCATCTGAGCGAAAAGCTCCAATTTTTTAAAATAGTCGCTGCTCATTTGAGTTTTTAAATGCAAAACAAACCTTGAATCGAAATAGCAAATGCATTGAAAGCAAACGGAGAGACTCTGCCGGAAGTGAGTAACCGGAAGACGCGGGAAGTCTGCCAATCAGAGACGACTTGGGAGTAGTTAGAAAAGGACAGTCCTGAGCCATGGCGCAATGCGCAAGGGACGGGGGACGATGACGTCACCGGAAGGGGGCGTGACCGGATATGACGT
This sequence comes from Linyphia triangularis, assembly GCA_963978545.1. NCBI lineage: Eukaryota > Metazoa > Arthropoda > Arachnida > Araneae > Linyphiidae > Linyphia > Linyphia triangularis. The sequence goes on along the minus strand of OZ021723.1, from coordinate 18,454,978 downwards.
CACAGGAAGTGACATCACCGGATATGACGTCACCGGAAATCCCGTGACCGGAAGTGGAGTGGAGTTGTTCCCCTCCTGCTGCTGTTTTAGTTTCATTATAAGCTGTTTGTGTATGACGTCACAGTGGGAATGACGTCATAATGTGTTTTATATCAAAGTTTTGAGTGGTGGCAACACTTTTTAGTTTCGGTTTATCTAACAGACGGAGTTGAGTTGTTCTAGGACTGCTTCTTAATAAGAACGTTATGGTGATAGGCTTTTATTGCGTGACGTCACAGTAGATATGACGTCATAATGTGTTTTATATCAAAGTTTTGAGCGGCGGCAACACTTTTTAGTTTCGATTTACCTTTAGGATGGAGTTGAGTTGTTCTAGGACTGCTTGTAAACGAATAAGTTAGAGTGATAGGTTTTTATTGCATGACGTCACAGTAGGTATGACGTCATAATTTGTTTTATATCAAAGTTTTTGAGCGGTGGCAACACTTTTTAGTTTCGATTTACCTTTAAGGCGGAGTTGAGTTGTTCTAGGGCTGCTTCTAAGTGAATAAGTTAGAGTTATAGGTATTTTTTACTAGTGACGTCACAGTGGGTATGACGTCATTCATGATTTTACAAAACTTACCTTTAAGACGATGGCAGCAATAGAAATATGCTATGTTTTAGGCGGGATGGAGTTGAGTTGTTTTAGGGCTACTTTTAAGTGAATAACTTAGAGTGATAGGCTGTTTTACCAGTGACGTCACAGTGTTAATGTAGTGGGGTGACGTCACGATTTGCTTTATATCAAAGTTTAAGGAATGGCAACATCTTGTATCCTGATATATAGCTAAGTCTCCTTTGATTGGTTGAAATAAAAGCTCACTTCTGATTGGTTAGAATATGTCACGTGATTTCAAATGCTCTTCTCATTGACTATACAGTTTAGTAAGACAGTTTTCTACTAAGTTTAATGTAATTGCGGCGCCATCTAGTGGTAGGAAGGAATATAAATTACATAGTTTATAACTTTTCATGCTTAACCATTAAAAACTTCAAATACATGCAAAGATAATATACTAACACAAATGCGTAAAGTTTCGGATTGAGTGGATTTTTTTTTCTATAAGTGCTTAACACATTTAAACTAATGTTGAGAGATATAATCGCAAGACACTTTTAAGGAATCAGGTTTAATCAATGTTAGACACATAAAGTCTCATTATTTTCTCAATAACAGTATGAAATGTAAATATAAATTAAAATTTATGAGAAAAAAAATTTAAACTTTGATATCTTAACGTGAAAATTTCTTTTACAGAGCTTAACATGTCATTAAAAAGTTTTTTTCTTTTATTGCCATAGTTTTTGAGGGATTGAATACACAACAAAAGAACTTAGACTAGAATTAATTTTCAATATTCAGCAACTGAAACCCATTATGGAAGTTAAAGCAATGATTTTACAATTATTTTTAGGTTGAGTTAGTCTGACGCTGTTGAAGGAATTAGTAGTTGTAGTGTGTTCACACGTGAGTTTGCAATACAATATTAGTAATATACATTTCCAAAAAACGAAATATTTATCACTTTGAATAGAAAAATGACGATTTTTTTTTTATTTATGTAAGTATTATTCTCAATTTTGTAAATTTTAAATGTATTATCCATATTTTATTGAAGAATTTATATTTTTTTTTTCTTCTTCTTTCAGAATGGTTTAGGAAAAACATTTCATTTTAGTCAGAACAATGTTTTCAAAGAGATGGAAATACGCAACTTTTCGATATATCAACCTTCAAATACTTTGAAATTGATTCTATTTGTTACAACCGGTTGTAATTTAAAGCTATACTGTACTATGCGAGCGATATTATATATCTTAGCTACTTACTGTCTATGTTAAAATTTATATTACCATTAAACTTGTTAGAAATTAATATGTCTATGTTAGTTATATTAATCAAGATAGTTTTTATTGTACAATGATACTTACTTAAGTTGATGAATGGCAACACAGAAGTAGCTGCTAATGCTGAATAGATATGTGATAACTGATTTTGAATACTCTAATGTTTAAATAAGAGAGAAAAAGTAACATACTTGAACATCTTACAACTAAGAATTCAAAAGTGAACATGAAAATTTACTTTACGAATAAATATCATGTCTTTAAAATGTGTACGAATATCACTAAATAAGAGAAAAAAGTAACATACTTAAACTCTTTACGACAAATAACTTTAAAATTAACGAAAAAAAACTTACTTTACACATAAAAATCACTTTAAAGTGTGTAAAAATATCGCTAAATAAGAGAAAAAAAGTAACTTACTTAAAATTTCTAAGATAAATATTTAACCTTTACGCGAAAATTCCCTTCATGTATAAAAATCACGACTTTAAAATATAACATGCAAGAGAAAAGTAACGTACTTAAACTTTCTACGACAAATAACTTTAACATTAACGTAAAATTTTACTTTACACATAAAAATCCCGATATTAAAATATGTAGAAATATCGCTAAATAAAAGAAAAAAAGTAACACACTTAAACTTTGTACGACAAATAACTTTGACATTAACGTAAAAAATGTTCTTCACATATAAAAATCACGACTTTAAATTTGAAATGTAGGATGAAAGTATAACATACCTATAATTTCTACGACAAAGAATTCAAACATTGCCGTTCATGTCTTTAAAATGTATAATGACAACTCTAACTTTTAGAAAAAAGAAACACTAAAAATTTACAAGGCAAAGAATTTAAAATTGAACGTTAAAATTAACTTTACATGTACTATCATACTCTTATATCAACGATAAATAAGATAAAAAAAAAAAGAAACTCTAAAAATTTATAAGGCAAAGAATTCAAATAATACGCGAAAATTTACCTCACATATAAAAATTATGTCTTTCAAATGTGTAAGAATAACGCTAAATTAGAGAAAAAGAAATATTAAAAATTTATAAGGTAAGGAATTGAAACAATACGCGAAAATTTATTTCACACATAACATTTTTATCTTTAAAATGTGTAAGAATAATGCTAAATTAGAGAAGAAAAAAAATAACATACTTAAACTTTCTTCGACAACAATTTAAACAATACGCGAAAATTTCATACACAATTATTTTCTTAGGTTAATGTTAAATAATGGGAAATTTAACAGAATAAAAATTTCAAAGATAAAGAATTTTAACCTTTACACGAAAATTTACTTCACATATAAATATCATGTCTTTAAACTTTAACGTGACAATTTACTTCTCATATACAATTAAACTCTTAGGTTAATGTTAAATAAAAGAAAAAGTAACATACTCAAAAATTTCTAAGATAAGCATAACGTAAAAATTTCATATCATGTGTTTAAAATGTAACATATAAGAGAAAAAAAAATAACATACTTGAACTTTCTATAGCAAAGAATTTAAGCGTTAGCGTAAAAATTTACTTTACATATAAAATTCACTTCTTTAAACGGGATGATAAGCATGTGACGGTAATTAGACAATCAGGTTAGCGGTAGGTGATACGCCACTTGCCGGCATTTTTAGACCGGAGGATGAGTCACGCTAAAACTTGTTCAAACAGGTCGGGAGACTTGTACAGCAAGAACAACAGCATCGACGCGCAAGCAGCGGGTGATGCTGCGGTGTGTCAGCAGGTCTTCGAGATTATCGTTTTCCTACTTTTCCTTTTTCATAATGAAATGTTTGTGAAAACTTGGAATGAATGAAGTGGATTTCAAAGACACATTAGTAAGTGAAGGTAGAATTCGCATGGACTTTCTTCCAAAAAGTATGATTCACTTGGAGAATTTAAGATCATTTCTACTTGAAAACTTTTCTATTGTCTAAAACATTGAATATTGTTCAAACTCAGTGATATTATATGCTACAATACGGGTAAAACTTAACAAAATTGTTAGATAGAAGAAAAATAGTAAGAGATTTAAAATAAATACTAGTTATAGATACTCCAAGGAAAAAAATTCACCTCTACTTTTCAATCGGAAAATCAATGCAAGTTGGAAATTTATGTTACTTCAAGAAAGACTTAGACAATTTACTTTGTAATAATATACGTTAAGGTGTCGTATTAACTCGTGCAATACATGCTGACTAAGGTTTATTTTACTTATCTAAGAAAGGTGAATTGGGGGAAAATATTAAATAAATTGTAGATATTAAATACATTGTAGATATGCATTTAAGTTTTGAAAATCACCTGCAAGACTTTTAAAACATCTTAAGATAAATTGAAAGAAACTTGCGAATTATATGTAAACTATATAACTTTTTATACTCTGAAAGGAAATCACAAGTAATTTAGTTAACTTTTTTCATGGTAACACTCATATTCAACGACATGTTTTTAAAATTTAACCTTCTTTACATGATAATAGTTATAAATTTTTTCAATCTCAGATGCGATATACTATTATTTCTAACATATATGTTACGAATTGTGTAAAGTTTTTAAAACTGTATATGCAAATCACCAATCAGAAACATAAAAATCTAACATCAATCAAACAAACTAAAATAATAAGATATTTTCCTTAGTGGAAATAGTTAACTACTCATGTGATGGAATATACTTAGAAAATTTAAATACTGAAAAAAGTTTGCTAGGCAAACTTAAAGAATATTTTTTTTTTCTTGTGAAAAACTAGCATAAATTTGGAAAATGTAGAGTTTGTTACTACGTAAAATTGAACATCATCTGGACAAACTAAATTATACATGAATTTTTTTTTATTTGAGAGGTGCTGACAATATATCATTAATATAGAGATTTTTAACTTCCAACCATAATTTCTAAATAACTTATACATAAATTTCAGAAAAACTGAAACGGAATGTGTTTTACAAGAGGCTTATTTTGTAAGATGAATATTCAATATTAATATAACTGAGCAAAGTTCATTCCGGAAAAAACTTGTAAAAGATACTTATATTTTGAAAATAGTTTGAAATATCCTTTTAAATTTATGAATGCTCGCTTTCGAAAGACACAAATAAAACGGATATTACTCATGATAATTAACACATACATAACATTAGTCAAACAAAGTGAAATTTTTATTGCTTGTGACCGATAACTTGTCAGTGAAGCAGAACTTACATAGGAAATTTGTGCAAACTTTTTCAACTTTTAAACCAAGTATCATGTAAAATTATAAATTACGATAGGAAATAGCATACTTCAGAATCGGAACAAGTCTTGTAGTTAAGCTAAATGTATTTCTCAAGGAATTGAAAGCATACCAGAGAAGTCCTTATCATTTCGTATCTTTTCTCATGTTGCAAGAAGACATACTTTGTAAAAGATCGTCTTAGCACTTAACAAAAATCAGTAAAAATAAATATATTTTCTATGGCAAAGATAAAACTTCACAACTTAATTACTTAAATTTAGCTAAGTTGCATATGGTTTATTCACATAACTCGCATGTGCTTTGAATGTTGAAATATATTTGTCAGTTGAAATCAAACTCATCGAAAATAAATGCTATCTACATTTTCAAGTCGGAAATTACTATTAAATAAACTTTACATGTAAGACATTATCATGTTAAAAAGAAAAATCTACAAAAATGTAAATGATAATTTTACTGTTGGTACATAAATGATGAATAATTTATGATTTTATTCTAGGCAAACGTTTTATTGTCTAACAGAGAACTTAAACTTTAGCAGAAAAACGAAAAAATATAATTTTTATATCCTATCATGCTTGCCGAAAATTGAATTTATTAGCTGTTGTAATAGATTTCTATTGTCCAAATTTCTATAGTTCTTCCCAGTGCAATAATATTAAGTTCATGTGTAATGAGTAGGTTTTTTTTTTGTTGAATCTTATAAATTTAATGAAATTATTATGACCTAAGAGATTGAGTGAACTGAATAAATCAATGACGTAAATTTAAACAGTGACTTGAACTGTAAAGAAGTATGACAAAGTGATAGATGAAGTGAAAATAGAAGTTGAGTGAAATGTGTTGAAAAAAGTTGAAGACTACAAGAAATTCATAAATGAGAATTATCATTGACTTATATTAACTTCGTTTTTCTTGCTTATGACAAGAAAATACACTCTTGTTTATTAAGAACCAACTTGATATCTTATCATAGAATGACAATGATGAAATATCTATACATTAAAAAAAAATACCAAACTTAGACATAGCAAATTTCTTGAAATTCATGTATAATGTGAGAAGTTTTACTGGAAATATAGAAGATACAACATTGAAAGATGTGAATGTTTCGAAGTACTTTATCAGAAATAAAAAAAAAATGCGCTGAGGTCCGCTATAAAAATTTTTAGGAGAAAGTTTAAACAAAATTTAAAATCAAACATGCTTTTAAGTGGGAACACATATATTAAAACTATAGCACATTTAACAATTTATATTATGTCATCTCAGTTGGTATCAAACTGAATAATATGAAAAACAACCACAAACTGAATAAACATGAAAATTATCAATATATGTGGAAAAGTTTCCTTTTTTCACATATAAAAAAAAAAATAACACATTGACATACGTTAAGATCACGAAACATGCGTAATCATATACCGATAAGAGCAACCAATGTTTCGGGGAGATATTCACGTGATGGACAATATCCCATGAATAAATTGAGTGATTTAATTTCTAATGCTAATTCCAATAGTATTCCATGTAACTTCAACTTTATATGTTACACTATAGATATATTTATTTTTCAAATATATTGACTTTCGAAAAATCATCCTTCAATATAAGAATGATCATAGTAAGAATAAAAGAAAAGATACTAAGCATTGATTTAAAGTGTATTTATTTCAACTTAGCAACAAATCATATGCGTGAAACGAAAATTGCCTCGAACCAAAGTATAACTATCCAATTTCATTGATTCCTACAAGGAAATTTTTCTCATCTAGTAATTGATTTTTTTTCTCTCGTACACATTATAAGTGTTGTCCAATCAGGTGTAGAGTAGCTGAAGATATCCGACCTCTTTCTAAATATTAATAAGTCACTGTTGAAAACTTATAAAAATTTCAATTTACACTTAAAGTTTTTTTATATATATATATTTCAAAGAATTTTTTCAAATCAATATGTATATTTAAATACTGAAACTTATTCACTTCAATAAATGTATGTTTAAGTTATAAAACTTGTCGTATGTATTGAAAAATTGTAACTTTTCGTCTTATTCGTATAAATCGATAACTTATACACTAGTTCTTCATCAATTAATCTTCTAAGTAAATCTTTCAAAGGTAAAAACATACCTATAGCTTTACATTTGTAACAAGTTAAATTGTACATGTTTCTCGTGAAATTAAAATTTTATATGTTTTTCATGAAAATATATAAAATTTTGTAACTTTCACATGAAACATGTACAATTTAACTTGTTACAAATGCAAAGCTATAGGTATGTTTTTACCTTTGAAAGATTTACTTAGAAGATTAATTGATGAAGAACTAGGGTATAAGTTAACGATTTATACGAATAAGACGAAAAGTTACAATTTTTCAATACATACGACAAGTTTTATAACTTAAACATACATTTATTGAAGTGAATAAGTTTCAGTATTTAAATATACATATTGATTTGAAAAAATTCTTTGAAATATATATATATAAAAAAAAACTTTAAGTGTAAATTGAAATTTTTATAAGTTTTTCAACAGTGACTTATTAATATTTAGAAAGAGGTCGGATATCTTCAGCTACTCTACACCTGATTGGACAACACTTATAATGTGTACGAGAGAAAAAAAATCAATTACTAGATGAGAAAAATTTCCTTGTAGGAATCAATGAAATTGGATAGTTATACTTTGGTTCGAGGCAATTTTCGTTTCACGCATATGATTTGTTGCTAAGTTGAAATAAATACACTTTAAATCAATGCTTAGTATCTTTTCTTTTATTCTTACTATGATCATTCTTATATTGAAGGATGATTTTTCGAAAGTCAATATATTTGAAAAATAAATATATCTATAGTGTAACATATAAAGTTGAAGTTACATGGAATACTATTGGAATTAGCATTAGAAATTAAATCACTCAATTTATTCATGGGATATTGTCCATCACGTGAATATCTCCCCGCAACATTGGTTGCTCTTATCGGTATATGATTACGCATGTTTCGTGATCTTAACGTATGTCAATGTGTTATTTTTTTTTTTATATGTGAAAAAAGGAAACTTTTCCACATATATTGATAATTTTCATGTTTATTCAGTTTGTGGTTGTTTTTCATATTATTCAGTTTGATACCAACTGAGATGACATAATATAAATTGTTAAATGTGCTATAGTTTTAATATATGTGTTCCCACTTAAAAGCATGTTTGATTTTAAATTTTGTTTAAACTTTCTCCTAAAAATTTTTATAGCGGACCTCAGTGCATTTTTTTTTTTTTATTTCTGATAAAGTACTTCGAAACATTCACATCTTTCAATGTTGTATCTTCTATATTTCCAGTAAAACTTCTCACATTATACATGAATTTCAAGAAATTTGCTATGTCTAAGTTTGGTATTTTTTTTTAATGTATAGATATTTCATCATTGTCATTCTATGATAAGATATCAAGTTGGTTCTTAATAAACAAGAGTGTATTTTCTTGTCATAAGCAAGAAAAACGAAGTTAATATAAGTCAATGATAATTCTCATTTATGAATTTCTTGTAGTCTTCAACTTTTTTCAACACATTTCACTCAACTTCTATTTTCACTTCATCTATCACTTTGTCATACTTCTTTACAGTTCAAGTCACTGTTTAAATTTACGTCATTGATTTATTCAGTTCACTCAATCTCTTAGGTCATAATAATTTCATTAAATTTATAAGATTCAACAAAAAAAAAACCTACTCATTACACATGAACTTAATATTATTGCACTGGGAAGAACTATAGAAATTTGGACAATAGAAATCTATTACAACAGCTAATAAATTCAATTTTCGGCAAGCATGATAGGATATAAAAATTATATTTTTTCGTTTTTCTGCTAAAGTTTAAGTTCTCTGTTAGACAATAAAACGTTTGCCTAGAATAAAATCATAAATTATTCATCATTTATGTACCAACAGTAAAATTATCATTTACATTTTTGTAGATTTTTCTTTTTAACATGATAATGTCTTACATGTAAAGTTTATTTAATAGTAATTTCCGACTTGAAAATGTAGATAGCATTTATTTTCGATGAGTTTGATTTCAACTGACAAATATATTTCAACATTCAAAGCACATGCGAGTTATGTGAATAAACCATATGCAACTTAGCTAAATTTAAGTAATTAAGTTGTGAAGTTTTATCTTTGCCATAGAAAATATATTTATTTTTACTGATTTTTGTTAAGTGCTAAGACGATCTTTTACAAAGTATGTCTTCTTGCAACATGAGAAAAGATACGAAATGATAAGGACTTCTCTGGTATGCTTTCAATTCCTTGAGAAATACATTTAGCTTAACTACAAGACTTGTTCCGATTCTGAAGTATGCTATTTCCTATCGTAATTTATAATTTTACATGATACTTGGTTTAAAAGTTGAAAAAGTTTGCACAAATTTCCTATGTAAGTTCTGCTTCACTGACAAGTTATCGGTCACAAGCAATAAAAATTTCACTTTGTTTGACTAATGTTATGTATGTGTTAATTATCATGAGTAATATCCGTTTTATTTGTGTCTTTCGAAAGCGAGCATTCATAAATTTAAAAGGATATTTCAAACTATTTTCAAAATATAAGTATCTTTTACAAGTTTTTTCCGGAATGAACTTTGCTCAGTTATATTAATATTGAATATTCATCTTACAAAATAAGCCTCTTGTAAAACACATTCCGTTTCAGTTTTTCTGAAATTTATGTATAAGTTATTTAGAAATTATGGTTGGAAGTTAAAAATCTCTATATTAATGATATATTGTCAGCACCTCTCAAATAAAAAAAAATTCATGTATAATTTAGTTTGTCCAGATGATGTTCAATTTTACGTAGTAACAAACTCTACATTTTCCAAATTTATGCTAGTTTTTCACAAGAAAAAAAAAATATTCTTTAAGTTTGCCTAGCAAACTTTTTTCAGTATTTAAATTTTCTAAGTATATTCCATCACATGAGTAGTTAACTATTTCCACTAAGGAAAATATCTTATTATTTTAGTTTGTTTGATTGATGTTAGATTTTTATGTTTCTGATTGGTGATTTGCATATACAGTTTTAAAAACTTTACACAATTCGTAACATATATGTTAGAAATAATAGTATATCGCATCTGAGATTGAAAAAATTTATAACTATTATCATGTAAAGAAGGTTAAATTTTAAAAACATGTCGTTGAATATGAGTGTTACCATGAAAAAAGTTAACTAAATTACTTGTGATTTCCTTTCAGAGTATAAAAAGTTATATAGTTTACATATAATTCGCAAGTTTCTTTCAATTTATCTTAAGATGTTTTAAAAGTCTTGCAGGTGATTTTCAAAACTTAAATGCATATCTACAATGTATTTAATATCTACAATTTATTTAATATTTTCCCCCAATTCACCTTTCTTAGATAAGTAAAATAAACCTTAGTCAGCATGTATTGCACGAGTTAATACGACACCTTAACGTATATTATTACAAAGTAAATTGTCTAAGTCTTTCTTGAAGTAACATAAATTTCCAACTTGCATTGATTTTCCGATTGAAAAGTAGAGGTGAATTTTTTTCCTTGGAGTATCTATAACTAGTATTTATTTTAAATCTCTTACTATTTTTCTTCTATCTAACAATTTTGTTAAGTTTTACCCGTATTGTAGCATATAATATCACTGAGTTTGAACAATATTCAATGTTTTAGACAATAGAAAAGTTTTCAAGTAGAAATGATCTTAAATTCTCCAAGTGAATCATACTTTTTGGAAGAAAGTCCATGCGAATTCTACCTTCACTTACTAATGTGTCTTTGAAATCCACTTCATTCATTCCAAGTTTTCACAAACATTTCATTATGAAAAAGGAAAAGTAGGAAAACGATAATCTCGAAGACCTGCTGACACACCGCAGCATCACCCGCTGCTTGCGCGTCGATGCTGTTGTTCTTGCTGTACAAGTCTCCCGACCTGTTTGAACAAGTTTTAGCGTGACTCATCCTCCGGTCTAAAAATGCCGGCAAGTGGCGTATCACCTACCGCTAACCTGATTGTCTAATTACCGTCACATGCTTATCATCCCGTTTAAAGACGTGAATTTTATATGTAAAGTAAATTTTTACGCTAACGCTTAAATTCTTTGCTATAGAAAGTTCAAGTATGTTATTTTTTTTTCTCTTATATGTTACATTTTAAACACATGATATGAAATTTTTACGTTATGCTTATCTTAGAAATTTTTGAGTATGTTACTTTTTCTTTTATTTAACATTAACCTAAGAGTTTAATTGTATATGAGAAGTAAATTGTCACGTTAAAGTTTAAAGACATGATATTTATATGTGAAGTAAATTTTCGTGTAAAGGTTAAAATTCTTTATCTTTGAAATTTTTATTCTGTTAAATTTCCCATTATTTAACATTAACCTAAGAAAATAATTGTGTATGAAATTTTCGCGTATTGTTTAAATTGTTGTCGAAGAAAGTTTAAGTATGTTATTTTTTTTCTTCTCTAATTTAGCATTATTCTTACACATTTTAAAGATAAAAATGTTATGTGTGAAATAAATTTTCGCGTATTGTTTCAATTCCTTACCTTATAAATTTTTAATATTTCTTTTTCTCTAATTTAGCGTTATTCTTACACATTTGAAAGACATAATTTTTATATGTGAGGTAAATTTTCGCGTATTATTTGAATTCTTTGCCTTATAAATTTTTAGAGTTTCTTTTTTTTTTTATCTTATTTATCGTTGATATAAGAGTATGATAGTACATGTAAAGTTAATTTTAACGTTCAATTTTAAATTCTTTGCCTTGTAAATTTTTAGTGTTTCTTTTTTCTAAAAGTTAGAGTTGTCATTATACATTTTAAAGACATGAACGGCAATGTTTGAATTCTTTGTCGTAGAAATTATAGGTATGTTATACTTTCATCCTACATTTCAAATTTAAAGTCGTGATTTTTATATGTGAAGAACATTTTTTACGTTAATGTCAAAGTTATTTGTCGTACAAAGTTTAAGTGTGTTACTTTTTTTCTTTTATTTAGCGATATTTCTACATATTTTAATATCGGGATTTTTATGTGTAAAGTAAAATTTTACGTTAATGTTAAAGTTATTTGTCGTAGAAAGTTTAAGTACGTTACTTTTCTCTTGCATGTTATATTTTAAAGTCGTGATTTTTATACATGAAGGGAATTTTCGCGTAAAGGTTAAATATTTATCTTAGAAATTTTAAGTAAGTTACTTTTTTTCTCTTATTTAGCGATATTTTTACACACTTTAAAGTGATTTTTATGTGTAAAGTAAGTTTTTTTTCGTTAATTTTAAAGTTATTTGTCGTAAAGAGTTTAAGTATGTTACTTTTTTCTCTTATTTAGTGATATTCGTACACATTTTAAAGACATGATATTTATTCGTAAAGTAAATTTTCATGTTCACTTTTGAATTCTTAGTTGTAAGATGTTCAAGTATGTTACTTTTTCTCTCTTATTTAAACATTAGAGTATTCAAAATCAGTTATCACATATCTATTCAGCATTAGCAGCTACTTCTGTGTTGCCATTCATCAACTTAAGTAAGTATCATTGTACAATAAAAACTATCTTGATTAATATAACTAACATAGACATATTAATTTCTAACAAGTTTAATGGTAATATAAATTTTAACATAGACAGTAAGTAGCTAAGATATATAATATCGCTCGCATAGTACAGTATAGCTTTAAATTACAACCGGTTGTAACAAATAGAATCAATTTCAAAGTATTTGAAGGTTGATATATCGAAAAGTTGCGTATTTCCATCTCTTTGAAAACATTGTTCTGACTAAAATGAAATGTTTTTCCTAAACCATTCTGAAAGAAGAAGAAAAAAAAAATATAAATTCTTCAATAAAATATGGATAATACATTTAAAATTTACAAAATTGAGAATAATACTTACATAAATAAAAAAAAATCGTCATTTTTCTATTCAAAGTGATAAATATTTCGTTTTTTGGAAATGTATATTACTAATATTGTATTGCAAACTCACGTGTGAACACACTACAACTACTAATTCCTTCAACAGCGTCAGACTAACTCAACCTAAAAATAATTGTAAAATCATTGCTTTAACTTCCATAATGGGTTTCAGTTGCTGAATATTGAAAATTAATTCTAGTCTAAGTTCTTTTGTTGTGTATTCAATCCCTCAAAAACTATGGCAATAAAAGAAAAAAACTTTTTAATGACATGTTAAGCTCTGTAAAAGAAATTTTCACGTTAAGATATCAAAGTTTAAATTTTTTTTCTCATAAATTTTAATTTATATTTACATTTCATACTGTTATTGAGAAAATAATGAGACTTTATGTGTCTAACATTGATTAAACCTGATTCCTTAAAAGTGTCTTGCGATTATATCTCTCAACATTAGTTTAAATGTGTTAAGCACTTATAGAAAAAAAAATCCACTCAATCCGAAACTTTACGCATTTGTGTTAGTATATTATCTTTGCATGTATTTGAAGTTTTTAATGGTTAAGCATGAAAAGTTATAAACTATGTAATTTATATTCCTTCCTACCACTAGATGGCGCCGCAATTACATTAAACTTAGTAGAAAACTGTCTTACTAAACTGTATAGTCAATGAGAAGAGCATTTGAAATCACGTGACATATTCTAACCAATCAGAAGTGAGCTTTTATTTCAACCAATCAAAGGAGACTTAGCTATATATCAGGATACAAGATGTTGCCATTCCTTAAACTTTGATATAAAGCAAATCGTGACGTCACCCCACTACATTAACACTGTGACGTCACTGGTAAAACAGCCTATCACTCTAAGTTATTCACTTAAAAGTAGCCCTAAAACAACTCAACTCCATCCCGCCTAAAACATAGCATATTTCTATTGCTGCCATCGTCTTAAAGGTAAGTTTTGTAAAATCATGAATGACGTCATACCCACTGTGACGTCACTAGTAAAAAATACCTATAACTCTAACTTATTCACTTAGAAGCAGCCCTAGAACAACTCAACTCCGCCTTAAAGGTAAATCGAAACTAAAAAGTGTTGCCACCGCTCAAAAACTTTGATATAAAACAAATTATGACGTCATACCTACTGTGACGTCATGCAATAAAAACCTATCACTCTAACTTATTCGTTTACAAGCAGTCCTAGAACAACTCAACTCCATCCTAAAGGTAAATCGAAACTAAAAAGTGTTGCCGCCGCTCAAAACTTTGATATAAAACACATTATGACGTCATATCTACTGTGACGTCACGCAATAAAAGCCTATCACCATAACGTTCTTATTAAGAAGCAGTCCTAGAACAACTCAACTCCGTCTGTTAGATAAACCGAAACTAAAAAGTGTTGCCACCACTCAAAACTTTGATATAAAACACATTATGACGTCATTCCCACTGTGACGTCATACACAAACAGCTTATAATGAAACTAAAACAGCAGCAGGAGGGGAACAACTCCACTCCACTTCCGGTCACGGGATTTCCGGTGACGTCATATCCGGTGATGTCACTTCCTGTGACGTCATATCCGGTCACGCCCCCTTCCGGTGACGTCATCGTCCCCCGTCCCTTGCGCATTGCGCCATGGCTCAGGACTGTCCTTTTCTAACTACTCTTGGGATTTGTTTCCAAACATCAACCCATGAATAGAGAACGGGATAGAGTATAGCATTAATTGAATATTGAAAAATAAATAATCAGTTTTTATTTTGTACGAGCTGAGTTTGAAAAAATTAACAGTGCCAGAAGTAGAATTTTTGTCATCTCGAATATGCAGAATACTAGAGAAATGATGGAAGACCAAGTGAAGCAATTGATGGAAATGATTGCTGAAATGAAAGTCCAGCAAGAATCCACCACCGCTGAAATGAATGCTTGCCAAAGAAATTCAGCCACTATAACTGCATACGTGAAACTAAGGAATTCTATACAATGAAAGACCACGAAACTGATGCTCACCCAGTAAGACAAGATCGACCATCAGTCAGGCAGTGAATTGATCAAATCTGAAGTGCAACAAAGTTAGCACGTAGGCAAGCAGGAAAAAGAGGGAACAGACATGGAGACAAGTCACCACAACTGCACCCACTGAAGAGAAGGTCTGGAATGAGCAGGAGTCATCAGGTGGAAGGACTTTTTGGTTGGTTTAAGTTTACAGGCGGAAGGGCAACACACGAGGGCCATACTGCGTCCAGAACTTGTTGACTTTGATATGTGGCTGTGAGAAGTACCTGTTGCCCAGGAAGGCGAAAACCTCTTCATCTAAAATGAACCGCAAATCAGTGAATTATTCGGATCGGATGTAAACAAACAAAGTAGCACCATATGGTAGCAGAGGGAGAGATGGGAAGAGCTTAAATTTGAATAATTGTTTATTTCAGAGTGCCGGCCCGAAGGCGCTCTACCCCTCCATCTAAAGGAAATTTGGTGCTTACGTATTAACGCCACAGAAGCTACAGATTTGGCGGTTTTTAAGTGCCGCCAATAAAGAGCAATCTTGTTTTTCGCACGCACTCAGTTATCGTTTGGATTCCTTGTTGTGTAATTTTAGGTGTAGATTGGCGGCACTTAAAAACCGCTAAATCTGTAGCTGCGGTGGCGTTAATACGTAAATACCGGAAATTTACATATGGTTGGATTTTACATCGGAATTGATATGATACAGTGAAAACAATTGACGAATACAAATAAAAACTTAACAAAAACAGGCACGGTGAGAGCAGTTACAAAATACTTGGTTATACATGTTATCGATATATACAAAATAAGATTTGGTTACAATGAGTTCAACAAATATTTACAGTGTAGCTGTGACGGAATTTAAAGGTAGGAATGGGATCAGTTCTTGTTTTCTCTGGAACTTCTTGGAGAGGATAGCATCCGACAGGGCGAAGACGGTAAATGGTTTGATTTTCTGGTCACCAGAGATGATCTCGTAGTCCAGGAAGTCGGAGATGATGGAGTTTAAACTGGTGGCTCTCTTGAAGAAGGAGACGTTATATAAGGTGTTGGCATACAATTTGCAGGTCTCTACTGTGAATCAGTTTGTTCCTAACAAACGGCGCAGCATTCACGATATTCCTGAGTGTCTTCAATGGCATCAATTGTTTTCATTTAATGTATATCTATTATAAATGAAAATTTAAATAGCAAAAGACTTCTTGACTTCATGGCCGGCCTAAAGTGCGTGCGATTGCACACATGGAAGTTTTGAGAGGGGGGCTGAAATTAGAAAAATATATACCATATATAAAAAAATAATATGGTAAAAAATTAAAAAAATTATGTAATTTTAGATGCAAATTAGGCTGACATATCTAAAGTCTACTCTTTCGCAAGATAGACTCAACAATCTTGCAATGTTGTCCATTGAAAATGATATTTCAATATCATTAGATTATGATGCACTGATAAAAACATTTTCAGCTGCTAAAGCTAGGAAGGTCTACTGCTAAGTTTGTAGCACAAATTATTTTAATAAATTTTTTGTAATATTTTTCCTAGATTAATATTTTTTCATGAATATTAAATCAAATAGAACTTTTGTTGTAGTTAAAATTTTTTATTTTCTACTCGACGAAACTATAAACTGTGTAAAAGAATTTAGAAGTGTGCTCTTTACGCATCGCAAGTACAGTACAGCACGCCTATGGAAATTTGAAAAAGTTAGTCAATAAGAATTAGTAATAGAAGTCATTTTAAAAAGTAAAAATAATGAAAAGGTACTAAATACTTCAGTTTAATACTTACTATTTATTACTACTTATTAGTTTTCGTTTTTAATCCATTTAAAATACCAATTTCAGGTATTAAGTTCCAACAAATTTCAGTTATAGAGCACCCATGCCATTTTTGGAGGGTTTTCTCTACCTATTTTCATTGTAAGGGGCGCCAAAATTCATTGTTGTACACACAGTATTTTGCTCGGCCGGCCCTGCTTGCCTTTATAATGTGGTTTACTAGTGAAATAAGAGAAGTAAAATAATAATAATAAACTTCCAAAAATGTAAATAATTCGGAATAAGGAGCTAATATAATCTACACCGAATGCGTTAAACGATATTTCAAAAATTCAAAAGAAAACAGGAACAAAATTTAGAGGAAAAACTTTCCATAAATATTAATACTAATCCAAAAGGATATATGCATATATGCTAGTGGAAAAGGATTAAAAAATATTGTTATGGATTGACAGATTTTCAGGGTAATTTAACTCAAGTTGATAAAGAAATAGAGGACAGGTTAAATGATTTCTTTACTATACTAAACTTCAACTTAACTTGACATCACTTAGACTGTAGATCGTCACAGTGCTCATAGGTATTTAATCCATTTTGGCGGCGTGAAAGCATAATGTTCGCCAAACCACAACCCTGTAGAGAACAAAAGGCCATAAGGTTTGGCGAGAATTATGTCTTCACTCCTCTAAAATGGATTAATTGCCTATGAGCACTTTGATGATCTATCGTCTAGTGATGTCAAGTTAAGTTGGAGTTTAGTATAGTACTTTCAGCGGGAGTTTTTCCTTATATTCCAGTGGATTATAAGGAAAAACAGGCAATATAAGGTGATGCAACAGGCAATGGTTTTGAGAAAATTAAAGAATTTAATTGTGGTAGGGATGATGGGGCGAATCTTTAGCGAAAAAAGGGCAATGCACTTGCACTAAGAAAAAAGAAACATAATATAAAGGTAGTTCTTTGAGACAAGGTGCATTGTCAAAGTGATCGCTCGTAATAAAATTATATAAATCGTAAAGTATCGTGTTTGAATTAAAAGCATTAATTTAATGTTGGAAATGGAATCGTGGATGATATGCGGTGGTTGTGTGTCTGTGGATTGGCATTGCTGGACATTTAAATTTCGGAACCACTAAAAGGGATCGTTCGTCATAAATTCGCTATTTCGCTACAGATGACATTGTCGAATTTGTATAAAGAGCACTAAGCATTCTTAAGAATCCTGAGCCACTTTTTAAAAAGGGTCTGAAATGCAAACCTAGGAAATTACCGGCCTTTTAAAATGTCATTTATAATAATTTTTAAACCTTATGAGGATCAAGGGAGACAGCGACACTTTTAGGTCAGTTATTTTACACCGACTGAATTGTGTATTAACCATTAAGGCCTGATTTCCGCACGAGCCAATAAAGGCGAGGCTTGGAGCCCCAAAATTTTGAGGGCTCCGTAATTTTCAAAGTTGTTGTAGATAAATGGGATCCTGCGTTCTTTTTTAATATTGTTGCGTGGATGGGACATCGATCGGATGGGATCGAAAGATTTGAAGCCAAAGCAGTTCAAAACTTGCAGAAATATATTCCAATATAAGTCTTCACAGATTCCTTTACAACTCCAGAACTTCCCGTTCTAGTAGACTCAATACAGCTCTATACACAACAATAGAGCACAAACAGCAGTTAAACTTGACACACAACTGCTAAATCACCGCAAAAGACAATGCAATACAGTTCGCTTTCGGAACTCTCTGAATGCTCCACTCAGTCCGTATCTCAACTAACTCAGTAATTTCAGCCAACTCACGGACTCGAACTAACTCCTGGCCGGGCTTATATAGAAGTCAAACCTTCTTGAAACTTCTAGAGGTAGATATTTGGAGAACTTTCCAGATCGTAGTCGAAAAGTCCTATACATGTACATGGGGACCGAAAATGTCGCCAAATGGTCGCCAAGTTTGGCAATATTTGGCGATTTCTCACCAAATTTGGCGAGATTGCCATTACCATAATGTTAAATGCCCTGCTCCTTGTAAAACTCGCTTCCCAGCGGTATCTCTGTAAAACTCGCTATCAAGCATTAAGACACACATTGCAGAAAAACAAACCAAGTAAAGACAAACTATTGCACTGCCTTATGCGAACTGTACATAAATTTATCTTTTTACATAATTAATGCTGCGAAATATTTACAAATATACAGAAATTCGTAACAATATTTCCAATTATGTTTCGAACTTAAGAGGAAGTCACAGTCAAGGCCTGATCATGACAAGTTGGGGCCCAAGGCCCGGATACATTCGAGGGCCCCTTTTTCAAATTCGTGATTTATTCGTAATTGGCTTGACATAAAGTCAAATGAATTAACATTAAATATAGAAAAAGTTGATGAATTAATGTTAATATTGTTTTCTAAAAGTTTTTTTTTTTTTTTTATCACAAATAAAGAAACAAATTTCAAACAATAGAATTTATAAATCAAAAGAGGACAAACTTTTTTTTTATGTATAGCATTGGATTTCACTGCCACAATGTGTTGTAATATGTGTGATCACAATATCTGCAGCATTATTCACAACTTCAGAGTCGAGATTTGCTGATCTCACAATAAATTCGTCATGACTTCATTTCAATTTTTGTTTCTCTATCTACCAAAAAATCTTGTTTTTTATGCTTTTAAATGATGGTTTGGTTTCTTTGAATAAATACACTCTGGGATACTAAAGACGGTTCAAGATCAATAGAAAATGATTTTTATGTAAAAATTATTTTATATGGATTATAGAAGATATTCACATAGCTTTTGTAAAACAAAAGTTAAAGGTTTACAGCCAATTTCGGGGCCCCCTAAAATCATGGTCCCAAGGCCTGGGCCTTGTGGGCCTAGGCGATGATCAGGGCCTGGTCACAGTAAGGATTATTCCCTATCCCTATACTCGCCATGTTAAAATCTTTTACTCCAGTGCATTTAGAAATTACTTTCTATAAAACCTTGACATTTGACAAGCAGGTACGAAAATGATCACTTCATGAAATGACATAAATTAAAAACTCGAAAGTAACTTCGTATGTATTTTATTTTATACTCGAAATCCTTACGCTAATGTATATGTAGTGGCTCCACCTGATTTTGTCTTTTGCTATTTTTATTTTCATTTATAATAGATATGCATTAAATGAAAGTAATTTATGCCATTTCATTAAGTGATCGTTTTCGAACCTACTCACCAAACGACAAGGTGTTCTACAAATTAGTTTCTAAATCGTCTGGGCTAGAAGACTGTAATATTGTGAGCGCAGGGAATGATCCTTTACAAGTGCATCATCTTAAATAACTATAACCTTTTAAACTGATTTAAATCACCAGTCGTTAAACAATTAAATCTCGAAAAAGCATGAGCAAAATATACAAGTGAATTATGTTTTGGTTGATTTTCTGGTGTGAGATTTTGGACTTCAAAAAATGGTTATCAATAAACTTTCAGAATAAAGACGAAAATCCTTCGAGCAAACAATAGCAATAGATATTTGGGGGGGAGGGGGGCTACTCAACAATTTTTACTTTCAAATACCCATATGTATACATAGAGTAATGAAAGTAGAGCATTCGGTAATTTTTTTTTTTTTTTTTTTTTTTTTTTTTTGCATTTCTCCACATTTTGGAACATCCTGATTTCAACTTGGAGTGTGGAACATAGCACAACTTTCAATGACACTATAATACTGACGTGGATTTGCGTCGTTTACCGTTATTATATTTTCCTCATTTATTTAGAAAAAATGGCCAGTATGGCGATATTTTTTGCGATAATTCTTAAATGAAACTTTTTTTTTTTGTAGATTAAAAAAAAAAAAAAAAAAAAAAAAAAAAAAAAAAAACATTTTCAAAATTGTGATTTTGGCGATGTACTTTTCGATAATCCTTATATTATCCTTTATTATAAATGAAACCAAGGGGAGAAGAAAAAACGATTGTTGATGAGGGTATGCTCAAGGAAACAAGGAAAAAGAGGAACTAATTGTTGAAGGCATTCGTTTTTCAACTTTACACGCCATTTAAGCAATTTTTTTTTTTTTTTTTTTTTTTTTTTTTTTTTTGAAAATTTCGCAGGTGGGGATATTTAGAACACCTTAAGAGGCATTAGCACAGCGATTTTTATCAAAATCGTTGGAGCCGTTTTTTAGCAATCATTGAAAAACATGACTTTTTCAAGGGCAGCTACCTTATGCGCATGCGCGATTCTGGCGGAAACCTTAATGGTAGGTCCCATGGCCACCAGCAACCCGCATAGCAAATTTGAACATCGTAGGTCAATTTGATCGGGAGTTATGCTGACAACAGACACACATACAGACATATATTATTTCTAGATCACTTTTTTGAAATCGGGGTGTTCCAAAACGTGGAGAAATGTTAAAAAAATAGATTTTTTTTTTTTTTTTACGACCGAATGCTATACTTTCATTACCCTATATATAATACATATGGGTATTTGAAAGTAAAAACGTGATCTAGAAAAAATGTCTGTCTGTGTGCCTGCGGTCAGTATAACTCCCGAACAAATTGACTTACGATGTTCAAATTTGGTGTGCAGGTTGGTGATGGCACACGGACCTACCATTAGGGTTTTCGTTAAAATCGTGCATGCGCATAAAAATTGAAAAAAAGACCAACATGTTTTTCAATGATTGATCAAAAACGGCTCTTACTATTTTGATCAAAATCGCTGTGGTAATGCCACTTAAGGTGTTTTAAACATTCCCACCTCCGAAATTCCCGTAAAAATGGTTTAACGACGTAAAAATTTGAAAAACGAATGCCCTTAACAAAGAGTTCTCTTTCCTTGAGCATACCTCATCAACGATCGTTTTTTCTTTTCTCCCCAGTTATTACAATAAAGGATAATATAAGAATTATAAATAAGTATATTACCAAAATCAACATTTTGAAGGAGTTTTTTTTTTTTTCTAAAGTCCCTTACTAGAATTATCACAAAAAAAATTCGCTAAACTGCCACCTTTGCTAAATGAATGATGAAAATATAAAAACGGTAAGTGACATAAATCCACTTCAGTATTAGAGTGCAATTGAAATTTGTGCGATGTTCCACCCCTAGTTTTTATATAACCCCGAAAACATGATGTGCTTTTGGCCCAAGTGATGCAAGTCAGGCCTTGTTTGTAACAACAGATAGCTAATACCTTATTAAGTAATGTCAAAAATCATATTAAAAAAAAAAAAAAGTTATTTTACATCGGCTGAAATTTGTTTTTACATGTTCTTTGGACTATTCTATATGATGTTTTGAGGCATTCAGCTTATATTCCAAAGGTGGATTATATTTCAGTATTTCGTTTGTTTGTGTAAAAAAAAAACATACGTTTTTTTAAATTATTTTGCACCGGCTGAAAATTCTTCACCAGATAGTTATTTAGATAGTAATCAAGAAAATAACATTCAGCTGGCATGGAAGTGGTGGAAAGACTTTCAGCAAAGGACGCTCAACCACATCATAGCCTATCGTGAATACAAGTTTTCTGAGAAATGACTGCAAATTTAGGTTATCAAACATCAATCTGAATTTTTTTTTTATCGAATACAGAGAAATGTTAGTTGATTATAAATATAATGGTCATCCAAGGAAAAAAATTGACGAAATTATTTAAAATCGACTTTCAGTTAGTTGAACTAAATCCAATGGCCAAATATGTAATAACTTGCCAAATAATGACCATTCTTTTTTGTTTGGTAACCTACGCTCTTTAATTTTCAATGAAGAAGAGTACAGACGATTCCTGTGTCGAATATTTAAAAGTGGGCCTTTGGAGAAACATATTGCATCACTGATGACGTAATACTCTAACTTGGCAAAGTTTTATAGATGCTAGTCACAGTCATTTCATTAGAGCTTGACTAATTGAAACACGCATTTTTGATTGACTAATGGAATTTTAAAATTTGAATTAATTTTTAAAGTTCGTTGAGATTGCTCACAAGCACACGTTACAAAGTGTTGCCATTTGATGCAACTTCACTTCTGCTCTCAAGGTCTATAAATAGCTTATTCAGAATTGAAAAGTTGTTGGAAAACAGAAATAAAGTAAACAATTGGCGAAAATAAAAAAGCTGCAGTAAAAAAACAATAAAAAAGTCGCCAAAGGTCGATGGGATAGCACATAAGTACCAAAGTTTTTATTATACATTCTTTATATCAATGCTAACTTTTATGTGCAACTGCAACTTATTTAAGCAATTTTGAGCTCACACTGAATTTTCAGTGTTTGACCACTACGAAGAAAACCATCTATTCCATATAGATTTGACTATTTTTTTTATCTCCAAAAATCTGACAGAATGCAGTGTCACCGAAAACGAATCTATCTTCCAATATATTTTTTAAAACTTATTTGAATTAAAGTTTCTAATCACTGACAAGAATTTATAATTTAGAGTAACTATAAAATTATGTTAATATAAAATTGATGAATTTAGAGTTTTTTTACCAGGTATATCTTTACTTAAATTTGTGTCACGTAGATGGCGACACTAAGATTATCATCTATAATAATAAAACAAGCTGTGTGTTTGTCTGTTAATCTGGTATGTCTGTGAATCGATAGAAACCAAGCCTACTTAAAATTGCAGTAGAGCTATAGTGGCTAGAGGGGGTAGTGTGCCGTTTCTTACGGAAGCAGGGAGAAAAATACGTCGCGAATCAGGCGAATTCCTCTAGAGGCGCGGCGATCGCCTCTGCCGTATTGTTTACTAATACCTATTGCATCTGTCGGATTCAGTCGCTTGAAATTAACTACATTTTCAGAGGTTTTTTATAATTAAAATAATTTAAAATCAGTTTTTCATATCAAGGAATATTTCTTAAAGGCTATGGAGGCCGATGAATCGGTTAAAGCACACCCAAATTCTAAGAAACGAAAATCTAATAGAACTTGTTTCGTTCCGAAGTGTACAACTGGTTACAAGAGCAATACCGAAAAAAAAAAAAAAGGCTTTTCAATATTCCAAAAGATGTTGAACTACTTCAAAAATGGAGAAATATTATTCCAAGGAAGGATAAAGAGCTTGGGATGTATATGATGTGGTGTGCGAGAAACATTTTAAAGAAGAATGTAAAGAACGCATTTACAGGCATGTGATCCCAGTAGCAGAAACTTTTCTGCCAGTCTGGGAAACTAATTTGGATATTAGAAAATAATCTACAGTGAATTTTTTTTTTTTTTTTTTTTTTTTTTTTTAAGTTTACATTAAATACATGAGCACCTTATTTGTCAATTTTACCAAAAATTTCTGTTTTACATAAATATAGAAATTTGGCAAAATAAATTAAATATTAAAACGGAAATATTTAAAATTATTGTATCTTAAATTAAAATTCTAATCATTCTGTATCAATTCAAACCAAATGGCGAAAGCGATCTTCACACTAATCACGGGCATAACGGCCGTCACTTCAGCTCAAGCCTACAAGAATGACACCAAAACGGTATTGTAATTTTCGCCGATAGTTGCTACTAAAACGGCTTAAACCTACGTGAAAATTACCACTACTCCAACGCAAATATCGACCACCTTACCGGCGCAAATCCCGGCAATTACATCAAAGTTACAATCCGCAAAAACAATCATTATACCAACGTAAGTATCGGCGTTAGAGCTTAATATATCGGTAGAAATCTGGAATTTTATGCAATAGAGACGATTACCCCAAGCAACGCAACCATGTTGTTTCAATGTGGTGTCAACGTTAAATACCAACATGCACAATGTTGTTTCAACGTGGAACTGCAACGTTGTTTTCAAGCGGAAGTGTTCACTTAAAGGAGCGTGGATTCAATGTTGAGTGCCAACGTTGTTTCTACGTAGATATATCACACTGCTTCCACATGCTAGCTTTTGCCCACGTGGTTTCAATGTTGAATGTCAATATTGGTTCAACGTGGATTTGTCACATTGTTTCCACATGAGAGTGTTCATTTTTGCCCATGTGGTTTCCACGTTGAATGTCAATGTTGTTTCAACATGGATGCATCCCATTGTTACCACATGATAGTGTTCACTTTTACCAATGTTGTTTAAACATGAATCTTCCACATGAGTGTTCAATATTGAATCTTGCCAATGTTGTTTCAAGACACACATCCCATAATGCTGTTTTACAGCACTATAGTTCTTGAGCCCAAGAACTAGTGCTGTAGAACAGTTTTTCTGGAAAGTATGTCTTGAAACAACATTGGCAAGATTCAATATTGAACACTCATGTGGAAGATTCATATTTAAACAACATTGGTAAAAGTGAACACTATCATGTGGTAACAATGTGGAACACCCATGTTAAAACAGTATTGCTCATATTTTTCATATTCACATACATATATTCATATTCACATTGCTTTTTCATATTGCTCGTATTTTTCGGAAGGAGTTATGAAATTAAAATTCAAAATACCATTTAAAGTTGCAATTTTAAGCAAAACAAATTGATTTTTGTATTTTAATAGATAACAGAAAAAATTTGGAAGCGAATGTATCCTGCCTACTTTCCTAAGCGCTTGTTTTGACACATTTTTTTCACATGAATGTGTTTAGTTTTATTAACACTGTAAAGTTTAAGAGTATATGCATTATAGAAACTCTCATTTAATGAAAAGAAAAAGTTAAAACTATAATATTTTCCAAGTATTGGCTTTATGAGTTTCCAACTACTGTTACACTATGCACTACGTATCATCTTTTGGTAAGTAGAATATCATTTTGTGAAAAATTAAACTTTCCTTTTATATGCAGAGGATTATTCTGTACAAAAATTTAATTTTGCTCCAATGAACCACAATTAAAATTACTTATAATATCTGCTACTTAATTATCTCTGAACTAATCAAATTTGAATAAAAATTATATATATATATATTTTTTAACTGTAAAAATAAATCATTACATAATGTTCAAAATAATTTTATTTAAAAAAATAGCACGCATAACATTAAAACAAATGTTAATAAAACAAATATTAATAATTACATGTAACAGTAACAGACATGGTCCTAACACAATTACATAGGTACAATACCTTTCAAACTGTTTTTAAGTTCACACTTTAAACCAGCAAATAGAAAATTATAAGATGATTAAATATATATGTGCTAATTTTTAATGACGTATCCCATTCAGAGCAACAGTAGGATCTTAACTTCAAGACCCCATTTAATGACAGTAAAATAAGAAAGGAGATACAAAACAATTATTTAAGTTTATGAACCATATGTTATAATCCATGTTTACAATGTTACCATATGTTATAATCCATGTGAACCATATGTTATAATCCATGTTACATGTAATCAATATCATTCCCAAAAATATTCCACATCTCTGTCACAATCAGCAGCCTTAATGTCACTCCACGAGCTTCTTTCACCTTCTCATTGGTTGTTTTCATAATCTCTAAAATAAAATTACCTTTATTTAATACAATAAACCATTCAAACATATATTTATATAGATATAACTGTTTTCCAATTTTTAAAAGTAGACACCATGCCAAAAATAATAATAAAGAAATACGACGTGTAAAAATGCTCAAATCCAACTCTGCTACTTAAATCGCCAACCAAATTCAAAGATTGAATATATTAATCAAAATAATATCCCTTTTTTATGACTTAAAAAAAATCCCTCTCGCATTGAAAGCGATCCCCTTGTTTTGGATGCTTTTAAGTCAATGCCAGTATGCAGAAGCACCCTTCATATTATGGTTTGCACATTGGACTAACCAAAGATCACACGACCATTTAAGGCAATAACAGACTTATTTCAGAATATCATGCAATGACGATACACAATATAGTTTAATCAAAAGTAGATTATGTAAAAAAAATTCGAAGGCAGATGCAGAATACCAATGTTGCCTACTCCCACCCAGTATTTGAAAACTAAAATGAAG
This sequence comes from Linyphia triangularis, assembly GCA_963978545.1. Lineage (NCBI taxonomy): Eukaryota > Metazoa > Arthropoda > Arachnida > Araneae > Linyphiidae > Linyphia > Linyphia triangularis. The sequence goes on along the minus strand of OZ021723.1, from coordinate 18,428,082 downwards.
AGTAGAAAAATTTACAGGAAAAACATATAATATAGGTTTTTAATGAATGCTATATTTCAATAGGAAACCAATTATAATTTTAATTTTTGAAAATTCTAGATTGAAACAACTTAGTTGCAACTCTTCGGTATACTTTTAGAAAAACTTACTGTATCATACAAATTTTGGTTTAAATTCAAAAACACTCTTTACTACTTTGAGGATAAATTAAATGATCTGCTGCAACCAAGTTGAAGCCATGCTTTCTATTGGTTTCCAGTTCAAAGTTAGGAACCCTTTTTTCATTACATAGTTGCCTGGAGGTTAAAATAGTCAATTAGGATATTTGGTACTTACGTATTAACGCCACCGCAGCTACAGATTTGGCGGTTTTTAATTACTTACAAGGAATTACAGTTTTATACTTACAAGGAATCCAAAAGATAACTGCATGCGAACAACAAGATTGCTCTTTATTGGCGGCACTTAAAAACCATCAAATCTGTAGCTGCGGTGGCATTAATACGTAAGTACCGATATTTTTCTTACCAAAAAAAGTTTTCTGGGGGCTAAAATAGTCACTTTAGTAAACGCCACTAGCAGCCTTGTTATAATAATACTGCCATAATTCAGACATCTTCACAACAGCAAAACTAATTTAAAAAGAATAAAGACATTATACACTTAATATATAAATTATAGAGGACTATCAAAAGAACTATCAGTGTCATTTAACATGGAAGCCACAAAATTAAGGAAAAAAAGTTCCCTGACAGATTTCTAAAAATTTCCCAGATATGTCGACACACTGATTGAATAGTGCTAAAGAGATAATATGCCAATTTTTTAAAAAATAGCTTTGGTGGTAATTAAATTTTAAATTATTCTGTAACATTAAACTTCTAATGATTACCACAGCAAATCTTCAGGAAAATGGCTCCAAAATAGGGATGATGGGAAAACATGCCCTAAACAATAACAGTAAATTCCCCTGATTTTTGTGAAAATTAAAAAAATTCCCTGATTTTCTCCAGAATCAGAAAGTTTCTTGTTTTCCAGGTTCTGTGGCCACACTGTTTAAGTACAGCAGCTCTAACAAAGGTGAAATAAGCAAGTCCACTGAACATTGGAAAAAAAAAAATTCCCATCTTAATACAATAAATAAATTTATTCTAAAAAGTATTCCCAAATCTAACTTTGGTACAGTCAAACCCTGTTAACTTGAAATCAGTTAACCTGAACTCCTGTTTAACGCAAAGTAAAAGCAGTTCTCTGTACTTAAAACCTAACGTTAATTTATTCGATTAACACGAACAATTTCAGAGACCCCATCGACTTCGCGTTAATGGGGTTTGACTGCGGAGTTGGAACCCCCCCCCCAAAAAAAGGTGGTTTTTTTTTGTGTTTATACTGGCTTTTTTAAAAAAAATCCTTTTCTTGTTAAATGTATACATATTTATAAATAAAATTTGACATTAACTAGAATAATTAGTGTTCAAATAACAAATAATATTCCTTCTGAAAATAATTTAAACTAATTAAATAAACAATTGCTACTTATGTGGACAATCAAATCATATTAAATTTTAATATTATATTTAGAGATATGTTTTTTTAAATTCAATGGAAACAATATAATACAATAGTAATTGTTTACTCCTTCTACATGGAATATTGCTCTTAGATTCATCAGTAATGGTGATAAGTTGTACAAAATTATATTTTTAAGGTTTAGAAATAAGTTATTTAAGCACAAAACCTCTATTTCACAAATAAATTTAAAATGCAGCATATAATTAAATTTTAATTAATAATTTTGAATAATTATGAAACAGTAATAAAATGCTTAAATTAATATAAAAAGTTATTTTTGATACTTATAAAAACTTCTATAGTTTTTCATTATAAGATTTATTTAAAAAAAAGTTATTTACAACAACAAATAATTTAAAAAAATCTAATTATAAATAAACAAATAAAAATACAATTTTAAATTAGTCTTTAAAAAAAGAAAAAAAAAAACTATTTGGTTTAAACCATGCCAACCCTGTTTGACTGTATAACAAAAAGGGAGATCTAAAAAAAAATTTACAAAATATTTTTTGCAAAAGAACGGAATTACACTTTCTAATTTTAGTTTTTTAGAAAGTTCTTAAGCATTTGACAAGTTTACCAGGTATAGATGTAGTATGGGACATTTCTTTGGCTTTTTTTCACCCGGATAAATGCTGTTTCTGGCAACAGGTTTTATTTTAGTTACTGTGTTTTTAATTTTTGTAAATTTTTAAATAGCTAAATATCCTAACTTGTACTACATCTGTTCCATTTATCAAATTACCTGAAAAGGATAGTATTCAGTTGTTAAGAGCCAGCGATCAGATTCCAGACACTACCCGTTCTGCATTCTACAGTGTTGTACATGGCAGCAGTAATCTGAAAATATGATAACTATTATAAAATGTATCATCGTTATGTACATGTATATATTTACACCGATGACGTCTTTTTAAAACCTTATTTTGAAATATTGATTTGATTACCAGGTGGGATAAGGAGAAATTAACAATTTGTTATCCATCACTGCTGGAAAAAGAAAATTAACGAAAGAAATTTATTTTTTGCGCACAAAACATTGGTTCATTTCACAGCTATATTTTTAAACAAACACCTAATTTTACATTAATTAAAACAACATATTACACAGGGTGGCCACAAAATTCAGGAAAAAAAAGTTTCCAGATAATTCCTTGATATATTTTTTAAAAATTCCCCGATATATTTAAAAAAATTCCCTGATTTTAAGGCAAATCTTCTTCAAATTTCCAGATGCGTGATCGAATTTAAAAATCAAAATCATTTGAGCCGTTTTATAGCAATTACCGAAAAACAGGATTTTTTTCAATGGCAGCAACCTTTTGCGCATACACAATTTTGACGAAATCCTTAATGGTATGTCTCTGTGCCACCACCAACCCGCACACCGAATTTTAACATCGTAAGTCAATTTGTTCGGGAGTTATGCTGACCACGTAAACACAGACAGACATTTTTTCAAGATCAGTTTTTTGAAATCCGGCTGTTCCAAAATGTGGAGAAATGCAAAAAAAAAAAATAACATTTATTTCTTTACCGAATGCTATACTTTCATTACCCTATGTATACATAGGGTAATGAACTAATTCAGTTAAAAAAACCTCCTCCACCGTTATATTATAAATGGTCAGCAGGGCCAGGAAAATTAATTATTCTGTAACATTAAACTACTAACGATTACCACCACGGGACACCACAATTCTCCGGGTAAATGGCGCCAAAATACGGATATACAAAATATTAAAGAAATGTCCTGTACTACATCTGTATTCCACCTGAAATAAATTCCTGGACCTGCTGACCATTTATAATATTACGGTGGAGGTTTTTTTCAACTGAATTAGTTCATTTAATTACCATAAAAATTCTTTCAACAAGTATAGAAATAATATTTATACAGCATGTTTAGTTCTCAGTGATCAATCGTTTTAGAAAAACATACTTTTACAAGACAGCCCATTCAGTTTTATAGCTCATACAAACACGTGAAATATAACCTTAGGTTTATTTATGTCGCACGTGTATCCCAAAAATCAACAAACCTCACTGATAAGAACATCATTCATTATCTAATTTCATTTATAAATAGAAATACATCTAATTTAGAAAACCGGCAAATAATAGAGTACAAATTAATAATGTAATGAAAACTTACCAGAAAAGGCATAAATCCATTTGTCAACAGACAACGTAAAGTTTCAAATCAACTTCAAAAGTGACGCCAGCAGCTAGATACGTCATCACTGAAAGGTAAAAGCGTATTGCGCATGCGTCGGATGATGGAAATCGTGGATCAGTGGTGAATTTGTTGAAGTATCACATTGATGCAATATTATAAAACCACATTCAGTAAACGGATTTTTTTTTTTGCTTTCATAAATTGCTTTTACCAAAGTTTTCAATTAATATGATTCTTGGACAGGATTAGGGTTTTCCAAAAACCAAAGAAGACACTTATTTCATGTCTGGTTGAAATATCACATTGAAACAACATCGTGATATCACTTTAGAAAAGTGAAGAAAATGAAATTCTGACTTTATTTTTACTACATAATTTAAACCCCTTAAAAATATACGAAATAAATTGATTTCTGCTAATATCTGCTATAAAATATCAGTTCCTTAAAAAATGCATTGGAATTGCATATTGATACAATGTGGTTACAATAATGTGCATTTCTCACTTTCAACGTATCCACCAAAAAACCACATAGAAACAACGTGAGTGTGTTGCTTGGGACACTATCGACATAACACTCAACAAAGTTGACTATCTTAACCACTTAAATCTCGGAGATGGGGACAGTTATTGAGGCGCAAACCTTCTAAATAGTAGTTATTATATCGGCGTAACACTCGCCGAAAAGGAACATCGTAGCGGCGTAAATATAGGCGATATCTCCCGCCTTAGTAGCGTGATTCTCGGCAACAGCGGTCCTTACATCAGCGTAACTTTTAGCGAAGCTAACTACCACACACCAACGTGCGAAAGCACATAGAACATAGAACTCATTATGTTTCTATACAATCTCCTTAAATTCAAGCATGGAGAGCATCACGATTCCGATTCCTTTGTCATGAAATGAAGTATCGCGCATGTGCGTTGACTCAAATCACAAAACATAGAAATCGGACTAAAAAAAAAAAAAAAATTTTTTTTTTTTTTTTTTTTTTTTTTTTTTTTAAAGTCAGATTTGTAAAATAATCTGCAGGCTGCTGGAAAATCTGCGACGTCCGTCTCCCGTCTCGCATTTTCTGCTACCGGGCATGTGATAAATGTAGTTGAAGTTTTAATTCCAAGAGGAAAGCCAAAATTGATTGACCATGCCATTCCTACAGAATATCTTCAACTCCCCAGCTACTACACAAAGAAATTACCAGAAAAACGAAATCCGAAATGCCAGGAGCCTGACACCAAGAAGACCAGAATCGATGAAAGCAATGTTATATTTGATGAAAAAAATTGCCTTTTCTATTACCCAAAATTTGTTCTGCTAATATTGGACAAAAATTACATTTCAAAACCAAATAAATGTTTACGCTTTTGCGCTATGGGCATATATTGATACAAATGGACCTGTTGATTTAATTTTATAACCCGAGATACATGTTATTGTAAAAATTTATGTGTGTGCGTGAAAAATTCCTAATAAACTAACAAGATTCTTCCTTTCGAATTAAAATCTGGTGGTAAAGTTTCATATGAAATTTTAATTTCTTAATTTATTTGTTTTTTATTTAGTTTTAAATAGATAGTATGCTACTTTTTTTTGTATAAAAATAAGTTTGGTTCGATTAACTATTGAACTGCAAAATGGAGTATTGAATTCATGTGTGTGTGAAAAATTCACAATGAAGAAAAAGGATTCTTCCTTTCTAATTAAACCAAGTAAAAAAGTTCCATGTGAAATTTCAATACTTTTATTTACTTGTTAGATAGTATACCATTTTTTTAATTGAATTCATGTGTGTGCGTGTTTGAAAAAATTCACAATAAGGAAGATTAGATTCTTCCGTTCTAATTAAAATCAAATGAGAAAATGTCTTATGAAATTTCAATACTTTCTTGTATTTTATTTCTCTTTTATTTTGTTTTAATTAGATGGTATGCTACTTTTTTTTTATATATAAAAATTTAATAGAGAGAGAGTTTGGTTAGATTAATTGCACAATGGAGTATTTAAATTTATTTGTGTGTGTGAAAAATTCCCAATAAATATTGAAGATTATTTCTCAGAAGATTATTAAAATCAGCTGGGAAGGATAAGTTAGGTTAGATTTACTATTGAACTGCAAAATGGAGTATTGAATTCATGTGTGTTTGTGAAAAATTCACAATAAAGAAAGAAGATTCTTCCTTTCTTATTAAAATCAGGTGCGAAGTTCCATATGAAATGTTAATACTTTTATTTACTTAGATATAGTATGCAATTTTTTTAATTGAATTCATGTGTGTGTGAAAAATTCACAATAAAGAAGATTAGATTTTTCCTTTCTGATTAAAATCAGATGAGAAAATTCCTCATGAAATTTCAATACTTTATTGTATTTTATTTACTTTTTATTAGATGGTATGCTACTTTTTTTATATAAAAATTTAATATAGAGTTAGTATTTAAGTGGATGGAGTATTCGAATTTATGGGTATGTGTGAAAATTTCACAATAAATGAAGAAGATTTGTCCTTTCTAATTAAAATCATCTGGGAAGGATAAGCTTGATTAGATTAACTATAGAACTGCAGAATGCAATTTTTTAGCGAAGGAAATCGGGACCTCGTAATTGTGTACCACACGGACAAATTTGAAATGATTCCTTCTGCAATTTATTATTGCATAAATTTATCATCTTTTGCCTTTGATAACGGCTTTAATTTAATTAAGAAAAAGATAAGTCCAAAAAAGCTTAAATATACACCCTAGAAATATTCTGTAAGTAGTTCAATGCGTTAATTTAATTCTGATGGCCGATTTCTTCCCTCAATGATTTCTTCTGCTTTCGTTGCATCTCTGCTCTTCCACGCATCGGAAGCGATTACAGCGCCACGGTGCGGATTTCTTCAGCTCCGCGGAAGAATCACTATCATAGGAACGGCACACTACCTCTTCTAGCCACTATAGTAGAGCTCTGAAATTTTCAAAATAAGAAGTTTTGGCTTTCTAATTTTATGTATGTCAAACAGAATGTTAAAATTTTAACTAGTTCTTTTTTAATTAATTTATTTTTTACAAAGCGACTTCAAATAGAGATACAGCTCTGAAATTTTCAACATAAGTAGTTATAGCCTTCTAATTGGACTTTTGAAAAACAGAATGTTAAAATTTTTATTAGTTATTTTTTAATTAATTCTCTTAATTAATTAATACATTTTTTTTACAAAACGACTTCTAATAGGGCTACAGTTCTGAAATTTTCAACATAAGTAGTTTTGGTCTTCTAATTGGTCTTTTAAAAATCAGAATTTTAAATTTTTATTTAGTTCTTTTTTAATTAATTTTTATAATTAATTAATAAATATTATACAAAACGATTTATAATAGGGCTACAGCTCTGAAATTTTCAACATAAGTAGTTTTAGCCTTCTAATTGGACTTTTGAAAAAGAGAATTTTAAATTTTTATTTAGTTCTTTTTTTATTAATTAATAAATATTTTACAAAATGATTTCTAATAGGGCTACAGCTCTGAAAATTTAACCAAAAGTAGTTTTAACCTTTCAATTGGACTTTTGAAAAACAGAATTTAAAATTTTATTTAGTTCTTTTTTAATTAATTTTTTTAATTAATTAATATTTTACAAAACGATTTCTAATAGGGCCACAGTTCTGAAAATTTCAACAAAAGTAGTTTTAATCTTTTAATTGAACTTTAAAAAAATAGAAGTTTAAATTTTTATTTAGTTACTTTTTAATTAATTTTTTAATTAATTAATATATATTTTACAAAATGATGTTTTAATAGGGCTACAGAGCTGAAATTTTCAACATAATTAGTATTAGCCTTTTAATTGGACTTTTGAAAAACAGAATATTAAATTTTTCTTTCTTTCTTTTTTAATTAATTTTTTTAATTAATTAACAAATATTTTACAAAGCTGAAATTTTCAACACAAATAGTTTTGGCCTTCAATTTGGACTTATGACAAAAAGAACGTTAAAATTTTAATTTGTTTTTTTAATGAATTTTTAATTAATATTTTCACAAAAAGGGACTTTTAATAGGCCTATAGCTCTGAAGGTTTCAACATAAGTTGTTTTGACCTTTTAATTTTGCTTTTAACAAACATCACGTGTTAAAACATTCACAAAGGGGTGTTGTATTATAGTTATTAACGGGGAATTTTTTTTATTGTTTCTCGACAAGTGAGGGGCTTCTAATATTAAGGCTTTACGTAGCAATTAGTTTATAGTGTGTGAAGCGACCTTATGCTTACGCAGCAATGAACCTTTCATCGAGCAAAGCGAGCTCATGATTGCATAACAATGAACCTTTCAAAGAGTTAAGTAAACCTGTGCTTATGTGTCAATGACTTTTTCAGCGAGCGAAGTGAGCTCGATTTTGCGTTGCGATGAACCTTCCAGCGAGCGAAGTTCCAAAAATTGGGGCCTATACACCAATGATGGATTTCCGCAACGCAGGGCATCACAGATGGCTAAAATATTTCACATGGCAAAATTTCGTGGCGAAGCACGGGCATTCAGCTAGTTTTTCATAAAGCAGAGACATATTGGCATTGTGAGCTATTCCTTTTCGTGAGAAGCAGATTTATACTGAATACGTGAATACATATCTTTTTAATTACTAGCAATGGAGAAGTTGCGTATTTTTTTAAAATGGTAAAAAGCAATAAGTTTTAATAAAGAAAGCAAAACTGATTCTGAATATGTAAGTTATAATGCGGGTAAAAATTTATTTAATTAAATATCAAAAGAAGAAAAATCGTAAAAACAGTGGAATCGTGACGTAACTGCAAAACCTCATTGGCTGGTTAGATTTGACGTCACAATCCGATGATAAATTTTCTCCTTCATTTGTTTACCTACGACGACCTACTATCACCACCTTCCTGCTACGTTTTTCTTTTTAGTATTATAATTATACCCAAACCGTTTGCGTAATTTATTCTTATAGAAATCAATGCCTATTTATTTATAAAAGAGCAATCCGATAACCCGTCGAAAATAGATTCGCTAGCCATGTTTCACTTCTTTGGAACAAAAATCACAATTTCATTGGAGCTGAAATTTGTGGTGTAAAATCTGAAAGGTATGTACCCATTTTACAAACAGTTTTTCATTTGTCTTTAACTTGATTAAATATGACTTATTTTTATTGTAAGTTTTTATTTTCAATTATCATTCCATCCAGTTAAACTGCAAAATATTGCAGTCGCCATTTTTTTTTACAATATTTTAGGAGCACAAAATTTTACATACAACGAAAGATATATTTACCAAGAAACTGTATATTCAATTAAAATTCCCGTTCAAGAATCTTCATTTTGTTCTTGTACAAGTCATTCTTATACAAGTTAATTTGATTCTTGTACAAGAACCAAATGACTTTTTCCTTGTTCATAAATTTTTTGGTGCTATTTCGAAAATTCCGTTTTTCAACATCTCTTCACTCCTAAGAAAGTTATACAAACACTAGCTTTCCATAGTACAGTTGTATCCGGTATTATTTTTAAAATCAAATTTTCAAAACTTCAACTTAACTAGACATCACTTAGACGGTAGATCGTGACAGTGCTCATAGGTATTTAATCCATTTTGGCGGCGTGAAAGTATAATGTTCGCCAAACCACAACCCTATAGAGAACAAAAGGCTATAAGGTTTGGCGAGAATTATGTCTTCACTCCGCCAAAATGGATTAAATACCTATGAGCACTGTCACGATCTACCGTCTAAGTGATGTCTAGTTAAGTTGAAGTTGAGTACGCTGATCCAATTTTCTTTGACCTACTTTTTTAAAGAATAATTTTAATTCAGTAAGAAACAGTCGGGCGTATTTATTCATTTATTTCATGCCCTGCTATATACCTGTAGATGTATTTTTATTTTGCATTCGTCTACATATCAAGATCACAAGCATAGGCAATGCTTTAGTTTCTGGTCATGTAAATATAGCTTCTGCCAGTACGTAGTTAATATAATATTTATATTTTATTCAGGTGATAATAATACCAAAAAAGGATTATTTTTCGAAATTCCTTTGCAATTTTCATAAAGCTTGTAAAAATTTTATATAACAAAAATAACTATACGTTATGGTGAATAGGAACAGCGGGGTGAATCGGAACGGAACTTCATTAAATTACAAAGAAACTATTATTTTACATAAAGCAGTTTTATTAATTACAAATATTTTTTATTTGGCTAGCATGTTTGGAGTCTTGGAACATATGTTTTGTAGGTTTTCAACTCTGTCCTTTTTTAAAAAAAAAAAAAAATCTGAAACAGCGTGCATACAATCCAATGAGTTTAAACCTCTCTAAAACTTATCCCGTAATTACTAACATGTACCTGTTATAGGCTTAACTAATATATTTTTAGATAAGTATAAATATCCACAACAGCATGCCATTCTTAATTTAACTTGGTTTTAAAAACTTTTTATTTCACGAATTTTTATGCTTTGCGTCGTCTCGATTTTGAGATTTGAGGCGTGAATCGGAACACTTGGAAAGTGATATTAAAAAGCTTTTTTTGGCAAGATTACGTTCCACACAAGATTCAACGACTGAAGAAGAGTCTAATTACTCCCTTCAAGATAGTAATCAAGATTGCAGGCTTGAATAAATGTTAAAAGAGGAGCCTAGTTTCCGCATGGCAGAAAACCCGATTGTTCCAGTGGTTTTTTCTCTAAATGACTTTGTTACCTTTAAGTTATATAGAAAAATGTATGAAGAATCTATGTGAGCAAAGTTTTACACCCACAAGATTATTGCTATATAAGTGTGTTTTACAAAAAGCTCCCATGAATGAAGAGATTTTCTAAAACAAATGAGGATGCTTTTTTCCTTTCTTAAGATATTTTAAAGAATTTGCAGTCATACCGTAAAATGGGTTGAATCGGAACACTTTTCAACTTTTAAGGTAATAATCGGTTGTAATAAGATCGTTAAGGAACATATTTTTGACTAAGAAACTTGGGTCTTACCTTCTTCTTTGAGAATCAACCCAAAAAATTTTGTAAAAACTAGGACTTTAATTTATTTTGAATTTTTTCATGGTGTTCCGATTCACCCCGCAGAAAGGGGTGAATCGGAACACTCGTTACAATTTATGACTGATCTTATTTAAATGTTTACAGGGTGACAAAAAGCAAATAATAATGCATTGTGGTGAATAGGAACACAAAATTATCATAAAAAAAATCATTTAATATGACGGATAAAATTTGTGTTTGTCAATTATTGTCAAAACAAATCATATGTTTGAAAGCGCATCAACTTTTATATAACTCTCCTATAACTCATCCAAATAGTCTTTAAAATTAAAAATACTTTTTAATCTACTTTATGTTTGCGTGTCGTATGACTGCAAATTCTTTTTAAAATATCTTGAGAAAGGAGAAAAGCATCCTCATTTGTTTCAGAAAATCTCTTCGTTCATAAGCTTTTCGTAAATCACACTTATATAGCAATAATCTTGTGGGTGTAAAACTTTACTCACATAGAGTCTTCATACATTTTTCCATATAACTTAAAGATAACGAAGTCATTTAGAGAAAAACCACTGGAACAATCGGATTTTCTGCCATGCGGAAACTAGGCTCCTCTTCTGACATTTATTCAAGCCTGCAATCTTGATTACTGACTTGAAGGGAGTAATCAGACTCTTCTTCAGCCGTTGAATCTTGTGTGGAACATAATCTTGCCAAAAACAGCCCTTTAATATCACTTTTCAAGTGTTCCGATTCACCCCGCAAATCTCAAAATCGAGACGAGGCAAAACAAAAATTCGTAAAATAAAAAGTTTTTAAAACCAAGTTAAATTAAGTATGGCATGCTGTTGGGGATGTTTATACTTATCTAAAAATATATTAGTTAAGTCTATAACTGGTACATGTTATTAATTACGGGATAAGTTTTGGAGAGGTTAAAACTCATTGGACTGTAGGCAGGCTGTTTCAGAATTTTTTTTTAAAAAAAGAACAGTGTTGAAAACCCCACAAAACATGTTCCAAGATTAAAAATATGCTAACCAAATGAAAAATATATATATAATTAATAAAACTGCTTTATTTGTGTAAAATAATAATTTCTTTGTAATTTCATGAAGTTTCGTTCCGATTCACCACGCTGTTCCTATTCACCCTATTTTACGGTACGGCATGCAAACATAAAATAGATTAAAAAATATTATTAATTTTAAAGACTAATTTAGATGAGTTAGGAGAAGAGTTGATACACTTTCAAACATATGATTTGTTTTTACAATAATTGCCAAAAACAAATTTTATCCGTCTTATTAAATGGTTTTTTATGATAATTTTGTGTTTCAATTCATCACAATACATTATTACTTGTTTATTGTCACCCTGTGAGTGTTCCGAATCATCCCTTTCTGCGGGGTGAATCGAAACACCATGAAAAAATTCAAAATAAATTAAAGTCCTAGTTTTTTCAACATTTTTTGGGTTGATCCTCAAAGAAGAAGGCGAGACCCAAGTTTCAATGCCAAAAATATGTTCGTAAACGATCTTATTACACCCGATTTTTACTTTGAAAGTTGAAAAGTGTTCCGATTCACCCCATTTTACGGTATATCATAGAATTTCAAATTAATTTGATCATTATATAAAAACAAGAGTAATAGGTGTTCTATTATCACATCAAAATGATCTTCACAAACATATCGAGAACTTTTGCAGAAACATTGTCTCGTTTCATGACTTTACACCACTTCTTGCGGATATCTGCCGTATTTAGCAACACTGATAAATAATTTAGCAGCGTTGAAAATTGAAGAATTCTTACGATTCGGGACGAGGCAATATTTGTACCCTGAATTTGAGAACATAATTTTAAATCGATTAAAAGTATACAAGATAAAAAAAAAAAAAACAAAAAAAAAAAAAAAAAAAAAAAAAAACGCGCTCGAATAAATTTACGATAGTTTCCAAGATCGCTCGAAGGAAAAGTCGGATTATGACGTAGGGGGACGTCACAGCTAAGCTAGTCTCGTTTTTGCCGCGCTTTTAAATGTGGGAAATTGAAACGGGATAACTCGAGAAATATTGAACGAATTTAAAAAAAATTTCTAGTTTTGGTTGTGTTTCGTCACTCTTAATAAAATAATTTTTTTTTTAAAAAAATGCTCAACTTGTCCATTCAACATTATAAAGCATTTCCGAAAACTAAAAAAAATTATAAATATATTTTTTTATCTTAATAAAATTACAATTGATGTTCGATTCTTTTTTTCCAAATAATAAAAAAAATGGAAATTTTCAACATTAAGTAAATCAAAGTCTTAAAAAGAAGTGAATATTTAGTGCCAACATGACAGTGCGACTAATAACTTTTCATAACGATGTTTAAACTATACCTCCAGATTTCCTGTTTTAGTCGTTAGCAATTGTGAGACGATTACGGATGACAATCGAAATGATTTATCTTATTTTATGATAGAGTCACTGTCTGTCGTAGTATTTGTTGCAGCCAATCTATCTTAATAAATCGTCCAAATATAATTCAGTTGAATTATTCCTGTGTTTATTTTTGATGAAAATCGTCTTGCTGAAAGTTTATTCGGACCACGTAGTGAAAGAACCCTTTTCTACTTAGTATATACATACCATTTTGGACTCATTATTATTAAGTAAAAAAAAAGTATGTACGTGAATCTTCATTTTTATTCCTCTATTCACCGCAGTTGTAGACATACCTTGGTTGGTTGTATTCAGATTATCTGGCGCCGTCAGCAACACGAGGGCTATAATGCGCCGAAACATTCGTCATTAGACAAGCCAACATACATTTACAAAAACCCATGCATAACACGGGACTCGAACCCGCAACCTCGCTGTCTAGAAGCTAGCACGCTAACCACTATACCGTTTGGTCGGCGTTGTAGACATACCATCCATATAAATAAACAACTGGATAGACTGCTTAACGCTGGGAAAATGAAGCCGTTGCCAGATGCCGTTGGTGGGATAAAAAATACGGATTACCAAGGATTGAAAATAAAATTTTGGGTTAAACAGTCTGTAGCAAAATTATTCGAACAATTGTACTACATCATTTCCGTTATTCAAAGAATATAAACAAGTTAAGTAAAATATCATTGGTTTAAATTATATCTTCACATGGATATTTTATTACGTCTCGTTTAAAATCATCTTTGATTCACCAAAATTATTTCGTACTAATATTGGGCATAATATTTATAATTCAACTACGATAAGTAGTTTATACCATTCTTGTGTAAATTTATTTAAGGCCTACAATTATAAAAATAATCAATTTTAGAATATACAGAGCTTTTAAAATATTTGTGTTAAAAATAACAAAAGAAAGACCTCTGCTCAAAATGTCGACTGAACTTAGCTTTTAGTGAGAATTTCAAAAGAAAAGTTTCGGAGGTCAATTATGTGTCCGACAAAAAAATACAATTTTTGCACCTGGAATTTGGGTATATTGTGCTCGATTGGTACAGCTAAACCAATACTTTTATAGACCACGCCTGTTTTTTTTATCGACAGCCATTGCTATAAAAGGAGTAGAACTCTGCAGACCACATACACTACCATCATGTCTTGCAATACAATTTGCCACATTGAATTCTTCTTTTACGGGGGCAAATTTCAGCCCGGTAAAATTTACTTCGCAAGTGTCCATGACAGCAACGACGTACTAACCGTTAAGGTAAGGGACGACTCCCTTACCTTATTCTCATATGCGGACATCGTAAGAAACCTAGAGCTACCGACCAATCCATTCATCCAAGGTTTAGAAACAGACTGCCTCAAGGAGATTGAAGTATCCAAGCTACCAGCGTACCTGACGGACCAACTCATGGGGGATCTGAATCCCCATGGCTGCCCGGCGAGATTAGGAACAATTGATACAGCCACGTATTTCTACTTAAAGCCAATTATTCCCGACTGCCTGATCTTACTGGGGGCCAATCTGTTGGAAGAACAGATTGGTCTCCTAACTGGAGAGCCCAATGGACTCATTATCTGCCAGGCTGCTGCAGATAAACTGCATCTCAAGCGGCAGTTTGGCGAAGAACCCTATTGGGATTAAATAATTTTTTGTAAGTAAATAAATATTAACTTTCATGTATTTTGTGAATATGTTGTGCATAGATATTTTTCTCTTAATCCGATTTTCTAACAAACCTTTTGTTGACCAAAACACATATTTTTTTATAACGTTTTATAAAATTATCTGGAATAATCTACAAAAATGTTTAAGAATTACTTATTATTTTTAAAAAATCTGAAATTTATACTAAGCATATTTTAATTAAAAATGGCCTCAGACAAGCTTCGGCATCATATATAATCTTCTGTTTAAGTATATTTTTAACGTGGTTAATATACAATCTGTGCAGTTTGATGATTGTAAAAAACGTTGAGGAGAATGTATTTCTAAAGTATATACAAATTGTGTATTCCATGTGGCCGCAATTCTCATCAAAACAATTATGTTCTGGTGAAAGATTGAATTTTCTAGTGATAAGTTTTTAAATTCCATAGGTTCAATAACAAAATGGATCTATCTCTTAAAAAACAATTGTAGACATTGAGTTGGTGTTTATATTATTTAATCAGAAAGAAATATTCCAAACTGAGTTGGTTTTTATATTATTTAATCAGAAAGAAATATTCCAAACTGAGTTGGTTTTTATATTATTTAATCAGAAAGAAATATTCCAAACTGAGTTGGTTTTTATATTATTTAATCAGAAAGAAATATTCCAAACTGAATTGGTTTTTATATTATTTAATCAGAAAGAAATATTCCAAACTGAGTTGGTACTCATATAATTATTCAGACCGTTTTTTAAAAAAATCGTTGAGGATAATATTTATTTCGTGTATTTAGAAAATTACACTTGAACTTTAAAATAAACAGACATTAAAGAAAGAATCTTTGGATCCTTGAAAATATAATTGACTATAGTCACGATCGAATCGTGACTTACCATTTCAATTAAGGTTTCGTAAAATGTAAGAAATTATCTGATTGAATTTTTTTTTTTTATCACGACTTCATCAAATGACATTCTGAAACTTAAACTTAGGTTGAATATATCGAATTTTCAAGTGATAATAGGTGATTAATTCAATAACAAAATGGATATATCTCTTAAAAAACAATTGTAGACTGAGTTGGTTTTTATATTATTTAATCAGATATAATAAGAAATATTCCAAACTGTCAGGTAAATATAATTATTCAGACCGTTTGTTTTTTTTAAAAAATCGTTGAGGATAATATTTATTTCGTGTATTTACACTTGAACGAACTTTAAAATAAACAGACATTAAAGAAAGAATCTTTGGATCCTTGACAATATAATTGACTGTAGTCACGATTCGATCGTGACTTACCTTTTCAATTAAATAAATACCACCTGCTTTCGTAAAATGTAAGAAATTATCTGACTGAATTTTTTTTATCAAGACATCACGACTTCATCAAACGACATTCTGATACTTAAACCAAAACTCGAACTAAAAGCACTACAGTTACTTTCGATATGCTTTGACGTAATAATTTCTCTACACAATGTCATTAGTTTAAGAAACATTGTATCAGAAAAATTAATATAAAAGGGGGGCAATAATGTTAAAAAAAAAAAAAATTATATTAAAATAAATTGTATAAATAACACCGAAAATATTTGTACTCATATGTAAAAAGAAAGCCAGTCTGCTAAAAAATGTCGACTGATTTGAATATCGAACTCGTTGAAAGCTTTTACGATACAACTAAATCGCAGCAATTATTTCATGAGTTGTTACAGTACAAATATGAAAAACTGCAAATGAACTTTAATGGGAAAAATTTCATCCCCAAAAGAAAAGTGTTGGGTTTTGGAGACATTGGTGTCAATTATGTTTTTTCTGCAACGTGTGTATTTTCCAAACCATTGACTTCTTCTTTATGGCAAATAAAATTAGATGTGGAAAACAAGACTAAACAAAAATACAATTTTGCACTTTTAAACTTTTACTTTAATGGAAATGCTAAAATTTCTGCTCATAAAGATAACGAAAAAGACTTGAATCCAGACTCTATCATCCCAACTTTAAGTCTTGGAGCTACAAGGATTATGAAATTTACCCGGCCCAAATTTATGTCCAGTAAAATCCCATTACCAAATGGATCGCTTCTGCTTATAAAACCACCGACTAACAAGTTCTGGAACCATTCTATTTCTGCCGAGCTAGCCGTGATACATCCAAGAATAAGTGTTACTTTTCGAAATATTGTAATAAAAAACAATACTTGAATTTACGCAAAGATGGTTAATTTCCATGTTATTGCGTAAACATTTTTAAGATGGTTTAAACAGTATATAATTTAATTTGAGGGTATATTATAAGAATTTGCTCGTTTTTTTATTGAGGTAACAGCAATAAATAAAAAGAGTTTATTACATACATAAAGTATTTTTTTTTACAAAACAAATATATTTTTAAACACAATCAATTTTACATTTATGATGAAAAAAGTGTCTAAACGTTGAAATAACTTTATATACAGAGCATGAATATCGGAAACATTTTGGACAATAGTGACTTGAATGTCTATGCAAAGTTCGTATTTCTATAGGCAAATTTCTTTGAAGTTCAATTTTTGCATAATGTCCTGTGACGTATAACGTGTCAATATGCATTTTTTTTACATAATAATAAACGGCATTATGCCAATCATTTGAACGAATAGACCGTGTTTTATAATGAGTAAATGTTGCTAAGGTGAATCGAATAGGTCCTCGCTTGAAGGGGCTGGATGGAAATTGAAATTCTAAAATTCCAATTACCGGTTTCATTAATCTTATTGGTGATGGTGAATTTTCACGGATTGGAGAATTTTCACGGCTTGGAGAATTTTCACATTTTGGAGAATTTTCATGTTTTGGTGACTTTAATGATATAAATGAATCACCAGCATCTAAAATTTCTTCAACTTTAGAAGCCATTATGATTTGATTATTTCTGCAAATGTCGCTAGAATATATAGGCGAATTCATATTTTTTTTTATTTTTTGAATGTTTGACGTCAATAGAAAAATGACCAATCAGCTCTTGTATAAAAAGTTCAGTCATGTCTCTAAACAAATCTTCGGATTGGATAAAACGGGAGCTCTTGAATTAGCCACACCTGCGGTGATTGGCTAAGTTTTAGTTTTACTTTATCGACAGTTCGCAAACGAAAGTTTCACTTCACGAATAAAGAAATTTGGATTGCACAACTAAAAATAAAAATAATTTTCTTTACATATGGAGTTTTATACTCTAATCTAACAAACATGGTTCAAATTTTTTTAATTGCACCGGCACAAGGAATGACAACGCTCGTTATTAATTAATGATTTTTACAAAGTTTGGCAACGCTTAAACTAGTGATTTTTACAAAGTTTAGCTTTTGACAACACTAGTTTTCGTTATAAAGCTTGGCGTCCACTGAGCAGAGCGGAATTGATTAGAGCCAATTACAAAACTGGCAGTTTTGTAATTGGCTCTAATCAATTCCGCTCTGCTCAGTGGACGCCAAGCTTTATATAGTGATTTTACAAAGTTTAGTTTTTGGCAACACTTTTTTCATTATTCATGATTTTTACAAAGTTTAGATTTTAAAGAATGACAACACTTATTTCCGTTATTCATGATTTTACAAAGTTTAGTTTTTAAGAAATGACAACACTTTTTTTAGTTTTCGTTATAAAACTTGGTGTCCACTGAGCAGAGCGGATTTGGATTATATTAGAGCCAATTACAGCACAGTAGACAATTTTGTATTTGGTTCTAATCAATTCCGCTCTGCTCAGTGGACGCCAAGTTTTATATAGTGATTTTACAAAGTTTAGCTTTTAAGGAATGACAACACTTTTTTAGTTTTCGTTATTAATTAGTGATTTCACAAAGTTTGGCAACACTAGTTTTCGTTATAAAGCTTGGTGTCCACTGAGCAGAGCGGATTTGATTAGAGTCAATTACAAACCTGGCAACACAGTTTTGTAATTGGTTCTAATCAATTCCGCTCTGCTCAGTGGACGCCAAGTTTTATATAGTGATTTTACAAAGTTTAGCTTTTGGCAACAATTTTCTTTAGTTTTCTTTATTAATTAGTGATTTCACAAAGTGTAGTTTTGGCAACACTTTTTTTAGTTATAAAGCTTGGTGTCACTGAGCAGAGCGGAATTGATTAGATTAGAGCCAATTACAAAACTGTAGACAATTTTGTAATTGGTTCTAATCAATTCCGCTCTACTCAGTGGACACCAAGTTTTATGTAGTGATTTCACAAAGTTTAGTTTTGGCAACACTTTTTTTAGTTATAAAGCTTGGTGTCACTGAGCAGAGCGGATTTGAATTAGATTACAAAACTGTAGCACAGTAGACAATTTTGTAATTGGTTCTAATCAATTCCGCTCTACTCAGTGGACGCCAAGTTTTATATAGTGATTTTACAAAGTTTAGCTTTTGGCAACACTTTTTTAGTTTTCTTTATTAATTAGTGATTTCACAAAGTTTAGCAACACTTTTTTTAGTTATAAAGCTTGGTGTCCACTATCACTGAGAAGAGCGGATTTGATTAGAGCCAATTACAAAACTGTAGCACAGTAGACAGTTTTGTAATCAATTCCGCTCTGTTCAGTGGACGCCAAGTTTTATATAGTTATTTTACAAAGTTTAGTTTTTAAGGAATGGCAACACTTTTTTCATGATTTTTACAAAGTTTAGCTTTTAAGGAATGGCAACACTTTTCGTTATTAATTTGTGATTTTACAAAGTTTGGCAACACTTTTTTAGTTATAAAGCTTGGTGTCCACTATCACTGAGCAGAGCGGCTTTGGATTAGATTAGAAAACTGTAGCACAGTAGACAGTTTTGTAATCAATTCCGCTCTGCTCAGTGAACGCCAAGCTTTATTTTACAAAGTTTAGTTTTTAAGGAATGGCAACACTTTTTTCATTATTCATGATTTTTACAAAGTTTAGCTTTTAAGGAATGGCAACACTTTTCGTTATTAATTTGTGATTTTACAAAGTTTGGCAACACTTTTTTAGTTATAAAGCTTGGTGTCCACTATCACTGAGCAGAGCGGCATTGGATTAGATTAGAAAACTGTAGCACAGTAGACAGTTTTATAATCAATTCCGCTCTGCTCAGTGAACGCCAAGCTTTATTTTACAAAGTTTAGTTTTTAAGGAATGGCAACACTTTTTTCATTATTCATGATTTTTACAAAGTTTAGCTTTTAAGGAATGGCAACACTTTTCGTTATTAATTTGTGATTTTACAAAGTTTGGCAACACATTTTTAGTTATAAAGCTTGGTGTCCACTATCACTGAGCAGAGCGGATTTGGATTAGATTAGAAAACTGTAGCACAGTAGACAGTTTTGTAATCAATTCCGCTCTGCTCAGTGAACGCCAAGCTTTATTTTACAAAGTTTAGTTTATAAGGAATGGCAACACTTTTTTCATTATTCATGATTTTTACAAAGTTTAGCTTTTAAGGAATGGCAACACTTTTCGTTATTAATTTGTGATTTTACAAAGTTTGGCAACACATTTTTAGTTATAAAGCTTGATGTCCACTATCACTGAGCAGAGCAGATTTGGATTAGATTAGAAAACTGTAGCACAGTAAACAGTTTTGTAATCAATTCCGCTCTGCTCAGTGGACGCCAAGTTTTATATAGTGATTTTACAAAGTTTAGTTTTTAAGGAATGGCAACGCTTTTTCGTTATTAATATGTGATTTTACAAAGTTTAGTTTTTGGCACGCCAAGCTTTATATAGTGATTTTACAAAGTTTAGCTTTTAAGGAATGGCAACACTTTTTTAGTAATTAATTAGTGATTTCACAACGTTTAGATTTGGCAACACTAGTTTTCGTTATAAAGCTTGGTATCCACTGAGCAGAGCGGATTTGGATTAGATTAGAAAACTGTAGCACAGTAGACAGTTTTGTAATCAATTCCGCTCTGCTCAGTGAACGCCAAGCTTTATATAGTGATTTTACAAAGTTTAGCTTTTAAGGAATGGCAACACTTGTTTCATTATTCATGATTTCACAACGTTTAGATTTGGCAACACTAGTTTTCGTTATTAATATGTGATTTTACAAAGTTTAGCTTTTGGCAACACTTTTTTTAGTTATAAAGCTTGGTGTCCACTGAGCAGAGCGGATTTGATTAGAGTCAATTACAAATCTGGCAACACAGTTTTGTAATTGGTTCTAATCAATTCCGCTCTGCTCAGTGGACACCAAGTTTTATATAGTGATTTTACAAAGTTTAGCTTTTGGCAACACTTTTTTAGTTATAAAGCTTGGTGTCCACTATCACTGAGCAGAGCGGATTAGATTAGAAAACTGTAGCACAGTTTTTTAATTAATTCCGCTCTGCTCAGTGATAGTGGACGCCAAGTTTTATATAGTGATTTTACAAAGTTTAGCTTTTAAGGAATGGCAACACTTTTCGTTATTAATTTGTAATATTACAAAGTTTAGTTTTTAAGGAATGGCAACGCTTTTCATTATTAATATGTGATTTTACAAAGTTTAGTTTTTAAGGAATGGCAACGCTTTTTCGTTATTAATATGTGATTTTACAAAGTTTAGCAACACTTTTTTTAGTTATAAAGCTTGGTGTCACTGAGCAGAGCGGAATTGATTAGATTAGAGCCAACTGTAGACAATTTTGTAATTGGTTCTAATCAAATCCGCTCTACTGAGTGGTCACCAAGTTTTATATAGTGATTTTATAAAGTTTGGCAACGCTTTTTTAGTTTTCGTATGAAAAACAGGAAATTATTAAAATATTTTACCTGTTTAAAACATGCATTTACAAGTGATATGTAACTTAAAATCAGTATATTCAAAAATAATTTGCGTAATAATTGTTATATATAAATACAATACCATTAAATTTATAAATAACGATTCTTTCCTAAAATTCTTTTTTTAGATAACAATTCATAGAAAAAAAACTATAGTTGTCTTTAAAAATTTGCCTAAAGAAATAATTTTATTTCTTGTTAACAATTATACATAATTAAAATGATAATATAATTGAATTACGGTGTATTATTTTAAATCTTGGCTCCTAAATAAATTATTTTCATCTAGTTTAAAAAGGCTGATTCATTCTTCTGCAAAACAATCACGCGTGTATAATTTTCTTTTTGCAGTATTAGAAAATATACCATGAAGAACTTTTAACTAGATGTAATGAAAAATAATGCCTGTGCAAAACTCCATTTTATTTAAATTAAATAAACTGAAAAAAGAACTTGTATAAGATTTATCGTTGGGCCCAATGGCGTGGTGTGTAAGGTTTTCTTTTGCACTCGAAAGGTTCCTGGTTCGATTCCCGTTAACTTTTTTTTAGATTTCAATTTGGAATTTTTTTATTATGGGGATTCTTCATAAGAGTTTTCATATTCTTATGGAAATTATTAAAATATTTTACAAAATACCTGTTTAAAACATGCAAGTGATATGTAACTTAAAATCAGTAGATTCAAAAATAATTTGCGTAATAATTGTTATATATATATAAAATAGATAATAATACCATTAAATTTATAAATAACGATTATTTCCTAAAATTCTTTTTTTAGATAAAAATTCATAGAAAAAAACTATAATTGTCTTTAAAAATTTGCCTGTCAACAAATCTTCAAAGAAATAATTTTATTTCTTGTTATATGTTAACAATTATTTATTAACCATGTATAATAAAAATATAAAATTTGAAAAAATATAAAATTTGAAAACATATAAAATTTGAAAAAATATAAAATTATATGTGGGGGTTAGTGGTTCGGTTTTTTAAATGTCTAGGGGATTTATTTAGGGAAGCAAAAATGAAATAAAAGAGAAATAAACTTCCAAATCAGAAACAGAAAGTACAATTAAATTTATTGGACGAAACATCACAATCACTTTCAAACAAAACAAAGGGGGAAAAAGTATTAAATATTACTAGCCAAATGGCAGCACAAGTCGACGAAAACTAAGTGTTTAATTAGTACATTACCCAATTAGCGAAGTGAGTTGAGTGCACCCAAAATTGGCGGACAGAGTTCAGCGTGTTTGTTCCCGAATGGGATCCGGTGTGCTTCTGCTTAAAAAAATAAAATCGCGGAGTACGAATACTTATTCTTAATAACAAAAAAAAAAAAAAAAAAAAAGAAACATCGTCTTGCAGTACCATCTGTCTTTACAAGAGGAAATTGAAATGTACGGTAAACAATTGATATGGGATAATAAAAATCTTACAGATTCGGCCATCCTGTAGATCGATGACCTCATCGATGAAACACATGGAAATGGGCAAGACATGTGATAATACTTAAGTAAAAGAAAATATGAAACTAAGACAAAATGAAAACGTTTCGTTGACGATCACAATGTTCATTTGTAATTGTTCGAAAAGTTCAGGATCAAGTCTATTTGAAGATGGTAGGAACTACATCAATGGCTGGGTCCTGTGCTATGGCTGGAGTTGCATGGTAAATTGAAAATCAAACAATGACATATAAAATGAAGAATAATGACGTTGGGCAAAAGACAATTATGGCAATGTTTGCATATTATTTTTGAAGAGTGTTTATGTTAAATAATTTATTTAGTAGTATAAAATTTCATTAGATCAGCGGATGTAGAAGTTATGTTAGGCCCTTCCTGGTTACCTATTTTTTGTACGTCATACCTATCTTTGGGTTTAACTTTTGTAATTTTATAGGGTCCTAGGAATTTGGGTCTTAGTTTCAACCCAGAACCGAACTGCGTTCGCTGGATTGCCACCAAATCCCCTTCCCTATAGCTCGGAGCTTTCTTGCGTTTCTTGTTATAGGTCCGTTTGTTTTCGGCTTGAATCTTTTGGATGTTCCTCTTTGCTTCTTGTCGCAGTGAGTTCCTTTGCTCCTGAAGCTCATCTTCTATCTCTTCCATGAGTAGGTCTCGTATTTTCAAGTCGTCCTTATTCCTCATGGTAACACCTGTTAAGAGTTCAAAAGGTGTCCACTTGGTACTTCTATTAATCGTGCTGTTGAGTATTCGTTGTAGTTGGTCGACATATTTGTACCATTTTGTCGAGTCGTCTAACGATAACTTGGTTAGGACAGGTATTAGAGTGCGATGGATCCTTTCTACTTGACCGTTTCCTCGAGGTACTCCGGTAGCAATTTGCAAGTGTTGAATTCCATCTTCAGTGCAAAAATCAGTGAATGCTTTCGAAGTAAATGCTGATCCTCGATCTGTGAGTATTCTTTTGGGATTTCCGAAAGTTTTTTGTTGTAACCTTAGTTTGTCTATTAAATCTTCCGCTGAAGTACACTTCACCGGATACAGCCATGTGAATTTGGTAAATGCGTCAACAACAGTAAATATGTGCTGATATTTTTTGTTGGTAGAGGGCGTTGGACCAATAAAATCTACGTGATACGTACTTAAGGGAACGTCTTCTTTCGGAATTGGATTTAGAAATCCTTCTTTCTTTCCGCTCTTCTTGTTAGCTAAGATGCATGGGACGCAGTTGTTGATGACATTGCGGACTAAGACGTTTAAATTTGGAATGAAGAATTCCTGTTTTATGACATCTTCCGTCTTAGAGGTCCAAAAGTGTCCTTTCTCATGCGCGAGCTTGATTAATTCCGTCTGCATGTCCTTCGGTGCTACAATTAATTCGCGACCATTTAGGAATTTGTAGAGGATTCCGTTTCTTTCACAAAATTCTGACGACCCGTTGTTGTTAAGGACTGCCTTCAAAGTACTGATGTTTTCATCTTCTGCTTGAGCTTTGCGCAATCTAGCTGTGATTGTATCGCTCTCAATTATAAAGACTGGATTTCTGCTCAGAGCATCTACATGTTTCTTCCTCTCTCCAGGTCGATGCTCGATCTGATAGTCCAATTCTTCTAAGGATAATGCCCATCTAGCTATGCGAGTAACTAGATCTTTTTTATCCATAGTCTTCTGGAATGCCGAACAATCGGTGACTATTTTAAAATGGTTTCCCAGAAGATAGATGCGGAATTTCTTTAATGCGCTTACAATAGCTAGCACTTCAAGCTCGTAGCTGCTGTATTTCATTTCAGCTGGTGTTGTCTTCTTAGACATGTATTGGACTGGATGCATCTTTCCGTCGGTGGACTCTTGCAGTAGTACAGCTCCATAGCCGTGTAAACTGGCATCAGTGTGTAATTCTGTCCTCTGACCTTGCCGGAAGATACTCAAGACTGGACTTTCTGTAAGGAGTTTCTTGAGTTTTTCGAACGCTTCGACTTGAGGTAGATTGAGCGCAAATGGAGTTTCTTTCTTAGTCAGGTCGCTTAGTGGCTTTGCTATTTTAGAGTATTCTGGTATGAACTTGCGGAAATAGCCGGTGAGTCCGAGAAAGCTTTGTACTTGCTTCACGGTTGTGGGTACGGGAAATTTCTTTACTGCTTGCGTTTTAGCCAACGATGGTCGTATTGTACCTTTTTCCACTATGTGTCCTAGAAATTCTATTTTCCGTTGCGGGAATTGACATTTCTTCCATTTTATTTCCAAGCCGTATTTTGATCCAACTTCTAGTACTGACTGTAAGTTTCTTAGACCTTCTTCTTCATTCTTTGAGGGAATTACCAAATCATCCATATAGATTATTACGATGCCTTTTCTCATTAGATCTCGGAAGATGTTGTACACGTACCTTTGAAACACACTGGGACTGGTACTTAAGCCAAAGGGTACTTTGTTGAACTCAAATTGTCCATCGGGGATGATGAAAGAGGTTAGCTTGCGGCTCTCTTCATCTACTTCAACATGAAAAAATCCATTCTTGAGGTCGAGTGTAGTATATACTTGAGCATCTTGTAGCTTGTCTAGAACATCTTCTATCAGAGGTAAAGGAAATCGATCCTTGACTAATTTTCTATTCAATTTCCTATAATCCACACAGAGGCGGGTGGAACCGTCTTTTTTCTTCACTAGTACGATAGGACTGGCGTAGTCTGACGAGCTTGGTCTTATGATTCCTTGTTCTAGCCATTCGTCGATTTGCTGATTGACCTCTAACTTTTCTGAACTCGATAATCGTCTCGCAGGTTGGTAGACTGGAACGTCGTCTTTCAGGATGATTCGCATAGATACGTCTGTTGACAAAGTTTTGTCAGGCTTGTAAGTTGAGATAACTTGCTTCAATTCGTTCTGTATCCTGATGTCTCTTATGTGGGCCAACTCTATCTCTTCATTAGGACTTGTTTCGGAGATGTGCATGAACCAATCAGCTGGCTCATCTTTATGAAATTTCATACCATTCCTGGACGTTGTAAATGTAGCTTGATTCGTAACATCCATTCCGATAATTGCTTGGAAAGATAACTGTGATTGCGGCACTACATGCCATGTTAGAGAAAATTCTTCTCCGTCGGTGGTGAAACTCATTTCGAATGATCCTTTCGTTGTGACTTGGGAATTTCCTAAGCCTGAGAGCGTTCTTCTTTGTTTCGAAAGCTTGGATTCATCGATGATTTCTTTGGCTATGTCGTCTCGAACGAGACTGAGTGAACTGCCTGTGTCTACGAGTGCGGTGATGAGTTTGTTTCCCATAACGATTTCTTTAAATTTCAACTCTTCTGATGGGATGATTGTACATGTCGGTACAGAATTGCTCGGAGGATTGTTGGATTCTGCATCTTTTCGGCGCTTGTCGCAGTTAACGTAGAAGTGTCCTGGTTCTTTACAATAACTGCAGAGTGACTGTCTAGGCCTGACAGTGTCGGTATTTCGATTACTGTTGAAATGATTCTTTTCTGACCGGTTTGGTCCATATCGGCGATTATCAGCTCTTCGGGGAGGGCTTCCACGATTATTCGATGATCCGGCCTCGTATCGGTGACAGTCGGTTCTTCGGGAAGGGTTCCCATAATTTGACGATTTAGCCTCATATTTTCCTTTGGGCAAAGAGTCGAACTGCTTTGACTTTAACGTTCTGCGGACATCTTCGTATTTTTCGAACTTTTGGGCCAGCTCTCTGGGCGAGTTGATGAGTGTCCATTCATCTAGAAAATGTTCTTTGAATTCGTACGGAGCTCTTCTCTTGATCTGATCTGCTATGATGAGGGCACGAAGCTGGTCGTAAGTTTTCACTTCAAGACCTTCCACCCATCCATCGAAGTAGGTTTGCAATTCATGGAGAAAATCCAACCAAGTTCCTTCAGGAGATTTTTGGTGTGACACGAACATCTGGCGAAGTCTTTCTGGAGACAGTTTGAACCTTCGTAGCAGCAACTGCTTTACGTGATCATAGTCGTGAGACTTGTCGGGGGACTCCCGCGCAATTAAGTGTGCAACGTCGACTGGAAGTAGGCCTATGAGGTGCTGAACCCATTCTTCTTTAGGGATCGATGACAGCTCTGCATGCCTCTCGAACAGGATGAGGTTAAGATTCACATCTTCTTTCATATCGAACTTGTGAAAGGTATCACGTGAAGGTCTGCTTGGTACTTGGTTTGTTGTGACGTTTTTCGAAGATGAATCCTTCTGGTTTTGGATTCGTAATTTCTCGAGCTCGAACTCTGCTTCTCGTCTCCGTTCCTCGATGGCTTCTTGGCGTTTCCGTTCCTCGATGGCTTCTTGACGTTTCCGTTCCTCGTTGGCTTCTTGACGTTCCCGTTCCTCGATGGCTTCTTGACGTTTTCGCTCCTCGATGGCGATGGCCTCTTGACGCTCTTGCTCTTGCAACCTCTCCTCGGTGATGCTCTCAAGAAGTGCTTTTACTTCATCTTCGTCATACTTCTCATTTCCCAAGATTAAATCCTTGATGATCGGCTTGGTCATGGTAGCGGTTATCTTTATGCCTAATTCCGTGGCTAAGTTCAACAGATCCTCTTTTTTACTTCTTAGAAGAAAAGTCATGGTGATCTTTAAATTTGGTGGAAATCCAGTGAACTTTGTGATATTCGTAAAAATGAAATTAAAAAAAATAACGACTAAAAGGAAAAAGCTTCTAGATTTATGTTGTGTGCTTTTCCTCTTTTTAAAAAAAAATAATGAAGTATGCTGCTAAGAACAGTACGAAATTAACGAAGATACATTCTAAAAATGAAGAAATATATTTTTGAAGAAGTTAATCAACTCTCGGTCGATCAGATAATTCACAAAAAAATAAAGAGTACTATCGTAAGAAAAAGGTTTTAGAATTTCATGAACTTTTGCATGAGAACAAGTCTTCAGAAATTTTTACTGAAAAGGTTTATTTTTTTTTTTTCACTTGGACAAGAACACGATAAACACACCAACTTGTAATAATGTACTTACTTTGTATTGCATAATATTTTAAAACATAATACTGCATAAGTTATGCTTTGTATTGCATAAAATATTAATTGCATAAGAAATTATAACAGCAGCATTTGGAAAAGTATACTATGAATAAGGATGCGAATAATATATTAAGTATTCAAAATAAATTACTACCCAAAGTTATCCATCAAAATAATGTATATTGAATAATATTCTTTGTATTAATTCAGACAAAAAGAATAAAAAGGAATATAAAAACAATTTAAATGTAAGCTATTCTTAGAACAATAATGAAAATATAAATAAAAGACTGCAAC
The DNA here is from genome assembly GCA_963978545.1 of Linyphia triangularis. NCBI lineage: Eukaryota > Metazoa > Arthropoda > Arachnida > Araneae > Linyphiidae > Linyphia > Linyphia triangularis. Next base: position 18,399,697 of record OZ021723.1, on the reverse strand, counting down.
ATCAAATCCTTCAAGGTATCACTTCCGGTTATAGATTAGACTTTTTTTTTTTTAATTCTTTCTCTTTATTTGTGTTGCGAAGAGTTTACCCAAGCAAGAGGTTTTCTAAAAAAGTAAATAAAAAAAAAACCTAGTATGCAATTCTTAGAAAAAGAAAGTATCAATGATTCAGAACTTATCTGAAGGAATAAAATGCTGGCTTTGATGACGTCGGTTGTCACTGCTTGGAAAACGAAATGTAGATGGTTTCGGAACACAGAGCACTAATCCTAGCAAATTATCCGGTAAGGGCCTCGGATAAAATTTCAGCACTTCGGGATTGAGGATTGGAAAATTTTAGACGAACACTGATGAAGACGAACACTGATGAGACGTTGAGACACCAGTTGGAAAAGGCACGCTGCTTGTTGAAGACTCGTTGGCGAAGAATTTCGTTTGAAGCTGGATGCTTTCTGGCTAAGAACGACGACTGGAACTTTTAAGAATTTCTTTACGACGGGTTTAAATTAATTTAATTGTAAATTTCATCTTCGAGGGGTTCGAAGGAATAAGGGTGATTTTCGATTAAAACGGGTGCACTCATGAAAAATATTACTGAACTTATGTTACCAAAACGAAACAGGTTACTAGGCATACACTTGTTATTATACCAAATAATTCTGAAAACGAAAAAAAAAAAAATCGAATCGCTACAAGGACGTGGTTTATTCAAAAACCAAAAATTACTCGAAATTAAAAAAATTTAGAAGCGATTCCCCTTTAAAAATTCCTTTTCGCTAATCCAGGCCGAGGACCCCAAAAATATGTGGGGGTTAGTGGTTCGGTTTTTTAAATGTCTAGGGGATTTATTTAGGGAAGCAAAAATGAAATAAAAGAGAAATAAACTTCCAAATCAGAAACAGAAAGTACAATTAAATTTATTGGACGAAACATCACAATCACTTTCAAACAAAACAAAGGGGGATAAAGTATTAAATATTACTAGCCAAATGGCAGCACAAGTCGACGAAAACTAAGTGTTTAATTAGTACATTACCCAATTAGAGAAGTGAGTTGAGTGCACCCAAAATTGGCGGACAGAGTTCAGCGTGTTTGTTCCCGAATGGAATCCGGTGTGCTTCTGCTTAAAAAAATAAAATCGCGGAGTACGAATACTTATTCTTAATAACAAAAAAAAAAAGAAACATCGTCTTGCAGTGCCATCTGTCTTTACAAGAGGAAATTGAAATGTACGGTAAACAATTGATATGGGATAATAAAAATCCTACATATATATATATATATATATATATATATATATATATATATATATATATATATATATATATATATATATATATATATATATCAACTGCAGAGTGACTGTCTAGGCCTGACAGTGTCGGTATTTCGATTACTGTTGAAATGATTCTTTTCTGACCGGTTTGGTCCATATCGGCGATTATCAGCTCTTCGGGGAGGGCTTCCACGATTATTCGATGATCCGGCCTCGTATCGGTGACAGTCGGTTCTTCGGGAAGGGTTCCCATAATTTGACGATTTAGCCTCATATTTTCCTTTGGGCAAAGAGTCGAACTGCTTTGACTTTAACGTTCTGCGGACATCTTCGTATTTTTCGAACTTTTGGGCCAGCTCTCTATGCGAGTTGATGAGTGTCCATTCATCTAGAAAATGTTCTTTGAATTCGTACGGAGCTCTTTTCTTGATCTGATCTGCTATGATGAGGGCACGAAGCTGGTCGTAAGTTTTCACTTCAAGACCTTCCACCCATCCATCGAAGTAGGTTTGCAATTCATGGAGAAAATCCAACCAAGTTCCTTCAGGAGATTTTTGGTGTGACACGAACATCTGGCGAAGTCTTTCTGGAGACAGTTTGAACCTTCGTAGCAGCAACTGCTTTACGTGATCATAGTCGTGAGACTTGTCGGGGGACTCCCGCGCAATTAAGTGTGCAACGTCGACTGGAAGTAGGCCTATGAGGTGCTGAACCCATTCTTCTTTAGGGATCGATGACAGCTCTGCATGCCTCTCGAACAGGATGAGGTTAAGATTCACATCTTCTTTCATATCGAACTTGTGAAAGGTATCACGTGAAGGTCTGCTTGGTACTTGGTTTGTTGTGACGTTTTTCGAAGATGAATCCTTCTGGTTTTGGATTCGTAATTTCTCGAGCTCGAACTCTGCTTCTCGTCTCCGTTCCTCGATGGCTTCTTGGCGTTTCCGTTCCTCGATGGCTTCTTGACGTTTCCGTTCCTCGTTGGCTTCTTGACGTTCCCGTTCCTCGATGGCTTCTTGACGTTTTCGCTCCTCGATGGCGATGGCCTCTTGACGCTCTTGCTCTTGCAACCTCTCCTCGGTGATGCTCTCAAGAAGTGCTTTTACTTCATCTTCGTCATACTTCTCATTTCCCAAGATTAAATCCTTGATGATCGGCTTGGTCATGGTAGCGGTTATCTTTATGCCTAATTCCGTGGCTAAGTTCAACAGATCCTCTTTTTTACTTCTTAGAAGAAAAGTCATGGTGATCTTTAAATTTGGTGGAAATCCAGTGAACTTTGTGATATTCGTAAAAATGAAATTAAAAAAAATAACGACTAAAAGGAAAAAGCTTCTAGATTTATGTTGTGTGCTTTTCCTCTTTTTAAAAAAAAATAATGAAGTATGCTGCTAAGAACAGTACGAAATTAACGAAGATACATTCTAAAAATGAAGAAATATATTTTTGAAGAAGTTAATCAACTCTCGGTCGATCAGATAATTCACAAAAAAATAAAGAGTACTATCGTAAGAAAAAGGTTTTAGAATTTCATGAACTTTTGCATGAGAACAAGTCTTCAGAAATTTTTACTGAAAAGGTTTTTTTTTTTTTTTTCACTTGGACAAGAACACGATAAACACACCAACTTGTAATAATGTACTTACTTTGTATTGCATAATATTTTAAAACATAATACTGCATAAGTTATGCTTTGTATTGCATAAAATATTAATTGCATAAGAAATTATAACAGCAGCATTTGGAAAAGTATACTATGAATAAGGATGCGAATAATATATTAAGTATTCAAAATAAATTACTACCCAAAGTTATCCATCAAAATAATGTATATTGAATAATATTCTTTGTATTAATTCAGACAAAAAGAATAAAAAGGAATATAAAAACAATTTAAATGTAAGCTATTCTTAGAACAATAATGAAAATATAAATAAAAGACTGCAACATCAAATCCTTCAAGGTATCACTTCCGGTTATAGATTAGACTTTTTTTTTTTTAATTCTTTCTCTTTATTTGTGTTGCGAAGAGTTTACCCAAGCAAGAGGTTTTCTAAAAAAGTAAATAAAAAAAAAACCTAGTATGCAATTCTTAGAAAAAGAAAGTATCAATGATTCAGAACTTATCTGAAGGAATAAAATGCTGGCTTTGATGACGTCGGTTGTCACTGCTTGGAAAACGAAATGTAGATGGTTTCGGAACACAGAGCACTAATCCTAGCAAATTATCCGGTAAGGGCCTCGGATAAAATTTCAGCACTTCGGGATTGAGGATTGGAAAATTTTAGACGAACACTGATGAAGACGAACACTGATGAGACGTTGAGACACCAGTTGGAAAAGGCACGCTGCTTGTTGAAGACTCGTTGGCGAAGAATTTCGTTTGAAGCTGGATGCTTTCTGGCTAAGAACGACGACTGGAACTTTTAAGAATTTCTTTACGACGGGTTTAAATTAATTTAATTGTAAATTTCATCTTCGAGGGGTTCGAAGGAATAAGGGTGATTTTCGATTAAAACGGGTGCACTCATGAAAAATATTACTGAACTTATGTTACCAAAACGAAACAGGTTACTAGGCATACACTTGTTATTATACCAAATAATTTTGAAAACGAACAAAAAAAAAATCGAATCGCTACAAGGACGTGGTTTATTCAAAAACCAAAAATTACTCGAAATTAAAAAAATTTAGAAGCGATTCCCCTTTAAAAATTCCTTTTCGCTAATCCAGGCCGAGGACCCCAAAAATATGTGGGGGTTAGTGGTTCGGTTTTTTAAATGTCTAGGGGATTTATTTAGGGAAGCAAAAATGAAATAAAAGAGAAATAAACTTCCAAATCAGAAACAGAAAGTACAATTAAATTTATTGGACGAAACATCACAATCACTTTCAAACAAAACAAAGGGGGATAAAGTATTAAATATTACTAGCCAAATGGCAGCACAAGTCGACGAAAACTAAGTGTTTAATTAGTACATTACCCAATTAGAGAAGTGAGTTGAGTGCACCCAAAATTGGCGGACAGAGTTCAGCGTGTTTGTTCCCGAATGGAATCCGGTGTGCTTCTGCTTAAAAAAATAAAATCGCGGAGTACGAATACTTATTCTTAATAACAAAAAAAAAAAGAAACATCGTCTTGCAGTGCCATCTGTCTTTACAAGAGGAAATTGAAATGTACGGTAAACAATTGATATGGGATAATAAAAATCCTACATATATATATATATATATATATATATATATATATATATATATATATATATATATATATATATATATATATATATATATATATATATATATATATATATATATATATATATATATATATATATATATATATATATATATTATATATATATTATATATATAAATTATATATTATTTAAATAAATAGTATATAACATATATATAGAAATTATTATTATTAATATTTAATATATTATTATTAATATTTAACATATTATATATTAATATATTATATAATATATTAATATATACGGGATTCGTTTAATTTATAGGGGGGGGGGGCTGAAAAAAAATGATTTTTTTAAGATCTAATCTAATCCGCTCTGCTCAGTGATAGTGGACACCAAGCTTTATAACTAAAAAAGTGTTGCCAAAAGCTAAACTTTGTAAAATCACTATTATATAAAACTTGGTGTCCACTGAGCAGAGCGGAATTGATTAGAACCAATTACAAAACTGTGATACAGTTTTCTAATCCAAATCCGCTCTGCTCAGTGATACTGGACACCAAGCTTTATAACTAAAAAAGTGTTGCCAAATCTAAATTTTGTAAAATCATGAATAACAAAAACTAAAAAGAGTTGCCATTCCTTAAAAACTAAACTTTGTAAAATCACTATATAACGAGAACTAAAAAAAGTGTTGCCATTCCTTAAAAGCTAAACTTTGTAAAATCACTATATAAAACTTGGTGTCCACTGAGTAGAGCGGAATTGATTAGAACCAATTATAAAACTGTCTACTGTGCTACAGTTTTGTAATTGGCTCTAATCTAATCCAAATCCGCTCTGCTCAGTGATAGTGGACACCAAGCTTTATAACTAAAAAAAGTGTTGCCAAAAGCTAAACTTTGTAAAATCACATATTAATAACGGAAAAGTGTTGCCATTCCTTAAAAGGTAAACTTTATAAAATCACTATATAAAACTTGTCGTCCACTGAGCAGAGCGGATTAGATTAGAGCCAATTACAAAACTGTAGCACAGTTTTGCAATTGGCTAATCTAATCCGCTCTGCTCAGTGGACACCAAGCTTTATAACGAAAACTAAAAAAAGTGTTGCCATTTCTTAAAAACTAAACTTTGTAAAATCATGAATAACGAAAACTAGTGTTGCCAAATCTAAACGTTGTGAAATCACTAATTAATAACTAAAAAAGTGTTGCCATTCCTTAAAAGCTAAACTTTGTAATATCACTATATAAAACTTGGCGTCCACTGAGCAGAACGGAATTGATAAAAACAAATTACAAAACTGTGTTGCCAGGTTTGTAATTTACTCTAATCAAATCCGCTCTGCTCAGTGGACACCAAACTTTATAATTAAAAAAAGTGTTGCCAAAAGCTAAACTTTGTAAAATCACATATTAATAACGAAAACTAGTGTTGCCAAATCTAAACGTTGTGAAATGATGAATAATGAAAAAAGTGTTGCCATTCCTTAAAAACTAAACTTTGTAAAATCACTATATAAAACTTGGCGTCCACTGAGCAGAGCGGAATTGATTACAAAACTATCTACTGTGCTACAGTTTTGTAATTGGCTCTAATCAAATCCGCTCTGCTCAGTGATAGTGGACACCAAGCTTTATAACTAAAAAAAGTGTTGCTAAACTTTGTGAAATCACTAATTAATAAAGAAAACTAAAAAAGTGTTGCCAAAAGCTAAACTTTGTAAAATCACTATATAAAACTTGGCGTCCACTGAGTAGAGCGGAATTGGTTAGAACCAATTACAAAATTGTCTACTGTGCTACAGTTTTGTAATCTAATCCAAATCCGCTCTGCTCAGTGACACCAAGCTTTATAACTAAAAAAAGTGTTGCCAATACTAAACTTTGTGAAATCACTATATAAAACTTGGTGTCAACTGAGTAGAGCGGAATTGATTAGAACCAATTACAAAATTGTCTACAGTTTTGTAATTGGCTCTAATCTAATCAATTCCGCTCTGCTCAGTGACACCAAGCTTTATAACTAAAAAAAGTGTTGCCAAAACTAAACTTTGTGAAATCACTAATTAATAAAGAAAACTAAAGAAAAGTGTTGTCAAAAGCTAAACTTTGTAAAATCACTATATAAAACTTGGCGTCCACTGAGCAGAGCGGAATTGATTAGAACCAATTACAAAATTGTCTACTGTGCTGTAATTGGCTCTAATATAATCCAAATCCGCTCTGCTCAGTGGACACCAAGTTTTATAACGAAAACTAAAAAAAGTGTTGTCATTTCTTAAAAACTAAACTTTGTAAAATCATGAATAACGGAAAAAAGTGTTGTCATTCTTTAAAATCTAAACTTTGTAAAAATCATGAATAATGAAAAAAGTGTTGCCAAAAGCTAAACTTTGTAAAATCACTATATAAAACTTGGCGTCCACTGAGTAGAGCGGAATTGGTTAGAACCAATTACAAAATTGTCTACTGTGCTACAGTTTTGTAATCTAATCCAAATCCGCTCTGCTCAGTGACACCAAGCTTTATAACTAAAAAAAGTGTTGCCAATACTAAACTTTGTAAAATCACTATATAAAGCTTGGCGTCCACTGAGCAGAGCGGAATTGATTAGAGCCAATTACAAAACTGGCAGTTTTGTAATTGGCTCTAATCAATTCCGCTCTGCTCAGTGGACGCCAAGCTTTATAACGAAAACTAGTGTTGTCAAAAGCTAAACTTTGTAAAAATCACTAGTTTAAGCGTTGCCAAACTTTGTAAAAATCATTAATTAATAACGAGCGTTGTCATTCCTTGTGCCGGAGCAATTAAAAAAATTTGAACCATGTTTGTTAGATTAGAGTATAAAACTCCATATGTAAAGAAAATTATTTTTATTTTTAGTTGTGCAATCCAAATTTCTTTATTCGTGAAGTGAAACTTTCGTTTGCGAACTGTCGATAAAGTAAAACTAAAACTTAGCCAATCACCGCAGGTGTGGCTAATTCAAGAGCTCCCGTTTTATCCAATCCGAAGATTTGTTTAGAGACATGACTGAACTTTTTATACAAGAGCTGATTGGTCATTTTTCTATTGACGTCAAAAAATAAAAAAAATATGAATTCGCCTATATATTCTAGCGACATTTGCAGAAATAATCAAATCATAATGGCTTCTAAAGTTGAAGAATTTTTAGATGCTGGTGATTCATTTATATCATTAAAGTCACCAAAACATGAAAATTCTCCAAAACGTAAAAATTCTCCAAAATGTGAAAATTCTCCAAGCCGTGAAAATTCACCATCACCAATAAGATTAATGAAACCGGTAATTGGAATTTTAGAATTAGAATTTCCATCCAGCCCCTTCAAGCGAGGACCTATTCTATTCACCTTAGCAACATTTACTCATTATAAAACACGGTCTATTCGTTCAAATGATTGGCATAATGACGTTTATTATTATGTAAAAAAAATGCATATTGATACGTTATACGTCACAGGACATTATGCAAAAATTGAACTTCAAAGAAATTTGCCTATAGAAATACGAACTTTGCATAGACATTCAAGTCACTATTGTCCAAAATGTTTCCGATATTCATGCTCTGTATATAAAATTATTTCAACGTTTAGACACTTTTTTCATCATAAATGTAAAATTGATTGTGTTTAAAAATATATTTGTTTTGTAAAAAAAAATACTTTATGTATATAATAAACTCTTTTTATTTATTGCTGTTACCTCAATAAAAAAACGAGCAAATTCTTATAATATACCCTCAAATTAAATTATATACTGTTTAAACCATCTTAAAAATGTTTACGCAATAACATGGAAATTAACCATCTTTGCGTAAATTCAAGTATTGTTTTTTATTACAATATTTCGAAAAGTAACACTTATTCTTGGATGTATCACGGCTAGCTCGGCAGAAATAGAATGGTTCCAGAACTTGTTAGTCGGTGGTTTTATAAGCAGAAGCGATCCATTTGGTAATGGGATTTTACTGGACTTAAATTTGGGCCGGGTAAATTTCATAATCCTTGTAGCTCCAAGACTTAAAGTTGGGATGATAGAGTCTGGATTCAAGTCTTTTTCATTATCTTTATGAGCAGAAATTTTAGCATTTCCATTAGAGTAAAAGTTTAAAAGTGCAAAATTGTATTTTTGTTTAGTCTTGTTTTCCACATCTAATTTTATTTGCCATAAAGAAGAAGTCCATGGTTTGGAAAATACACACGTTGCAGAAAAAACATAATTGACACCAATGTCTCCAAAACCCAACACTTTTCTTTTGGGGATGAAATTTTTCCCATTAAAGTTCATTTGCAGTTTTTCATATTTGTACTGTAACAACTCATGAAATAACTGCTGCGATTTAGTTGTATCGTAAAAGCTTTCAACGAGTTCGATATTCAAATCAGTCGACATTTTTTAGCAGACTGGCTTTCTTTTTACATATGAGTACAAATATTTTCGGTGTTATTTATACAATTTATTTTAATATAATTTTTTTTTTTATTAACATTATTGCCCCCTTTTATATTAATTTTTCTGATACAATGTTTCTTAAACTAATGACATTGTGTAGAGAAATTATTACGTCAAAGCATATCGAAAGTAATTGTAGTGCTTTTAGTTCGAGTTTTGGTTTAAGTTTCAGAATGTCCTTTGATGAAGTCGTGATGTCTTGATAAAAAAAATTCAATCAGATAATTTCTTACATTTTACGAAAGCAGGTGGTATTTATTTAATTGAAAAGGTAAGTCACGATCGAATCGTGACTACAGTCAATTATATTTTCAAGAATCCAAAGATTCTTTCTTTAATGTCTGTTTATTTTAAAGTTCGTTCAAGTGTAAATACACGAAATAAATATTATCCTCAACGATTTTTTAAAAAAAGCAAACGGCCTGAATAATTATATTTACCTGACAGTTTGGAATATTTCTTATTATATCTGATTAAATAATATAAAAACCAACTCAGTCTACAATTGTTTTTTAAGAGATATATCCATTTTGTTATTGAATTAATCACCTATTATCACTAGAAAATTCGATATATTCAATCTTAGTTTAAGTTTCAGAATGTCATTTGATGAAGTCGTGATAAAAAAAAATTCAATCAGATAATTTCTTACATTTTACGAAACCTTAATTGAAATGGTAAGTCACGATTCGATCGTGACTATAGTCAATTATATTTTCAAGGATCCAAAGATTCTTTCTTTAATGTCTGTTTATTTTAAAGTTCAAGTGTAATTTTCTAAATACACGAAATAAATATTATCCTCAACGATTTTTTTAAAAAACGGTCTGAATAATTATATGAGTACCAACTTAGTTTGGAATATTTCTTTCTGATTAAATAATATAAAAACCAATTCAGTTTGGAATATTTCTTTCTGATTAAATAATATAAAAACCAACTCAGTTTGGAATATTTCTTTCTGATTAAATAATATAAAAACCAACTCAGTTTGGAATATTTCTTTCTGATTTAATAATATAAAAACCAACTAAGTTTGGAATATTTCTTTCTGATTAAATAATATAAAAACCAACTCAATGTCTACAATTGTTTTTTAAGAGATAGATCCATTTTGTTATTGAACCTATGGAATTTAAAAACTTATCACTAGAAAATTCAATCTTTCACCAGAACATAATTGTTTTGATGAGAATTATTAAATTGCGGCCACATGGAATACACAATTTGCATATACTTTAGAAATACATTCTCCTCAACGTTTTTTACAATCATCAAACTGCACAGATTGTATATTAACCACGTTAAAAATATACTTAAACAGAAGATTATATATGATTTATATGCCGAAGCTTGTCTGATGCCATTTTTAATTAAAATATGCTCTGGATTAGTATAAATTTCAGATTTTTTTAAAATAATAAGTAATTCTTAAACATTTTTTGTAGATTATTCCAGATAATTTTATAAAACGTTATAAAAAAAATGTATTTTGGTCAACAATAGGTTTGTTAGAAAATCTGATTAAGAGAAAAATATCTATGCACAACATATTCACAAAATACATGAAAGTTAATATTTATTTACTTACAAAAAATTATTTAATCCCAATAGGGTTCTTCGCCAGACTGCCGTTTGAGATGCAGTTTATCTGCAGCAGCCTGGCAGATAATGAGTCCATTGGGCTCTCCAGTTAGGAGGCCAATCTGTTCTTCCAACAGATTGGCCCCCAGTAAGATCAGGCCGTCGGGAATAATTGGCTTTAAGTAGAAATACGTGGCTGTATCAATTGTTCCTAATCTCGCTGGGCAGCATATTACCATTCCCTACTCGCTGCTGGGTCACAGAAGGGAAAGGAGCACTTTCTTTGGTTATTTAGCAGGTGTCGGCAATGACGTCACCTGCGAAGTGGAGGGATTTAAGTCGGTTGCATATCCTTCGATTGAGAAACTTTTTTTGGATTTCTTTACTATTCGGAAACTTCGCAAGATATTTCAAAATTTGGATTTACTATTTTTTTTAATTAAAAACTATGAATACATTATTTTTTCAATTCTGCTGAAAAGGAAAGTATTTAGAACTTAAGAACCCGTTTAAAAGAAATAATTCATTTTGTTCATATGCTTAAAATAATTGCTTTTTAAAGAAGAAAATTATGAATGGTTCAGAAAGTTATTTTCGAATGTTTTCGTCTTTCGACTTATGTTAATGAATGGGCAATAAACGAGTATTACAGTGAGTATCAAAATATGTTTGGAAATAACTTTTACGCCTTTTTTTTTTTTTTTTGGGTTTAAAAAACAATTTTTTTTTCGTAAAAATAACAAAAGTTATCACAATATTAAACAAAATTGTGAAATATCATCCACGTACTTTGTTTATCTATACATATATATTAAATTATATTTAATGGCATCTTTAAAGCATACCGTGGAAGAAGATTGTAATTCATTAATAGTTTTAATAAAAATCTATTAAATATAATTTATTTTGTGAAGTTTTATTAATTGTATATTATGTATTTGCTTTATATTGAATGTATTTTCATCTATTAATATTTTTAATAAAATCCTATTAAATGTAATTTTTTTGTGTATTCGATAATTTATATTGGTTTTTGTACAAATTAGGTAACTGATAGTCATTTGTAGAAAAATTAATAAAGCAGTCATAAAGAAATTTTTCGCAATCATATCTTTGCGCACGCGTTATATCCTTGTATAACAATATCTAGATTGATAACATGCTGCTATTTCTGATGGCTTCATTTATATTGCCTTCTTATAGATGCGCTTGTGTCTAATAAATACATTACTTTTATCGGACAATGGTATATTTACCAATGTAATTATAAAAAATATACTTTTTATGTTGAATAAAAGCACCCCAAAGTAGCAGTTTGATATTATAATAATATCAATTAAAAATTCATATTAAAAATTATTATTATAAAGTGCTAATAATATTAGCACATGATGAATAGTAATTTTTAGTCAGCGTGAAATGAAACAAAAGCGAACGAAGTTGAACCACGAAAGGCAGAAAGAGAGAGGGCAGTGAGTCAGTGACTTGCGTGACATCATTGCCGACACCAGTTAAGCAACCAATGAAAGTGCTCCTTTCCTCTCTGTGACCCAACAGCGAGTAGGGAATGGTAATATGCCGCCGGGCAGCCATGGGGATTCAGATCCCCCATGAGTTGGTCCGTCAGGTACGCTGGTAGCTTGGATACTTCAATCTCCTTGAGGCAGTCTGTTTCTAAACCTTGGATGAATGGATTGGTCGGTAGCTCTAGGTTACGATGTCCGCATATGAGAATAAGGTAAGGGAGTCGTCCCTTACCTTAACGGTTAGTACGTCGTTGCTGTCATGGACACTTGCGAAGTAAATTTTACCGGGCTGAAATTTGCCCCCGTAAAGGAAGAATTCAATGTGGCAAATTGTATTGCAAGACATGATGGTAGTGTATGTGGTCTGCAGAGTTCTACTCCTTTTATAGCAATTGCTGTCGATAAAAAAAACAGGCGTGGTCTATCAAAGTATTGGTTTAGCTGTACCAATCGAGCACAATATACCCAAATTCTATATTACCAGGTGCAAAAATTGTATTTTTTTGTCGGACACATAATTGACCTCAGAAACTTTTCTTTTGAAATTCTCACTAAAAGCTAAGTTCAGTCGACATTTTGAGCAGAGGTCTTTCTTTTGTTATTTTTAACACAAATATTTTAAAAGCTCTGTATATTCTAAAATTGATTATTTTTATAATTGTAGGCCTTAAATAAATTTACACAAGAATGGTATAAACTACTTATCGTAGTTGAATTATAAATATTATGCCCAATATTAGTACGAAATAATTTTGGTGAATCAAAGATGATTTTAAACGAGACGTAATAAAATATCCATGAGAAGATATAATTTAAACCAATGATATTTTACTTAACTTGTTTATATTCTTTGTTTTTGTCGGAGTTATACACATAATTGACCACCGAAACTTTTCTTTTGACTACGCTAAAAGCTTTCAATAAGTTCAGTCGACATTTTGAGCAGAGGTCTTTCTTTTGTTATTTTTAACACAAATATTTTAAAAGCACCCGTATATTCTAAAATTGATTATTTTTATAATTGTAGGCCTTAAATAAATCTGCACAAGTATGGTATAAACTACTTATCATAGTTGAATTATAAATATTATGCCCAATATTAGTACGAAATAATTTTGGTGAATCAAAGATGATTTTAAACGATGCGTAATAAAATATCCATGTGAAGATATAATTTAAACCAATGATATTTTACTTAACTTGTTTATATTCTTTGAATAACGGAAATGACGTAGTACAATTGTTCGAATAATTTTGCTACAGACTGTACCACTCATCCACGATTGTTTAGTTATAATGGTCAGCATATATATATATATATATATATATATATATATATATATATATATATATATATATACTAGCAGACTCGACCACGCGTTGCTGTGGCTAAGGTTTTTGTTATATTACATAGTAGTAAACTATTCAAAGGAAGCGGTAGGAGAACACCAGTCATGGGGACCACCATGCTTTTTTACACAAATGCCATTTGTAAAAAAACATGGTGACCTCCATGATTGATTTTCTACTACCGTTGATATTGAGCAAAAATCAATACAAAAGAAATAAATTTAATTTTTTTTTAATTTTTTGTATTCAAGTTTGTAACAAATGAATATATTACAAAGTTGTTAGTAAATAACACGTGACACTTAAACTTATAAATGAGGTAGGTATGGCAGATAGTTTTAAATCTTTAACAATAATGTTTATTATTTTGAATTATAAATACTTTTAATTTCAATTTAATTTAGCACTAATCGGTGCACAATATTTCTGGTTAACCTGTCTTTAGCTAACTCAAATAGATTCGACGGTTTTCCTACACGTGAACATGCAACATATAGTTGCCCATGAGAAAAACATGGATATACCAAATCTAAACCACAAATGGACATTGTTTGGCCTTGAGACTTATTTATAGACATGGCAAAAGCTAAACGAATTGAAAACTGAAACATTTTGAAGGGTATCGTAGATTCTGATGGTATCATCGGAATACGTTTCAACAGGAATACTTCTCCTTTAAACTTTCCAGTTAAAATGGTAGCTTCAAGTATATTTCCGGTGATCTTTTTGATGACCAAACGCGTACCGTTGCATAATCGAGGTGGATTCAAATTACGCATGAGAATAATAGGTGAACCAATCTTTAATCAAAGATTATGTGGTGGCATTCCAGGTATTAACTATGTGATAATACTTACATGTATATATTTTAATTAAAGATTTTTGAACAATGAAGCACTAATAATTAAAAAGCAAGAAGAATTCCACTGTATTACTTTTACTATAATATGAATTGAATTTATACTTCAGTCTAAATAACACGTGGCCGGCTGTGCTATTGCTCGATGAAAGGTTCATTGCTGCGAAAGACTAAGGTCGCTTCACAGACTAAAAACTAATTGTAAGGAAAGCCTTAATATTAGAAGCTATTCCCTTGTCGAGAAACAATAAAAAAAAAAAGCCCAGTTAATAATTATAACACAACACTCCTTTAAGAATATTTTAACACGTGATGTTTGTAAAAAGCAAAATTAGAAGGTCAAAACTACTTATATTGAAACTTTCAGAGCTCTAGCCCTATTTGAAGTCACTTTTTGTGAAAATATTAATTAAAAATTCATTAAAAAAACCAATTAAAATTTTTGCCAAAAGTCCAATCAGAAGGCCAAAACTATATGTGTTGAAAATTTCAGAAATGTTGCCCAATTAGAAATCGTTTTGTAAAATATTTGTTAATTAATTAATTAATCAATTAATTAATTAAAAAACAAATAAAATTTAAAAATTCTGTTTTTCAAAAGTCCAATTAGAAGGCCAAAACTATTTATGTCAAAATGTCAGAGATGTAGCCCAATTAGAAATTGTTTTATAAAATATTTATTAATTAAAAAATAATCAAAAGGGAACTAAATAAAAATTTAAACGTTCTTTTTGTCAAAAGTCCAATAAGAAGGCCAAAACTATTTGTGTTGAAAATTTTAGAGCTGTAGCCTTATTAGAAATCATTTTGTAAAATATTTATTAATTAATTAAAAAAGTTAATTAAAAAAGAAATAAAAAAAAATAATTTATGTTTTTCAAAAATCCAATTAGAAGGCTAAAACTGCATATGTTGAAAATTTCAGAGCTGTAGCCCTATTATAAATCGTTTTGTAAAATATTAATTAATTAAAAAAATTAATTAAAAAAGAACTAAATAAAAATTTTAAATTCTGCTTTTCAAAAGACCAATTAGAAGGCCCAAACTACTTATGTTGAAAATTTCAGAACTGTAGTCCTATTAGAAGTCGTTTTGTAAAAAGAAATTTGTTAATTAAGAAAATTAATTAAAAAATAACTAATTAAAATTTTAACGTTCTGTTTTTCAAAAGTCTAAATAGATGGCTAAAACTACTTATGTTTAAAATTTCAGAGCTGTATCTCTATTTGAAGTCACTTTGTAAAAAATTAATTAAAAAGATTAATAAAAAAAGAACTAATTAAAATTTTAACTTTCTGTTTGACATACATAAAATTCGAAAGCCAAAACTTCTTATGTTGAAAATTGTTTCGGGCCTGAGCAAGACACTTGATTTTTTGCTCACTACCTCGGTTTACCGTGTATTAATATTGAAATAAAGAACTAAACCCTTTCACAAAAATAATTTTTTCAGTACTGCGGTAATAAATCAGTTGTGGTAATAAATCACATGATATTAAATTGTAGCTTATGTGAAACGTTGGTACTTTCAACACAGCTCCATCTGTTAGAATCGTTTGGAGCTAACAGATAAAAATAAACAAATAATTTGCAATAAAATAATATTGCGGCTATAAATTGAGATGTAAGATATCCTATCTCTTAAGTTAGATCAAACTGCACACGCTGTGTAAATTTGATA
Source organism: Linyphia triangularis (assembly GCA_963978545.1). Classification (NCBI taxonomy): domain Eukaryota; kingdom Metazoa; phylum Arthropoda; class Arachnida; order Araneae; family Linyphiidae; genus Linyphia; species Linyphia triangularis. The sequence continues at coordinate 18,383,743 of OZ021723.1, read as the reverse complement.
AAATTCGGTTAAATAGTTTATGAGTGCATCGCGAACAAACAACGTGACACGTAATTTATATATATTAAGATATGAGCGAAACGAGCCCATGCTTGCATAGTAATATATCTTTCAACAAGTGAAGTAAGCCTATGCGTATGTGTCAATGAACTTTTCAGCGAGAGAAGTGGGATCGATTTTGCGTAGCACTGAACCTTCCTGAGAGCGAAGCGCCAAAAACTGGAACCTAGACACATTCAGAATAATAAGTGAACTGCCTATGTTTGCCATAATTTGGGTTTTCTGCAAAGAATTCTTGTTACATAATCAGTACCGTACTTGGAAGTTTTACCTCATGTTTTAAATTTACGCTCTCAGAAGTTAATGAAAAACTTGGTAGAAATGTTTTGTAAGAGATGCACTAATAATTTTATTTGTTGTGTCCATGTTGCGGAAAAGTAGTGAGGGCAATGTATAGAATTTGATCCTAAACATTTCGTCATTCTAATACCCCAACTACATAACTTTAAATTTAAAGCTGTTTTACTGAAATAATTATAGCATTCAACATACGTTTCGTTTTAGAGATATAAAACAAATTTTGTATGGATTATTGGAACAGTGAACTTAGAAGCACATTTAAAAATGTATATTCTGCTTTCCTTTAATATTTTAGTTGTCTCACTTATTTACCTAACTGTAAATTTGGATTTAGTTTTTAACTGGAACCTCTCAAGCTTATGCATAACAGAAAAAATTTATTTTCAGAAATTCAATTTCATTCAAATGTATCATGGGTTTTCATTGTATAATGAGTGCAGTCGAAATTATATGAATATTTCAGGTGTTAGCTAACCATCATTATGTCTGGTCAATAAATCAGAAAATACGCCTGACATTTTTTTAATTAAGGGTTATTTTTTATAAATTTATACACAGTTGATCATTACAGTCAAAACATTACTGTTTTGGTTTAACAGAATAGTTTTTTTAAATAATTTTTTACCTGGTACCATTGTACTCGGTACAATGTGAGAAATTTATGTATATTACTAGATGAATACCCGTGCCTCGCTACTAAATTTTGCCAAGTGCAATAATTTAGCTAGCTATGAGTCTCCGCGTTGCGGAAATGCGTCTTTGGTGTCTAGGTTCCACTTTTTGGCGCTTCGCTCATAGGAAGGTTCATCGCAACGCAAAACCGAGCTCACTTCTCTCGCTGAAAAGTTCATTGACACATACGCACAGGCTTACTTCACTCGTTGCAAGATTTATTACTATGCAAGCACGAGCTCACTTCGCTCTAATTGCGACGTAAAGCCTTAAAATAAAAAGCCCCTCCCCTGCAGAGAAAAAAAATTCCCCGTTAATACAATAAAACAACAACCCTTTAAAAAAATTTAACACGTGTTTGTGAAAACCAAACTAGTAGACCAAAACTACTTATGTTGAAACTTTTAGAGTTCTCGGACTATTACAAGTCGCTTTTTGCGAAAATATTAATTAAAAAATAAATTAAAATGTTAACATTATTTTTGTCAAAATCACAATCAGAAGGCTAAAACCACTTATGTTGAAAATTTCAGAGCTGTAGTTCTATTTAACGTAACTTTGCAAAAAAAAAAAAAAAAAAAAAAATTAATAATTAATAAAAAAAACTGATTAAAATTTATACATTCTGTTTGTCATAGATACAATTAGAAGACCAAAACTATAGATGTTGACGATTTCAGAGCTCTACTCCAATTTATAGTAGCTTTCTATCTGTATATATATATATTTCTTGTGTGCGTGTGTATGTCACTGAACTCCTCCTAGACGGCTGGACCGATTTTGATGAAATTTTTTGTGTGAGTTCACGGGGATTCGAGGATGGTTTAGATTCACAATTTGGTCCACTGGAAAATGTTTATTTAACTAATTTTTCATTTATAAGTAGTTGTTAATTTTGGAATGTTTTACATTCGATCCGGTAGACTGCGCTACCATCGCAGCATCAAATATTAAATATTATTCTATTTTAATTTCAGTTTGTCCTGACAGTTGGTGCTGCGATCAAATTGAGAAAAATATTTGAAATTTTGTGTTATTATTGTGTTCGTTTAAGTCGTGTGCTAATTAAAATATTAACTATGAATAGAAATTGATGTTTGAAGAGTTTTGAAGTGTTCCTAAAAAATGATACTTTTTGCGAATTTAGGGTGGAATCGAAGTAAGTATATTTTGTATAAATTTTTCAATTGTTTTTAATAAAAATTATTTATTTTGTAAATAAAAATAATTATTTAAAAGAAAACTATCAAAAAAATTAAAAAAAAAATTCTATTAAAAATTATTTACTTTGTAAATAATCATTCACTTTGAATATTAAGAAGCAAAAAAATAAAATTACACCTTTTTCATCCGAAATTTGTTAGAATAAATCTTTTTTGTTAATTAATTAAAATTTCATTCTCAATAAAAAACTCACATTCGTTGCGTATTATATTACAGTATTTTTTTTTCTGCAGAAAAATGCCACGTCTTCGAGGAAGAGCCAGAAATATTGGTCGACGTACTCCGAACGCGCGATTGGTCCATGATCGTGGAATAAATAGAACAGATGAAGAACACTCGGCGGATAATGCAAATCTGAGAGATCAAGTTGCATCTACACGTGCGAATGAAAATTCAGTACAACGCACTCGACGTCTTCGTGCTAATGCAGTAAGACAACGAGAGGCACGTCAACAAGTGACGGATGCACATAGAGAACGTAACCAACGCCGGATGCAAAATGATCGAGCATTGACAAGAGCATCACTCAATCGCCTTGCGTTTGAATATGATCCTAAATTCAACTATTCGTCACATGCATTAATCTCGATTGGTAGTATGGACAAAGAGTGTCAACATTGTCATGCTTTCAAGTACAAAGGTGAATCAGCTGGTTTATGTTGCGCATCTGGAAATATTTCACTGCCATCGCTAAATCCACCGCCGGAACCTTTAAAAACACTTTTAGCTGGCACCACATCTCAATCGAAATTGTTTTTGCGAAAAATTCGTAAATTCAATTCATGCTTCCAAATGACATCATTTGGAGCAACAAAAATTGTTCATAATGAAGATGGTCGTAATTTCGAATCTACATTCAAAATTCAAGGTCAAGTGTACCACCAAATTGGTTCATTGCTCCCAATGCCTGATGCCGATCCAAAATTTTTACAAATTTATTTTATGAGCAATGAGGAGCAACAATCACACACACGCTGCGCTTACAACTATATAGAGCAGATGGAGGAACGAGAAATTGTGGACATTTTGGAAACGTTTTTGCCAAACCATAACCGGTTGTTGCAATTGTTCAAGACTTTTTCTAGCAGACTGCAAAACGACAACTACGCCATTATTATTAAAGCAGACAAAGTGCCCTACGGAGAGCACGCAGGCACATATAATGTTCCAACTATTAATGAAGTTGCAGTTGTTATGGCTGGTGACCCATGTGAACGTCGGGACATTTGCATTCAACGCAGAGATAATACGATGCAAATAATTCAAGACAATCATCGTTCTTACGATGAATTGCAGTATCCGTTGATATTTTGGGAAGGAGAAGATGGATACCATTTAAATATTGAACAAAGGAATCCAACTACAGGTACAACTTATAGACTATCTTACAGATGATTTTTTTTTTTTTTTCAAATAATTTCTGTATCTCTCATATATATATATTTATTTGCAGGTGAAGAACTGATCAAGAAAGTTAGTGCTATGAACTTCTACGCATATCGATTGATGATTCGTGCTAATGAAGACAATACCATTATCCGATGCAGACAGCTATCTATTTCATCAGTATATTGTCGATATGTACGTAAAAATCGAAAGTGAGAGATTACGATATATAAAATTTAATCAAACAAAACTTCGTGCTGAGGAGTACATTCATTTGCGTGACGCCGTTATTGGTAACGTAGATGCATCTAATAACATCAACAACATCGGTAGCGCATATATTCTCCCATCATCATGCATTGGTAGTCCACGTCATATGCAAGAGTATATTCAAGACGCCATGACTTACGTACGTGCATATGGCCGACCAGATCTTTTTTATCACATTTACGTGTAATCCAAACTGGGATGAAATTCAAAGTTTGTTGTTGCCAGGTCAAACATCGATGCATCGCCATGATATCACTGCACGTGTTTTAAACAAAAATTAAAATCTTTGATGAATTTGATTACACATCACTCGGTATTTGGTGAAACACGTTGTTGGCTTTACTCTGTTGAATGGCAAATACGAGGTTTACCTCATGAGCCTATTTTGATTTGGTTGGTGGATAAAGTACGCCCAGAAGAAATCGACAAAATTATTTCAGTCGAAATTCCAGATCCGAATGTTGATCAAGAATTGTTTGACATTGTAACTACTAATATGATCCATGGTCCATGTGGTACTCTAAACATGATGTCACCATGTATGGACAATGAAAAATGTACGAAACGTTTTCCAAAACCATGCCAATCTGATACTATCACCAATATTGACGGTTATCCATCTTACCGGCGTAGAGACGTAGACAATGGCGGTCAATCATATGAATTGCGTCTGTCAAACGGTGTGAGAGTAGATATTGATAATCGCTGGGTAGTTCCATATTCACCATTGCTGTGCAAAACCTATAAAGCGCACATAAACGTTGAACTATGCAGTTCAGTGAAATCTATAAAATACATTTGTAAGTATGTTCACAAGGGCAGTGATAAAGCTGTATTCGCTGTTCAAAATGTAAATGACAATGACGAAATTACACGTTATCAAATGGGTCGATACATAAGCAGTAACGAAGCTATTTGGCGCATTTTTTCGTTTCCTATACATGAAAGGGATCCTGCTGTTATACATTTGGCTGTGCATCTTGAAAACGGACAGCGTGTTTACTTTACAGAACAGACTGCACTACAACAAGCTTTAACGGCTCCAAAAACAACTCTTACTGAATTTTTCAACCTTTGTTGCCGACAAGATGTTGTTGGTCAATTCGCAAGGACATTAATGTATACTGATGTTCCTAAATTTTTTACGTGGAATAAACAATCAAAAAATTGGGAACCACGGAAACGAGGCATTCCAGTCCCAGGATTCACCGACATATTTATGACGAATACTTTAGGTCGAATATATACAGTTCATCCTAAGCAACGCGAATGTTTTTTTTTTGCGTTTGTTATTGGTTAACGTTCCTGGACCAACATCTTTCCGATATTTGCGAAAAGTCAATGGTACTTTATACGACACTTTCTTTGATGCGTGTCGTGAGTTACATTTATTGGAGGATGATAACCATTGGGATCTCACACTTGCAGATGCAGCACTGAGCTCATCTCCACAACAAATTCGTCAATTATTTTCAATAATATTGACAACGTGTTTTCCGTCTGAAGCATCTGCTTTGTGGGACAAATATAAAGACTGAATGAGTGAGGATATTTTACATCGGATTAGAATTACTAATCAAAATCAAAATATTGAATTCTCCGCAGAAATATATAATGAGTCATTAATAATTATTGAGGATATTTGTATTCTTATTTCGAATATGCCGCTCATCCATTTTGGCATGCCAGCGCCGAACCGCCCAGCAGTAGATACCATCAACAGCGATGTTCAACGGGAACACCACTTCGATAGAACTTCTTTGGCTACTTTTGTTGCCAATAATGAACAATTGCTCACTGTTGAGCAACGAAATGTATATGATCAAATTAATGTATCAATTGCAGCGCAACAAGGTGGATTCTTTTTTTTTTTTTGGATGCACCAGGTGGTACTGGTAAAACATTCCTCATTTCATTGATACTTGCGCGCATCCGATCACAAAATAATATTGCATTGGCTATTGCTTCATCAGTAATTGCAGCAACGTTACTTGATGGTGGACGGACGGCGCATTCAGCGCTTAAATTACCTTTGAATGTTCACACAAATCCCGAAGCAATGTGTAACATAAAGAAGCATTCAGGCATGGCTCAAGTTTTGAGAAAATGCAAAATTATTATCTGGGATGAATGTACCATGGCCCACAAGCATTCGCTTGAAGCTCTCGACAGGTCCCTGAAAGATATCAAGGATAATACTAGGCTTTTCGGTGGTGCTCTATTGTTGCTGTCTGGTGATTTCAGACAAACATTACCAGTCATTCCACGCGCGACATATGCAGACGAAATAAACGCATGTTTAAAAGAATCTTATCTATGGCGAAGTGTCAGCAAATTATGCCTTACTATTAATATGCGAGTTCAACTTCAAAATGATCCATTAGCGTCAAGATTCTCTGAACAATTGTTGGATATTGGCAATGGTAAAATTGAATTGTATGAGGATACACAATATATTCGACTTCCAGAGAATTTTTGCAACATGGTGGCTACCAAAGATGATTTAATAAACAGTATCTTTCCAGATTTGAGACATAATTGTACTAATCATCGATGGCTACGAGAGCGAGCAATTTTAGCTGCGAAAAATTTAGATGTTGATGCCATCAATTTCAAAATACAGCAATTACTGCCTGGTAATAAAACTACATTTAAATCGATCGACACTGTTGTTGATCCTGATGAAGTTGTTAACTATCCTGTAGAATTTTTAAATTCATTAGATTTACCTGGAATGCCACCACATAATTTGCGACTGAAGGTTGGTTCACCTATAATTTTGGTTCGAAATTTGAATGCTCCGAAATTATGTAATGGGACGCGATTAGTTATAAAAAAAATCATGGGCAACATTCTTGAAGCTACTATTTTGAGTGGAAAATGTCAAGGTGATGTTGTACTTCTACCACGGATCCCAATGATTCCTTCAGATTCGCCTATACCATTCAAACGTTTACAATTTCCAATCCGCTTGGCATATGCTATGACTATAAATAAGTCACAAGGCCAAACGATGACAATTTGTGGCTTAGATTTAGAAAATCCGTGTTTTTCTCACGGTCAATTATATGTTGCGTGTTCCAGAGTTGGAAAACCATCGAATTTGTTTGTTTATACGCCTCAAGGATTAACTAAAAATATTGTACATCCAATAGCATTAAGATAAATTAAGTTTTTGTAAATTAATAAATAAATGTTATAAAATAGTTTTAGTATAAGATTTTTTACCTTTACTTAAAACAAATTAAAGTTTGTATTTACGATGCTGTTATTGCCACACTCCACGGATAATATCCCAACCTGTAATCAGTCATTTCATTCACTTAAAATTTTCGGTGACGCCTAGAAATATCCGTGTCAATAATCATAGACAGTGGCTGCTATTATCCAGTCTACAAATTTCATCCGTGGAGTGTGGTAATAGATGCATCTTTTTAGTTATCACAGCTTCTACATTTCACTTCACTCATACAGTATATGCATACTTACACACACAGTATATACTCACATGCTACCGATCGGTCGAATTTGTATAAGTGTACATGTAATGACGTTAGATATTAAAATAACTCTTGAATAATAATTTTCATCAAAACAGTCCAGATTGTTACAGCTTATTGAAGAATGTTTGAAATTTTCGAATTAACGACGTGTGTACAGGACAACGTCTGTCGGGTCTGCTAGTATATCCACAAAAATATACACAGACAGCTTGTTTTATTATTATAGGTTATAAAATTTTATAGTGATCACAAATTATATGAATTTAACAATACAAGTAAATTTATATACTTAAAAACAATAATCAAATGACGAAAAAATCGGAAAAATAAGATATAATAGTACATGTCCACGTTGGTGCAAAAGCAGCTCAATTGTAGAACTTATAACCAGTAAAACACACAAATTAAAATATTAAAGATTGAACTGGATGCTCCGACTGGTTTCTCATCAGGGGGTTCAACCAGCCAGAAACCCACTGGAGGCGTTTCTGAAAAAGTAAGGCCAAAAAGGCACAAAATGTAACTTTTGTAACTCCAAAAATTTCCCTACGCCTCCACACCAGAATAATGAGAAATTAAAGAAATACCGTAAGAGAAGTATACATTGCAAAGAAATACAAAATAGTTCCGATAACTTACCATTTTGAATATTACCCGATAAAACAGTAGGAAAAAAAAATGCAATTAAAACAACTCCTTCAAAAACTGTTCCCCAGAAAGCGCAATCCCATAGAAAAATAACCACGAAAGTACAATTTAAAGGCGCCATCTATTTACCAAAAATAAAAAATGAAGATTCAAAAGATAGAAAATTAAAAATCACATCTAAAAAATCTTCATTTACTGAGGCTATTCAGTAAAACTTTAATATCTTCCTTATTAGTACATAATCATAAAATATTATATCCACAAAAGATTTTGAGAAAATTCTTTTTAGTTAAATTACCCTTGAATATTTGTCAATCTTTATTAAAATCCTCATCATTATTACAAATATCCTTGATCCTATTAAATTGAGAATGAAATATATTGTAAAAATCCTCCCGTTCAGATTGCTTTTGAAGTTCGAAAGGCAAATAAACTCAAATCCCAAATCCAGCCTTTTATTATAAACACCGATTCTAGTATCCAAATATTGTGTATGTTTGTCATTAGTATTGTTTTCTTTAGAACAAGCTCAGTAGGGAAGATATCTCTCACAGAATCAGAGTTAATGTGGTCATAGATTATTAGATCATCGATATACCTGAATACTTTTGATGTTAGTATTTGCAATGCAGTCAGCTTCATATGTATGAAGATAGATGTTTGCAATTAAATTTCGTTTGTTACTTTTAGTATTGGATATTATAATAGCTTGTATAGAAGAAAAAAAAATAGTTTGTAAAAATTATCTTAACAAAATAAATGTCATTTTTTAATAAACAACAACAAAGATGTTTTGGATTTTCTGAAATATAATAAAGTCAATAACGTGCGCACGTATGATTTCGAAATTTTTTTTACCCCATGAAAATCTTATAGATATTGAATATAATCTGAAGTTATTACTGAAATTATTTGGTTGAAATTCTGCAAGTTTAACATTTTTGAAAACTATTTATTCAATGGATTGGATTCCTTCATACACAATGTAAATGCTGGTGTCTTAAATTTAGACACAAAATGTCTGAAAAATTCATTTCAGACACATTAGGTGACTTATTTTGCACAAAGGTGGTTTACTTCTTCGAATTTCAGACATTACACGGGTCTTAAATTGCTTTCAGTCACAACAAGTAACTGAAAATAAGACACTTCGAACCAAATTCAGACATTTCCAAAATTCAGACGCTTCTCGCTTTCAGACAGTACGACCATGGGCCGTAGCAATTATATCATTCAAGTTCATTTACCAACTAAAAGGAATACCTTTAAATTTTGAAGGATCCCAAAAAAAGTGTTGTTTTTCACAGAAATCCAAAGTTGTTGTTGTGATTTTCCATGTATCGAACCTGGCAACACTCTCGCCAGTTGAGAAACGTAAACAAAACATGTAGCACAATTCTCTTGTTGATTAAAACTTCTTAAGTTTTATCGTTGTAATGTTTACTTCTATAACAATTTAATCAACAAGAAAAAGTAAATTATTATTAAGAACTGAGCTCTAGCTATAATGGATCATTATCTTAAGCCGGAACGGTTCGACGTTGAACCCACGTGCACGGGCGCTGAATCCAGGTCGGTCCACTGGTGCCATTTAAAGATGAAACCCTACTTAGGAAAGATTTCTATGGCGAACTCTGCCGTTACATCCAGTATTGCCGGATGTGGTAAAGTCATAATTGAATTAGAAAGTCACTTCTATGCTGAAGTTGAAGTCCTTGTGATGAAAAATTTATGTGCTGACTTCCTTATTGGTCAAGATATTTTAAAACTGCACTCTTCTCTTGTGATCAACTTGGATGGTGTTAGGCCTCCCTTAGAAATCTGTGCTTTGACCAAGGCTGATGTCCCACCAGTCTCCTTGTTCTCAAATCTTACGCCTGACTGTAGACCCATTCAAACAAAATCAAGACGTCTTCCCTCAGAGGATCGTGAATTTATTGCTAAAGAAGTGGGCAGACTCATCAATGAAGGAGTCATCGAACAAAGCAATTCCCCATGGAGAGCCCAAGCATTTGTCATCAAAGGAGATAATAAAAAATCTCGAATGGTCATAGACTACTCCCAGACAATTAATAGATTTACTATGTTGGATGCCTATCCGCTTCCCAAAATAGAGGAACTCATCTCCCAGATCGCAACCTATCGAGTTAGCTCACATTCGCTCCAAAATAGTGGGTACCGAACAACAGAATCATGCTGTCATCTATCGGCGCCTTCAGAAAAATTTACTGCGCGACCTCCACACTACCAACTCAGCAAGCAACTTTTTCTCTCACACAACCACTCAACTCTCATGTAACAAACTCAACTCGCACACAAGCAACTCAATCGTTCGACCCCTTCGCGACTCACTGCGAAGGGTCTATGTGGTGGTCTCGTGTACAAATGACAGATACAACAACTAGGCACTAGTGGTTCTTTTTGCCTAGCGGTAAGCATGCCTATCTACTGACCTAGGAGTCCTGGGTTCGAATCCCGTTGGCGCACATTCGCTCCAGCATAGACAGCAATACGACATTCATTTTCATATGTAATTGCGTTTTTTTTTGTATTTAAAGTGTATTCTCAGCAAAAATTCTATCTATTAAAGCAAACTTTGTCCAAATTGGTTCTGTAGATCATGAGTTATAGGCCAATATTAACCTATTCCTGATCAATGATTACAACTTCATTTAAATTCTTCCATTTGACGGGTATAAGATAAAAATAGCCAATTTGCAGCGATAACTTATTCAAACTAATAACTTCCAATCTATGATAAGGTTTGGTTTGGCAGTCTCCCAAACTAATGAATAAAAATAAAAGTTCACTAGATCAAAATATTATTTTCGCGTAAACATTTCAGCTTGACGATAACTACGCCAACTTTCCGACTTAACGGTTTTTGGTACCCGTCTAACGGAAAAGTATCAAATATTGTTGCCAGAGTTTTCTCACGAACCCAAATGTGTCTTGAGTGTTTTTTTTGTTTTTTTTAATATTCAATTGGGGGTTATAGGAAAAATATTCCTCATTAATCTGATGCAATAAAAGTGTGATCAGAAGTGTTGGTATTGCTTGCCTCTTCTAGAACTGCTGCCACTGCTGAATCATGGACGAACGGTATACACTATGTTCTAATTGCCCTTTAATACTGTTACTTTATACTCAATAGCACTTAGCAACATATCCAAACTGAGCATCGTTGCCAAGCTGTTGGAGCAGTACTCTTTGATTGCATTATATGAGAGTAAGTACTATGTCACAAAAAACATAACTTGAACGCCGAGGGATATTAATGATAACAGTATTCAAACTTGAAATAATTATGTGCTTGAAGTAGTCAAATGTTTTGATCAGCATTAAAAAACACACAATAATATATACATGAACAAGTAGAATAGTATTTAAGTGACTTGACAATCAATTGCTCAAACTCAGAAATGATTATTTTGATATGCACAACGGTCCCCACAACGGCTTCATTCCTAGTGAAAAAGTTGGTTTATGTAATATTATTTATCTTATTTTCAGTGCTTTTATTACAGTAAATTTTAATTGATCGATTTCTAAATCACCCTCACAGAATTCTAAATTTTCTGTTTTTAACATTCAATTACATTTTTGTTGGTTTTGTTGCATATTACAGGTACTAATGATTTTGAAAATATATTTAGCATGATTTGATGTAATTTGGATAAAATTTATTGTGTCCTTGAATTTTATTTTATGAATGATCTTATATGTTCCATATTATTACATCTGAGGATATTTATGATATGACCTGCATATTATGAGGACTGGGTACTCGATGACAGCATTAAAATCAGAAAAATCAACGCATTTGAAATAAATTGAATATTGGTCAAAATGAAGAAATTTTTTTTACATATGTTGTTCAAACCTTTTTTAAATTATATTTTAGAAAAAAGTTTATAATAATAGGCTAATAATTTATTAATAATCACTTATTCAAAACTCGATTAAAAAAAATTTTTGCAATGAGTTGAATTTGGTTACGTTCGTAGAGGAATCTTCTTAAAACTAATAAAAAGTTTTTTTGCTTTTTATTTCTTAGAAATGTCTATATACTAAATTAAATATCAGCTTTCTCAAAATAATAATAGAAAGTTTTTTTATGTGGTAATTTGTTGAGAATATGAAAATTTGCAATTTTTTAAGTAATAATAATTCAAAACTAAATTGTATAGATTTGAATAATATTTTTGTTTAATATGTACTTCAGATGTTATATAATTGCCATAAAAAATATATCTTGCATAGTCTTTTATATGAGCATACCAAAAGTTGGAAAATCAACGTTTTGAGAAAACGTGAAAGAACTATAAAAGTTTTAATAACTTGCATGTTTTCCAAGTTTAATGTGCTTCAACTCTGTATTTTGAAGCAGCCATCTTTACAGATATTTCACATTCCTTTTTTAATTCCCCCCCCCCCTCCCCCTTTTCTTACATTTTTTTAGGTTTTTGTAAATGCCCTCTCTTCTTTAGCTTCTCAACGATTAACGAAAAGTCGCAGCGATAGGGAAAATTGTTGTAAAAAGGTCCCATCCCCAAATTACTGGAATTTTAATATTATTTTAGTTTTAGTATGCACTTAATATGTTATTTAATCATAATAACAAATTTCAACTGTATATCTGGCATATTTTTTTTACAAGCATACAAAAATTTTGGAAACTGACGTTTTCAGAAACGCAAAAATTTTTGCACAACTTGCATACTTTTCAAATTTAATATACTCTACCTCCATATTCTGAAATGTCTCCTTACATATACTTCTATGCCTTCTTGTTTTAATTGTTTATCTTTTATGCATCTTTTAAAGTTTTTTTTTTTTTTTTAAAGTCCTATATCTGCTTCAACTATTCGACAATAATTGAAGCATTGTAGTGTTTATTATGTAGTGTTATTATAGGGAAATGTTATAAACAAGTTAAATTCCCAGATGGAGAATAATTAGATTATTACTGCTTGATTCATCATTCAAATAAGTTTATGTTGCCACATAATGTATCTTAGACTTGCCAATGCAACTACTATATAAGTGTTTACATCACGCTTGTTATTTGATGTTAAAATTGACTTGCAAAAAGCAACTTAAAACTGTGATACAATCTTGGAAGTCAAACCTTTTCTATTTAAGATTCAGCCACATTACAATGTCCATTTTATCCCAATACATATATTTACATTAAGTCCCAAATCCCTTGCTTGGATATATTAATAGTTGTGTGCCTATTATTAACAGTTGTGTTGCAGTTTTGCAATCCCATGCTTAAATTTACCAGGAAATTGAAACATAGTCAACAAAAAGTTATTTTGACTTTTATTTTAATAAAAATTTGTAATTTAACACAAGCTCATTTATTGCATTTTAATTTAAATAAATGTATTTTTAGCTTCCCAACATCTGAAAGGTAACATAAACAACCCTTTCAGACACATCAACTGTCTGAAAATATCCCCAATTCAGACAGTCTAAACGTCTGAAAATACCCCATTTTAAGACACTTCAAGTGTCTTAAAGATTAAGACACCATTTTAGATCTTAAAACAGTGCCACTTGTTTAAGACAATTTTGTGTCTTATTTTAAGACATTTCCATTCTTTTGCAAAAGAATGGAATACCAATGGGTAACAGTTTCTCAAACGCATTTACAAATAGCAATTTGAACTGCAAGATTTTTTACAATATTTAACATTCTCAATTTAATAGGATCAAGAATATTTGTAATAATGATGAGGATTTTAATAAAGCTTGTCAAATTTTCACGGGTAATTTAATTAAAAATAATTTTCTTGAAAACTTTCGTGGATTTAATATTTCATGATTATGTACTAATTAGGGAGATATTGAAGTTTTACTGAGTAGCTCCAGTAAATGAAGATTTTTTTTTCTTCTTATTTTTAATTTTTCTATCCTTTGAATCTTCAATTTTTCTTTTTTAGAAATAAATGGCGCCTTTAAATTGTACTTTTAAGAATATGTGGTTATTTTTCTGCGGGATTGCTCTTTCTGCGGAACAGTTTTTGAAGGTGTTGTTTTAAACTGCAAAATGTTTTCTACTATTTTATCGGGTATTATTCAAATGGATTAGTTCTCGGGACTATTTTGTATTTCATTGCATTGCATACTTCTTTTACTGTATTGCTTTGATTTCTCAGTTTTCTGGAATGGAGGTGTTGGGGTTCAAGAGTGTCATTTTGTGCCTTTTTTGCCCTACTCTAGAAACTCCTCTAGGGGTTTTCTGGTTGGTTGAACCCCCTTGATGAGAAACCACTTGGAGCCTCCAGTTCAATACTTAATAGTTTACTTTGTGTGAGTTTAATAATTTACTTTTATTTTAGCTCTTTAATCGGATATATGCGCATTCTTTTTTAAACATTAAAATATGCATATTTGCATTGAAAGTGCCATTTTATTTTTGAATTTCTAATGAAAGGAACGAAGAAACATTCTGCACAGTGGATATTTATTTGAGCATACAAAGTTATCAAAACGATAACATAGAAATTTAATTCAAAATCTTGATATTATATTGTTTAATATTATTTAAAATTATGATTGTTCACAGTTTACGTTCGCTTGAAAGCCTCCGTCAATGTTAACTGAAAAAAAAAATAGCACATTATTAATAGAATTCAGACATATGTTTATTTTATTATCTCGACTAGCTGAATACCCGAGCTGCGCTACGAAATTTTACCATTAGCATTTTAGCGATCAAAAGACATTCATGTATTCTACACTTCAGACGTTTGCTCCCATTTCGATCCCGACAAATTGATTTATCAAAATAGGAACTTTCCTTTAATGAAAATTTTAACAAAATTTATAATTGTGAATAGTATATTTTAAAGAGACATTTGAATATCCATCGTTTAGAACATTTAATTCCCTTCGGACCCTTTTTAATTATGTAATCGGGATTGCAATTGTTTATTGTGTTTATATTTGCTCTTAGTTATAAATTTCAAAGTAGTGGCTGTATTGGAATTAAAACATTAAGATAATCCTCCTATAATTTCAATATTGCGTCGACGTTTCATACTTTAAAAATTTGTTAATCGATATTGGAATAACTTATATTTTTTTTTACATATGCCCTTTTAGCATTTGCGCCAAATATCAGAATTATGACTACATTGGAAGAGGAACATTCGGATATCCCTCGTTTGGAACATTTAACCCCTTTTCGACCCCTTAAAGTTGGTTAATACAGAACGGAATTGCTTACTTTTTCTATATTTATCTTTTTTGACATTTGTACCAATTTTCAGAGTTCTGACCAAATGGGAAGTGAGACATTCGAATATCACTCATTTGGAAGGTTTAACGCCTTTTCCAACTCTTAAGTGGGTTAATCGAGATCGAAATAGCATGCTTTTTCTATGTTTACCATTGTTGCTATTTGTACAGTACCCAAAAAAAAAAAAAAAAATCAGAACGATGGCTATATCTTCGGTTCTAAATATCGTAGAATCTTACGGTTTGCACCAAAATATTTTACTTACGATTTTCTATATATCTGATGCAATTTTTTTTCTTGTGGGACCGTTTACTAAGTAAAAGTAACGCTATCTTAGAAAATTTTAATACGAACCCTTATTTTTTATCATTTCATTTGATTCAGAATACATCATTTACTCGATATACCAAATTTCAATGCATTATGTTGAAAAACACGTCACTTATGAGAGAAAATGTTTCGACCATTTTTTGACCGATCTTCAGGGAGAATTTCCATAAAACGAAAGTTATTTTTAAGGTTCTACTTCACATAGGGAGAAATCGAACGGCCAGTGCGGCATTTCCCGACATTATAAAATACAAATATTAGTCTAAAATTGCATAGAAACTACTTGGATTTATAGTGTCATATTTAAGATTAATACAAAAGTAGCAAGTAAATGCAAAAGTAACTTAATTTATTTATAACATTTAAGATGTGCATTCTTTACACGAAATAAATAAAATATCGAAAACTGTAATTGCGAAGTATAACGTATACTACTGATAATTAGAAGATTAATATAAAATGTAGGTATTAGTAAACAGTATTCAGCAAAGTGTGATTATTTTACAGAAACATTTTACTGTAAACACAAATGTAACTTGATCGTTGAAATTATTTATAAAATAAAAAAATCTCATGATTCAGGAAAATTTTTAAAGGATAACTTACTGAAATTACCTTAAAAATGTAGTTTTAAATAAATGTAATTTAAGAAAGTAATTAAAAAAAAAAAAGAACACTGTTGAAAACCACACAAAACATATATTCCACGATTCCAAACACGTTAGACGGATTAAAAAAATATATATAAAAAATAAAACTGTTTTGCTTGTATAAAATAATATTTCTTTTTGTAATTTCAAGAAATTATGTTCCTATTTACTGTATTTTACGATAATTGAACGTTGTGCGATTTCCCACACCTCTAGTTTACCTTGAATTAATCTTTGATAGTTTTTAAAAGTCGTCTACTATACGGTCCCTTAAAGTGAGCGTTTTTTATAATTTCGCTAGAAAATCGAGAGCTAAAAGTCAAAATGGAAAAGAAAAAAAATTGTGTGGTGGTTTTAGACCATGGTAAATCTAATGAAAGCAAAAATATATATATGTTTCTATTAAAAATTTTTTTAATTGTTTTATTAATTAATAATTAATTATTACTAAAAAAGAAATGGATGCAAAAGTTGATTTATATTCTGGTTTGGCAATTTACACACTATCTTTTGAAAAAAAAATTACTGAAATATATAAATTATTTAAGTTTTTATGGCAAAAAAAACAACTTTTTTATTTAACATTAATTTATCATTTTCTTTTTATCATTTAAATTACAAACCATTCTTTATAAAATTACGAATTTTTGTATTTCGACATTTTTTTGGATGCTGAATCCAAATATAGGATAATATTATGAGGTTGGTATTGAACTTTTTAAAGTTTGGTTCTGTTTTGATATTTAGATGACAACTCATGACAAAAAAACCTACATGCAGGTATTAAAAACCTTCCACGATTTACAACGGTACCTTTTGTATGTTATTTCAACAATTAGAGCACAAGATATAGCCATCATTCTGATTTTTTTTTTGGGTACTGAACCAATTTTCAAAATTTTTTCCATTTCGGAAGTGGGACATTCGACTATTCCTCGTTTGGATCGTTTACCCCCTTTTCCACCCCTTTAAAGTAGGTTAATCGAGATCGGAATATCTTACTTTTTCTGTTTTTACAAATAATGATATTTGTACTATTTTTCAAAATTGGGACCATGTGGGAAGTGGGACCGTATCAATCGTTTGGCACGTTTAAACTCTTTTCGACGCCTTAAAGTGGTTTAATCGAGATCGGAATAGTATAATTTTTCTATGTATGTCTTTGTTGACATTTTTATCAATTTTCAGATTGTTGACCATATGAGAAGTGGGACATTCGAATATTCTTCGTTTGGAACGTTTAACCCCTTTTCAACTCCTTAAAGTGGGTTAATCGAGATCAGAATAGCTTACTTTTTCTGTTTTTGCCATTGTTGATATTTGTACCAATTTCAAAATTGTAACCATGTGGGAAGAGGGACATTCGAATATCCTTCATTTGGAATGTTTAACCCCTTTTCCACACCTTAAAAAGGGTTAATCGAGTTCGGAATTGTATAATTTTTCTATGCTCGTCTTTGTTGACATTTGTACAAATTTTCCGAGTTGTGACCAAATGGGAAGTGGGACCTTCGAATATCCGTCGTTTGGAACGTTTAACCCCTTTTCTACTTCTTAAAGTAGGTTAATCGAGATCAGAATAGCTTACTTTTCCTATTTTTATCATTGTTGATATTTGTACCAATTTTCAGAGTAGTGACCATATGGTAAGTGGGACATTCGAATATATCTCGTTCGGAACGTTTAACCCTTTTTCTACCCTTTAAAGTGGGTTAATTGAGATTTGAATAGCTTACTCTTTCTATGTTTATCGTTGTTAACATTTGTATCGATTTTCAGAGCTGTGACCAAATCGGAAGTAGGATATTCGAATGTCCCTCTTTTGGAACGCTTAACCCCTTTTTGGCCGCTTAAAGTGGGTTAATCAAAATCGAAATAGCTTACTTTTTCTATGTTTACCATTGTTAATATTTGTACCAATTTTCAGAGTTGTGACTATGTGGGAAGTTGGAGTATTAGTGATGAGTTGGTAAATGAGTGAGGACTTTGCCTTATATATAGAGAGATGTATAAAAATGGCAAAGCCCTCACAGACTCACTCATCACTAATTCTCTCTCTTCTTATACCGTCGCAACTCTAAAAATTGGTACAAATGTCAAGAACTACAAACATAGAAAAAGTAAGCAGTTAAGATCTCGATTAAACAACTTCAAGGAGACAAAAAGGGACCAAACGTACCAAATGTGTTCCAAATAAGAGATATTTAAAAGTCATACTTCCTATTCAATCACAACTCTAATACTTGATACAAATGTCAAAAAATAGAAAAAAAAAATACTTTGATCTCGAATAACTAAATGTCAGGAGTCGAAAAGGGGTCAAACGCTCCAAAAGAGGGATATTTAAATATTCCAGTTCCAATGTAATCACAACTTTGATATTGGAAAAGTGGCAACAAATATAAGCATGAGAAAAGACAACTTTTATGATCATAAATACTTTCTAAGGAGTCGAACCCTCCAAACATGGACTATTCAAATGTTTCACATAAATTATAGTCACGACTCTGAAATTTGAGGGGAAAAAAAATAGCCAACAAGGGGAAGCATAGAACAAGTCAACTATTCCGATGTCGATTAACCATTTTAAAGAGAAGAAAAGGAGTCCAACATTCTAAACAAGGAATATCTCAATGTCCCACTTCCAATATTGTCGTAACTCTGAAATTTGGTACAAAGGGCAAGCATAGTTAAGGTAACCTATTTCGATCTTGATTAATTCATTTTAAAGAGTCGAAAAGGGGTCGAAAAATTTGATAATAGTAGCTTAAAATCCCATTTTCAATGAAGCTTCAACTCTACCATTCGATACAATTACCAAAAAAGTTTTTTTTTTTTTTTTTTTCCAATGGCGGGCACAAGTACTTAAAGTCACTTTTAATGCTTGCAGTCACTTGGCCGCTACAAGGCAACTTTTGAAGAGGAACCCAGTGAGAGGGCTATCGTTGCCCGTAACTTAGGACATCCACATTATGGATCCATGTCTTACCTCATATTCTAATCGAAACCCACCTGCCAGTTGTCCGATGCTTTAACCACTATACCAATAAAGTAAGCTATTCTAATCTCGATTGACTCTTTAAGGTGTCGAAAGGGGTCTAAATGTTCAAAACAAGGGATATTGAAATAGTTTTTTTTCAATATCGTCGTATTTCTGAAAATTGGGAACCAAAGGTTGGTTTCTTTCAGATTATCTGGCACCGTCAGCAGTACGAGGGCTATAATGCGCCGAAACATTCGTCGTTAGACAAGCCAACACACATTTACAAACACCCATGCCTAACACGGGACTTGAACCCACAACCTCGCGGTCTAGATGTTAGCACGCTAACCACTATACCGTTTGGTCGGTGGGAACCAAAGGAAAGCATAGAAAAATGAGTTATTCCGATCTCGATTAACTAATTTTAAAGGATCGGAACGTTTCATACGAGGAATAGTCCAATGCTTTACTTCCAGTATAGTCACAGTTATACAATTTGAAACAAATGTCAACAAGGGTATTCCGTACGTAAGTAATTCCGATTTTGATAAACCAATTTTCCGGTGTTGAAAATAGATCAAACGGACGATATGGAAAGCGCATGTGGATCCTTTTTCCGAAACAGGCAATTTTTCAATATTAAAACATTTTTTTTTTAAAAAAGAATGTAGTAAATCTTATACACTTTTTTGATATTATTTAGGTCTTACAGAAAAAGAAAAAACTACCAGAAGTGCAAAAATTTTTTAATTGTGAGAAGGAAAAAATATTTAAAAACATTCGTATACAAAGAAAAAGGTGGTCACAATACGACAATTTCTTAAATGAGGTGATTTAAAAAAATGCTTATTGAAACAGTACAACAAAATTTAATTACTATAACAGTGGGGTACTGTTAAACTTCAATTATATTTTGATTAAATAACTAACATCATTATAACAAGCATCTAACAGGTGACATTATTTTGTATTCTATATATATAGCAATATAATTGTTTTACACATTTAGAATTTTTTGCAGATGCCAAGAAAATGATGGGAATTAAACATAACATTGACGGAATAGAATTTCAAAATTCTTTAAAAAAATGGTGCAAACTGAGAATACTTATTCACACAGTTTACAAAAGAAATAAAAGTTCTTGAAATAGGCACAAAAAATTGAATGCATCTGCCTTCTGTAGTTTAAATATTGAGTGTAATGCAATACGCAAGGACAATGATGATGTTCAGTGACATGCATTTTAATTAAGAAAAAATTATGAAATTATTTTTAATTATTTTCTATTGTGTAAAACACTTTATTATAAAAGGTGATGAAATTATTTGTGGTTGAGAAATTAGTTTTATTATTAATTTATTTAACACTTATAACATTATATATCCACTATCTGCTGGGTGCGGAACACCATGGAAAAAAATTTAAATAAATACAAGTCATGGGCTTTCCAACCTTTTGGGTGCTGATCCTCGTAAAAGAAGGTACTACCCAAGTTTCTAAGTCCGAAATCTGTTCCTTAACTATCTTAATACAATCGATTTTTTATTTTGGAAGTTGAAAGGTGTTCCGATTCACTCCGTGTTAAGGTACTACATTAGTGTAGCTAAAATCAAATCATATATGTGTTCTACAAAGACTTCTGTGGGGAAAAAAAAAAAAAAAAAAAAAAGGTAAAAAATCTTCATTCTGCACATCCTTTTAAACACTGAAAGATCGGCTGATAGGATTTTAAAAGAGGTGGATTCAAGATGTGTTTGTAATTGCTTTTTATTTTATTATTAACGTAACATTCGAAAGACGTCATCTTCAGACGACCTCATCTATAGTTTCTTCGCTTAAAAATTTTGAATGTAAGCATAGTTGTCGAAGACCGTTTTGAATTCCTACGAACATTTATAAACTATGACGATATTTTGTTGAATAAAACAAACTTTTAATTTTATTCGTTAAAAATACGAATTTTTCTAAGCAATTGGGAAAATCATGTCCTAAATTTTAAGTTCTTGAGAATATTATGAATACAAAATTAAAATATGTTTTGCCTTAAGTTTTACATTAGAATGATGTAACTATCAGATCATCCTTACAACAGATAACTTTTGAAAACTTTTAACACAGACCATTAAAGTGTACAGTAGCATTCATGTAATCTATTTGAATTTTAATATTTTGAAAACTCTAATTTTTTTATTAACGGTATTAATGAGATTTATCCAGTTTTGTATAAGACGTCACACATTTTGAAGAATTGTAATTTGTGACGTTGTCATGCATAAAATTTGCCTAATGATTTTCTTAAAGATATTAATTTTATTCATGGCCACTAGGAAAGCAAACTGCTTCTCAAGGAAAACAATGAAACACGCGCTTGTGATTGGCTGAACATTCGAATTCATTTTTAAAGGTCATTGTGTTTGATTACAATTACATCACTTGTTGCTAAATGCTACAATACAACTCCAAATATAGTCATGTATAGTGTTCTTTTTCATGAATACTGGATGCTAGTGCATATTATGAATTTATCAGGTACTATTTTAATTTCGAACCATCTATTGGTTACAAACACCTTTGATGCATTTAACGGATAATGTTTGATAATAAACAAATTAAAACAATATTCAAAATCATTTTAAATTATTGATTCTGGTATGTTTAGAAGTTTGTAGAATAGTTTACATCATTTGTACATCTTTATCATTAAACTAGCTAGTTTTAAATTTATATTTTATCAAATACTGTTTGAACGGAACTGTTAGAAAAAATTAATAAAGTAAGCAATCTAATTAATACTATTAGTAGCTTCCAGGGAAGAATATCTTGTTAAAATAGAAAATGTACCTAATTGAGGATCACGGATGAGTGAAAAGTTGTTTATTATCTGGAGAAATTAAGATATCCCTGAGAGAGAATTTTTTAATCGATTGGCTTTGAATATTTTTTTGCCTTATAGCGTGATATGTGTTTTCGTTTTAGACTTTAAATTTACATTCTTGAATAAAATATATTTCAAAAATTTCGATTTGAAGTACTTTCTGTATATTTGTTGAATGCATAATTATTATTATCATTATTATTATTATTATTTTTTTTTTTTTTTTTTTTAACCTTTTACTTAATTTTTATTCGATGCGATATTCTTAAAGTGTCTTTATCGAAATTCTCCCTTCCTCGTTTAGATATTTCTTACAATTTTTAAATTTAAAATATGAATGGTTCAAGCAATATTATAATTTTACATGTAAATGTACTTACTACACTGTACTTTATCTGCAAATTTAATGATTATTTAATTAGTCATAGCCACATTTGAAACAAAATAAGTAATAAGCACAAATAAACATTGCTTTTTTTTGTCTAATACTTTTGTGCACTCTACATAAAAAATAATTAATTATATTTTAAAACACAATCAATTGCAGTAAAACTCTATATTTATGTAAAATTAAAAACTATTTATGCTATACAGTTAGTTTTTATAATAAATATGTGCATAAAAAATTAAGTTGAGTAGAAAAGAATATCTATCAAAATAATATAAATATTTGACCTAAATAATTTGGAACAATATGGAAACTAAAATCCACACTAACAATGTAACCATGTATAATTTATTGGGGATGGTGGCCGAGTCTTTAAGAGAAACAACAACACCAGGGGTGAAATTAGTTTATTAAATCATTAAACCGCCACAGACATCAAAACACAGGAACACACATATAACATAAAATAGAGATGAAGGAAGCAAGTTAAATAGGAAGATGTAATATAGCTAGTAGTTAACAAACATAACATTTAACGAAAAAAGAGTTGAAATGGGAAAACTAAAATACACAGAGAGTCAGAATCATTCTGACAGATCCAAACAACCAAATGGCAGTTTGAGGAGGCGAAGGCTACCATCAGGACGGCTTACTCGTAGGTTGCCATATTCCTAATAATGGGCTCTAATCAATCGGGATGGGGTTTGCTAGCAAAATCATTGGGATGTATATAGTGAAGGTTAATCTGGGTTATGATTTCAATGAAGTATTTATGGACCTCCATAAGGTGTTCCAACTTTTTAGAATCGATAAAAGTTTGGTTCAAGTCATCCACCCCATGAACAGGTGTAGAATCAGTCTCCATGTTGACTGTTGTGTTTGGTGTAACAATGGGTTCAAAATTAGTGTTTGTTGCTGCATGTACAACGATTTTTGGACCAGAAAGTGACGAAGCTTGCGAAGCAACATTTGCATAAGTTCAGTTGGGCAAGAAGGGAATATCAGGTTTAGGAATAGGTTGAATATTTGGATGGGGCTTTGTGGTGGGGGTCGCCCTTTTGAACCCAGAATCACTAGGCCGTTTGTTAAGATACTCTTTACGAACTGGGTATGAAAGTGAGGAAGCAGTATGTATTCCTTTGCAGTTGATGCAGCGGTTCTCAGTATTTTTGTTGGGACATTCCCTACTGGTATGAATTTGAGAGCAGTGCATACATCGGGTGGAATAGGGGCAAGTGGCAGAAAGGTAGGACCACCCAATTCTGGCACCTAAAGCATTGTTTATGGCCTGAGTTCTATCTTCCAATTAGTCTTTTCATTTTTATTTGGAGGAAAAGAATGGTTTTCCAGGATAAGATGCCTTTAATGGAAAGCGAGATGGGGAATTCTAGATTGTAGAGGAGGATCACATTGCCCGACCTGTTCTTCATTTGTTTAACTGAGCTACATTTTGATTCTGGCTTTAACATTAGCAAATGTTCAGTGATTTCGTTGATAGCTGTATCAAGGGGTAAACCCCTGATCACAACCTTGAATGATTTAGGTTTGAAAGGTAAGATTTTAGTGGAAAAAGGGCTGGCATTTTCCTTCAGGTAATTAGAGATAAGATTCTCCTCAGTGGCATTCTGGGGACTAATGAGATAGTTTTCTTTAACTACTTTGGCAAAAAGAGAACAATCGTTAATTATTAGCACCTTGTGCAAGGTTTGGATTGTTAATTTTCCCTTTTCAGAGATGGGAATAAAGAAGGTACAAAGGACGGAAAAGGTAAGTGAAACAATCATTATATCTGCCATTCTGATTGACTTTGGTTTGTTCATACGATCACATCATCTTTTAAAAATTTCAGTTGCATGAGACATTTTTCTTTTATGTCCAGGCATTTTTAAACTTCGTAGAAACGCAAAGCAAAATAAATCGTGCAAATCTATAATAGTAAAAAAAGCTGTGTGTGTGTCTGAGTGTGGCTCTATAGAAACCTAATTAAAATTGGAGTAGATCTCTGAAATTTTCAGCATAAGTAGATTTGGCCTTTTAATTGTATACATGTCAAATAGAATGTTAAAATTTTAATTAGTTCTTTTTTAATTAATTTTTTTTACAAAATCACTTTAAATGGAGATACAGTTCCGAAATTTTCCACATAAGTAGTTTTAGCCTTCTAATTGTAAGTGCCTAAAAGTCGGCATTTCCAGCAACGGATTTTCGAAGGATCTTTGACCTTAGAAACTGATCATTGTTCTTCTGGAAGTTTTCGCCTTTTATTTCCATTAAAATTTAAAAAAAAAAATATATATATATCAAACGAGTGGGATCTATTACCTCAGCCGAGAATAGGACTCTAATGATTGTCACAGTAGCTAAATATGGGACGGGAAATGCAGTAACACAGATGTTATATTCAATTGAGTTATGTTCTGAGATCATTTTATTTTAAACGGAACACCAGGATATGTAGGATTAGCCAATCCTTCAGGTTGGACACCGACTTTATTGTCTTTATGTAACATTTCATTTCAATCAATCCCCAGAGAAGCCTATTTTAGTGATTCTCGATAATCATGAATTCCACCTTTCTCTCAATATCATAGATTTGTGTAGAGAAAATGGTATTGTTCAATTGAGCTTTACACCACATTGCTCACACATACTTCATCCTCTCGATTGTGGTGCCTTTGAACCTTTAAAAATTAGTAATAATACAGTATGTAACAGTTGGATAAAAGACAATCCAAACAAGACAGTGAATATGTACGATATAACTAGTATAACGAATACACTTTTTCTAATAAAGTAGCCATCAAATGCATTGCTTATATTTATTGCAACGAGATAAATACATTTATGATAATCAAATAATTGTGGTTATGATCATCAATATAATTATATTTATAGTAGTCAAGTAATTGTGTTTGTAGTAGTCAAGTAATTGTGTTTGCGATAGTCAAGTAATTGTGTTTGCAGTAGTCAAATGATAAAATTTTAAACTGTCCCAGTGTCTGTTTCAACCTACCCTAACGAGTGTAACAACCAACCTCAATTCCACTAAAATAGAGTTTCTAGTGCTATTTTTGTATGATAAAATATACGTTTAAAAAGTGTTACAACCAGCCCCGATCTCCCGTAAGTCATTTTCAGAAGAAAAGATGTATTCTATATTTGTGCAATGTTACTTGTATTGGTGTTTAGCTCCAACCCATTTAAACAGAATGGGTTCCTAAATATGAAAATGTTTTCTTCTAATATAGAATTATTTTACTTACACTCATTAG
This sequence comes from Linyphia triangularis, assembly GCA_963978545.1. Taxonomy (NCBI): domain Eukaryota; kingdom Metazoa; phylum Arthropoda; class Arachnida; order Araneae; family Linyphiidae; genus Linyphia; species Linyphia triangularis. The sequence goes on along the minus strand of OZ021723.1, from coordinate 18,357,929 downwards.
ATGGACTATGATATGGAACATAATGTCCACCAGCATTTACAGCTAAAAAAAGAAAAAAAAAACATTAGTATATTTATTAAAAATCGAGAATATTTCGTAGTATGTGTTTATTGTACATAAATTTGTTTATTGTAAAAAGGCTCCAAGTTCTTCATGCAGTTACTATGGTCGTGAAAAGTATTGAGATCTAAAGAAGAGCCAAGTTTAAAGTTGTTGTAAATTACGAGCTATGAAAATTAGTAAAATGTTCTTCTCAAAGTCAAAATTCCCCTGCATAGGGCTAATATCTAGCTCCAAAAATATTTGTGACACTTGCCCATTACGTATTCTGGTTCACTTATGCGTAATGGCTAAGTCATACAAGCATTTTTTTAGCTAGATATTTAGGCCTATGAAGGGGAATTTCGACTTTGAGAAGAAAATTTTACTAATTTTCATTGCCCGTAATTTACAACTTTAAACTTGTCTCTACTTTAGATCTCAATACTCTTCGCGATCATAAAAATTGCATGAAGAACTTGGTGCATTTTTACAGAGATGTTTTTGTTGGGATTTCATTTCATTTTAAGGTACTAATTTTTAACTTATTACTTATTTGCAACTAGTTTTAAAATGTTCAGTGTTCATAATTTTTAAGCTTGTAAGAAAACTTTGATTGAAAGTGTTATTCGTACATGTTTTTTTTCCCCCTTATTACACAGTCAACCGTTGACAAACATTTTGTTGGTGGTCAACTGCTAGAACTATATAACTAGCCGACTCCTTTGTTCTATTAATTATTATTTGGTTTTAAGGTAGTTTTAAAAAACGTTCTCAGCAACATCCAATTCGCCGAGAATTTCAAGAGATATTTCTAAGTAAATCAAATTTATCGGGCAGCAGTCCATAAGGTACTTATGCTTTCATTGTGAATGATGACAATATAAAATTATTTAAAAAAAAATAGTTTATTCAGATATGCAAAAAAAAGTTAGCGAAGGGGAAACAAATTAAGGTTTGGCGATCATTTCGTAGACGTTAAAATATCGCCAATGGTCGATTTTATGATGCCAAGTACACTATTTTTATTATTTTTTGATTTTAAAGGATTTGTGGCAAATAGTGAGTTTGTTCTCTATTTGTATATGATAAGAGCAACTAGTATTCTAAGTTTTATAGATCTGGCTCTAATAGAAATGTATTATAATTGAGATTCAAATTTTCCGAACGTTGCCCCCTTTAGGAGATTCGGAGGGGATAATCTCGATTATTAATTTTTTTTTCCTTTGTATTCATGTTAAACCTTACAAGCATACCACATTTCATAGTTCTAGCTCTGCTAGAAGTACCTTAGTAATTTGATGATCAGTGAGTGAGTTTTGGATGGATTTCAAAAAATGTCGTTTTCTGCCGCTTTCGAATTTGATTGTCAAGTCTCAAATTTCAAGTCTCCAATGTAAGTAGAGACTTGAAACTTATGGATCTTACTAAAGAGGCTAACAGCTATCCGTAAAAAAAAATCACCTCTCAGGCATACTTTAATACGCAGATATAAGAGGTCAAAATACTGCTGAGTGGCGTCCGCTAACAGATGGCTGTTGTAAGGATTTTTCTTTTGGTTGGGAATTTCAACTTTTCGGGATAGTGGTATGTCTGGATTTTGACCCATTCGGGATTTCGTATTTCAGGATTGTGTCCCAGACCCCCGCCAAAAATGTGTCGAGCCACGGGGCTCACCGTCCTTTTATTAACATACTGAAAGAATACCCTTTCATTCATCAATGATAATTTCGCCTGATGGTTAGAATTCCATTTGTTGGTCTGTTGCATGGAAACTTTCTTATTTGAACAATAATTATTAATTGTAAATATTAAAAAAATATATATATTATTATTTCTTAATTGCTTAAATAAGAAGTATATATTTTTTACCTAATATAAGAAATTATATTAGAAGATAATTAAAACAGTCAAGAACATTCGAGTTAGTTAGTAATTTCCATTTACTTCTAAATGAGACATATCTACTTTCAATTCAATATTTTCCAAAAGAAACTTTAAATGTGTCTACTTACCCACGCAACAGAAGACAATCATAGCCATCGAGATGGATATGATTAGATTCCAAAATGAAGCAAACATGTTGACTGCAGTAGACTGAGAGATTTAAAGAGATGAATGAGATACGTCTCCAAAGTTCACTTTAAATTTCCTCTGTTTCTAGGGCTTATATAGATACCTGATAACGCATACCAGACTTGCACCTGCTCTTATATGATGAAATTTTCCAAATGAACAAATAGTTTGCAATCAGAGGAATTAAATGAAATGAGAAGCAGATGCAAAATTGAATTCAATATATTAAAACTTTTAACGGGCATCCACCTTTAAATTCCATTTCTTAATAATCATACAGAAAGGAAGCAATATTTTGTTGCATTCCGTCTGGAAGAAGTCACATCATTTTAAACTTATTTTGCTAAATATGAAAGAATTTTTTGAAATTATATTATAATACACATTTTCTTTCAATGCTAATTCTAGAAAATACTATTGTAACAAATAATTATACGATATTTTAATGGAAAATATCAAAGTTTAAAGCAGTATCTGATACTCGAAGAAGTAAAAATATTTGCTATCAAGAATTAATGTTTCAACAATTTTTGACAACCAGGTATAAATGAATGAATTGTTTGCATTGAGGAGCAAAAAAGAGAAATTCATTATTGAATTTATTTTTTATCAACTTTATGTAAAAAAATTTTTAGTTATGTTTACGACAGACTATTAGAAAAGATGTTTATAAAATATCCAAGCTAAGGTTTGTAGATTTTTTTTTTTTAAATTGGTAATCAATCGTTTTAAAGACCATCCAAAATTACTAGTTATATATTTCAATTATCTAATCAAACAAAATTGTTTTTAAATCACCCTTACAATGATGTAAAGTATCTATGATCATTTTTCGAAAAGTTTGACAACACGATCAAGAAGGGGGTAAATAGGATTCTTGGGATTCTGGTATCAATAGTGTCTTCCTATTTGATATAGAATTTAACCTTGATAATCTACCAAGCTGTTGGAATATCTGTACCTAACTCGTGGTCATTGGGGTAACATTTTCAAAATTATTAGAGGGGCTAAGGTCTAGGGCAGTGGCCCGGTAACCTATCTTCATTATGAATGAACGCACACAGTTCAATCTATTCTTTTTTTATTACAAGATTTACCTCATCAATTTTAAGCTTCTTTCGAACGGTCGAGACCATGTTTTTCCGATACAGTGTAGCAAGGAAAAAAGCGTTTGAACAGCGTACGCAACCACAAAATGAGTTATCTATTTCAGTTGGAGGCGAGAGTACAACGAACATTAACACAAACTCAGTGCAACTGTGACTGTAACGCATGGTGGCGCCTCTTATTGTGTATCGTTCCTATTTCGACTGAGAAGAATCCAGGGATTAGTGTGGACTCTGCTTGTGTTGTATTTTTATGATAAATATTTATTGATGAAGGGAGCAAGGAAATATTAGACATCTGTGTAGTCGTGAGATTTATTATTCTGCCGGTTTGGTATTAGTGCTGAGTTGAGTAGAATGGCTGCTGCTGCCATAATTGATTATAATACTACATGTCCTTTCTTTTAAAGGAGAAAATTAATTTTCTGATAAATATAATGTGTTCCAAAATTAAAAAGAATTTAAAAAAGGATTGAATACTTGAAAATTATAAAATTAAATATTTAAAATACACTCAAGAGATAAAAAGTTTAAACTAAATGCAAAAAGTAATTAAATAGAATGGATCAAGTAACAGTGTCCTCAAACTTGATAGGATGTTTGGTTTGTCTATAAGGTATTTTTCTAATATTATTGATTGTCACTGATTTGTCTCTGAATTTTGGTCAATTTTGATTGTTGGGAGTCAAATATCATTCAGTTGGATTCAGATTTGTACAATCATTTCGATCATCAGATGACATTAAGACACTATTATCTGTCAAGCTTCTGTCCAGTCTAATATGCACTCAATTCAGTTCCATTATCTGTTTTCACCATATATGAGAACGAGGTGTTAAATGTTAATTATTGTGGCGGGAGTCCAGTTTCTATGAGAATTTTTAACGTAAACCTGTTCATTTGGTGTCAATCTATTTAGAGAAATGGCATTTCTATCTTGATACTATCTTTGTTTTTCTTGGAGAGCTTATAGCGTCTTCTTTGAGGTCGAAAACTTTGGCTTAAGAAGTCCCAACTTATTTGGTAGAAGGGATATTAGAGTTATACCCATTAGCATTTCTGCTGGATATGGCAGGTTGAACTTTGGAGTGTTGTTGTACTCAATCAAAGCAAGGTTTGGATCACCGTTTGTTTGCTTCAATTTAAATAGGATGGATTTCATTGTCTCTATTCATCTTTCAACCATACCATTTGACTGTGGAAACTTTGGAGATGATGTTGAATGTTCCATATCGTACTCTTTGACAAAAGTTTTGAAGTCTTTGAAATCGAAGTGATGTCTGTTATTTGAATATAGTTTTTTCGGAATTCCTTGAGTTCGAAAGATTTGTTTTAAAGCACTAATAAAGGGGTCTGCAGTTTTCCTAATTAGCTTTCTAACTTCAATAAACTTAGAATGAGAGTCTACAACTTGTAAAAAATCTTCTCCGTTTGCATGAATGAAGTCAATTTTTATATCTTCCCACGGCAAAGATGGAACATCATATGGAATCAGACGTTCTTTGGTGTTTGACCTCTGATACATTTGGCATATTCTGCAGCTGTATACAAAATCATTGATGTCTTTCATCATGTTGGGCTGTCATGTCCAACCTTCTTTCACATATTCCTCCAATTGTGAGAGATCTTGATCTTCTGTTGTATTTATCTGCAACTCTTCAATATTTTCAGCACTAACTGTGAGTAGGGTGTGTACTGCCGCTGCTTCTTCCTCCAGAAATGAAGTGCTGATGACATCTGATACTGGAGCTCGTGAGAGTGCATCTGCCATGTAGAGCCTCTTTCCCGGTACATGCACCATGTTGAAATCATACTTGAAGAGTTCAAGAGCCATTCGTTACAGTCTGGAAAAAAGTTTTTCAATTGACTTTGCAACAAACCAACCAATGGTTTATGGTCTGTTTCGATGGTGAACTTTGTCCCATATATGTAGAAGTGGAAATTTCGGCATTCATTTAGAATAGTCAATAACTCCTTCTCTATTTGGCTGTAACGTTGCTGTGTTTCTGTCAAAGACACTGAAGCATATGCTATGGTATGTTCAGCTTGCAATAACAAAGCATCCAATCCGTATTGGCTTGCGTCCACTGATACAATAGATCTCTTATTAGGATCAAAATAGGATAGGACTGGTGAATTTATGATGCAATTTTTTAGATAATCAAAATATTTTTGTTTATTGTTTGTCCAAACAAACTCATTTTTCATACTTACTATTAGCTTAAGTATTCATGTTTTACTCGATAGGTTATCAATAAATTTCACTAAATAAGTTATCATGCCTATAAATCTTTGTACCTCGGCTTTATTTTCTAAAATTTTGTGTTTGGAAATTGCCTTTATTTTATCTAAGTTAACTGACAAACCTTCACTTGTTAAATTTTTTACCTAGATACTTAACTGAATGTACTTTAATTTGACTTTTTTCTTTAGATAATTTGAAACCATATTTCCTAGCTTTATCTAGAACATATTTTAATCTTTTGTCATGTTCGTCCTCAGTTTTCCCACATATAAGAACATCATCGATATATATTGAATTACTCTCCAAACCAGAGTAAACATTATCTATAGTTTTCTAATAAACCTCTGGGGAACTTGCAAGATCATAAAGTAACTTACAAAATTTGTACTTCCAAAATGACATCGCAATTGTACACAAATTTGAACCCTCTTCTGCAGTCTGCAAGTGGAATTTGTGGAAATGCAGATGATGCATCCAAAACAGAAAAGTATTTTGCATTTTCTATTTGTGAGAATATAGCTTGTTGGGTTGGAATTTGACAAAGTACTCGTTTAATATAATTATTTAAGGGTCTCGAATCCATGCAAATTCTTACCTTATTCTTTGGTTTTTTTACCACTACATTTGGATATCTTTAATAGATATCGGGGAGCTATTTTAGGTTCTGCCCTTTCATCAAGTTTAATATTATATACCTACTGTAATTTTCCTAATATACCTGTAAAAACATATCCATCTTTAATAACGTAGCTTGAAGTTATCGCACTTACCCGTTCCAAAGGATCTCTGTTTATCAATCCTAACTTCTCGCTTGCTTCTAAAAGCAGCAAAGCGTTTGCTTCTTGATCAATGTTGTAAAGCCTAATCGCTCGCATTCTCTGCCCATAAATTATAAGATAAATTAATTAATTGCTAGGGCCATATTTTAAAAATGCATAATAGTGTTTTCCTGTGTTATACCATCTTTTCACTACACATTTCAAACTTTGTCTTTTTTCTTTGTCCTGTCTTTAGGATTTCATGTGTGTGTATTGTGATTTAACACCTTAAGGAACGCTCTTAGGAACTACTACTTTTAATATACATTTCTTACAACTCGGGAAGTTCACGTTAGATTCAAATTACAATAATAGTTTGACGTGGTGGTGGACCCCGCTCGATAGTGTAGCTTGGGTAGAAGATAGAGTGACGTCATTCCTCTATGACATCCCTCCCCGTTAATTCATAGGTCCAGTCTCTGTGGAGGACGTCTGAGTCTCTGCGAACGTCTCAGCTTTGCTGGCGGTCAACCGTCGCTCGTTGAGGTAACCTTGGTCACTGTTGGTCCGTTGGTCAGCCTCCTGGAACGACTAGTCTCTGAAGGTGAGGAAGTCGGCTCCTTGTTGTTGCGTGTTGGAGTGGGTGGCACCTCTGTCTCAATTTCGGCAGATGTCACTGACGGAGTCTCGTTGGTATTGACTGCTCTGGTGTTAGGAGCTCGAGGGGTCACCTGAATCGTCTCGATTTGCTCTCCTGCTGGACGCATCTGGTCAACATGGCGGCGATGGAGTGTCCCTTGAACGTCGACTGTGTAGTGTAGTTCTCCATCGCGGTTGACTACATTGCCAAATTTCCACCTGAAGTTATCTGAGCGATAGTCACGTACAGCAACCTTATCTCCAATCTCGAAGACCCGGTCTCGGAAATCGTACACTCCCTTGCGGATGTTTTCTTGGACTCGTCCTCGAAGATCAGGAACCACAAGATCTATTCTTGTACGGATTTCCCTTTTTAGAAAAAGCATCGCTGGACTCTGCATGGTCGTCATATTAGGTGCTGTGCGGTACTGCATCAAGAAAGTATAAAGCTTCTGATTAAATGTCCCAGGATAGTTGGCCATGGCTCGGAGAGTCTGTTTTAGCGTGAAGACGTATCTTTCCGCCTGCCCGTTACTGGATGGTTTGAAAGGAAGCGCACGTTTTATGCTTCACTCCATTGCTTTTGAGGAAGGTTTCAAATTCGACGGAGGTAAATTGCCGACCGTTGTCGCTGACCAGAACTAGTGGAAGACCATTACGAGAAAAGCATTCTCGCAAGCACTCGATGGTTTTAGTAGAGGTTGTTGATTTGAGAGGAAACACCTCCAGCCACTTAGAATGAGCGTCAACTACAACAAGGAAGATCGGTCCAGCAAAATCAACATGGATCCTCTCCCACGGTGTGCTAGGATACTCCCAGTGGTGAACTCGTGCTTTGGGCGGATCGGTTTTAAACTTTGCACACTCACTGCAATTTTTTACACTGTCCTCAATGTCTTTATCTATTCCCTTCCAATAAACAAATGAACGTGCTATGGCTTTCATTTTTACTATCCCATATGACCAGTATGTAATTCGTCTAGAATTCTTGCTTGGTATTTTTTTGGTATGCACACTCGTTGTCCGTACATAATACAGTCATCCTGTAGAGTGTATTCTGCCTCCTTCCCTCTTAACAGACCTCCTAATTTTAGTGATTTGTACAGAGGACCTAACTCAGAATCGTTTACAGTGTCTTTACCCAACTCATAGGCTGTAACTGGCAATGTCTCGATTTGCGAAATCTGAAAAATTGCGATGTCGTCTTTGATAATCAGCTCTTCCGATTTGAGTGCGAGTCGAGACAAACAGTCTGCATTTTCATGTTCTTTTGTATTTCTGTACACTATGTCGAATCGATATGCTTGAAGAATTAGAGCATAATGTAAAATTCGGGTGGCTGAAAGAATGGGAAGACCCTTTTTGCATTCAAAAATTGAAACCAAAGGCTTATGATCAGTGACCAAGGTGAATCTAGTTCCCTTGAGATAAAGATAGAATTTTTTAACGGCCCATACGATTGACAGAGCTTCCTTGTCAATTTGGGAATAACGTTGCTCTGTTGAGGACAACGTTCGTGAGGCAAAGGCAATTGGCCTTTCTGAACCATCGGGAAACCTGTGTGCAAGCACTGCCCCCAATCCCACTGGAGAGGCATCGCTCGAGAGTAAAATCGGAAGAGATGGGTCATAATGAGCTAACACTCTTTCCGAACAAATCTCCTTTTTAATATTTTGGAAGGCATTTTCACAATTTTTATCCCAATTCCAGGGAACGTCTTTTTTTGTCAAATTATGCAAAGGGTAAGCTAGGGATGCCAATTCTTTAGAAAATCTCGAATAAAAATTAACTAGACCCATAAAAGATTGTACTTCCTGTACGTTTGCAGGCTGTTTCGCATTTTTAATGGCTGCTATTTTTTCGTCCGTTTTAGATAGTCCTTGAGCATTTATCTTAACACCTAGAAATTCAATTTCCTCCTGGAAAAATTTACATTTCTCTTTGTTTAATTTTAACCCGTGTTCGCGACACCTATCGAAAAATTTCCCCAATCGAACTGCATGTGTTTCAACATCGGGCGCAGCAATTCGCGCATCATCAAAGAATACTTCAACCCCCTCTAATCCTCGAAACACACTTTCGATGTACTTTTGCCAAATGGCCGGAGCCGCATTGATCCCGTACATTAGTCGTTTACAAGTATAGAGACCTTTGGATGTATTAATTGTTAGCAGTTTTTGACTATCTGGCGATACCCTCATTTGCAAATAGGCTTGTGAAAAGTCTATCTTTGAAAATACTTTGCCGTTACTCAGCGACGCAAAAATCTCCTCCGTTCGAGGAAGCGGATGTTTTTGAACTTTGATATTTTTATTTACGGTTACCGAATAATCCGCACACAATCTTATTCCGCCATTCGGTTTTACAATTGGAACAATCGGTGTAGTCCAATCCGAAATACTTGTTTTTTCAATGATTCCCTCACTTTCGAGCCTATCTATTTCGTTTTCAACTCTTTGTTTTAATGCAAAGGGAACTTGTCGTGGTCGACAGAAAACTGGTGTCACGTCTGGTTTCAATTCCAGAGTGCACTCATAATTTTTTATTTCTCCAAGACCCTCATCAAAAAGTTCCTTATACTCGCTTAAGAGTTTTGTTAGACAAACATTTTCCGACTTTTTGATAGAATTTAGAGACGGCCAAGACAGTTTTATTTTGTAAAGCCATTCACGGCCGAAAATAGTATCCAAGTTTTCCTTCACGATGTACAAATTTAATTTCAATGTCTGACCGTTATACTCAACATTAACTGTTACGTAACCTAAAGGCACAATAATCCCTCCTTTGTAAGTTTTGAAAACAATTTCGTTTGGCTGAATTTTTTTATTCGATATTTGACGAAATTTTGCAATACTCATTACACTTACAGCTCCACCGGTATCTAATTCCATTTTAACTAATTTATTTTCAATCTTAACACTTAACATTATTGGAGGACGTTTCTCTTCTTCGCTTAATTTGGAATCGGTTGTAATCGCAAACATTGGAATTTCCGCTTTTCCTTCCTTTTTTGAATTTTGCCGGTCGGTATCTATCTGTTTCTGTTTCACTGGTTTATTTTGTTGCCCCTTTTTAGCCAGAAAACATGCTTTTTTTATATGCCCGACCTTCCCTCAAAAATGACATTTACTATCTTTAAACCCACATTCATCTCTACCATGTTTTGAACTATTACAACGTGTACACTGTTCCCGATGGTTAGAAACATTTTTTCGCGGCAAAGGCTTAATTTTTTGCCATTTTTTCCCGGCGCTAAACTCTTTAATCTCATGGGGTCTCCCGATAATTTCATTTGCCCCCTTAGTAGCTCTTTCCATAGCTAGAGCTATTTTTAAAGTGTTTTCCAGGTTAATATTATCTTCTTCAAATAATCTGTCCAAGATTGCTCTATCCCTTAATCCACTTACTACACTTAACGCTCTTAGGAACTACTACTTTTAATATACATTTCTTACAACTCGGGAAGTTCCCGTTAGATTCAAATTACAATAATAGTTTGACGTGGTGGTGGACCCCCGCTCGAGAGTGTAGCGTGGGTAGAAGATAGAGTGACGTCCTTTCTCTATGACATCTACATTTCAAATATATAAAAATTAGAAATTTAAAAAAATTTAGGAACATATGTTATTTTTTGTATTTTTTCAAACTTTGTGTGAATGTGCGATTGAAAGATATTTTTTTCCAAATTTTTTTTACAGTTTTTCTTATAAAAATGTGTATCAACTTTTTTCTCCTGATGCGTTTCAAATATATATATATATATATATATATATATATATATATATATATATATATATATATATATATATATATATATATATATATATATATATATATATATATATATATATATATATATATATATATATATATATATATATATATATATATATATATATATATATATATATATATATATATATATATATATATATATTTTTTTTTTTTTTTTTTTTTTTTTTTTTTTTAACCACCCTAGTTAATGTACATGCCATGTTACAAAGTTTCAGTTCGAATGAAAGACTGGAATTAGGTTTATTAGTAAATCGAAACGCCAATTGAAGCATGTGTGAAAGAGGTTTTTTAGAGACCATTACAGCCCCAAAACTTGATATAATGCATTTTTATCAACAATGAATTTATCGGTCAAATTTCAGCGCGATTGAATGACGGCAAGTTAGTTAATTTGTATTTCGAAGCGATAACAGAAGCGTGTACAAAATAGGCATTTTAGTGAGAGTGAAAGCCCCTTAAACTTGATAGAATGCAATGTCATCTATATCGAATATATATGCTAAGATTCAGTCTGAAGGGATGACCGCGTGTCGGTTAACAATGCATCCGCTTAAATGGTTTAAAAGGATACGAATCTCTGAATATTCGCCTCTGTTGTATTATCTTTCGCTTGTTTATCATGTTAAAATTTTACGGCATTCACATTGATATCCACGCGTATTCACTTACTCAATATCATGTCAAAAGCGACGAAATCTCGATCTTCAATCTAGAGTTTTCCCTAGAAGAAGAATTGTTCAGTGGAAACTGAGAATTGAAACAAGCTGTAATTTCTCAGTTTTCGTGGTGAAATTATGCACATGTGGCATTTAAATACCACGACATTAACAGGTGAATAAATTTAATTCTCTTTAGAACGTTAGGAAATTGAAATTTTCCTAAAACCTTAATATTCCTCCTTAATATTTCTACATAGAAATTTCCTCGGTCTATCGCTTTGTATATGATAAATTGATTACTTGTGCATAAAATGCATTCAAATAATAAAACTAGTATCCAATATTAAATGTTAAAGTATGTTAGATGAACGATAGATGCCACAATAATTAAATGTTTATTTTCCCCTTGAGATAGTATTATTGATATTTTATTATATGTGAGAGATGTAATTAAACTTCGTTTGTAAAGAACTTGGCCGGAATGACTCGTCTAGGTATTCTGTCTAGTTATAAATCCTTCATGGATCATAAAGTATCCATTAGAACTTTTTTATCATTTAATTTGAATTTAATATTAAAAAAATTAAGGTAATTATTTATTAAAGGAGAATTACATCTTTAAAACAGTATACATTTATTTATTGTAGTTTTAAGTACGATGGGAGGGGAAGGATCATTATCGGGCCAAGTCGACTCATTTCCAACCTTCTACATCGAATACCCAAATACCCTACACACAGAATTCTCACTCGTAAAGTATCAAAATTCCTTCTTAAAGAAAAACCAAAATAAAGAAGTTTTAAATTCGATTTCAAACAAATAAGAAAAGTGCAATTGTAGCAAATAAACTATTCGTAAAAAAATTATCTTAATTTTAGAGTGTCATATCATTTATCAATTTTGGTTTTGTGAAAAGAAAGAAAAAAATATCGTCACAAAAACCACCAACCTGAAATGATGTATAAGATTATATATTCAAACAATTGCTATTTTAATAAACTTCATAATTTGGTAAGAGTTAATAATTAAAGCAGCTGGCTTAAATTTTTCTAAAAATATGTATTAATTTATTTGTATTAGAGTTTATAATAGCTACGCTAAATTCTTATGATTTTGATATGGTTAGATTAATTGTTAAGCTTCTTTTATTGATCTTGAACAATGGAAGATTTTTTTGATAGGAAATAAGAGGTATTATCCTTTCATATTGAAATATAATTTTTAACTAAAAAAAAAAAAAAATTGATTATTTTGAAATTATGTCGAAAACCTTTTTTGCAATATACTTTCTATAACATTTAAATAATTTTTTCACATTTACACTTTTCAAAGTTTTTCATCAGGCATGTTTTCGAAAAATTTCAATTCTGCTGCAAAAAAAGTTTTCAAATGAATCACACTTTCTGATAATAATTATCTCCATCTGTAGCACTACTTGATGTTACAAACTCCCCAACTTTTTGTGATGGTACATGTAATACATCAAAACAAAATCCACTTATCTTTAAAAAAGTCACAGCCACTCAGTCGGCTACATGGCTTCACTAGAATACAATTCAATTGGCTGAAACTAGACACGCTTGTATTTTTGCAAGAACTGTATAAATTAACCTCATGACAAACACACCCTACATATGAAAAATTTAAAACGTAAAAATCATTTATAAGAGTAAGTTGTAGGATAAGAATATTTGAAACTTTTGGTGTTTCTCTCTTTTTTAGTAGTACTAATTGTTTAAAAAGATATATTTTTAGGAGGAGTGGAGGGGCAGTGGTTAAACTACTGGAGAAATATCAAATTTAAAACAAGTACAAAAAACTAACGTTCTTACGTTATTGGGTATTTTGTAAGTTAAAGTCGAGCTATCAGAATATTATTAATGGACTATTATAGTATTATTAATTAGTAGGTATCGATATATTATATTTGTAACGCTACTTGTTCCGCGGCTGCACTGACCTCTATTTACATTATTGTGTATATATATATATATATATACTATGAGAATCGTATTTGGGTCATTTCATGTCAAATCAACAAATTGTCAACATGTCAAATCAATATATATATATATATATATATTGCATCAGTGGTAGTATTTGTAAAGTTAACAAACATTGTAAAATTTCTTATTCCTTGGCATTATAGTTTATAAGATATGAACGTTTCATAAATGCAAAAATTAAATAATTTTTCATGTTTTGATATTTTTAAATTCAATTAGTATTTTGTGATATTTTTTAGTTTCTTAGACGGAATTATCGTTACCGTGGTTCTTGATGCTTAGGAAGAATGAAAATCACATTTTAGGGTTCTACCCTTACTAAAAACAATGGCAAAATGTGATCCCAACAATTTTCTCATTACTCAGCTAGTTTGATGTCGAGTTTGGATTGCTAACTAATCATTTTATTCAGGTTTGTATTATTTCTCATCTATTGCAATAACGGTTTTAATGTGTCATTTGGAAACGTGTATTTTTGTTTAGTTTTCTTAACACGTATAAGCTTCGTTTTTTTTTTTCTTCTTCTTCCTACATTAGTACTGCTAACACAGAATAACGCTATGAAAATTTGTATTATTCTTTGGTGTTTAGCTCTTCTATGTGGAGAGTTACTGTCTCAAGGTAGGCAATTATATTTTCCAAGAAATTAACTTAAAATTAGAAATAACATATCAGTTATGGCCATTTTATTTTTAAAAAAATACAAAATATATAATATTTGTCCAACCATTTGAGAACTTGTTTGCATTTAGAGCATAAATCTTTGCTGAGTGCTGATCTTTGTCAAAATACATATTTGTAAGTATAATTGTTTAAAACTGCATATTTTATGTAGTATTTTTGATAACATATTAACGATATTAACAAGACTATTGTCATTTAAACCCTTATCTTAACATTTTAAAAAGTAATATCATTGATTCTCAAAGATTTAATCATTGATTCTCAAAGATTATTAATCATTGATTCTCAAATATTATTAATCCTTGATGCTCAGAGATTTGTCTACAGATTCTTAAATACTTTACTTTTAACTTAGCTGGAATATCTATGAACGTGTCATGATAGAAGAGTATGGGGATCAATTGGATTTTTTCTATTTGAATGATTAAATGAAACAGTACTATAACTGAAAACACAAACTTCAAATTTTTCGCTAACTCTGTTCATGTCCTTTCATTCACTAGATAATATATTCAATACGATAAACAATTATTCGTTGATATGTATTTTGATTACATATAATCCCTGGAAGTTACAGAAGTATCTTTCAAACCTGACTCAAACGTTATAACAAAAGTAGTCTACCCACCATGTTGAAACAAAAAGTAAAAAATGTAATCTATAATAATAAAACAAGCTGTTTGTGTAACTGGCTGTGGATCTATAGAAAGCTACTTAAAATTGGAGAAGAACTCTGAAATATTCCACATCAGTAGTCTTGGCCTTCTAATTGTACCTATGACACACAAAATGTTAAAATTTTAATTATTATTATTATTTTTTTTTTACTGATTTTGTTAATTATTATTATTATTTTTTTTTACGAAGTATCTTCACATGGAGGTACAGCTCTGATATTTACAACATAAGAAGTTTTACCTTTCTAATTGGACTTTAGAAAAACAGAATAACAAATTTTAAAATAATTTTTTTAATTAATTTTTTTTACAAAACGACTTCTAATAGGGCAACTGCTCGGAAATTTTCAACATAAGTAGTTTTAGCCTTTTAATTTACCTTTTGATAAATAGAAAGTTAAAATTTTGATAAGTTTTGTTATAATTAATTTTTTTTAATTAATTAATAAATATTTAACAAAACGATTTCTAATCGGGCAATTGTTCTGAAATTTTCAACGTAAGTAGTCGTGGCCTTCTAATTGGACATTTATAAACCAGAACTTTGAAATTTTGATAGTTGCTTTTTTTAATAAATTAATAAATATTTCCCAAAACGCGATATCTAATAGGGCTACAGCTCTGAAATTTCCAACATAAGTAGTTTTTGCCTTCTAGTTGGACTTTTGATAAAAAGAATGTTAAATTTTATTTTTTTATTTATTTTTTTAATTAATATTTTAATTAATATTTCCACAAAAATTGACTTCTTATAGGCCAAGAGCTTTGAAAATTTCAACATAAGTAGTTTTAGCCTTCTAATTTTACTTTTCACAAACACGTGTTAAATTATTCTCAAAGGAGTGCTGTATTAAAGGGGAATTTATTTTCTTTCTCGACAGTGGATGGGTTTCTTATATTAAGGATTTACGCAGTAATTAGTTTTTAGTGAGTGAAACAAGCTTATACTTAAGCAAAAATGAACCTTAAAAGAAGCGCCAAAAGACGGGACCTATACACCATTGACGGATCTACGCAATGCGAGGCTACGCAGCCAGCTAACAAATTGCACATAGTAAAATTTCGTAGCGAAGCACGTGTATTCAGCTAGCATAACACATTTCTAAGGACGTCCAAGTGGACACACAATCCGGCAACAAGGCTTTTCTCTCCCTTTTGTTGCCGTAGTGAGCACACAAAAGCCTATTTCTATTTGGCAATAAAACTGTGTTCCAACTTTTGTCGACGAAGTTGCAACACAGTTGTGTGACCAGTGAAGACATGGCCTTAGGATACGTGTAACAAAATATAAGAAAATGTACTGACGAGTATCTTATCAATTTTAATTTATACAGTTAAAATTAAAAAAAAAAAGCTACGGCTAATTTTAATTTTAATCTTTTCCCTACATGTAGTGTTAAACCATTATGGCCATGTGGTTAAGTCAGTCTTTGCAGGGTAAATTTTCTCAGTCAAACTAAAATTGAAACTTTGCACCAAACTTGCCAAATTGGCAAGAGTAATGTACCTAAATGACGCTTACTATCAAAATTAGCTATCTCTTTATACTATAATAAAAGCATTTCTCTCTAGTAAAAAAAAATATAATAAGGATTAAAAAGAAAAATTCTGCCGTGGATACTTCTCTGTCTCACAGTGAAAAAGCTATTCGATTTCAAAGTATGAAATTTTACACATTTCTTGGCAAATATTTGGGAATACTGTTTATAAAAATTGGAAATGTAAAATTTAGCTTTTATATTATATTACATGTCAAAGTGAAAGAATTTTTTTTTTTTCTTCCATCCGTCGTCATCTCTAGGACCGTTTCCTGGCCATCCTCTTCTAATAAAGGCTCTGCACTAACAGATATATACAGTGGCTCTTAAAAGTCTTCTAACACTTACAAATTTCAATAAAATACTACATTATCCATCTCAAATATAGGATTTTTTTTTAATAAAATCTCTAATTTCATCTTAGTAAACCTACTTAAAATATTTTTAGTGCATAGTAAAGCGTTTTTTTAGAAAAATCATTAATCTAAAAGTATCGTAAAAAATAAATCCCAAAAGTCTTCCTATTCTTGACATTTTTTTTTTTTTTTTTTACATATTAGTATTTATTGTAATATTTTGGATAATTAGTAATCTGTAGGATATCTTTCAGCATTCAGAACAACTTTTATGTGTTCGGGAATAAATGTTACTATTTTTTTTTTTTTTTTTTTTTTTTTTTTTTAATAATTTCTCCATTAATCTTCCTCAATTCTTTGAACATTTCTGTTTTTATTTGTCTTTTTGCTTTAATGTCATATCTTCTTTCTTTGGTCTCCTATTTTCTCTCTAAGTCTGTTCTTTTGGGATCAAATCTGTCGACTGAGGTAGTGTTTTTAGATTTTGTGGGCAATATAGAGGCGATAATTGAATGCTGTGTGCTCGGATCATTATCTTGATAAAAAATGGAGCTTTGAAAAACTTAAATTTTGGACTGGCACATTTAACTTATTATTTAAAATATTCCAATAGAGTTCATTATTTCATCCTTAAACACCAATTTACCAAGTCCTAATGCTCCCAAGCACCCATGCACAAGGACATTCCATGCTATAACGTTCTTGAGATCAAGTTCATCATTTTTGTTCTCCACACAATAATGCAACCATCGAAGCCCAAAATGTTAAATTTGTTTTTATCTTCAAATAAGACATGATTCCAATACGTTTCTGGCTTATTTATCATTGACTTTTTAGATGAAAGACGAAACTTTCTATTTTTTAGTATTCACAACATTTATCTTCGGGCAGAACACCCATGTAGTCCAGCTGATTTGACAACTTTTCAAACAGTTTCAAGTGAAATTGAAAAAACATTTTTTCCCCTTTATATTCTGAAGAAACTTTTATAGGCCACAAACGTGGACTTTTTTAAAGTTTTCTAATAATAAATCCCTTTTCACGTATAACTGTGTTGGACAATACCTTATTGGCTGATTTTGAATTATATATTCTTGTTTAAACGTTTTATTATATACTAAATAGTTACTATTATTACGATGACATATGATCGATTTTAGACTGCTTATTGTTGTTGATTTAATAGGACTACAAACCATTTTAAACAATAAATAGATTATAATATATATAAATTACAGACAAAAAAATTACAGACAATCGATTTTTTTAAAAGTCACCATATAATGCAAAAATTAAAAAAGCTAGAAAAATAACTTTATTAATGAAATTATTAGAAGATGTTATGGTGTTCGAACACTTTTGTGGAATTTCTTTTTTTCTCTGTTTCTATGAATTATAATTTTTATAAAAATAAAACGATCCAATACTTCTTTTAAAAATGTTAGATTTTATACAGAATTTTATTACCATTCTACAAAAAAAATATTGAAATTAATATTCGAATTCAAATTCAAACTACAGCACTCTTTCTACTAATTTTTAAACTGTACAAAGACTTTTGGGAGCCACTGTATGTCTTACTAAAACACTAATTTCTCCCTTTTTTAAATTTCGAGATAACTTTGTTTAAAGATTCTAAACTTCAGAAAAACTAAATCTTAAGCCTTCGTGATTAACGTTTTTTTTTTTTTTTTTTTAAACAGCGGAAAAGTATCGAAAAAAAGATGTGTCTTGCGAATGTGACTAATTTAACTTGGTAAAAAAAAAAACTTGTCTTTTTACCTTTTTCTCCTCCTACGTTGAAAAATGAAAATGAAGTGTTGCCAGACGTTGTCTTTTAAATTCTACGGTAGTAGCAATTCCGTCACTGGCAACTCATGAGGACTTGTGACCAATCACAAAGTTTCAATATGCTTATAAAAGTGTGTTTTAATTGGTCAAAATTCTTCAAGAGTTACCAGTGACGTAGCCATGTATAATCCATATTTTCGCATAAAATTTCAGCGGAATATTTTAAGTAGTAGTTTTTTTAAATGTGGCATATTTATGGTATTTGTTATTATTCGATAATTTCACAAGTCATTTAATAATGAATACACAATATAGTTTTTTTTTATAAGATAGTAAATCTGACAACCTTGGTTTTGAGAATAAAGTTGTTAGATTCGATATCGAATTGAATGCTATTGTTTGCAAAGATCATCTGCTCGACAGTTTTAAGGACAGCAACTTTATTTTATATTGTTGTCATTAAGTCACGAAGCTTTCACTGACGAATGGTTTTCTGTTACTATGCATTATTAGTAGCAATCCGCAACCGTAGAGAGTTTGGGATTTGGCGGGCGCTATCGAGCATCTCGAGTTTGTGAAGCAATCCCGGCAGTTAGTAGGCATTACAAAACAGCGGCCAGAGCCAACTAGCTTTTTTAAATACATAGTAAAAACTCCCAGATTTCATGAATTTCAAAGCAGTGACCATTATTGTAGTGTAATTGAAACTTGTACGATGTACCACTCGCCTTGAAGAAAAGTTTTATGAAAAAGTTTTCCCAGGATTTTACTAGTTGATTCAGCCGACCAAACGGTATAGTGGTTAGCGTGCTAGCTTCTAGTCCGCGAGGTTGCGGGTTCGAGTCCCGTGTAAGGCGTGGGTGTTTTTAAATGTATGTTGGCTTGTCTAATGACAAATGTTCGGCGCATTATAGCCCTCGTGTTGCTGACGGCGCCAGATAATCTGAAAACAACCAACCAACTAGTTGATTCAACAAAAGTAAGTGTACATCTTACATTAGACAAGCAAGTGTTTATCTAAAGTGGTAATGTGCAAATGTTTTTTCTATTGCACAATATTTGTTTTATTTTTGCTAGCTGAATTTAGAAAATAAAAGCCTACGTTTTCAAAATTTCATGTTTAATTTCTAGATCAGAAATGCACAGGAAATACAACCGAGGGACAAGTATTTGGATGTGACTTTACCTGTCGAATCTATTGGAACCCATGTCCAATTTATATTTACGAAGACGCTATGAAAATTTGTATTATTCTTTGGTGTTTAGCTCTTCTTTGTGGAGAGTTACTGTCTCAAGGTAGGCAATTATATTTTCCAAGAAATTAACTTAAAATTAAAAATAACATATCAGTTATGGCCATTTTATTTTTAAAAAAATACAAAATATATAATATTTGTCCAACCATTTGAGAACTTGTTTGCATTTAGAGCATAAATGCCTTATACTTCCGAGTGCTGATCTTTGTCAAAATACATATTTGTGAGTATAATTGTTTAAAACTGCATATTTTATGTAGTATTTTTGATAACATATTAACGATATTAACAAGACTATTGTCATTTAAACCCTTATCTTAACATTTTAAAAAGTAATATCATTGATTCTCAAAGATTTAATCATTGATTCTCAAAGATTATTAATCATTGATTCTCAAAGATTATTAATCCTTGATGCTCAGAGATTTGTCTACAGATTCTTAAATACTTTACTTTTAACTTAGCTGGAATATCTATGAACGTGTCATGATAGAAGAGTATGGGGATCAATTGGATTTTTTCTATTTGAATGATTAAATGAAACAGTACTATAACTGAAAACACAAACTTCAAATTTTTCGCTTACTCTGTTCATGTCCTTTCATTCACTAGATAATATATTCAATACGATAAACAATTATTCGTTGATATGTATTTTGATTACATATAATCCCTGGAAGTTACAGAAGTATCTTTCAAACCTGACTCAAACGTTATAACAAAAGTAGTCTACCCACCATGTTGAAACAAAAAGTAAAAAATGTAATCTATAATAATAAAACAAGCTGTTTGTGTAACTGGCTGTGGATCTATAGAAAGCAACTTAAAATTGGAGAAGAACTCTGAAATATTTCACATCAGTAGTCTTGGCCTTCTAATTGTACCTATGATACACAAAATGTTAAAATTTTAATTATTATTATTATTTTTTTTTACTGATTTTGTTAATTATTATTATTTTTTTTTTACCAAGTATCTTCACATGGAGGTACAGCTCTGATATTTACAACATAAGAAGTTTTACCTTTCTAATTGGACTTTAGAAAAACAGAATAACAAATTTTAAAATAATTTTTTTAATTAATTTTTTTTACAAAACGACTTCTAATAGGGCAACTGCTCGGAAATTTTCAACATAAGTAGTTTTAGCCTTTTAATTTACCTTTTGATAAATAGAAAGTTAAAATTTTGATAAGTTTTGTTATAATTAATTTTTTTTAATTAATTAATAAATATTTAACAAAACGATTTCTAATCGGGCAATTGTTCTGAAATTTTCAACGTAAGTAGTCGTGGCCTTCTAATTGGACATTTATAAACCAGAACTTTGAAATTTTGATAGTTGCTTTTTTTAATAAATTAATAAATATTTCCCAAAACGCGATATCTAATAGGGCTACAGCTCTGAAATTTCCAACATAAGTAGTTTTTGCCTTCTAGTTGGACTTTTGATAAAAAGAATGTTAAATTTTACTTTTTTATTTATTTTTTTAATTAATATTTTAATTAATATTTCCACAAAAATTGACTTCTTATAGGCCAAGAGCTTTGAAAATTTCAACATAAGTAGTTTTAGCCTTCTAATTTTACTTTTCACAAACACGTGTTAAATTATTCTCAAAGGAGTGCTGTATTAAAGGGGAATTTATTTTCTTTCTCGACAGTGGATGGGTTTCTTATATTAAGGATTTACGCAGTAATTAGTCTTTAGTGAGTGAAACAAGCTTATACTTAAGCAAAAATGAACCTTAAAAGAAGCGCCAAAAGACGGGACCTATACACCATTGACGGATCTACGCAATGCGAGGCTACGCAGCCAGCTAACAAATTGCACATAGTAAAATTTCGTAGCGAAGCACGTGTATTCAGCTAGCATAACACATTTCTAAGGACGTCCAAGTGGACACACAATCCGGCAACAAGGCTTTTCTCTCCCTTTTGTTGCCGTAGTGAGCACACAAAAGCCCAGGGCCGTAGGGAGGGGGGGGGACCCCCGGGACAACCCCCCCCCCCCTCGAAATTGTGTAAAATCTTGCTTCACCACTTCCCCTTCTTTACTTTTCTCTTTTTTTTCCTTCTTAAATCCAAGAAAACAAACAAACTTGCAATGACGACCACCAAAATTGCAAAACCATAAAAAAAAAAAGTTAACTATGACGTCACATAGAAAAACTTATTTTTTGTTTTTAATCTGGTTAGAAAGAAGCGTTCCGAAAAGAAGTGAACTGAGCCTGAACATTCAATGATTGATATTTTTCAGCTTGGTGAAAGCATTTATCATAACATTTATTATTCGCAATCGTTACAATGAAAAGAAGTAAGCAAACATCATTATTTAATTTTATGCCTTCTAAACGAAGTTGTGCAAAAGTTAGTTAAGCTGTTAAGCACATTTCGAGACATTCCTGTTTGCCCCAAAAAAGTTGTAGAAAACTTTTCAAAAACTTCTCGGCGTATCCTGTTGTAGATGGGAGCACAGTGGTTCACTTTTACAGCTTTTTTTCTTTCTACTTAAATGGAAAAGTTAATTCACCTGAATATAACTCAACTCATAATTTTTTAAGATCATAATTTTTAATTCATGTAATTAAAAAAGAAACATTTTATATGTGCCCATGAACTGAACTTAACGGTACAAATGGGACTTTTAATTAATAAATTACTTAATTTTGCAAGATGATGTAATGCAAGCTTAAATGTAAAAAAAAGTTATCAGTTTATATAAAAAATACTTATCATAAAATTACAATTGTAAAAATATAAACAAAATGAGTAAAGAGTAATATTTGAAAATGAAACTTTAAGACTTTTTATGGCATTGTTTTATTTCCTTCATAATGGCCTTTTTCGAATGTATTTTTAATGGGTATCTTTATATTTTTGATGTCTTCCTTTCTTTGATTTCGGATTTCCAGTTATAAAGAATGGACGAACCTCTTCTAGAGTTTGGATAGTCGACTTTATTTATTTGAAGTACTTCAGATTGATAACAATAACCTGGTCTCTGAATATCTTTGTCAATTTCTTGAGATGTCAGTTAAAAAAGATGACTTAAATTCATGGTCTTCAAAGATATTTTCATTGTTGTATGTATTTGCATTAATAATTTTAAATCGAGAGACTTAAACTCATATTACATCGATGACCAGAATAATTATTATACCGGTCATCAATGCAATATGAATTTGAGTCTCTTGCTTAATGAGATAAAATCAAAAATGAAAAAAATCTGCTTTAAGTGGTTGCAAAACTGCAACTTAAATCTTCCACCTTAACCCCCCCCCCCCCCGAAAAAAAATCCTGGCTACAGCCTTGCAAAAGCCTATTTCTATTTGGCAATAAAACTGTGTTCCAACTTTTGTCGACGAAGTTGCAACACAGTTGTGTGACCAGTGAAGACATGGCCTTAGGATACGTGTAACAAAATATAAGAAAATGTACTGACGAGTATCTTATCAATTTTAATTTATACAGTTAAAATTAAAAAAAAAAGCTACGGCTAATTTTAATTTTAATCTTTTCCCTACATGTAGTGTTAAACCATTATGGCCATGTGGTTAAGTCAGTCTTTGCAGGATAAATTTTCTCAGTCAAACTAAAATTGAAACTTTGCACCAAACTTGCCAAATTGGCAAGAGTAATGTACCTAAATGACGCTTACTATCAAAATTAGCTATCTCTTTATACTATAATAAAAGCATTTCTCTCTAGTAAAAAAAAAAATATAATAAGGATTAAAAAGAAAAATTCTGCCGTGGATACTTCTCTGTCTCACAGTGAAAAAGCTATTCGATTTCAAAGTATGAAATTTTACACATTTCTTGGCAAATATTTGGGAATACTGTTTATAAAAATTGGAAATGTAAAATTTAGCTTTTATATTATATTACATGTCAAAGTGAAAGAATTTTTTTTTTTTCTTCCATCCGTCGTCATCTCTAGGACCGTTTCCTGGCCGTCCTCTTCTAATAAAGGCTCTGCACTAACAGATATATACAGTGGCTCTTAAAAGTCTTCTAACACTTACAAATTTCAATAAAATACTACATTATCCATCTCAAATATAGGATTTTTTTTTAATAAAATCTCTAATTTCATCTTAGTAAAACTACATGAAATATTTTTAGTGCATAGTAAAGCATTTTTTTAGAAAAATCATTAATCTAAAAGTATCGTAAAAAATATATCCCAAAAGTCTTCGTATTCTTGACATTTTTTTTTTTTTTACATATTAGTATTTATCGTAATATTTTGGATAATTAGTAATCTGTAGGATATCTTTCAGCATTCAGAACAACTTTTATGTGTTCGGGAATAAATGTTACTATTTTTTTTTTTTTTTTTTTTTTTTTTTAAATAATTTCTGCATTAATGCTAAGTAATATTTTCTGCATTGATTAGAACCAATTACAAAACTGTGTTGCCAGGTTTGTAATTGACTCTAATCAAATCCGCTCTGCTCAGTGGATACCAAGCTTTATAACTAAAAAAAGTGTTGCCAAATCTAAACGTTGTGAAATCACTAATTAATTACTAAAAAAGTGTTGCCATTCCTTAAAAGCTAAACTTTGTAAAATCATGAATAATGAAAAAAGTGTTGCCATTCCTTAAAAACTAAACTTTGTAAAATCACTATAGAAAGCTTGGCGTGCCAAAAACTAAATTTTGTAAAATCACATATTAATAAAGAAAAAGCGTTGCCATTCCTTAAAAACTAAATTTTGTAAAATCAATATATAAAACTTGGCGTCCACTGAGCAGAGCGGAATTGATTACAAAACTGTCTACTGTGCTACAGTTTTCTAATCTAATCCAAAACCGCTCTGCTCAGTGATAGTGGACACCAAGCTTTATAACTAAAAAAGTGTTGCCAAACTTTGTAAAATCACATATTAATAACGAAAAGTGTTGCCATTCCTTAAAAACTAAACTTTGTAAAATCATGAATAATGGAAAAAGTGTTGCCATTCCTTAAAAACTAAACTTTGTAAAATCACTATATAAAACTTGGCGTCCAAATCCGCTCTGCTCAGTGATAGTGGACACCAAGCTTTATAACTAAAAAAGTGTTGCCAAACTTTGTAAAATCACATATTAATAACGAAAAGTGTTGCCATTCCTTAAAAGCTAAACTTTGTAAAAATCATGAATAATGAAAAAAGTGTTGCCATTCCTTAAAAACTAAACTTTGTAAAATAAAGCTTGGCGTCCACTGAGCAGAGCGGATTTGATTACAAAACTGTCTACTGTGCTACAGTTTTCTAATGTAATCCAAATCCGCTCTGCTCAGTGATAGTGGACACCAAGCTTTATAACTAAAAATGTGTTGCCAAACTTTGTAAAATCACAAATTAATAACGAAAAGTGTTGCCATTCCTTAAAAGCTAAACTTTGTAAAAATCATGAATAATGAAAAAAGTGTTGCCATTCCTTAAAAACTAAACTTTGTAAAATAAAGCTTGGCGTCCACTGAGCAGAGCGGATTTGATTACAAAACTGTCTACTGTGCTACAGTTTTCTAATGTAATCCAAATCCGCTCTGCTCAGTGATAGTGGACACCAAGCTTTAGAACTAAAAAAGTGTTGCCAAACTTTGTAAAATCACAAATTAATAACGTAAAGTGTTGCCATTCCTTAAAAGCTAAACTTTGTAAAATCAATATATAAAACTTGGCGTCCACTGAGCAGAGCGGAATTGATTAGAACCAATTACAAAATTGTCTACTGTGCTACAGTTTTGTAATTGGCTCTAATATAATCCAAATCCGCTCTGCTCAGTGGACACCAAGTTTTATAACGAAAACTAAAAAAAAGTGTTGTCATTTCTTAAAAACTAAACTTTGTAAAATCATGAATAACGGAAAAAAGTGTTGTCATTTTTTAAAATCTAAACTTTGTAAAAATCATGAATAATGAAAAAAGTGTTGCCAAAAACTAAACTTTGTAAAATCACTATATAAAGCTTGGCGTCCACTGAGCAGAGCGGAATTGATTAGAGCCAATTACAAAACTGCCAGTTTTGTAATTGGCTCTAATCAATTCCGCTCTGCTCAGTGGACGCCAAGCTTTATAACGAAAACTAGTGTTGTCAAAAGTTAAACTTTGTAAAAATCACTAGTTTAAGCGTTGCCAAACCTTGTAAAAATCATTAATTAATAACGAAAACTAGCGTTGTCATTCCTTGTGCCGGAGGAATTAAAAAAATTTGAACCATGTTTGTTAGATTAGAGTATAAAACTCTATATGTAAAGAAAATTATTTTTATTTTTAGTTGTGCAATCCAAATTTCTTTATTCGTGAAGTGAAACTTTCGTTTGCGAACTGTCGATAAAGTAAAACTAAAACTTAGCCAATCACCGCAGGTGTGGCTAATTCAAGAGCTCCCGTTTTATCCAATCCGAAGATAGAGACATGACTGAACTTTTTATACAAGAGATGATTGGTCATTTTTCTATTGACGTCAAACATTCAAAAAATAAAAAAATATGAATTCGCCTATATATTCTAGCGACATTTGCAGAAATAATCAAATCATAATGGCTTCTAAAGTTGAAGAAATTTTAGATGCTGGTGATTCATTTATATCATTAAAGTCACCAAAACATGAAAATTCTCCAAAACGTGAAAATTCTCCAAAATGTGAAAATTCACCAAGCCGTGAAAATTCTCCAAACCGTGAAAATTCTCCAAGCCGTGAAAATTCACCATCACCAATAAGATTAATGAAACCGGTAATTGGAATTTTAGAATTTCAATTTCCATCCAGCCCCTTCAAGCGAGGACCTATTCGATTCACCTTAGCAACATTTACTCATTATAAAACACGGTCTATTCGTTCAAATGATTGGCATAATGACGTTTATTATTATGTAAAAAAAATGCATATTGACACGTTATACGTCACAGGACATTATGCAAAAATTGAACTTCAAAGAAATTTGCCTATAGAAATACGAACTTTGCATAGACATTCAAGTCACTATTGTCCAAAATGTTTCCGATATTCATGCTCTGTATATAAAGTTATTTCAACGTTTAGACACTTTTTTCATCATAAATGTAAAATTGATTGTGTTTAAAAATATATTTGTTTTGTAAAAAAAAATACTTTATGTATGTAATAAACTCTTTTTATTTATTGCTGTTACCTCAATAAAAAAAACGAGCAAATTCTTATAATATACCCTCAAATTAAATTATATACTGTTTAAACCATCTTAAAAATGTTTACGTAATAACATGGAAATTAACCATCTTTGCGTAAATTCAAGTATTGTTTTTTATTACAATATTTCGAAAAGTAACACTTATTCTTGGATGTATCACGGCTAGCTCGGCAGAAATAGAATGGTTCCAGAACTTGTTAGTCGGTGGTTTTATAAGCAGAAGCGATCCATTTGGTAATGGGATTTTACTGGACTTAAATTTGGGCCGGGTAAATTTCATAATCCTTGTAGCTCCAAGACTTAAAGTTGGGATGATAGAGTCTGGATTCAAGTCTTTTCCGTTATCTTTATGAGCAGAAATTTTAGCATTTCCATTAGAGTAAAAGTTTAAAAGTGCAAAATTGTATTTTTGTTTAGTCTTGTTTTCCACATCTAATTTTATTTGCCATAAAGAAGGAGTCCATGGTTTGGAAAATACACACGTTCCAGAAAAAACATAATTGACACCAATGTCTCCAAAACCCAACACTTTTCTTTTGGGGATGAAATTTTTCCCATTAAAGTTCATTTGCAGTTTTTCATATTTGTACTGTAACAACTCATGAAATAATTGCTGTGATTTAGTTGTATCTTAAAAGTTTTCAACGACTTCGATATTCAAATCAGTCGACATTTTTTAGCAGACTGGCTTTCTTTTTACATACGAGTACAAATATTTTCGGTGTTATTTATACAATTTATTTTAATATAATTTTTTTTTTTTATTAACATTATTGCCCCCCTTTTATATTAATTTTTCTGATACAATGTTTCTTAAACTAATGACATTGTGTAGAGAAATTATTACGTCAAAGCATATCGAAAATAACTGTAGTGCTTTTAGTTCGAGTTTTGGTTTAAGTTTCAGAATGTCCTTTGATGAAGTCGTGATGTCTTGATAAAAAAATATTCAATCAGATAATTTCTTACATTTTACGAAAGCAGGTGGTATTTATTTAATTGAAAAGGTAAGTCACGATCGAATCGTGACTACAGTCAATTGTATTTTCAAGGATCCAAAGATTCTTTCTTTAATGTCTGTTTATTTTAAAGTTCGTTCAAGTGTAAATACACGAAATAAATATTATCCTCAACGATTTTTAAAAAAAAAAAAAAACGGTCTGAATAATTATATTTACCTGACAGTTTGGAATATTTCTTATTATATCTGATTAAATAATATAAAAACCAACTCAGTTTGGAATGTCTACAATTGTTTTTTAAGAGATATATCCATTTTGTTATTGAATTAATCACCTATTATCACTAGAAAATTCGATATATTCAATCTTGGTTTAAGTTTCAGAATGTCATTTGATGAAGTCGTGATAAAAAAAAATTCAATCAGATAATTTCTTACATTTTACGAAACCTTAATTGAAATGGTAAGTCACGATTCGATCGTGACTATAGTCAATTATATTTTCAAGGATCCAAAGATTCTTTCTTTAATGTCTGTTTATTTTATAGTTCAAGTGTAATTTTCTAAATACACGAAATAAATATTATCCTCAACGATTTTTTTAAAAAACGGTCTGAATAATTATATGAGTACCAACTCAGTTTGGAATATTTCTTTCTGATTAAATAATATAAAAACCAATTCAGTTTGGAATATTTCTTTCTGATTAAATAATATAAAAACCAACTCAGTTTGGAATATTTCTTTCTGATTAAATAATATAAAAACCAACTCAGTTTGGAATATTTCTTTCTGATTAAATAATATAAAAACCAACTCAATGTCTACAATTGTTTTTTAAGAGATAGATCCATTTTGTTATTGAACCTATGGAATTTAAAAACTTATCACTAGAAAATTCAATATTTCACCAGAACATAATTGTTTTGATGAGAATTATTAAATTGCGGCCACATGAATACACAATTTGCATATACTTTAGAAATACATTCTCCTCAACGTTTTTTACAATCATCAAACTGCACAGATTGTATATTAACCACGTTAAAAATATACTTAAACAGAAGATTATATATGCCGAAGCTTGTCTGATGCCATTTTTAATTAAAATATGCTCTGGATTAGTATAAATTTCAGATTTTTTTAAAATAATAAGTAATTCTTAAACATTTTTGTAGATTATTCCAGATAATTTTATAAAACGTCATTGTTATAAAAAAAATATGTATTTTGGTCAACAAAAGGTTTGTTAGAAAATCGGATTAAGAGAAAAATATCCATACACAACATATTCACAAAATACATGAAAATTAATATTTATTTACTTACAAAAAATTATTTAATCCCAATAGGGTTCTTCGCCAGACTGCCGCTTGAGATGCAGTTTATCTGCAGCAGCCTGGCAGATAATGAGTCCATTGGGCTCTCCAGTTAGGAGGCCAATCTGTTCTTCCAACAGATTGGCCCCCAGTAAGATCAGGCCGTCGGGAATAATTGGCTTTAAGTAGAAATACGTGGCTGTATCAATTGTTCCTAATCTCGCCGGGCAGCCATGGGGATTCAGATCCCCCATGAGTTGGTCCGTCAGGTACGCTGGTAGCTTGGATACTTCATTCTCCTTGAGGCAGTCTGTTTCTAAACCTTGGATGAATGGATTGGTTGGTAGCTCTAGGTTTCTTACGATGTCCGCATATGAGAATAAGGTAAGGGAGTCGTCCCTTACCTTAACGGTTAGTACGTCGTTGCTGTCATGGACACTTGCGAAGTAAATTTTACGGGGCTGAAATTTGCCCCCGTAAAAGAAGAATTCAATGTGGCAAACTGTATTGCAAGACATGATGGTAGTGTATGTGGTCTGACTGACTGACTGATTTGGGATGTTGGAGTTCCGACGGCCGGAACGGCCGTGCAACCTCCAAGATAAAAGTAAAAAGAAACATAACTGCTAATAAATTCACATAAGTTAAAATGGGAAAATTTAAAGGGAAGCAAAAAGTTAAACCAGAAAGTCAGGAAACATCCCGATAAAACAACAACCAGCCTCAGTTGGGGAGGCGGAGCCAACACATCGTTGACTTAGAAGAGATCAATTCTATCACATAATTCCCGGATGGGATCTAGATATTTATTAAGTCTGTAATTAGAAATGTTAACAGCATTTCGGAACATGTCGGAGGTTTGAAAATCCTTGTGAATGATATCAGCCATTTTGCCAATTGCAGTGTCATACAGCTCTAGCTGTTCCATAAAAACGTTCGAAAAGAGAGATTGAGTGCTGGCATCAACAGCTTGTAAAATGGGAGTTTGTTTAGTGGTGGTGGCTTTATCCACCATAACACGTTCAACTTCCATGAATATGGGTTGATCAGGAATACTGACATCAGTATTGGATGCCTGATTTTTGACTAGTTTGGGTCCAGAATTAACAGAAGCTTGCGAAGCGACACTGGCATACGTGCGCTTAGCAATTTGGTTTAAAACAATGGGTCGGGGAGTGAAAATTGGCTTCGTGGCGGGGGTCGCCTTCTTGACCCCGGAACCACTAGGCCGTCGTAGATTAAGTTGGTCTAAATAGAATTTACATGAATGTGCAGAAGAGGGATGATTGCCTTTGCAATTGATGCACCGCCGCACACCGCTCTTATTAGGACACTCCCGACTGGGGTGCTGTTCAGAGCAGTGGCGACATCTGGTGGGATACGGGCAAGTGACTGCTGAGAGGTGGGACCCCCAACGCTGGCACTTAAAGCACTGCTTGGGTCCCGAAACCTTCTTGCCATTGATTTTCTCGATTGTAATTTGTAAAAAGAGAATAGATTTGCAGGCGAGGATGGCATTGTAGTCAGCAGATTTAGGAAACTCCAAGGTGAAGAGGGGAATCTTTTTCCCGTGACGATTCTTCATTTGGAGCACGTGGCAAATTTTGAAGTCAGGATAATTGGTGTTAATGATGTCGAAAATTTCCTTCTCAGTAGGGTTGAAGGGCAAGCCCCTAACAACTACTTTGAAGGTGGATCTGGGCACTGGAGCCAGTTTAGTTAGCGGGAATGAATGTTCCTCGGAACTAACGAAATTGGAAATGAAAATTTCCTCGTTCAAGTTTTGAGGAAATATTTCATAATTGTTGTTATGAAAACGGGCAAAAACCTCGCAGCCATGGTCCAGCATAGACCTGTGCAGGGCTTGGAGCGAGGTTTTTCCCTTCGTGCTGTTTGGAAATCGAAAAGTTTTCAAATCGGCGCAGTCAGTCATTGAATTGTAATCAGGCACGAGGTTAGGAGGCAGGTTCAAGATAATAGGAGGCTCAACTACAGGAGTTGGGACGGGTACAATCGGTACACCGCCAAAGAAACCATCAAGATCGGTTTCGGTAATCATAGCAAAACAGGAATCAGCTACAGGAGCAGTAGATCAGAGCGACTAGTCTCTCAGCTAGCCCTTACTAAAATCCTAAGGTATTTTTAAGGAATTTTCAAGGTTTTTTTTTCAAGGTATTTATTAGGTATTATTAAGGTATTTTATTAAGGTATTTTTACCTACTAAATGGTGCAGATTAAAACCTTAAACAGGTTTTCCATAATACCTGTCCCAAGGTATTTTATATAAACCTAAACGGTTTCGTAGAATACCTTTCAACAAGGTATTTTATATAAACCTAAACGGTTTCCTAGAATACCTTTCAACAAGGTATTTTATATAAACCTAAACGGTTTCCTAGAATACCTTCCAACAAGGTATTTTATAAAAACCTTAACAGTTTCAATAGAATACCTTTTAATAAGGTATTTTATAAAAACCTAAACGGTTTTTTAGAATACTTTTTAAGGAGGTATTCTATATAAACCTGAATGGTTTTTTCTAGAATACCTTTCAATAAGGTATTTACCTAAACAGTTTCCTCGAACATCTGTCAATGAAGTACATTAAAATAAACCTAAAAGGTAAACCACAAATAATTTTAAAATATGTAGAAGTTTTTTTTGACAAAATTTCCACAATATTTTTTAAAAACATATTTTAATAGACCTCAAAAGGAATTTTTAGAAATCTAATAAAACCTAGGAAAAGTGTTACATTCTATTTTACTGTGTATAAAAGAGAACCAATAACTTTGACACAATTATCATACAAATAATTTTTATTTATGTACTTAACACTATTTTACATTAGGATATGTATTTTTTACTCAACCAACCCTGTTGGGCCTTGAGCCTGTTTGTTTTAAATTTTTTTCTTCTTTTCTCTGCAACTTTGTTTTCGGCGTAAATTTGCAAGAATTTCCAGATTGAGGCTGTCCTGTCTGGATCTTCCACCTGTATCTTGCATAAGAATAGACATGGTTTACCGTACCGGTCACCAAGAAACTTCAGATGATACTTGTTAAAAAGCCCTAAAAATATAAAATTGCTATAAAATGAGGCATACAATACATATTCAAAAGAACAAGTTATTCGGAGGCTACAAAATTCAACCCGTCTTTATTTGCCTCCGAAATATTTTCATTTCAAAGCGGCTCTAAAAGTAGTACAAAATAATGCTTATTTTGATTTCTATAAGAAACTAACTAGGCGTCAAGTCCGTATTTATTTAACAGCTCCTTATATATTAACACAGGTAGTAAATCAAATTATGAAGAGTATAGCTACTAATTTAACAACACGAAGGGTACTAATTTAACAATTCATTTGAGAAAATAATAAGAAATAAGCGATAATCAGAATTAATTTTTAATATTACCCTTTAATTTTATATTTTTTAAACAACCCTGAACACATTTAAAAGATTACTCTGAAAACTTGAATACCCATTGAAAATCATGATTGTATCTATATGTATATTCTTACATTTCTATTTCTGGATTTTAAAATATAATCAAGTGTTTATTTTACCTTCTGAATATTTAATTTTTTTTATAGCAGAATGTGTGCAATATTTTGTAACATAAGTTAAGTGAGGAAGTAGTTCCTCGATATTAGTGAGATCAGTTCTTGAAACATTGACTTTTTTTGCATTATCAAACACATAATGTGAACGAATTCTCAATTTTCTCCAAGACCTGCACTAAAGAAATATTTTATGGGAAAACAATCAACTACGCTCGTCCAGATAAAAGCGTCAATTTGAAATTTCTATTTAATATGAATAACAATTTTAAATCCTCATAATAATAGTTTGATATTTTTAGCCAGGGCATATGTGATTTGTTTCGAAATCAGAAACAAACGATAAAATCATAATTTTTTTTTCAAAATCAAAAACCCTGTCACACTCTTCCAATATTCCAACCTATCTAAGAACTCATAAAGAAAGATTACTTTCTCACCATCAAGAGAAGCTAGCAAAAGTTCTTAAAATAATATGTGCCTTTTACATTTCACTTCATAATTGGTTAAGTATAATAATACAATTTCCGGTGTGAAAATTTATATGTCAGGGACAAGGTTGCAACCCCTTCCCCCCATCGTTACATAAAACAATTTAATATACCTTTTTCCCTGTTTATTCACAAATATAAAAATATTTATATATCCCGGACCCCCAATTCTCCATCGATATCACCCCTCCAAAATTAATTTCCCCATCAATACAGTCATTCCAAAATCCAATTTTCCTTTAATACTGCTATTCCAAAATCTATTTCCCTATCAATACCCTCCCTCCAAAATTAATTTTTCCTTCAATACTGCTATTCCAAAATATATTTCCCTATTATTACCCTCCCTCCAAAATTTATTTCCCCATCAATACCACCATTCCCAAATCTATCTGTGTAAGAAAACCATTGCATCTTATAACATAGTTTTCAAATCTTGGAGGGTGCCACCACTGGGGTAGCGAGAGGTCTTCAGCTTTATTTGTGTTTGTATGGTTTCATACCGAGATGAACACACCGGTTCTTGTTTTATCACCGAAGTCAAGCATCATCGTGAGCGGTCAGTCCTTTGGATGGTGACCACCTGGGAACACTGCATTATAAGATGCAATTGCTTTCTTACACAGATAGATTTGGGAATGGTGGTATTAATAAGGAAATAAATTTTAGAATAGCAGTATTGAAGGAAAAATGAATTTTGGAGGGAGGGTATTGATAGGGAAATAGATTTTGGAATAGCAGTATTAAAGGAAAATTGGATTTTGGAATGACTGTATTGATGGGGAAATTAATTTTGGAGGGGTGATATCGATGGGGAATTGGGGGTCCGGGATATATAAATATTTTTGGATATGTGAATAAACAGGGGAAAAGGTACATTAAATTGTTTTATGTAACGATGGGGGAGGCGGTTGCAACCTTGTCCCTGACAATGAGAGTTCATGCAGGTAGTAATATAACAAAATTGGAGAGTGAAGTCCAAATAAATCCCTAAAAATAATGAGAGGAAGGAATAGTTGCATATCCTCTAAATACTTAAAATTAATGCATAGGAATAGGGTATTTAAATTGCTCCAAATATTTTTTAGAACAAGCAAGTAGGTACTCATGAAAAACTAAAATATTCAAAAAGATATGAAATTATCACAGATTCAAAATAATATCTTGAAAAATAAATGGGCAGGGAAATTTTCTTTTAAAACAAGCATTAAATAGTCAGTAAGTCAAGGAGAGTTGTCAGACTTTGGCCCTGAAAAGGACCATTCGTCTGGGTCCACAGACAATCGGAATAATACAGAGACAACAATGTACAATGATAAAACTAGGTATGTCACAATAATGTAACAATAATTTTAGTAGAAGCAAAACAGAATACAAATAAATTTAAATTTAAGAAATCAAGTATAATCAACAGATAATTTCTTTGCTGCCATTTTTTCTGCACATAAAACATTCCAAACTTGTCTCCTGTGGCCTGGGCAATTGCATCACCGATTTCTCCAGAGACAAGTACAGATACAGGGCATGAGTTAAAGAGCAATGATTTTCATTGTTATTTTGAAGTGTTCCACATAGAATGTTTATTTATTAATATACATATTTTTGTCAGTCAGAGAGCAGATATCTAGTTTTCAGAATTTGCGAGGTAACAAAAACTATTACAAAAGGAATACAAAAAGAACAAATGTATGTCTATCACAATCACAATTTTTTTTATAAATAGTCCTTCCTCAGTTGAATGATTTATCAGCATATTTCTTACGAGTATTTGCATCAGGCTCAGGGTGTATTCGTTATATAATATTTCTAATTAAATTCTTGCATGTTGTAGAACAACGATAATACCTTTAATTTGACAATTGCATCATATATATTTATATTTTTGTTTGAATATTTGGGAAATCTATTCCGGTCACCTATTTCTGCTACAATGACCTCTGATCAAATAATGAAGTAAATATCTGAGTGAGCACTTCTCACCTTAATCCCAACACAAAAGCAATAGAGTATAGAGGTTACAATGGATTTATGTTCACTAGCCCTCATTAATATACACACCGTTATTCGGTGAGGCCAGACCGAACTTGCGAGTCTTCCATCACAAACTCGAAGTCATAATTCATTAGGCTACCGGGACCCCTTTTTTTATTTTGTATATTAATGTGATAGTCGTGATATCCTTTTTTAATTTATTGCAAAGTCATGTGTAATACGAAAGTCTTAATTCAACAACCTCTTTTCCGATTATAGTTGTAAGGTTTCCAAAAAAAAAGTTAAAAAATGAATAAATGAATTTAAAATTTGGAGAGAAAATGGTATTTCTCTGTATAAAACTGCTAAGACAGGGACGAAAAAACAATTGGCATCTTCACCATACTCGACATACATTTTTTTTTTTTTTTAAATTTAAAGCAAGTTTTTCAATTTGGATTTGTAATAAGTTATTATACTTAAATATTTCCAGGGGTCATAAGCAGTTCTTGATAACAATTTGGGTGATAGAACATATTTGAATTGTGTGTGGGCCCTAAGTGCTTCATCATTTCAATAATTAAATAGGATTAATTAATAGATTAGTGCAAAGTATTTATAAAATATAATACAAAAAAAATTTCACATAAATTCAAAATTTTCAAGTTAAACATCTTTACCTGCAGGGGCCTTACAAAATTTATTCCAACGTTGATGATTATAGGCACAATTTTGAAGTCTTAAGGCCCCGTCAAGTGCAGTGCCTGAACACTTAAATATCATTTGACAACTATAGTAATAAATGATTCTCTACAACTGAGTTTTTGGACCCCTAAATATGTTAATATGAGTCCCTGAGGAGAAATCGTGCATATGGGAACCTCTCTACGTATAAAGTGCCACTAAAATATTTCAAGTGTCATCAAGCATCTAAATAACTCCATAATAAACACCGAATTAAACTATTTTTTGATTAAAAAATGAGTTATAAGTGATTAATTATCGAAATTTCCCTTTTGTGCCTTACCTTTGAAAATTTTATAGGGGGAGAAGCTGCCTCCTCTCTTAAGTTCCACCGCTATTTTACATGGTGCAACTAGAATAGTTAATTTTTGCATTCTTAAAAATAAACATCTGGGCAAACAATAATTGACTGCAATATGTACAAACGGGACAATTGATTTGTAACCTTGCTAAAAAAGAAACTCAAGCTCCATATATTGACAAAGGTTTTTCTTTGAATTCTTAAAATGTAAATTATGCCAATATTCCAAACAAATTTATAATTTCTGTTCTGTTTAATTCTGCAGCTGAGGTGTTGACCTGAGGACGAAGTTAGCATAGGAATTATGAAAAGGAAACCACAAATTGTATAGCTTTTCCCTTTCAGCCAAAATTAAAAATGCTTTTTTTTTCAGAGAGAGGGAGCGCATTTTTCATTTTGGGAAAAGGGGAGGCACGTTTGTGACACATCGACTAATTTAATTCTGAAAATGTTAAATTTCAATTTGAAAGAATTTTACCTTTGAAACAGACTTTGAACAGTGTTCTTCTGGAGCACTAAATCGTCCCTGTCATTAGGAAGTGGCGAGTATTTGAACTTTCCTTACTAACCACTGTTGTTGAAGACAACATCGATGATGGACAAAATCTATTCTGTCAGGATGTTCCTTCAAGAGGGGAGTCAGTAAAGAGTGCCTAAAAATATATTTAAATGGTTCAAATGTGCTACATGGTGGCAAAGATAATTCGCCAATCCTAGGAAACTGGCAAAATTTGTTGTTTCGTTGTCGTCAGCGGTATTCCGGAGTCGTGATTGGTTAGAATTACTGCTGCTTTGGATTAACGCCAAATACATCCTCTTTTCGCCAAAAAACGCTTAATTTTGTCTGGTGCCGATTGATTTAGTTACAAATATGGTAAACTGTGTGATTTATGTTTCTCTCTTCATTTCAATGTTGTTGTTTTTTGTTGGAAGCTGACCTGTTGGAAATATATTGTATTTATTCCTGTTACGTCATGAATTCGAGTTGTATTTGTGGGTATTATTAGTTGTGGGAATGCAGAAACAATGCTTTTAGGTGTAGACTCTTAAGGATGGCGATTATTTTAAAATGTTTGAAATTATTGAGCGCGAAATATTTAAGAATTTTTGAAATATTTGAGATTTAAGCGCAAGTAAAGTAGAGGCGGGCTTACAATATTACCTGGCCGAGTACATCTGGCAAAAAAAGCAACAGGCAAGGAGGGTAAAAAATTTATTTAGCGCGTTTATGGATGACGTTATCAAGGTTTACCCTCCGGGAGAAGAGAAAGAGGATTGAGGTATTTATATTGCATTAAATATAACTCTTGATTTATAGCGATTTTTACCTTAGGAATAAAACTGGTATGCTATGACTATACTTTGGTGGCCGTTAGGCCACCAAAGTGTAGTTTATAAAATATAAGGCGTTAAAATGGATTTTGTTTGTTTTATAACAGCAAAGTGATTAAAAATGTCATTTTTGGAATGTTGAACTCTTTTCCTTTTAGAGAGCGAAGCGCGCGCACACCTCACTTTTTAGACATTTTTACAGTACCGAGTAATTAAAAAAATATTGATTTTGGAGGTGAAATGCCACAAACGACTGCCCGAATTAGGTAGGGGTATTTTTTTTAGGTTTAATTGGCCGTAAGGCCAACGAAATAGGTTGCAATTTTTCCTTTTAGAGCGCGAAGCGCGCACACACCTTAGTTTTTAGTAAGCAATTAAAAATATAAATATTCTAGAAGGGATTAAATATTTGTCATTGATGTAAAAATTTAATGAAATTTAACCCCTTATAAACTATTTGTAATTAAATTTTAAATGCTAAAACTATTTTTCAATTATCCTTTACATTTAAATTGTTTAACCATTTAATTTTTTTTCCCTTCAAATATCGTTTGCAATTTTATTACATTTGAATTTTCGCCGATTTCGAATATATTTACGCAATTCATTTGAATTTCTTCCCGGGATGTACGTTTTTAATATAAATCTAATCGATATGAATAGTGAAAACACTTAATTTTGCTACAACTTGCATCGCAACCATAGCCTAACGGCTTTGGCATTGGACTTCAACCTTCCTATACCATCCACAATTCATGGAGCAGGTTCGATTCTCAATTTTTCACTTTCCGCTATTGTTTTATGTTTACCAGTTCACTTGGAAACATCGTGTTTTTCGCCGTTTCGGGTTTGCTGTAGCGTCGGAGTTCGCCATTGTTTACGTTTTGCGGAGAAGTTCAAAAAACGCCAAGTGCCACCATATAGCACATTTTAACCCTTAACTCCAAAAGATAAAAAAATAAAAAAAAATACAATGCAATCCTGCAAAAATTGTTGGAATTTAAAATTTGCAACTAATTAAATCATCAATCACCAGAATTTAAACTACTCCATTTCAGATAAATATCGTAATGTTTAACAACAAATTTCATTTAAATTACTTTTTGAAATACACAACTTTTTGAATTTTAGCCTTCAAATTAGCCAGTAAATAACAGGAGAAATCTAAATGATTTAATGTCTTATATTTTACAAAAAGCATTCATCTGCATTACGTTCAACTCTACACACTACATTTCAATGAAGTATATCAAATGAATAACAAAAATCGAAACAACCAGTACGCTGCAAATTTTATACAACAGTACACATTTTCGAATTACAAAACTTTTCTTACTTTGTATCAGGGTAATGGAAAGTTGCTTCATATAATTATGACAACAACGTTGTCATGTTCGTATCGCCATTTTATATTTCATAACACGTCACACGTCTGGTCTGGAACAGGATGAAGGCAGAGGACACTCGTGTTTTGATTGGATAGTGATAGCACGTGACCAATCAAAATCCTTACGTCATCCCCTAAAGTATCTTGCAAATCCTTAAACGTTGGAGGTTTTTATCAGAAACCTCGCGAAACCTTAAAAATACTTATTAGCTTCACAGGTGTTTTTAGGTTTCTAAAAATTAAACCAATTAATTTAAGTGTTTTGATTTTTTTCTTATGCACTTGAATACTGATTTTGCTTTTGTTTCCTTCCTCATGAAAAATGATTTAATTTTTTTTGCAAATTATAATTTATCATGTACTTTAAAAAAAAAAAAAAAAAAATTAAATGCGGAATGCATTTTACAATTTACTGTTCTAATTAAAAACAATATGCATTTTGTGTGAAATTAAAAGTTTTTTTTTTTTTTAATTTATTATTATTTATTATTAATTATTATAATTTATTATTATTATTTATTATTATTTATTATTATTATTTATTATTATTATTTATTATTATTATTTATTTATTATTTATTTATTATTATTATTTATTATTATTATTTATTATTATTATTTATTATTATTATTTATTATTATTATTTATTATTATTATTATTATTATTTATTATTATTTATCATTTATTATTTATCATTTATTATTATTATTTATTATTATTATTTATTATTATTATTTATTATTATTATTTATTATTATTATTTATTATTATTAATTATTATTATTATTATTATTCCTTTAGTAATGTTATTAAAAGGTATTCACTTATTCACTTGAATACCTTAGTAAAACGTTTAAAATCTGGAGGTTTTATCAGAAACCATGCAAAACCTGAAAAATACATTATAAGCTTCATAGGTTTCTCTAGGTTTTAAAGAAAAACCTTAAAATACATTCCTTTAGTCATGGTATTAAAAGGTATTCACCTGAATACCTTAGTAAAACCTCTAGAATCTGGACGTTTTTATCACAAACCTTGCAAAACCTTAAAAATACCTAAAGCTTCACAGGTTTCTTTAGGTTTTACAGAAAAAACCTTAAAATACCTTCCTTAGTCATGGTATTAAAAGGTATTCACCTGAATACCTTAGTAAAACCTTTAGAATCTGGAGGTTTTATCACAAACCTTTCCAAAACCTTAAAAATACCTGAAGCTTCGCAGGTTTCTTTAGGTTTCTAAAAATAATACCTTAAAATACCTTGAGTTAGGTATTTTTCCATGAGGTATTTTTAGTTAAAACCTCAAAAATACCTAATAAAACCTTGAATACCTAGTTTAAACCTTAAAAATACCTTTAAAATACCTTTTTTTTTAGTAAGGGAGCGGTCGTCTGTCTGATGATGATTGAGACCCGCCGAAGTTGACGACGACGAATGTGGTCTGCAGAGTTCTACTCCTTTTATAGCAATGGCTGTCGATAAAAAAAACAGGCGTGATCTATCAAAGTATTGGTTTAGCTGTACCAATCGAGCACAATATACCCAAATTCTATATTACCAGGTGCAAAAATTGTATTTTTTTATCGGACACATAATTGACCTCCGAAACTTTTCTTTTGAAATTCTCACTAAAAGCTAAGTTCAGTCGACATTTTGAGCAGAGGTCTTTCTTTTGTTATTTTTAACACAAATATTTTAAAAGCTCTGTATATTCTAAAATTGATTATTTTTATAATTTTAGGCCTTAAATAAATTTACACAAGAATGGTATAAACTACTTATCGTAGTTGAATTATAAATATTATGCCCAATATTAGTACGAAATAATTTTGGTGAATCAAAGATGATTTTAAACGAGACGTAATAAAATATCCATGAGAAGATATAATTTAAACCAATGATATTTTACTTAACTTGTTTATATTCTTTGAATAACGGAAATGATGTAGTACAATTGTTCGAATAATTTTGCTACAGACTGTACACAGCAGAAATTACAATAGTAGACCTTACTTAATAATAAGGTGCAAAAAAATATATACTCTAGCATTTTACAAGGTTTTTCGCATTTCCATCCAACTATAAAAGTGAACTGTGATTGGTTAATCATCCCACCAGCTTCGCAATCCCCGGCGCGTTTTTCTCTTTGCATTGACAATGGAGCAGTCTATCCAGATGTATATCTATATCGATGAGACATACATGATAATAAATTAAATAATCGTAAAATGTGACTATTTTATAAATCATAGAAATAGTTGTTTAAGGGAGGGGTAAGGTTTTCAGCGTAAAAAAAACACTTTTTTTGTGATTTTTTTTATCTCAAATATCGATTGAGCAATTTTATTCAAACCTTCTATACATTATTGAGCATAGTTTTGACTATATTCTGTAAATTTTTCATGCAAAAATATTAAACCATTAGCTCGTGACAGAGCTTCCCCCAGGACGTCTTGAAAAAAAACAATTTGCGGTGTTCACTGTAACTCGGCCGGAAATTATCTGAAAATGAAAAACCATAAAAATTTAGTTAAATTATAAACAAATCTTCCCCCCCCCCCCCCCAACGTTCTCTGATTATTTTTTTTTTTTAATTTAAAAATTTTTGGCGGCCATCTAAAGTGTGAACCGTTATTTTCGACTAAAATTTCCGCCATTTTGTGGGTGGGAAACACCCTTAATGTTAAAAAAAAAAAAAATTTACTATACGTAGGGGGGAGGTATTTTATATGAAGAAAATGTGTACAAAGTTTGAAATGAATCGGTCGAGTAGTTTTCAAATGGTAGTGAACACGGACTTTGAAAAAGTAGTTTTGAGAAAAACGCGTTTAAAGTTTATGAAGCAAAAAAGTGAAGAAATTTTTTTTTTTTTTAAACTTACACAGAATCATCAATTCCAGCTCCATACAGCACACATCCTTCAGCATTGTCGATGTCTTCAGCCTGTTTTTTTTTCAAGTCTTCGTTTTATTCTGGCTTCTTTGCTCTGCTGCACAGCTTGGAACTCGGCCCTATCAATGCGATTGCTGTCCGTAGATGATGCATACTCGTGAGCGCTTGGGCCGACACTGACGTCCATATCAGACAGAAAAGTTAGAAGAGCACCAGCACCTTCATTGAATGTGCATGCAGCTACATAAGATGCAAATTTAACAATTTGTCTGCTGCCAGATAATTTTTTCGGTGCAATTCTCCAAATCAGCTGGTTCAAACTTTCGTTGGCATTTTGAGTAAAACCTCCAAGACACCTTTCTAGAAGTTCGTCTTTACTCAAATCTTCATAAATCGGTTTGATCGCTTCTATGACATCTTGTGGAAGTGGAGTGTAGTCATGATTGAAATTTTCCACTCCTGTTGTGGCCAAAGCTTTTTGATACGAACACCACGAGTTCTCACCGCTCATGCACTTATGGTGTTGAGGGTAATCGTCTGTTGACTGCTGGTGGTAGAACGTTGCCCAGACTGCATTTTTCATTCCTTCTAAAGAATCACAATTATGTCTGATTGCTGCTCCGTAGTATCGACTCAAATTATCAATGACTTTTCCAGTGAGCTTTCCTTTGCCACCGAGTAATTTACTTTGTCTTGTTTTACCAGCATTTTTTCCGGTTTTTACAACTTTATGTTCAACAGTTTTATTTACTAGATCACGTAGACGTTTACCCATTCTTTTTTGCACGTGACCTACACATTCTTTTTTATTTATAATAAAATTTTCACCATAAGGTTTAGCTTTTACTAAATTGCCGTAAGTTTTACTATCTCCGTCTCCAATATAGTTGCTGATTTTCGCTCCGTATTTTTCTTCTGATCGGCGAAACAGTTCGATGACAGCATTTACTTCCATGTTACCTGATGGTCCGGTGTGATTTGCTTGGCATTCATCTTTTCCAACATGTTCTTCGTACCAATCTTGAAATTCATCAGTATTTAATTGATTTCTCCATAATTTGCAAGCCTGGCAGTGCGAACTACTTACGAAAATATCGATAACTTTTCCAGACCAATATCCAATCAAGGAAGTGACGCCAAAGGAAAAGCTAAAGCCTTGCTTCTGCCACGTGCCGTCACCAGAAACGGTCAAAGTGTCCGACTCCGAATTTGCACGTGTTAGCTGTTTTTCTTCGTCTGCGGCGGAGACAAGAAATTTCTCAGCAGTCGTTTCGATGCTGCAGCAAATAGATTTCATGAGATCCAAATAAGATTGTTTTGATAGAAAACTACTTGCTATGTCCATGAGCCCGCAAAATTTATTGCAGCCTGCTAAACCCAAACCTAATGTACGCATTACAAAGGCAAAACGAGTGTTGATTTCATAGCGATGACCAGTTTTCTCACTCGACGGTATAAAGCGTGGATCACAATTTGTACATTTGACTTGGCTTTGGAAGCCAAGTCCTTCTTTTTTACAGCTCTTGAACTCGATTGAACCATCACACTGAGCACATTTTACTAAACTTGCGATGGTTGAAAGCACAAGCAAAAAATCTATGATTCTAAAATGTTTTTCAACATCTTCCGGTACACTAGCACTCGTATTTAGTTTTATTTTCTTCGCCGAAGCACTTTTGGTGGTAGCCTCGTCTTTTATTTTTTTATTCGGGTTTGATCTTTTTTTTGATCGACACAAATAGGTCCTTCCACTTTGGTGGTCTTCTCGCGAAATTTTACTTACTCTCGGCATTTTTGCTCAGGAAATTTTTTGAAAAAATAAAATTACAAGTGCACGGTCGAACGTCTAACCACTAACTAAAGCTCGTTTCTTTTTTTAAAATAATGTAGTGTATAGTAAACATACAAATATAAAATATATCTATATGGTTTTAGTTACCTGGCTTTACTAAATGAAATATTTCTAAAACTGGATATGGGATCAGGACAATAGCAATGAATAACCTGTATACCTGCTCGACAGCTGCACTGCAATCCCAACCGCCCGTAGCTGTTAGAGTTAGAGCGTTAAAGGCCCCGAGACTAATTAAACAATAACTTCAAGAATATTGCTTAGATCGGATTAAAATTTTGAGGACATATTCTTGAAATGTTAAACAATAAGATAAAACAAAACAAAAAAATCGATTTTTCGAA
Organism: Linyphia triangularis; assembly: GCA_963978545.1. Taxonomy (NCBI): domain Eukaryota; kingdom Metazoa; phylum Arthropoda; class Arachnida; order Araneae; family Linyphiidae; genus Linyphia; species Linyphia triangularis. Next base: position 18,313,979 of record OZ021723.1, on the reverse strand, counting down.
AGTGAAAACCCTTACCCCGCCCTTAATATTGTGGGTTCAACAGATTAAAACAAGAGATAACTCGTAATTTAATTCAATGTATGCATTATATTGAAATTACGAATGGCTTGGTCAGAGTTGTCACGGCCGTAGCCACGGGACTTTTTTTCGAGGGGGAGTGGGGTTATGGTCGAAGATTTAAAAATAACAATAAAAAGTTAAAGATGGTAAATACAAATAACAAGTTACACAAAAAAAAGAAGGGGAAATAGTGAAACAAGATTTCACACAATGTGGGGGGTCCCCTTCCTCCTGTCTACGGTCCTGATGGCAGTGTGTGATAACAAAAGAAAAGCTCCAGAATTTATTAAATTTATCTTTTTGATATTACGGTGTGTTTTACATTTAGTTGAACAGCAAATTAAAGTACTTTGACAGCACTGGGAATGAAATGACAAGTATTAGAATGAAATTGGAAGTTGTGCCCAGTTCCACCATACCCCTAACTTCAGTTTTCAAACAAATAACCCAATGTTTAACTGTAAATAAGCTTTATTCGTCAGAAGCGGATGTCTTAGTTTTTAAACATTTATGAATTTTAGTTTCATATTAGGAGAGAAAAAGGGATCGTCACACACAAAAGAGTCCAGAAATAATGTAACACTAGATGCATGGCTCCGCGTTGCAGATATGCGTTATTGTCTACGAGTGTCACCTTTTGACGCTTCGCGATCTAGGCTCTCGCTTTCACTATGCAAACACAAGGTCAATGAAAAGTTCAATGATGTGTAAGCACAGGCTCCCTGAAAACTTAATTGCGGCTTAAGCAGAAGCTCGCTAAAAGGCTCATTGCTTTGTAAACCTTTATTATCAGAACTCTGTCGAGAAGCAAAGAATTTTCCCGGTAATGTACAACCTCCCTCACACCTTCGAGAATAGTTTAACATTCTGTTTGTCTTTGTAAAAACCCAAATTAGAAGGCTAAAGCTATATATGTTTAAAATTTCAGCGTTACATGTTTATTGGAAGTCACATTCTAAAGAAACTTCAAGAAATAAAAAAAATCATTAAAATTTTTAAATTGTAACATTCTATTCGCCAAAAACACAATTAGGACAAAACTACATTATTTTCAAAATTGTTTCAGAATTCAGAACCCTACGCCTATTAGATGTCACTTTATATGCCAAAAAACTTTAAAAATCCCAAACTACTTATATTTTAAAATAAAATTTCAAAGTTCTATGCATAATGGAGCTAATTTTCTATAACGCCACACACATACCAGACAGGCACACAAGTGACACAGTTCACACAGACACAAGTTCAACAAAGTGACTTCAAATAGAGATACAGCTCTGAAATTTTCAACTTAAGTAGATATAGCCTTCTGATTGGAATTTTGAAAATATGTTAAAATTTTAATTAGCTATTTTTTAATTAATTTTCTTAATTAATTAAAAAAAAATTTACAAAACGACTTCCAATAGGGCTACAGTTCTGAAATTTTCAACATAAGTAGTTTTGGCCTGCTAATTGGTTTTTTGAAAAACAGAATTTTTAATTAGTTCTTCTTTAATTAATTTTTTTTAATTAATTAATAAATATTTTACAAAACGATTTCTAATAGGACTACAGCTCTGAAATTTTCAACATAAGTAGTTTTGGCCTTCTAATTGGACTTTTGAAAAACAGAATTTTGAAATTTTATTTGTTTTTTAATTAATTAACAAATATTTTACAAAACGATTACTAATTGGGCTACATTTCTGAAATTTTCAACACAAATAGTTTTGACCTTCTAATTTGACTTTTGACAAAAAGAACGTGAAAATTTTAATTTGTTTTTTAATGCAGCGTTTCTCAACCTTTCAGTATTTGCTGCCCAGTTTTCAATCATAATTTTCATCGCGCCCCAGCTTTCAATAAAATGTATACACCAATAATGTATATTGAGTATATTGGATTCTGTTTTTAAATTATTTTTAACTAACTGCCAAAATAAGAGTAAAGCGAGCCAACGTTGGAGTGAAACCACATCTGGCATTTTGCCAAGCGGGCGGTGAACACGACCGATGCCGTCTCGAACATGCGCAGAGCAAATGTTTTCTCATAGGAAGAAGGAAAATGTACGATAACACAAGTTTCAATTCCAGTCAGTCTCATTCTATCGCTAACGAATCTATCGTGAATATGTATATTTTATATGTTTTCGTGTTAATTGCAATTCATCATATTAAATATTCACGGCAACAGATTTATGCAGACTCGTGGATAAATTTTTAAGCTGAAGTAAACGAGCATTAGACGATAGTCAAGCATCAACAAGTACACAGACGAGCGTGGTCCGAAAAAAAAAATCAAGAAAATATTCTCAAGAATACTTAAATTTTGGTTTTACCAGCACTGAAATAAATGAAGAAGAAAGGCCTCTGTGTATCATTTGCTCAAAAATATTGGCCGCAGACAGCATGAAACCTAATAAACTTAAACGACATTTGGAAACGCTTCATAGTGAGTACGTCAACAAACCCAGAGAATTCTTCGAATTCAAATTGAAATCATATAAAAAGCAAAAATCATTTGCTTAAAGAAATTTTGTCAGTGAATAAAAAAGCTTTAATTGCATGTTACAAAGTTTCATATAAAATAGCCAGAAGTAAAAACCTCAAACCATTGGTGAAGAGCTTATTTTGCCAGCAGCAATTGAGATTGTAAAAACTATGTTTGGAGATAATTTTTGATGATGGATGATTTTTCTGCACTAAAAACAAAGGAATTTCGCATTCTAATACCATTTTCAACATCCTACCTTTGTGAAACTGGATTTTCTGCTGTGGCTTCTTTGAAGATAAAATATAGATCTCGGCTAAATATAGAAACAGAACTGAGAGTGGCTATTTCTAATATTAAGCCTTAATTCGAAAAATTTTGCTCTGCCAAGACAGGCCCAAGAAAGTCACTAATAATTATTAAATTTGTTTTTAAATTAGTATGTTTTGATTAAATAAGTTTTAATTTAGTAAGTTGTTTTACTTTATTTGTTAAATATGTCGAAATGTATTTTGTTTTCTATGTGTATGTGTGATTTCCTTTCAGTCAGTTGATCATTTTTTTTAATGATATTATTTCTCTTGGATATTCTCGCTTCCCCTTAGGGAGGCGCGCCCCACAGGTTGAGAATCACTGTTTTAATGAATTTTTAATTAATATTTTCACAAAAAGTGACTTCTAATAGGCCTAGTGCTCTGAAAGTTTCAACGCAAGTAGTTTTGGCCTCTAATTTTGCTTTCCGCAAACTCGTGTTAAAATAATCTTAAAGGGGTGTTGTATTAACGGGGATTTTTTTTTTCTCGACAAGGGAGAGTCTTCCAATATTAAGGCTTTACGTATCAATTATATGTTAGTGAGTATAGCGAGTTTATGCTTACGCAGCAATGAACCTTTCATCGAGTAAAGCGAGCTCGATTTTGCGTTGCGATGAACCTTCCTGCGAAAGAAGCGCCAAAAATTGCGGCCTATACTCCAATGACAGATTTCCGCAACGCGGAGCCTCATAGCTGGCTAAAATATTGCACGTGGTAAAATTTCACGGGTATTCAGCTAGTAGATGATACTAGAAGACTTACGAATGAAGATGCCCGAAATGAAACAATATACTATCAAGTTAACATAAAAAAACTAGGGGTGTGGAACATCGCATAACTTTCAATTACACTATAATACTGAAGTGGATTTGTGTCATTTACCGTTTGTATATTTTCATCCTTCATTTAGAATAAATAATGGCCAGTTTTTCGATATTTTTTGCAATCATTCTTATATGGGCCTTTAAAAAAAATTCGCCAGAATGGTGATTTTGGCGATACACTTTTCGATAATCTTTATATTATCCTTTATTATAGGCGAAACTCAGAGGAGAAGAAAAAATAATCGTTGATGAGGTATGCTCAAGGAAAGAGAACTCGGTGTTGAAGGCATTCATTTTTCAACTTTTTACGCCTTTAAAACATTTTTACGGGAATTTCGGAGGTGGGGATGTTTAGAACACCTTAAGAGGCATTACCACAGCAATTTTTATCAAAATCGTTAGAGCCGTTTTTTAGCAATCACTGAAAAACATGATTTTTTCAATGGCAGCTACCTTATGCGCATGCGCGATTTTGGCAAAAACCTTAATTGTAGGCCTTATACCAAATTTGAACATCGTAGGTCAATTAGTCGGGAGTTATGCTGATCACAGACACACACACAGACATTTTTCAAAGATTACTTTTTTGAAATCGGGATGTTCCAAAACGTGAAAAAATACCAAAAAAAAAATCGATAATTTTTTTGACCGAATGCTATACTTTTATTACCCTATGTATATATACATATGGGTAATTAAAAGTAACAAAATTCAAATATCCAATCTAATCAGAATTGTAAGTTTTATTTCACAAAAAATACTGCAAGCGGCCTCAATAATATTTTACAATAACATTGCAAATTAGGGCTGTGGAACGTCGCACAACTTTCACTTACACTAATACTGGTTACTCACGCCCTTATAGCATTTCTACTGGAATTTTGAAGGTGGAAATGTTTACAACACCTTACAAGACACAGAGATTTTCACAAAAATCTCTAGAGCAATTTTTTAGTAATTGCTTAGAAACATAAATTTTGTAATGCCAGCTAACTTACGCACATGCATAATTTTTTTACCAAAACCTTAACGACAGACGCAATGGTTTGAACTACCTGTATACAAAAGTTGAATATTGTAAGTCAATCGGGAGTTATGTTGACCATGGACTGATCTTTCTCTCTAGATCACTCATTTGAGCTTAGCACCTTCCAAAACGTGTAGAAATGCAAAAAAAATCCAAATAAGTTTTTTACTGAATCACATACTATTGTTACCCTATGGATAATTGAAAGTATAAAGAGTTACATTATGTAAAGATGGGGCTAGAAATGGGATTCCGCAATGAATAACAGAGAGTGATTTGAGAAATCAAGCGAAAGCTTTTCATTGGTTGGTAACAGCACTAGTTTAGACTAGAGTTTTAGGGAATCACCACTAGATGGCTCTCTACGTAGAGAAATCGCTATGAACACAGTCTGTTGAGAAGATATAGTTTCTTCTCGATATATAAATTTCAATGAAAAGAAGTTTGATGTCATTATTTAAGAGAATATAAACTTTTTATGCTATAAAACCCTTCAAACGAAGAGAAATAATTATAAGGTGAATAATAAAGAATGATTCTTATATTCTCAGCAGACTGCGTTCATGCGGATTCCTCAGTATTTCACATGTGGAGAGTCATCTAGGGGCAATTCTCCAGAACTCTAGACCACGCCTCGTCCAGCGACATAAATTTCATTCACGAGATCTTTGTCGTTACATAAATATAACAATTTAGAATCAAGTCATCTTTTTTTATACACCCTTAATTTAGGAACATGTTTACCAATTTTCAGTGTCCTGGCAGAATGGGAAATAGGACACTAGGATATTCCGTGTTTGATCCTTTTTTCTACTTTCAAGGGAGGCGATTCAAAATCGTGTTAGCTCTGGTTTACAACGTTCAACTTTGAGATCCTTGCATCAATCTTCAGAGCCTTGGCTTTATAAGAAATTGGGAACGTTCAACCTTTTTTCAACAGGGTTCCCACTCAAATCACAGAAAGAAAATCAATGACTTTTAAGGACCTAATTAATGTTTTTAAGGACCTTTAAAAATTTGTTTTCAGGCATCATTTGTGTATATAAATTTTTTATAAAGTATATTCTACCAAAACCATACAAGTTGGTGCATGCGTAATACAAATATGTCAAAAAATTCTGATACAGTGAGGATAAGTGACGGACATGTGGGGATAGCAAGTCTGAGTTGCATTTTTGTAAATTTTGTAATTGGTCAACATACACAAAAATTAAGGACTTTAAAGGACCTCTAAGCATTTTCAATGACTTTTAAGCACCTCTAAGCATTTTCAAGTACTTTCAAGGCCTTGAAAACAGGTTCAAAAATATTAAGCACTTTTAATGACTTTCAATGACCGTGGGAACCCTGTTCAACCATCAAAAGTTAGTTTATCAAGATTGGAATAGCTAATGTTTTTATGCTTCATCTTGTTGACATTTGTACCAAATTTCAAACTTGTGAATACTTTGGAAGTGGGACATTCCACTAATGGAAAGTTTGACTCCGTTTTGATCCCTGAAAGTTTATAAATATCATGACTATGTTTGTCCTTGTTGACCATTATAACAAATTTCAGAGCTGTAGTTATATGTAAAATGGGAGAATTATAGTGATTATTCAGTGAGCAAGAGCCTTAGCTTTTACGTGTAGAGATGGAAGAAAAGCACATGTGTGTAATCTTTGTGTTAAATACAAAGACATTTTATTAGTAAGTTATGGCATTATTTACAGTTTTGACATACACAGTATGTAGATTTCAAAAGATGTGGTTTTTTAATTACAAGCTTTTTCGTACATCATAGAACTATTAAAAAGTCTTATTCATCAAGAGAACTTCCACCATTTCGAAATACAAGAGAATAAAATTGATGAATAGAGAAAATTGAAGGACACCCAGTTTTGTTGATAATGCCTTTACCTAATACAGGTTATAATGTTAATAAATAATGATTATAAGATACATATTGTAAAAGTCATTACATGATATTACAATTCAATGTTAGTTATAATAATCTATACTAATAAGCAGTAGTAATAATAATTTATGTTTGAAAATGTTGCAATAATACTTGGTATAATATATAAGGTTATAATTTATAATATAAATTATAAAAGTATAATAAATATAATAATAAATTAGACAACTAAATCTAGTTCAATCAACCATACAATCTTCATTGTAAATACTCTTTCAAAATGTTCAGTTTTTTTTAATAAAATGTAAACAAATAAAAGAACTTAAAAGTGAAATATGCAAAAGAGCTAATTTGTTTTGTTATTATATATCATATAATAATTATTAGATTTACAGAAAACTTGTTTTTAAACAATTTAATTTAAACGTTTGTTAGAGGAACCACATAAGTTATCAAAGAAAAACAAGAAAAACTTGGTTGGCAGATTAGGATTTTTTTTAAACATGCATAACCTTTAAGAATAACAAATACAAGCTAAAGTTTGCTCGCTTCATTCAATTTTTAAACTATGCTTCTACCTCTATCAGGGTTCCCACTCAAATAACAGAATGAAAATCAATGACTTTTTAATGACTTTTAAGGACCTAAATAACGTTTTTAAGAACCATTGAAAATTTGTTTTCAAGCATTATCTCTATATATAATTTTTTAATAAAGTATATTCTACCCAAAAAGTTACAAGTTGGTGGATGCATTCAAATATGTTGGAGAATTCCGATAAGGTGCAGATAATTGGTGGTCACGCGAGGATAGCAAGTCTGAGTTCTATTTTTATAAATTTTGCAGTTGTCCACTCAACATCTGCAAAAATTAAGGACTTTTAAGGACCTCTACAAATTTGCAAGGACATTTAAGCACCTCTAAGCATTTTCAAGGCCTTGAAAACAAGTTAAAAAGTATTAAGCACTTTTAATGACTTTCAATAACAGTGGGAACCCTGTCTATGGAAAGAATAATTAGACAAAAACTCAATTTCTCCAAGAATTACTTTCTTAAAAAAGGTTCCCACTCAAATCACAGATTGAAAATCAATGACTTTTAAGGACCTAAATAATGTTTTTAAGGACCTTTAAAAAAAAAATTTCAGGCATCATGGCCATATATAAATTTTTAATAAAGCATATTCTACCCAAAAAGTTGGTTGGTGGATGTGTAATACAAATATGACAAGAGAATTCCGATACAGTGCAGATAAGTGGCGGTCACGAGGAGATAGCAAGTCTGAGTTGTATTTTTATAACTTTTGCAACTGGGCACACAACATCCGCAAAAATTAAGGTCTTTTAAGGACTCTAAGCATTTTTCAGGACTTTTAAGCACCTCTAAGCATTTTCAAGGCCTTGAAAACAAGTTCAAAATTATTAAGCACATTAAGTTTAATGACTCTCAATGAATGTGGGAATCCTGTTAAAAGACAGCAAAATGCAAAAATCAGACAAACATCAAAAGTTTACAAAATGAATTATGGTTATTATTGGATAACTTTTCCCAAACTTTATGAAAATTTTACAATTTTAACACACAATACTAGTTAGGCATCACATATCACAATAATTGTTAAATAGATAACCACAAAATTTGATTTTAATAATTCATTAGGAAATCTCAAAAGTTATGGATGTCCTCTACACATCAAGCTTTATTGAAATAGGACAATTTCAGTGCAATTTAGTAACATAATTTAAAATTAATTGCAAAATTTAACTGCAATCCAAATAAGCAATAATCACCGCAAGTCAGTTTAAGAGGAAAAATATTTGTTTGCACTTAGAGAGATATTGGATATCAGTTGGTTGTGTAGCGAGCATCTTTTCAAGTTATTCCGCCTACCTGACAAATGGTTAAAAAGTCAAACAAGCACCTGGCAAGCAGTGTTTGCCGGTTCAGTTCGCAACAGGTATCATCAATAGCCTAGTTTCAGAAATGGTTATATTGTGACAAAGTTATTTCACATTATCAAACTGTAAAAAGTGTCAGATCAGACCATGATAGTTGACACCTAATACAACTTTTTGCATAATTATGTAGATAAACTATTGTACAACAAGGTTTTACTTTTCCACTAATTTGTTGGATAAAACAATTTCATATGATTTTTAAACATATTATTGCTAGACTTTCAGCTATACTAGGAGTTTAATATTTTGTATAATATTTGTGCGTATTATTTAAATAAATATGTAATCAAAAGAAATTGTGAAACATTGTTTATGAATATTTGGGTTTTGTTGCTGCTGACACAGGCGAAGGAAAAATTATTTGCAGGTGGAAGGGCGGGGGGGGGGGGGGATTGTATACACAGGGTGCAATGTAACTGGAATCATTTTCGAACCATGATATCTTAAAAATAATAATTGGATTCCATATTGAAATATTAATTAGTAGTTATGCATTGATATTATATTCAAATGAATAATTCAAAAACTCATTATACTTCTTTTTCCTGTTAATTTTCAAATACCTGTGTAAGTGTACCTCCCGAATCCTTCCAGGCAGCACCCATGACAGTTAATAATGAAAGAGGTGTTCATTAACAATTCAAAATCATTATGGTTACTAGAATACTACCTAGTGCAGCTTTCACAGACAATCACAGAGGTTTTCGTGTTTACTTCAAAACGATACACAAGCATAGGGCCTTTCACAATAGAAGCCTTTTTTGTTTATATCTTTAAATACTGGAAATAGTATAGGAGATATAATTAGTGATTATTTATAACATTCCTTTGACCAAACCAAACAGTTTTGTTATATCATAGCAAAATTGTTTTGTCTTGTTAGTTAAAAGTTACTCACCAAGTTAAATACATTATGTTGTTTAGTAGTTTCAATGGTGGATATTTCATAATACAATAATACTGTGCAATTAGGATTTTTCTGTAAAATTTTAAAAAGAAAATTAGGAGATTTTCATTACATATGAATGATGATTAGCACTGAATGTCACTAGCAATGGTGATTGTATCTTGATTTCAATTGAATTTTTTTAAATTAATGCAAGTAGAGATACTTTCTTATTTTTCTGAAGTAGTATTGTCTAAAAACTAAAACTTATTAAACATAAATCTTACATATAATATAATACTTATCTTTCTAACTTTTTAATTAAAAAAAAAATCTATAATACCAAACTAGATTTTTTAACACATACAAGCCTAATATTATAAGTGGGTTCCAATACTTCAAAACTTGATGATGTCATGACCTTCTCCCATGTTTAAAACTTTATAACTTATTTAGAGCTAATTTATTGAGAGAGAATTTATGCAGGGCATTATAATGAGACAAAAGTATTTCAAATAAGTTATACCACAAATAAAATTCTAAAAGACCACATTGAGTATGATTTGTGGTCAGTAAAAACAACATTTTGTGGAGCAAAGGTTTGTGAATAATGGATCAACAATTTAATTTGAAATAAATACAATTTAATTAAAATATCCCCCCCCCCCCCCTTTATATATAATCTAATTGATGCACATTTCAGGGAGCGCAGCGAGTTTCCTAAAAAAATTAGGTAGGAATTTTAGTGATAATTTCACAAAACTGAGAAACATTTTAGTGATATTTCCTATTTGAGGGATAATTCCAAATAACTTAGGGATAATTCTAAAATATTTCGGAAAAATTTTAAGAAATTTATTGACATTTCTTTTAAAGCTGACACTTTTCGAAGCATGTTTCAAAACCACCAAAATACTGCCAATTTTCAAAAAATTGAATTATTTAAAATCTCAGAAAAGATTTTCTCTAGTGAAGAAATTTATGAGTTTCGAAGAAAAACCGAGAAATTTTCGAGGATTTTAATTTTTTTTAGGAATTATCGAAAAATTTAAGTACAATTTTAGGAATTTTAGGGAGAAACAAAAATTTCAGGAATATTAGGGTGAATGTGAAGCGTGACATTTACATTTAGCATAAAATCCAACCTTAATGACAATTGTGAGAAAATGTAAATGAAACTCAAATCGATTATAAAGACTAAAGTACAATGATTTCACAAGAAAGGAATAAATCAGAAAATGTGTAAAACATAAAATAACATAAAACAGATCCATAATTTCAACTTGTAGAAACAAAATAGATTTTAAAAAATTAGAAATTTAAATAAATTAAAGCACTTCTTTATGTTAAAAGTACCAAGTGAAAAAAAAATAACATCATATCTGAATCACAAATTTTGTTTACAGTAATAAAGTAGAAAGCGCAAAAATAAGTTGGATTGATTTCTTGATTGTAGTATAGAGAATTTCACATTTTTAAATAAAAAACACCAAAGGTTTCATTAAAAGTAAGGGATTACTTGATTTCATGATGCATATTCTCAGTCTAAAAGGCTCTAAATGCAGAACTTTTTATTTATCAGATTCGTTGATCTTCTCCAACTCAGAATGACCAGAGAAGAAATAATTAAAAAGTCCCTCATAACTCCCGCTCACAATTACAAGAATGTGAACAGTTAAAAACTAATTTAAAATGCCTCTATCACAAAAAAAAAAGCTATCTGTTAACATTCTAAAAATGTTAAATCAATGATTAAACATCAAATAAAAACTTAAAATATAAGTTTTTTTATGAGTGTTTAACTGTTGATAAAAAATAAAAAAATAATAATAATTATATTTATGGCAATTTCCAAAGCATTCAATTCTTTTCTTACCAATATCCCTATTTTAGGACAGTTGGTAATACTTAGCTTCAATACCATAGGAAAGGGAAACAACAAAGTAAATTGGTTTTATAGTGACTACTTTTTGATAAGAACGTCTGTCACAAACCAACTCTTGATTAAATGTTAAGCAGGAAAAAAATGCAACACTTTTCTTTGCTGGAAAATCATGCATTAGGTTTAAAAAAGGAAGGGGGGGGGGAGGTGAAAGACTGATAGTCACATTCTAAATGCAAAAGCAGATCATAGATCAGATTCATGTCAATGATTGATTTCTATCCGCATAACACAGCATTCAATCATTTTACTAAAAAAAGCCTTACATTAAAAACCCATCACAAGTCAGCAGTTTCTTGACCCTCGCTCAACAATGCTGATCCATTTGCATCGCCAGGAATGGGTCTGTCTTTGAAAAATCCACTACTTGTATCGCATTCACGAACAGTAACAGTCAATTTGTGTGTCGTTACATCGGTTATCAAAACGTGGTCAATCGCTGGAGTCTGCTTCTTCCAGAAGTCATCGGAAAGTGAAACCTGCTCGCCGTCTTTTCCGACAATGCCATTTTCCTAAAAAAAAAATATACTATGAAGACTTTACTTAGTTACATCTATTGACTTTCTAAGGACTGAATATCATGTAAAAGAAATCTTTTTGGGGAAAATCCAAAATATCTTTTTTTTTTAAACTTTACATTAAAAATAATAGCGATTCAACTGCAACCTTAACTGTACCCCTCTTTTCCTACTATTTTCATTTCATCTACTTTATACATACTCAAGCTAATATAATAAATCTTCTTTATTGCAATCCAAGAAGTTATTCATAACAAAATTATATTTTAAACATATTTTCTTGAAAAAGTGTTTTAGTTATGTTGAAATATAAATTTTTGTAGCAACTCTTTCGAAAGAAAACTCATTCTGGTGTCTTCTACAGATAAATAGATAATAAACAGTCTGAAAAGTGTTTATCATCTTTTTAACTAATTTCTTTATATCCATTAAAAGTTTCATATTCATTTAATAGTGGGGAAAAAATGGAACACTCTTTCAAAATTTGATAATTTTGATGTTTTAAAAAAATTAGATAATTTTAGGAAAAGGTCCAAATTTTAGCTAAAATCAGAAGAATCTTATTTTATTGCATAACTTTAAAAAAGTTTAACACATCAGAAAATTAAGCACTTTTCAAAGTTTGCCACATTTTTCAAGCACCTTAAAAAAATACAATTTCTATCAAAGTTTTCAAGGAGTCTTAGAAACCTTGTCGACGACTTCAGATTCCACCTTTCCATTTAACTCCGAATCATTCTTATTTTCATCAGTTTCAACCACTGTGACGTCCTCTTTCTGCTGTGGGTCTGAATTGTTGGAAGATTCATCATCGCCTTCAGTTGTTGGCTCAAGGTTGACGAAGACATCTTTTGAATCTGAAGCTTTCTCTTCAATGACAGACCTAGAAGCAGGGTAGATAGATGTTTTACTAAATGAATTTTTAAACACTATTTACAAAAATTAATTCTTTTTTGTATAAATGGCAAAGACATCGATATAATTCGAAAGCAGATTTGTGTCCCTTATTAAAAATGTGGCAGGTTTAAAAAGTTTCCATTTGATCATCATACAAAGTTTTTTCAATCTTTCCCTAAAAATCTTGAATTTTGTCAAAAGTCCCCTTTTAACGTCAAACGATTTACTTGTCAGGATTGTTTGATACTTAAGATATAAGCCTTGATACTTATTATGACAATTCCACCTCTCTACTAAATCCAATATGCAAAGGTGAAAAAATGGTGACAGGACAAATTTTGTCGTAATACTTCTGAAACTAATATATTTTAGACATTGTTTATTTATGAAATAAAACAGCTTAGAGCATCGGTTCCCAAATTTTGTGATTGTGTGGACTATCTACTTTATTAAAAAAATTTAAAGGAACACTAGTCAATAGAATATGCACATGCACGTGTCAGTAGTTAGTAAGACATACTGTACAAGAAAGATTAAAAACATAAATTTTTATTAAGAAAGAAACTTTGTTGTAATCACTTTGCTGTCACTATTATAAGAAAACTAAAAAATAAGTGATCAAAGTTTAAAAAAAAAGTCAATGGGAATTTTGACATTGTTTGTCTCCCACGAGAGAGTCAATATCTTGATTAAAACTGGATAGTTTTAGCCATGCTGTTGAATTCACTCGTTACACCAACGAAGAATACTATTGAATAATTCGATTGTTGTTAACAATTGAGTGACTTGAATCCCATCGCTACCCCTGAAGTTTGTATATTTAACTTGGCTTAGATTCTGGACCAACTTCCAAGGTCCAGTACCAAACTACTCGAGGCCCATAAGTTGGGAACCACTGGCTTAGAGTATAAGGTTCATATCTTTGTATCATAAAATTGCAATTTGAAATCAATAAAAAAAATTATCACATTTTTTAGGTACTCTTAATCCCTTATTCTGCTGAGCGGGTATATATATGCCTCATTAAGTCAGTGCGTTAACGACCGGATGTATACACCTTTCCGAAGTACAATCCCTTACATTGCAATTTTCCACAAAAAAAAAATTGCACTTAAAATGGTTCGAAACATTCCCCAAGATCATTTTGGCCATCATTCAGTGTTAAAAACAAAATTTTCTAACTTAAATTTGCATGATTGTAAAAAAAAATTCAAATTTTTAATTTTACTGCATATCTAACGCGGCTGTGTGAAAAACGGTGGTACTGCGAATATCATAAGTTTTCTTCGGTATGCAAGGAGTTAAGGACTCTATACCACTGATATATTTCAAAGACAAATACCAACCCAGTGGAAGACTCAGAGCAAGGTGGAACTTCACCCAAAACCGGCGCTTCTGCCAAGGTGTCGTTCTCCGAAGCGAAAGAAGAATTCGAGGCTTGCCACTCAGCACTGCTCGGGGAAGACGGATCATCGTTCACCTCACTTGCTACAGGTGCAGAGATCAAATCCCACGCACTATCTGTGGTAATTTTATTGCTGTTCGGTCGTCGCGATTTTGGTGGTGGTGGTTCTTCTGAGTCTGGAAGTAATGAGTCAGATGTGGTTGTTTCTGGGGGGTCGTTGTCAGATTCTTGCCTGTCGTTGGAATCGGCGGTGTCATCTTGAGTGATAAGGCTGGCAGAGCTATCTTCTTCAAGAAGTATGCTGTCACTTTTACTTGTTCCTACGTTGAAATGCACTGCCTCTGGCACCTTATATAAAAATGTAATCTTGAAAACAATGCACAATCTAACATTGATTACACGTTTAATTAATATAATATAACCACCATAATTTTTAAATTGTTACCATAATCTTTTGATGTAAATTGTTTAAATCTGATAAATTTAATGTAGAAATCCATAAAGAGTTCCACATTGTTTTAACATAATTTTGTAATATGCTTAGGGGATATAGTACACTAATTTTTTATTATCGTTTTAAGAAATAATAGTGATAGATTTGATTTGAATGATATCATAAATTAAATTCTACTTGAATTACAACTTTTAATGTTGAGTAATTACACCATGACAGATGCTTTGCAACCATACTATACTATTTCAAAACTTCAAGTCCAATTTCCTTGGTGAAGATATTTCCCCGATCTTTTGAAGTTTGAATTGATATAATACTAGAACTGCATATTATAAATGCATGACAATTTTTGAAGGTATTCTTTAAGTATATTTTTTTAATTTCTCTTTTTTAATTATTGATATGTTAATTTTAAAAAATTCTAAAAAATTTTTTAAAAATATATTGGTGAAATATTATTTGAAGTTTTGGAGTTAAAACTTTTTTTTTTAAATCTAATGATGTTAAAGAAAAGTTAAAAAAGACTTTTTATTCTATGATTCTTCAAGAGTAATTTAGTATTAAAAAATTATAAGCTGAACAATAAATTTTGGACTTGTATCAAAAACCAAAAATTTACACAAATTAAAATTTTCAAAAAAATTAAAATGCGCTATTTTAATATAAAATAGTTTATTCAACTAATTTAACTAAAATACATCTACCAGAACAAATTCATACCAATTACTTTAAAATTTGATATTTTATTTGTTGTGACCTATACCCCCTTAACTGAATT
This sequence comes from Linyphia triangularis, assembly GCA_963978545.1. NCBI lineage: Eukaryota > Metazoa > Arthropoda > Arachnida > Araneae > Linyphiidae > Linyphia > Linyphia triangularis. The sequence continues at coordinate 18,298,546 of OZ021723.1, read as the reverse complement.
TTTTTAAGAAAGCTACCATATTCTTTCAATTTGAACAGTTTTAATAATTTATTGAAAACGTGAATTAATAGTACTAATTAGTGCAAAAACACAATTATATTTTTTATATGCATTATATTTATTAGAATTAGAATTGCAGTTGTATGGAAAATGCCTACATCCAATCTCCAAAAAAACATTCATTATTGATTTCCCTCCTAAGATTCATTGCTAGATCTGCCTCTGATAAACGCAAGCAATATTGCTCCTCGATAATCAAAAGCTGTTTTCTACTACTGTATGCGTGGACAACTTTGAGCTGTTTTTGAAAGTTCATTAAAGTTGTTTAACACGTTGAGTACCACGTCAGCCATCAGTGGCTGACACTGAACTTTCCGTTTAGGCTGAATTAGTCACCGTATCACACAGTCATTAGTAACTGACAATGTAAAATGCGATATAAAACTAAAAAATTTACATTGTTGTAAGTAACTACTGAAATTTATTAAAAATGTACTTAATTATTATTCATCACAAGATTGTACAATACAAGTGCTTCTAAGCAGACAGTAGTGTGAAGGGGATTTCCTTAAAAATGCAAGTGGCGCTCAAAGTGTTAAGGTAATGCACATTTGTAAAATGACATTTGAAGATATTTTAAAGCTTCACAATAACTTGAAACATCCTATCTCAACTTACAATACATTGCATAACAATAGAGCAACACAGGAGACTGATAGGAAGAGGATTTTTAGGTATAGAGAAAAAACAATAACATTTTCAGAAGAATAGTAAATGTAGAAATTGTAATAACTATGAATGAAATTATATGCTAGTTTATTGACAAACAAAAGATACAAGTTTTATTACTCATTAGTGAAAATGTTAATAGCAAGGAAATATTTACACAGGGTTCCCACTCAAATAATAGAATGAAAATCAATGACTTTTAAGGACCTAAATAATGTTTTAAGGACAGTTGAAAATTTGTTTTCAGGCCTCGTGTCTATATAAAAATTTTAATTATATCATACCAAAAAAATTACAAGTTAGTGGATGCATAATACAAATATGTCAGCGAGTTCCGATACGGTGCAAATAATTGGTGGTCACGCAGGGATAACAAGTCCAAGTAGTATTTTAATAAACTTTGCATGACGCCACACAACATCTGCAAAAATTAAGGACTTTTAAGGACCTCTAAGCATTTCCAAGGACTTTTAAGCACGTCTAAGCATTTTCAAGCACTTTCAAGGCCTTGAAAACAAGTTCAAAAATATTAAGCACTTTTAATGACTTTCAATGACCGTGGGAACCCTGTTACATATATTCGTCATACAACTCTGACTGAGAAAATGCCTCTTTGGCTCATTGCACTTATAGCAACTCCATTTCATCCTCCATTCAAACCTTTCATTATTACCTGAATATTGTAAAATCTACAAATACACTAAAATGTTTTCTGAATGGCATGATTTCTTTTTGAAGTTTTCATAAGGAATTCGAGGCCACTTTTTAGGTGGTACAAAATTATCCAGTTTTGATTCGAACATAAAAGAGATGGTCTTCAAGAATACATGTTTTTTTAACAAAATATCCCACAGTCACCTTAAGGTTAAGAAAAACTGCTGATTCAGAGATGAGAGTGATCAGAGAGCAAAAAGGAGGAAATCCAAAAATTTGCTAAAAAGGTTTGCAAAAAGACTACACAATAATTCAACAAAGAAGTATGCAGGAAGGAGGACTCAATAAATTTAAAGATACACTGAAACTTCTCATACTATATAATAATTACATTTCAAATATTAGAAGTTTGTGAAATAATCTGTGAGAAAAGGGGAGCTATGAGGGAAAATCTTTTGTTTAGACATGAGGGAAAATATACTTTTTGGAGGAAAAACTGGTTCAGATCAAAAAAATGCAAACCCTCGAAACAGGGACCAAGAGAAGAGAAATGTTACATAAAAAACAAAAAAAGGAGGAAATCTCTCATCCCTGTAATTAAACATAACTTGAGCATAGAGAAAATTAACAGCAGGTATAGGGTTAGGTCATTTATTCTTACCTGTTTTTCACTTTTTGCCCGTTGTCTTTTTCGAGGCGTAGTAGTTTCGCGAATTTGGCTGAAAGAAAAATGTGACATTACAAATCAAACTGTAAAACAACATCTGCTTTCAAAATGCATGTCCCTAAAAATACAAAATACATGCCTCACAAACTGTCACGCTATTATAAAATACATAAACAGTTTTTTTAGATATCCAAATTAAATAAATCGGAAACCTCCATTATTTTGCAAGGTAAAAAAAAATGCATCTACATCCACAAAGGTGAACAAAACAATTGCTGTATACAATATCTCATCATCACAGGCACTTGGAGTACTTGTGGAACAGCACAAGTGGCTTCATTGCAAAAGTCTATTTAGACCAGCATCAGCCACTACGTGGCCCGTGGGCAAAATTTGGCCTGCAACATATTTTTCTGCAGCCCGACAACACCACAGAAGATAACAAAAAAATAAAATTTCACGGTAGGGACTTTTTTACCTAATTGTAATTTATCCGAAAAAATATGTGTTAACTATGTAGAACAGATTTCTCCATAAGTGCCCAAAGAAACTATGTGGAGAAGTTTTCAGCAAGATGGTTTTTATAAAAAATAAATACAGTAATAACTTAACTGAATCTCTTTTGACAATTTATTAAAATTGACTGCAACAAATACTCTGATAGACATTGATTCTATTATAAAATAAACTGAACGATTTCGACCGCCATCGTCTCACAATTGATATTGACTGAAACGGAGTCATCTGGAAGAACAGTTTTAATACTTTTATTAAAAGTTAAATCAAGTCGCATTGTCATGTTGAAACAAAAGATTCCTTTTTTTAGACTTTGATTTACTAATAAGAAAAACTATTATTTTTTCTAATTATTTGAAAGAAGAAGAAAAAAAAAAAAGAATCAAATTTAATTGTAATTTTATTAAGATAAAAAAAATGTGAATTTTTTTTCTAGTTTACAAAAATGCTATATATTATTAAATCGATAAAAATTAAAGATGCATATTTTGGTGAATCTGGTCTGTGAAAAGTTCAAACATAAGTCATACAGCCTGCATCTAAAAGTTGGGGCAAACACTGATCCAGACATTCTTTCAGGAGTGACAAGAAATTTTCTCAATAAAATATAATGATATTAATGGCAAATATGAAGCAATGAATACAGCAAGAGCAAGTTGGAAACCAGAACATCCACTATCAATCAGTTATCAACAGGGATGAAGTGTGTGACATCATAAACTTTTGATTTATTTGAGAAATGTGCTTAAAAAGACGGATGCTTTATAAGAGTGCGTGGCATCACTCTTTATTCATTCTATCATAATGAAAGATTGTTAATAAAGTTTAGAATATAATTTCTTAGGAGAAAAGAGGACTTAGTGTACTTTCAAATCTCAACAATATGAATGGTTTAGAAATATTTAATGCAAGAACAATTCAACTTGGTGATGCTTCATATTAATTTTTTCAAACCCTTCAAATTACTTACCATGAACCTGCATGATGCTCACATTGCTATATGATAGAAATCTTTTAAAATAAAATACAAAAAAATGTAGAGGTTTGTCCATTGAAACATAATATTGGACCCCTTTATGTTTCCTCATAACTTATCCCCTACTGATTGCTGCCACAAAAAGTTATATCAATCGATAATAATCGATTATCTTGTTAAATTTTCAAAAAACATTAATTTTGTTGATTATACATTCAAAAGATTCAAAATTTTATTAAAATGGAAATTAGACTTTAGTAGGAGGTGCAGAGAGTTTTCTAAAAAAAAATTAGGTAGGTATTTTAGGAATAATTCCAAAAATGTCAGGAACATTTTAAGGATGATTCCTAAATATTTTAAGGTCAAGTCTAAACATTTTAGGGATAATTTAAAGAAATTTAGGGAAAAATCAAACCAATTTAGAGACATCTCTTTTAAAGCCGACAAAGGCTCTTACCACAGATATATTATTTTCAAAACGTATTTTAAGACTAGTCAAAACTGTCAATTTTCAAAAAATTTAACGTCAACAACTTTTCAGCAAAATCACTTATTTAAAATTGTTTATCAATACTTAAAATTTCAGAAAATATTGCCTCTTCCGGAGAAATATCTGGGTTTTGGAGAAATATCAATGATTTTTTTTAGGTTTTTTATTCTTTTTTGGGACGGGGATTATTGAAAATTTTAAGTACAATTATAGAAATTTAAAGAATATTACGAATTTTAGGGCGAAAGTGACCTCTGCTTTAGTGATTTATATGAAAAAAAAACCACAGAATAACAGGACTGAGAAAATATGATTTGGTCTAGTGAAATTACTTTTTGCTGCTTTTTAATTTTTGAATGAAAGCAAATCTGAAGCATCTTCGACAATATCATAATAAATTTCTGGTTACATCATTGTATCATGTGACCAGAAGAATGGGTGATGCCATTGAGGGTTAAGAGGTGCACTTGTACTTGCCTGGCTTCAGAAAATTCAAAATAAAGTGGAGAAAAATATGTATAACATGAGAATTAAATTGTTCATTATCAGGAAATTAAGCATTGCTATTAACATTTGAATTAGATTTCCAATTCTCATTTTTAAAAAATCAAAGTTTGAACAAAAAATGCCATCTTCCATCTCCTCCATATGACCTGCACCTCCTTGCAAATAATCTTGCCTGTGTCTTTGAACGGAAGAGATAACAGGGTTTCTGCCAAAATAAAATGTCATAATTCCATGACTTTCCAAAACTGAAGCAAATAATTTTCCATGACTCAAGAAATTAAATCACAAAAAAAAATTACTAATTTGAATTTTACTAACACGAACATAGTAAGTAAATCAATGAACCATAAAACGATTTTTTTTTTTAAATTTTATTCAAAATTAAGTAAAAAATCCTTTTTGCAGTAACTTCCAAATCAGAAGAAAAAAGGGAAAATAATTTTCCATTCTTTGATATTGCAGTGTTAAAAAAGCTAATCAATCTTTAATAATACAGAAATATTTGAAGAAAGAATAAGTCAATAATAAAAAATTATATCATCAAAAATCAAATGTTTAGATATCAACTTTGCAAAACAGAAGAAAGAAGACGAGAAAAAAAATTTTAAAATGTAAACACAAGCTTATCAAAACTGTTCACTTCAGTTCTCATATTATGAAATTTTTATCACCTATGAGACCTTACTTTTGTGTTGTCACAAATTTGGAGTTCAGAAATGTATTCATTGGCCATGGTTTTTAACTGTGGCCATTCTTTCCGTCAAAACGTAAATAAAAACATAAATGAATTTTTGATGAGCTAAATAGCGATCATGGCGTTTATGACGTCACAGTTAAGTGATTTTACTTAAAATGTTTAGAAATCCATGAAATTCACTGTATTTCTAAGACTTATGGCCATTTTTTTGCTCAAAATCATGACTTTCCATGACAAAATTTACCAAATGTCCAAATTCATGACTTTCCATATGCGCGGAAACCCTGTAATAAGTTTGATCATTTATCATCTTGTGTCCCATTGGAAAATCAAGATAACACTATCGAAGAATGATGCAGTGCAAAAAAAACATTTTTATGAACTTTTAAAGCACAATTGAACTCTATGCTCAGGGAAAAAACAAACTGAAATTTCATGACATATTTTCAATACATAATTTTATACATGATAGCAAAAGTGAAAGATATAATACAATAATTAAGGAAAATATAAATTTCTCAGAAAATATTTAAGTTAATGATTAATTTAAAATGTAATCATATCAGTAACAAAACTTCTAAAAAGACTATACATTTTGAAACAAGCAAAGAAATAACCTTTTGGTAGTCATTCTATTTCTTTGTCTTAATCATTTAGCAAGTTTTCAAATTCTCTATATTATCTCCAACTTATTACAGTATTCTCAGAACTTTCCCGAATTACGAATTTATATAAGGATCTGTTCTTTATACATTCCCTGTTATAGGAGGACTTTTAGAAATAATGTATCTCCCCTCGTTTGGTATAGTAAATTGATAAAAAAAAACGAATTACCTCTCTTCAAATGCTTCCAAAAGACGAGCATCGAGGATGTTTTCTTCAGGTTCCCAGGTGTTGTATCTGTAGAGAAAAGTGAAGAAAATAAGCAATCTAGTTACAAATTACTGCTAATTAAATACTATGCAATATATAATTTTAAGGGATTATTGTAAATCTTTCTCTTCTCTATCAATCCAATGCTAAATTTTTCAATGATTAGAATGTCTGGCAGAATACTACCCAGAAAACAAAATTTTGGAACTTTTTTGGGTACTTTTCCGTTAAAGCAGCGTTTGCCACTAACTTTTAGAGACAGGCCGCATTACTTATGTTGGAACTTTCCGCGGACCGCAGATTTATTCAGAAATACACCAATAAATATATTGCTTTACTACAGATGTTCAATGTTAGAAATGTGATAATTACTAAAGGTTTAAGAATATAAAACAATTTTGAAAACTGAAACAATAGTTTAACTTTTTTATACTAATAAAAAACAATTGATATTTGATTCTTGTTTCAAATAATTAAAAAAATAATTTTCTTTACATTGTACATCAAAGTCATCAAATATTACAATGTCACTTGCCATAAACTCGTAATCAATAAAGATATTTAAACCATACCTCCTAAATCCTTCATTTTAGTCAATGTTAATTGCGAGACGATGATGGCCGGTCCGCTTTTCACTATCTACTTAGCGTTTAAAACTAGTCCTCGACGCTATTATTGCACTGGAGTCATAGAGATCGCGATTTTTCTTTTCACGTCAAAACAAAAGAGGCCAGTATGCAATAAAACACCCAACTCCTGCCCATCACATTCATAAAAGCAGAAATCGAATTGTGCCATTCACGAGTCAAGGGGGTAGTGTATCTATCATAAGTACAAAACTAAGCGATGCGAAAGAATGCGTCATTGGTAATCATTCAAACTATTGTTTTTTTTTATTTTTCTGGCAGTCTCAAGAAAAACAAAAAGGATTTTTCAGACTTACTGACGAGGGCCACTTAATGGAAAAAGCGGTTTTTTGGTAATAAACACATACTATTGTAGACAAATTTAAATTATTTCTGCAAAATTTGATATTTGCTCTTCTGTACTGCCGGCGGGACGGAGAAAAAGCTGTCGCAGGCCGGATCCGGCCCGCAGGCCGCCTAGTGGCTGACGCTGTGTTAAAGGGTTGGTACTTCCAAGTATGGTACGAATTCTGTGCCAGGAATTATTTACATAAAACCGTGGCAAATTATGGGAACCATAGGCAGTTAACTTGTTATTAAAAAATGGTGGTTGCTGCCATTTATCGGTGAAAATCAACTTAGTGCAGAATACGTGCCGTACTTGGAAGTTTTAACCATATTTTTAAATATTGCCAACGGCCTCCTTTAACGGAAGAGTGCCCTCTTCAATTAGCCAGGTACCAGTTGTCGCCAAATGTTTAAATGAGAGGTAAATGTATCGACAAGCCCAAATATTTACTTTTGGTTAATAATACTTTCCTTATAACGGTTTGTTATAGAAATTATAAATGATTTGAAGGTTGTTAGTTTGGATGAGTTAGGTCTACAATTAGGCGGTTTTTATCTGGTACTCGGGGAATAGAAGCGAAATTGTTCATAAAAAAACATAACTGCAGTGATACATTAATTTCAATTTAGTTTTTGATAGCTGTGTATTATCCTGTCGACAATTTTCACCAGAACCAAAACTGTTTTCAAAAAGCAGATTCAGCACTTGTTTATCGAAGCAAAAAAGGAAGGCTTCAGTCACTAACTTTCAATCACTAAACACATATTTTGCTTTAGTTAACTAAATGCACAGTTTATTGTGATGTCCCAAAATTGGCACTAAAGCTGTCTTTTGGCAACATTTTCAGTTTTGCGAAAATTTATTGAAAGTATTAATACATAAGTATATAAAAAAAATTTTAATTCAAAATTATTATTATTTTTTTTTAATTGAGCCTTACTTCCTTTTCAGCTGATAGGGTCATAATTCAACACAGTTATGCAAAATTTTATTACTAGGTTAAATGATACAATCAAACACCAAAATTAAGGAACAAACGGTACTCGGGCAAATACCAGATAAAAACTGCCAAATTACAATGATAACTTATTCAAATCAACAGCTTTGAAATCATTTATAATTCCGATAACAAACCATTATAACGTTGCTATAGCAACCTTATAACATACTGGAAACATTCAGGCTTGATTTATGCGTCACTTAAAAGAATAAACATTTAGGCTTGGCGTCAACCGGTACACGTCTAATGGAAGAGTACAGAACAAACAGTAACATTTTCTGCTCAAATTACTAAAACCATAAAAAAAGTTGTTAAACTATGAAATCACGAATTACAGAAATGGAATTTTACTAATGATTTTACCTCAAACAACATATAAAATCTATTTCTGTCAGAACAAGGGAACCCTTTGAATAAAATCATCCTCCATGGTTCATATTAGTTGATAGTTTTAAATTTTTTTCACCACAATGGTCTTACTGAGCTGAAACGTCACAACATATCAGGGATTAAACTGCGAGTGCTTTTTTAGCAAAATACTAAAGAACTTTCTTAAATGCTAAAATCAGAACATTTGATTTAGCATTTTTGCTAACACAATTAACAAAAGAATTAGCAAAATCACCATTTTTGTTATCTGAAAATTAGTTGTCAATCTAAAAAAATAAACAAGTTGAAAATTGAAAAGTGTAGATATTTGTTATCAAGTAGTTTTATATTTATAATTTATAATGAATTTGTTCTAAAAAGTTTCTTAATTATATTATATTAAAAACAAGGGAGATAAAACTCTTTATTTTAGCATTTTGCTAAAAAGAAAATTGTGACTTTAGCTCTTTTGCTAAAGAAATTTAGTACCCCAGCTTAAACACTGCAACATATGTACCTCATAATCTTTCAAACTCGGTCAGATGACTAAGTTGGTTGTATTCAGATTATCTGGCGCAGTCAGCAACACGAGGGCTATAATGCGCCGAAACATTCGTCATTAGGCAAGTCAACATACATTTACAAACACCCATGCCTAACACAGGACTCGAACCCGCAACCTCATGGTCTAGAAGCCAGCACGCTACCACTATACCGTTTGGTCGGCCAGATGACTAGGATGTGACACCAGGGAAAGCATTAATGTTCAAATCCGCATTAACATTGCGGCCTCAATAAATTTAATGTACAGCATATACCATTCTTCTACACACAGGTTAGCCCTTTAAGTACAGACATCACTACAAGTTTACCTCCTTCTTCACCAGAGGTGTAGTAGATGTACAACTAGCACGCCGCACCAGTACTTTTTTTAGAGCCCGTACCCAGTACCAACACTTTTTTGAGAGCTGTTTGGGAAATATTTTTAAGATTTATTTTATAAATAAACTACTCTAAAAAAATTCATGTAGTATTCTGCTAAGCTTAGGATACTGACAATATCTATTTTATAATGTGATTATCAGACGTTGATTTGATGGTATTGTCCTGCAGGAATTGAGAATGGGGAAGGTTAGGACTTCTATAATTGGAACTTTAGGCAAGAGGGAACAATGCAATTTTTTATAATTTTCTTTGAAAAAGTTTTAATTAATTTATTTTATTAATAATAACTCAAAAATCTTTATGTATATATTATGATATAAATTAGTGAGAAAATAATTATGTAAATTAAGAGTAATTAGCTTTTTTTACTTTCCATTACCCATATGCATACATAGGGAAATAAAAGTATAGCATTCGGTCAAAAAAAATAAATTATTTTTGCATTACTCCACGTTTTGGAACATTTCGATTTCAAGAAAGTGAACTAGAAAAAAAAGTCTGTCTGAGCGTATGCGGTCAGCATAACTCCCGAACAAATTGACCTACAATGTTCAAATTTGGTATGCGGGTCGGCGGTGGCTATGGGACCTACCCTTAAGGTTTTTGTCAAAATCGTGCATGCGCATAAGGTAGTGCCATTGAAAAAAATCATGTTTTTCAGTAATTGCTAAGAAACGGCCCTAACTATTTTGTTCAAAATCGCTGTGGTAATGTCTCTTAAGGTGTTCAAAACATCCCCACCTTCGAAATTCCTGTAAAAATGATTTAATGGCATGAAAAGTTGAAAAACGAATGCCTTTAACACAGAGTTCTCTTTCCATGAGCATACCTCATCAACGACTGTTTTTTTACTGTCCCCAGTTTCGGTTATAAGAAAGGATTATATAAGAGCTATAAAAAAGTATATCGCCAAAATCATCATTTAGGCATTTATTGTTTGTTTTGTTTTTTTAATATTGCCAAACTGGCCATTTTTGCAAAATGAATGATGAAAATATAAAAACGGTAAATGACACACATCCAAGTCAGTATTATAGTGTAATTGAAAGACGTGCGATGTTCCACAACCCTAATTTTTATATGTCAAGTTATGTAAAATATTGTTAATTTGCATATTATAATTTAAAAAATCCCAGGCTACAGTAGGGTTATACAGCCACGATCTTAAAGTTTGCGTACTGACAAAATTTTTTTAAGCACTAATACAACCCTTGTCTTCATCAAGCAACAATCCTGAGTTTAAAATAATAGACCACAGTATGCATTATTTAGTTTAACCAAACTTTCTTGTAGTATAACAAAAATTATTGTGCATTAAACTTTACATCATAATAAATACAAGCAATTTGAATACTATCAAACCTTTCAGTAAAAATATTTGGGGAATATTTGGAATGAATTACTTTTATCGAAATCATACAATAAAAACTATTGTACAGCTGTTTATTTAGATTATTAAACACTTTAAGAGCTGCATTTAAGGAAACGTTTACAAGAATAGTCTATTTATAAATAGCGTTTGTTAGTAAGCGACTAGAAGAACTCAGTTAAAAAAAAAAACATGCATTTTTAAAAAACCAATCTCAAAGTAAAAAATTATATTTAACGAATTTAGTCATTTAAACAAAGGATACATATTCGAATTTGCATCGAAATGTCAGAGAACCAAGAGAAAAAACTTTAATTTAAGGTATTTTGATTAGAAATATAATTGGTGGTTTTTAATTAATGAAATTTAAAAAAAATAGGATGAATGTTAAATTTTAACTGTCACTTTAAAAATGTAAACAACCCTTACCTCGTACTCCAGCCTTTCCATTTGACCAGATATTCAACACGTCCCTAGAAAATTATTTCAAAATCAATGACACTAAAATATAAACATTAACAAACATAATTTTTAAATAAAATTCACATACACGTCTAATTCTTTTTTTCTGTATGCATTCTGCAGCGAAAACCCTTTCGCCGACAGAAGACAGCTCCATGTTTTTAGAAAACAAAAACACAACAAAGTTTAAAAATTATAAAAGGAACGATAACGATTCTATCCATGGAAGAGTGGGGATAAAATTATTTTTCTAATATCTTTAATTTGACGTTTTAAAAAAATACAGAACTAACGCGATTGTTTTTTGACATTTATTTTTTTGTTTTTATCTGCATAAATAAATATACAATAATATAAATCCACACAAATATTTTTAGACTGTTGTCTTTCATAAAATGATTTGTGCTGCCATCTATTGCAATTATGGAATAAATATTTAAGATTTTCCTTTTAGTATTATTTAATTGGCTACTTTTTTTTAAATTTTAGTTGACTTTGACAAATAATTTTTTTTTTAAGCATTTTGCACAAAACTTTCCTTTTTTGAAATATAATAGTCATTTGTCCTAATTTTAAAAAGGTATGCTATGAATAAATCTTTTACTATGCCATCGTTGAATTGTATTTGCACTTTTTAAAAATTAAGGATGAATTCTGATTGGAAAAAAAAGTTTACTTATAGGTTCTAAAAAATTTAAATACTTCTAAATAAAGAAAAATTAATATCTTGATAGTACTTTTGGTTACGAATAAAATTTTTTTACATTTTGCCAAGCAGTCGTGGCCGAGTGGTTAAGGCGATGGACTTGAAATCCATTGGGCTCTGCCCGCGCAGGTTCGAATCCTGCCGGCTGCGTGACAATTATTTTCGCAAAACTTTAAATTTTTTTTATTATTTCTATATATTTAAATTTTATAGCTTTATTATAATAGTCGTTACATTTTACCTCAATTTATAAAAAAATTAAATTTGAGCACTCATTTTAATTACTCTGGTTATCAAAGTAAATGGGTAGATGTTGGGGTGCTACTGTAAAATGAATTAGAAGTTAGTTAATTGGCAGAAATCAACGAGTATTAATTAAGGGTAAATATTCTAAACGGGCAGTAGTTAAAAGTGGGGTACCACATTGTTTGATGAAGGGTTGGGCCTCTTTTACGTATTATTATGTTTGTACTTTCAGCAGTGGCGTACTGGCCATAGGGTTGTCCGGTGCAATCACCGGGCCGATCAGTGTCCTTAAAAAATGGGCTAGTTTTTTTTTTAAAATTATTTTTACTTTTAATTACCCATTAGTTAACATAGTGTGATGAAAGCAATGGATTTAGTAAAAAAAAATCCACGTTTTGGAACAATCTGAGTTACAATCAGTAAAAGTTTCATTGCTATGGAAGCATAGGCACTCTTCGCTCACGGAAAAGTTCTTTGGCACGTAAGCACAAGCTCACTTAACTCTTTATGCAAACACAGCCTTGTTTTGGTCGCAGAAAGGTTCATTTATGTGCAAGCATATGCTCAATTCGTTCTCTACAAGGTTAATAGTTAAGTAAAACAGTATTATTACACCCCCCACCCCCACCGTCTAGAAACAAAAGACTTTTTCTCTATTATGAAACTTACCTCACCCACCCCTATGAGAATATTTTAATATTCTGTTTGTGAAAACAAAATTAGAAGGTAAAAACTACTTATATTTGAAATTTCAGAGTTATACGCTTACTGGAAGTCACTTTGTAAAGAAACTTTAAGAAATTAAAAAAAAAAAAAAAACTTATTAATAAAAGCTAGCAAAAATGTAAACATTCTGTTTGTCAAAAGTATAATTAGAAGACCATAACTACTTATATTTGAAATTTCAGAGAGATATGCCCAGTAGAAGTTAATTTCTAAAAAAACTTGAAACACATTTTTAAAAAATTAACTAAAAAACTCATTAAAATTTTAACATTCTGTTTGTCAAAGGTACATTTAAAAGTCCAAAACTACTTATGTTTAAATTTTTAAAGTCTACGCATATTGGAAGTCACCCACTATAACGCCAGATATGATATATTATCCTTTTAGATTTAATTTTTCTAATAAACATACTAGTTGTATAACAGGACATTCTTTATTTTGCAACTTAGATTTTTTTTATTTTTTTTTTTATTTTTTTACATTTTTTTTTTAGTTTTTGTAACAAACTATCAATGAATTATGGAAATCAAGTTCACTTAAGGGAACTATAAATAGTTGGGACAGAGAACATTTGATATAATTAAACTAATTATTAGAACAATTCCATTATCATGATTATAATGAATAAAATGTATTAATTATTAAAATTAATAACATAATTATTGGCATTATTTCATTATTAACGATAATTATTAAAATTTGATTAATAATTATATTGAAAATATGGGCCGGCATAAATCTAAAATCACCGGGCCGATTTTATGTCCCAGTACGCCCCTGACTTTCAGTGATAAAATTACAAGCGAGATTTTCACAAAAGATATAAAAATAATGGGAATTAATAATTTAGAAGTACGGAGATTAGAGTTTCAAGAGGATTTAACAAAGACATTGTATTGGGCCTTTAGATGGGGTATGTGTCATTTAATATTAATAAATGTGTTTTTCTGCACATGGCGCACAATAAGAAAAATGATGCTTATTATTTAACCAGAAATTAAAATCAACAATGGGGATATTGTTAAAGATCTAGGCTTTGTTGGCAAGGACGCAGCCAGAAATTCATTGAGGATGGGTTTTTAAATCAAGCCATAAGATTACTCCAGTATTTCTCTGTGTAAAAAACGACATTCATATAGAATTCTCTCATATCATATTTGCCGCATATTATTAATATTTTAGCAGTTTCTTAATCTGTCACCCAAACATGTCAAAATATTAAAATGGCTTTTGTATAGTTTTCGAGTTTTACAAAACAACCCAACATGGGACAACATTTTGTCTCGATCCCGTATTATCCACATTTTCTAGATTATAAATTAATATGAAATTTTCTTGTTTGTTTAAATTTTAGTAGGGAAAAAGTAATATCTTAGGTGAACGGAATAATACCAACATCAGGCTGATTTTACTATATATTTATGGAGCTTTAAATACTAAGGCATATAGCACTTAAACACTATAACAACATCTAAAAAACGGAAACGTTGATATTTTTACATTTCTTTTGATCAACACTTTATATTATTAATAGACAAATTGTTACATAGAACAGAATACAAATATAATTGATATACTTTATATTGATAAACAAAAATGCTTTAAAGCTGTGTAGAGATGTGCGCTAACGGGAAGTCGAACCAGCGACTCCTAGATTAGTAGACAGGCGTGTTAACCACTAGACAAAAGAGATCTGTGGTGTCTAGGTGCTGTATCTGTCATTTGTACACGAGACCACCACACAGTTGCTTTAAAAACTCCATTGATACATTAAAGTTTAAATTAATTTAAAATTCTTGGACCTAATAGCTACTATTATAGTGAGATACAGTCGGCAAACTCTGCACGAATAACGTTAGATTAAAAACGTATTTTTTTAAGAAATTATTTACGATTGCTAAGTGTTTCTTTTTCAATCATAGCAAAACACTTGGATTTTAAGGACCTTAGGGAGCGGGGGGGGGGGGGGGTCTGACCCCAAAAATCCTCCCTTTGAATGTATGCATGGTAGTTGGTTAATGGAGATTTCAAAATGGCTCCAGGCTTCAAAAGGTTAACATATGAATGTCTGGATACATTAAATAAGTGTTCCTACTAAACCTAGTGATATCATTCTATCATTGTATAGGACAGCGTCAGCCAATACACGTGTTTGGTCCATGGGCGTCCTCTGGAGGGTGCAAGGAGGTGCACTTGCACCCGCCTAGCTCTTGAAAATTAAAAATATATGTATAAGAAGAAAAGGTGTAAATTAAAAGATAAAAAGAAAAGCACATATGCCGTTTCGGTTTTTATGTTATAATCAGCATTTGTTTTTCTATTATTTTAGTCCTTTGTTTCTTTTCTATGTCGTTTTTTATAGCGACTGGCGCCTATTGTCTAGGACTAGGATTATTGGAGGATGAGTAGAAGTATTTATTTCTTTTATATTGTATTATCATTTGTTGTGTAGTTCTCAAAATTCTTTGAAAAATATTTTGCTTTTTAAGTCATCAGATATACTATCTTGAAATCTATTTTTAGAATTCAATTAAACATATCCAATACTGCCATTGTATTTCATTTTGAATTTTTTTTTTAAACTATTTCCAAAGCTTGGAAGAAATATAATTTACTCTTCTGTATTTTTGCATCTTCGTGTTCCTCTGTTCTAAACACTGTCTCTTGAATGCCGGGAGATCTAGTTGGATGATAAAAAAACGTTAAAAATATACCTTTTTAAATATTTTTACTATTTTTCTTTCTTTTTAACAGGGTTACGCTTTCAAAAATATATACCATGAATTTTTTAAAACTATTCTCAAAGAGTATAATTTAAAATGCATAACTATTAATTAAAATTTCTAAAAAATTAATGATTTTGATAAAAATCTAGTCTTGCACCCCCCTGCAAATATTTCTGCGGGCGCCCATGCCCAGGTCGGATACCCCCACGATAAATTTTTCTGCGCCCCACTGGCAGCATAGAGGAATGAATAATATAACCCATCAAAACAAAGTTTTTAATATAAATCCCTTGCATGCATTGCCAATTTTTATATTCATTGACACAGCGCCGATCCTTGAACGATTGAAAACAGCGTGTGATTGATGTTTGCATTTAATTTTAAATATCATCAAAAACACTTCTATCAGCAAAAGGTACCCGGCAAACTGAGTTTCAAAATTTATTCATTAAAAAAAAGAACGTGAATCTATGAACTCACATTCAAATATCTCTTATTTATTCTAATTAAAACAATTTTATCATTTATTTTTTTATCAAAAAATTTTTTGGAAACAGGAAAAAGTTTCTTCAATGGTCGGTTAAATGCTATTTTAGCGCGATTGGATGACGGCAAGTTGGTTTATTAATATTCCATAAAAGCGATCTTTTAGTGATAGTTAACAGCTCCAATTGATAGAATGCATTGTCATCGAATCTATCTGCCAAGTTTCAGCCCTATAGGATGACTGCAAAGGGGTTAATTAGACCTCGGAAGATTAGCCCGCCATCGACATACCCAGCCTCACACCCACATACACACAAAATCGAAATTAATACAAAGGATTTAAAAATCAAGTTTCACGACATGGACTTCGTTTTTACATAATTTTAGTGTATCCAAAATAGTATATATTGTTGCGTTGTACGGGTTCGAAAGATTTGACGCCAAAGCAGATCAAAACTTGCAGAAATTTATTCCAAAATAACTCTTCACAGTTCTCTTAAAGCTCCAGAACTTCTCGTTCTAGTAGATACAATACAGCTCTTTTTCACCTCAATAGAGCACAAAACAGCAGTTAAAAACTTGACAAACAACTGCTAAATCGCCGCAAAAGACAATGCAAAACAGTTCGCTTTAGAATGCTCAGTATCTCAAGTCAGGAATACAGCTCTCACAATGAACGTTTAGAGACAACTAACTAACTTCAGTCAACTATCGGACTCAGCTAACAACTAGCTAGCTTTAAAATCAGTCAACTAACTACTAACCAACTCAGGTCGCGCTTATATAAGAGTGGCTGCGAACATACTTGAACCTTCCAGAGATGGACATTTGGAGAACTTTCCAGACAGTAGTCGAAAAATCCTATACATGTACATACATGGGATACATGTACCGAAAATGTCGCCAAATGGTCGTCAAGTTTTCGACAAAAATTAGTCGCCAAAACCATCGCCAACTTGGCTCTATCTCGCTAATTTGGCGAGATTCCCATTACCATAATGTTAAATGCCCTGCCACTTGAAACTCGCTTCCCGGAGTTACCTCTGTAAAACTCGTTATCAAGCATTGAGAGATTCATTGCTGGGAAACAAACCAAGACGAACCATTGCACTGCCTTACCCGAGATGAGCATAAATTTTACTATTTACAAAATTAACACTACGAAATATTTACAAATATACAAAAATTCGTAACAATATTTACTTTGTAGAACAGATTTCTCCACCACGTCGCCCGAAGAAACTACATGAAGCAAGATGGTTTTCCTCAATAATAAATACAGGAATTATTTAACTGAGCCTAATTTGAACGATTTGTTAAGATTGGCTGCAACAAATACTGCGACAGGCAGCGACCCCATCCTAAAATAAACCGAACCATTTTGATCGTCATATCGCATTTAATATCGACTAAAACGGGGAATCTGGAGGTATGGCTTGAATATCTTTATGAAAAGTTAAATCAGTCATGTTGGCACAAAATATCCATTTCTTGTTTAAACTTTGATTTACGTAAAAATGAAAATTATTTTTTAATTATTTGCAAAAAAGAATCAAACATCAATTGTGTAATTTTATTAGGCTAAAAAAAAAAAAAAAAAAAAAAAATCAATATTTTCTCAGATTGTTGAATTTATAGTAATTGAAGATATGTATGGGAGTATAAGATATGTGGTGGTCTCATGTACAAATGAAAGATACAAAACCTGAGCGCTAGTGGTCACTTTTGCCTAGTGGTTAACGCGCCTGTTTTCCGGTCTAGGAGTCCCGGGTTCAGCTCCCGGTTAGTGCATATGGCTACATTGGTGACCCGCATTTCGAACACATCAGTGGTGCCATCTACTGCACAACTTCCACACTACCATCTCAGCAAGAAACCTCTGGCGAATCACTGTCACACGCAACGCACTCAACTCAAGCTCAAGCAACTCAATCGTTCGCTCCTTCGCGACTCACTTTAAAGGGGCTATGAGGTGGTTCGTCTCCCCATTAGTGTACATCGCTACAAATATATATCCGCGGCCCGCGAAAAGTCCCAACTTAAGTCATACGGCCAGTCTCTAAAAGAGTTAGATCGCATCTTAAGTAAGCGGTACAATTTTGATCACCAATATATGAAAAAGAGTATTGAATTTCTGGAGAGCGTTGCATCATTCAAATATCTACATGCTACAAGGAAGAAGAACTAGAGGTGAATTAATTCATTTATTCTAAATTATTAAACAGAATGATTCTGTTGGTTTGGAATTTATTACAGATAATAGAACGAGGAGTCATGGTTTTGAATTGTTAAGTTGCAGTTCAATGCAGAAAGGAGAAAAAAATTATTTCAACACTTGGGTTCTTGATGAATGGAATTTTTCGTCTGTGGATTTAATGAATTCAATTGGGGTGGATGTTTTTAAAAGAAAATTTGATATTCATTGGGGGATAGTAAAAAGTCGTCGATTGCTCTTAGCTGGGCAAGCTTTGTTGAGCATCTTGCCTGTAGTTGATCGATTTCTTTTTGTATTTGTAAATTTTAATAAATGTTTGAATATTGTGTGCAAAGAGACCAAAGACGCATTTTAATTTGGTATTTTAATTTTTTTATATTTATTTTCATTATTACTTTTCATTTTACTTTCAATTGCCCATATGTAATACATAAGGTAATGAAAGTATAGGATTCGGTCAAAAAAAAAAAAAAAAAAGATTTTTTTTTGCATTTCTCTACGTTTTGGAACATCCTGATCTCATCTCAAAAAAGTTATCTAGAAAAAATTTCTGTCTGTGTGTTCGTGGTCAGCATAACTCCCGAACAAATTGACCTACGATGTTCAAATTTGGTGAGCAGGTTGGTGATGGCCCAAGGACATACCATTAAGGTTTTCGTCAAAATCGCGCATGCGCATAAGGTAGCTGCCATTGAAAATTTATGTTTTTCAATGATTGCTAAAAAACGGCTCTAACGATTTCGATAAAAAATCGCTGCGGTAATGCATCTTAAGGTGTTCTAAACATCCTCGCCTCCGAAATTCCCCTAAAAATGCTTTAATGGCTAAAGTTGAAAAACGAATGCCTTCAACACAGAGTCCTCTTTGCTTGAACATAGCTCATCAACAATCGTTTTTTCTCCTCTCTTTCAGTTTCACTTATAAAAAAGGATAATATAAGAATTTTCAAATTTTTAATTTTTTTAAAATTTTTTAAGACATATATAAGAATTATCGCCAAACTGGCAATTTTTTCTAAGCAAATGAGAAAAATATAAAAACGATAAATGACACAAATCCACATCAGTATTATAATGTAATTGAAAGTTGCGCGATGTTCCACACCCCTAGTTTACTTATTATTTTCATTTGCACACTTATTTTGATTTTTATAATTAGTTTTATTTCATTTTTACTTATTATTTTCATTTATTTTTTACTTATTATTTTTATTTATTTTTTCTGATTATTTATTTATTATTATTTTTGAAAAACGAGGTACAGTATCAATGCCGACTATTGAGGGAAAAAGAAGGCAATTGAACCTTGATTTTTTGACATTTTAGAGATTTTATCGCCAAAAATGTTTCATTTGCAGTTTTTCCATTAATTTTTAACGGTTTCTCCCTGATTTATAGTATCTATGTGCATTAGGTTGGTTGTTTTCAGATTATCTGGCGCCGTCAGCAACACGAGGGCTATAATGCACCGAAACATTCGTCATTAGACAAGCCAACATACATTTACAAACACCCATGCCTAACACGGGTCTCGAACCCGCAACCTCGCGGTCAAGAAGCTATCACACTAACCACTATACCGTTTGGTCGGCCTATGTACATTAGGATAAAAAAAAATGCAGGTGTTAACAATACCTTTAGTTTTAATTAAAAAAAAAAAAGTGCTATTGTAATTCTTCGAAGATATTTTTTACAAGTATAGTTATTTTTCAACACGCTTTTATTAGTTTCACCTGTATGTTTTCTTGTAACCGATTCTTTTGGGCTCGATTTTACCCTACTTTGAGCGATCAGATTTGATTCAAACTTTGCACACTTGTCAAAGACCGATGACAATACAATAATTCAATAAGTTTGTCGCTTTATCGCAAGGATTAGCTCATGTTGCCCTTGCGCTGTTAAATTCCAACCAACCAACCAACCTTCTCCGGAATCGAACCCTGGTGTGCCGTCACCCATTACAATCCCAATCACAGAACCTATTATCGACAATTTATAAGGTAGGCATTTGAAAGATTTGTCGTGGGCACGATGGTTATACAAAGCGTGTTTTTTAAGTCGCATTATCCTTACCAGGATCTTCAGGATTAGTGATTTTTCATATTCAGAGACAAGGTAGTGTTTTGTGCCTAGTAATACGGCGTGTACTAAGGCATACACATGACTTAAATTTGAGACAAGCATGTGACTATTGGCAGGAACAACTGGAGAGTTTTGTACATTTAACTAATAAAATTAACTAAAAAAATTTATAGTTTACAGAAAAAATAATTAATAGTTTAAAAAACTAAAAAACACGCTTTAATAGAAAAGTGAACCAAAAGTTGAAAATAATTTTAAATAAGTTTGAAATAAGAATAGAGTGATTAACAAGAAATATTTTTTTCTATCGTAAAAAAGCGTGGGGCGTTTGATGTCAATTGTTGTAAATATTTAATGACAGATATTGGTAAAAGTAGAGCCATTGTGAAAATATGTTAAAAAGCACCCCACGCTTTTTTACGATAAAATAAATATTTCTTGTTAATCACTCTATTCTTATTTCAAACTTATTTAAAATTATTTTCTACTTTTTAGTTCACTTTTCTATTAAAGCGTGTTTTTTTAGTTTTTTAAACTATTAATTATTTACATAAGGGATCATATACATAAAAAAATAGAATAGCTTTTTTCGAAATCTACTTTTTCAAGGGTCCACTTTTTCGTTATTAAATGAAGATTTCTTATTTTGTATTCATGTTATAATCATTTGAATTTGTAATGATAAGATCTCAATACTCTTCAACTATACTAAACTTCAACTTAACTAGACATCACTTGGACGATATAGATCGTCACAGTGCTCATAGGTATTTAATCCAATTTGGCGGAGTGAAGACATAATTCTCGCCAAACCTTATGGCCTTTTGTTCTCTATAGGGTTGTGGTTTGGCGAACATTATGCTTTCACGCCGCCAAAATGGATTAAATACCTATATGAGCACGTGACGATCTACCGTCTAAGTGATGTCTAGTTAAGTTGAAGTTTAGTATAGCAAAGTGCGTTAGATGTTTTTAGGACACAGTGTAACCATCATTTGCCTTATTCCACAAAAACTTCAATACAGCCAAAGTATGTTTATTTATATACAATGAATAGCAAATCACAAATTATTAAAATTTTAGATTTGAAGAGTTGCAAAGCTTATATTTAGATTAAAGATAGCCGCACCCTAATAGTCTCCAATTTACAGGAAAGTTCTTCACGAAAGCACTTCCATTGTCTCTATTTCTAAGGAAGTTTTTAAAAAATCACAAACACTCTGACTAATTTCTCAGAAGCATTTCCCGGAAAAGGAAATTTGTAATTGTTTTTAATAAAGAAGTTCATTCACAAATCTTTTTTTTTTTTTTTCTTTTCTTGTATACTTCATGGTTCGAAATAATATAACAAAAACTATAAAAAAAATTAGTAGTTTTGATTAAAAAAAAAAAAAAAATGTTTAAATGTCACTGCATTCCTTTTCGCTACATTTACCTGATTGCCCCCTTTTTACGTACATGCAAGGGTGGGTAACGTTTCAGCGAGCAAAGCAAAGATAGTTTGCGAAGAAATCAATAAGCGTAGCTATATCCTAGAGGTACTTAGTCGACGGCTGCCCTTTTTCTAACGCACCGCCCTGATATCTGCGTCTGTTTCGCGGGGTCACAGTCACAGTTTCAAGAGGTGAATAGATTCTAATGAATTCCTTGTGATGTTTTTCTTTGAAAACGATTACTGTGAGAGATCGCTTTAGATTATAGGATCGTAATTGTAAAATTATTTTATTCCAATTCTGTTGAATATGGAATTTGGCATAGATGTTATCAGAATATGTTTTTCCCTTGTCACTTGCAAATTTGGAAAACAAAAAAAAACCTTTTGTTGCGATTAGTTGAAAAACTTTTAATATTATTTTTAGTCTTTTTACCAAGACATAAAGCGAAATCCTTTTATCGCACTAGCTGAGTTGCATCGCGTTGCAGAGACCGGTCAATGTGTATAGATTCTAGCTTATGACGCTAAGCAAGCTCGATAAAAGGTTCATTGATACGCAAACACAATGTTTAAATCCTTTATGTTTAAAATGTCACAGTACTCCAGGCATTGGAAGTTACTTTCTATAACATCAAACAGATATATAGTACTACAGTAAACTCGCAATAACTCGAACTTCAAGGGACCGGGCTAATTCTTCTAGTTATCGGAAGTCGCTAGGAAGTTATTTTCTATTCAAGTCATATTTCATCAAATTCATGTGGAGTCTCCTGATGAACAAGCAAAAGAAGTCTCTGATGAAACATGCAAGATAATAAGGAAGACCGTTTAAATAAAGTAGCTTGGACACCAAAAAAGGCACATACCTTCACTCATTTACATGATGGATCGAGTTTCGATGCATGTCTTTCGGAGGAATTCTGTACAAGCGAGGTCTTACTTCTTGCATCGCAGGTTTTGTTCAGTTTCATTGATCAATTTAACTAAAAAGTTAATTAAAGAGAATTAGACTAAGCGTATTCAACTTACTTTTTAACATTATTCAAAGTCCAACGTAAACCAACATTTAATACCACATTCAGGGCCTGATTTACCATTAGGCCCACTAGGCCCGGGCCTAGGGGCCCCTAAATTTGGGGGACCCCAAATTTTGAAAGTTTTCTGAAAATTTTAAATATAATGGTCTTTTTATGGGAAGTACTAAACAAAATTATTAAAATTTTTTTAGTTACACATCCGCAAATTCCGTATTTTTTATAGTCACAGGGAGTTAAGTTAGATAGATAAACCTAATTAAGCAAATCTTTCCGGTTCAGCCAATCATGTACAACTTCTTCATATGTACACGGAGACAAGGGCTTTACGCCGCTGTTCTCCTTCTCTCGCCTCTAGTAAAGAGATGTTCACCAACCAACCATATACAACTTGTTATGTTATGAAATGAAAGAGTCTTTGTGATTGATTGGTTTGCAGGCTCTTCCATGGACTTTTTGAAACTTTTTTGGCCCTCCTTTTTGGTGAGATCGTGGAAACAAAGGAAAGGTTACTTTGTATTATTTACAATTATTGTTATAAAATTAAGTAATCTTTATTATTATATAATTTGTGGACCCTGTGGTAAAATGTAAGTTTAAAATACAGGAAAGTTTGCTTTAAAATCGGTGTTCATGGGGGGTCTTGATTAATTCAAAAGTTTTGAGGAAATCAAGATCATACTAATTATAACAAAAAAATCGCGTGAAAGGAAACTATGAGTTTTAATTGTAAAAAGTTAGTCTTAACGAATGTAGATTGATCTGGTAATATTGTGACGTAAGGAAATAAATATTTGCTATTGGGGCCCCTCTCTGAATGTTGGGCCTACAGTAAAAAAAATTCTAAATCAGGCCCTGACCACATTTAAATATGGAATGGAATGTAAAGGCAAAAACACACTTTCTGCTCGCGTCAATGCCCGGTAACTAGTTAAAATGTAAAACACTATGTAAAGAGGAAAAAAATAAAAATCTTTTTTTTTTCTTTCTCTTTTTTTTTTCTTTTTTTCTCGTAAGGCTAATGAAATTTTCACAAAAACTTCGACTTAAAAAGATGTACATTTCGAGATATGGAGACAACTTAGGGTTGAAAAACATTAAATTGTCTTGGGACCTAATGAAAACTTCGAGAAAAAAGAATATTCGATTTATAAGGCTTCGAGTTATCGCGAGTTGACTGTATTTGTTGATGATTTCATAAATATATATCAAATGTGACTTGTTATAATTTTTTAGAAAAAATTGTAAAATTAAATGACGTAAAATCCCTCTCTCCTCTCACCCATTAAGTCCGAAACTTAAAGACAGAATTAAAAAAAAAAAAAAAAAAAAAAAAAAAAAAAAAAAAAAAAAAAAAAAAAACAGGATTAACATTCGAGCTAATCGTAATTAGCTGCATTCCAATCCTGCTCAGTAACACTTTAAAAAAAATTGAAATCGACATTCTAAAGTAACAGTTCCAATAGCTATTAGACATTATTTCATAATTTCTATGCAAAATAATCACTTGTAAATAAACCTGCATTTAAATAATAATCCTTCATCAGCTACGGAACACTCGGTGTGTGAGTACAGTTTTTTTTTATTATATATATATATACCTTCACTTCTCCAGTAAAATTAGGAAAAATGGTGATAGTCAGTGTTCGTCAACCGTCCAAAAACTATTTCATTTAATTAATGCAGATTTAAACAACTAGCTATATGTATATTTAATACTGTTGCTTTTTAGAACATTTACATTGCAAGGCTTATATTTAGTACAATAGTTTAACACGATTTACATTACGAAAAATATATATATATTTACCAGTAATTTATTATTTATTAAGTGTTATTGATTTTTGCCTTAAGTTTTTAATAAGACGTTCTTTTAAATATGTGTCTACATCTTCTAAGTTATTTAAATCACATGAGATATATTCCTGCTGTATTAGGAATTTGTGCAAGGTTTTATCTAAAAAAAAAAAAAAAAAAATGGTTTAAAGAACACATTCCCCCCCCCCCCCCCCCATTTTAATCGGCATTTCATTATGTGAGATTTTGTGTTAACCAAATAAATGAACGTAAAATTTAAGTTTTATTATACAGTGAACTGCTTTTACTTCGACTTAAGCGGGGATTTCGTGTTAAGTAATTTCGCGTTAACGTGGTTTGACTTACTAATGAAACAAATACAGTCAACTCGCGATAACTCGAAGCCTTATAAATCGAATATTCTTTTTTCTCGAAGTTTTCATTAGGTCCCAAGACAATTTAATGTTTTTCAACCCTAAGTTGTCTCCATATCTCGAAATGTACATCTTTTAAGTCGAAGTTTTTGTGAAAATTTCATTAGCCTTACGAGAAAAAAAGAAAAAAAAAGAGAAAAAAAAACGATTTTTATTTTTTCCCTCTTTACATAGTGTTTTACATTTTAACTAGTTACCGGGCATTGACGCGAGCAGAAAGTGTGTTTTTGCCTTTACATTCCATTCCATATTTAAATGTGGTATTAAATGTTGGTTTACGTTGGCTTTAAATAATGTCAGAAAAAAGAATATTCGATTTATAAGGCTTCGAGTTATCGCGAGTTGACTGTATTTGTTTCATTAGTAAGTCAAACCACGTTAACGCGAAATTACTGAACACGAAATCCCCGCTTAAGTCGAAGTAAAAGCAGTTCACTGTATAATAAAACTTAAATTTTACGTTCATTTATTTGGTTAACACAAAATCTCACATAATGAAATCCCGATTAAAATGGGGAAGGAAAAAAAATGTGTTCTTTAAACCATTTTTTTTTTAGATAAAACCTTGCACAAATTCCTAATACAGCAGGAATATCTCATGTGATTTAAATAACTTAGAAGATGTAGACACATATTTAAAAGAACGTCTTATTAAAAACTTAAGGCAAAAATCAATAACACTTAATAAATAATAAGTTACTGGTCAATATATTTACTTTTTTTTTCGTAATGTAAATCGTGTTAAACTATTGTACTAAATATAAGCCTTGCAATGTAAATGTTCTAAAAAGCAACAGTATTAAATATACATATAGCAAGTTGTTTAAATCTACATTAATTAGATGAAATAGTTTTTGGACGGTTGACGAAACGAATTCGGTTAATTCGAAAAATTTATGACTTGAAGTGAGAAGCGGTGCATAGATGGCGCTGTAAACCGGACGAGACCACAGAGACTTTTCGCAACTTCCGGTTGGTGTTTGATCTCCGTGTTTGTGGATACAGACTGTGTCTTTCTCAGTCTTAGTATTTATCCATAGTAATAAATTTTAATCATAATGAATAAAGTGTAGTCAAGAAGGAAGTACGGGCGATGTTGCTTCGTTCCACAATGTGGTATAAAATATAGGTATGAAATATATTATGTTCATATAGACTGAGAGGCGACTGCAATTTTTGGACCCCATCGAACATCATTCTGAATTTTTTATAGAAATTAGAGAAAAGTTAGTAGACTACTAATCCACTGGTGTGCCGTGGCAAAAATGGCCGAAACTGATCAAAAATCGACTTTTAATAAGTTGAACTAAAACCATTGGCCAAATGCTTCTTAACTTGCCAAATAATGAGCATTTTTTTTTTTTATTTGGTAACCCTCACTTTTTAATTTTAAATTAAGAAGATTGCAGATGATTCGGATGTGTGGCTATGGCTTACTTGCATCTTTCACAAATGAGCCAGATTGGTAATAAACATTACGTCACTGATGATGTAATTGATGTCGCCAATTTGGCTTACTTTTAAAGGATGCAAGTTTTCCGAGCCAGAGATAAGAAATCGTTTGCGCTCTCTTTCATTGAAAATCAAAATGCAGTGGGTTGTCAGACGAAAAAGTTTGTTCTCTTTATGGCACGTTATGAAATATTTCGCAATCGGATTTTAGTTCAACTCATTCCAAGTCGATTTTTGATCAGTTTCGGCCATTTTTGCCACGCAGCTAATTATAATTAGCTCGAATGTTGATCCTGTTTTTTTTTTTTTAATTTTTTTTTTTATTTCTGTCTATAAGTTTCAGACTTAATGGGTGAGAGGAGAGAGGGATTTTACGTCATTTAATTTTACAATTTTTTCTAAAAAATTATAACAAGTCACATTTGATATATATTTATGAAATCATCTCAACTTTAGTATTTTTGTGAAACCAAATGAAACGTTATTAAAGATTTTTTTTTTAGCTGAAGAAAAACAAAAAATTGCCACTTAAAAAAATATTTTCCTATTTTTGGTGTTTGAGTTCATACATCCATTATGCTGGAATAATGATGCAACTGCAAATTTATTAAAACAGAGTTAAAGTCTCTATTCTGTCAAATCCCAACAGGAGATCATAGACGGAATTGTAACATTTATTGTAAAAATATTACGCTAGTTCAGGGTACAGGGGTCGGCATGTTTTTCTTAGCTAACAGTGAGCCAAACATTCAACAATCAGAATAGTAAAATTTTTAAAACGTCGCCAAATAAGTAATACCGATATCAGCTTCTTGACTACAATTTTTTTGTTAATTTTTTATGATATAAAAATCATGGCAAATGAGACAAGTAGGTGGACATTTTTTGTTTGGAATGAATACATACAAAGCAGTCCGTTATTCCTTTAACTCACGGTTTCCTTATAAATTGTCCTCTTCCTTTTGGGCGAAGTCGGAGCCATGTTTTTCCCTTATAGCAAAACAAACAAGCCAGTATTGAGCCAGCAAAGCCAGATTATCAAAAGGCGTTTTAACAGCTCGAGCAATCGCAAAATTTCAGAGCGAAAGGTGGTATCTATCTAAGTCGGAGGCAAGAGAGCAACAAACATCAACAAAAGCTCAATGCAACTGAGACTGTGACGCCTGGCGGATGCACTTCTATCGCGCCGTCTGACTCTTTATTTCGAATGAGAAGATGCCGTCGCGTTTTTCTTATTTCTCGGATTTGAGATTATGCAGTAAGCTAATAATGGGTTTACCTAAACTAAGCATAAATTGATTACCATTTTGACTTGATTAGTTTATTCTTTGGTTGAGATACTTAGAACTTGAAGAGCTCCAAATATCCCTATGGTGAGCCACATGCGGTTCCGGCACCACGATCTGTCGATCCCTGTGCTAGTTCCAAGTTTATAGACATCACTAAGATTACAATAAAATTAATTTGGGTTTTTTCAACTGTCAAACTAGTTTCCACGATATTCAAGTGTGCTTCTTATAGAAGCCTCTACTCCCCCCTCCCCCTCATCTGAAGTGATTCTATGACACAAAAGGCCATTTCTCTTTTTGATATTGCTACTCTTTTAAAAATGAATGTCTTCGTCATAGTATTGTCTCTTAGTCCGAGAGGCGACTGCAATTTTTGGACCCCATCGAACATCATTCTGAATTTTTTATAGAAATTGGAGAAAAGTGAGTAAATTACGAATCCACTGGTCTGCCATGGCAAAAATGGCCGAAACTGATCAAAAATCGACTTGGAATGAGTTGAACTAAAATCCGATTACCAAGTATGTCATAACTTGCCAAAAACAGACCAAACTTTTTCGTCTGGCAACCCACTGCTTTTTGATTTTCAATGAGAAAAAGCGCAAACGATTTCTGATCTCTGGCTTGGAAAACTTGTATCTTTTAAAAATAAGCCAAATTGGCGACATAAGTTACGTTATCCGTGACGTAATGTTTATCGCCAATTTGGCTCATTTGTGAAAGATGCAAATAAGCCATAGCCACACATCCTAATCGTCTGCAATTTCTTTATTGAAAATTAAAGAGTGAGGGTAACCAAATAAAAAAAATACTCATTATTTGGCAAGTTATGGCGCATTTGGCAATTGGATTTAGTTCAACTTATTAAAAGTCGATTTTTGACCAGTTTCGGCCATTTTTGCCACGGCAGACCAGTGGATTCGTAATCTACTCACTTTCATCCAATTTTTATACAAAATTCAGAATGATGTTCGATGGGGTCCAAAAATTGCAGTCGTCTCTCAGTTTATCTCTATATAGTTGTAAAAAGAACATGATATCGCAATTCTAAATTAAAAAAAAAAAAAAAAAAAAAAAAAAAAAAAAAAAATTCCGTTTATTTTTGCTATACAGATATTACAAACAATAGTAATTTTTTCCATCAGTATCCTGAAAATGAAGATTCTTTCTAAGATAATAAAAATGGAATTTAAGATCTGAAACGTGATTTGTCAATTTTTTTGCCAACTTTCAGATTTAATGAGGATGATATTTTTCTTCCAAACTCTCAATACTGTAATAAATAAAGTGGCTTTATCGATTAAACCCATCATGCTGAGTTGGAAAAAAAAGGGGGTGAGATAATGGTTTCGAACGCTCCCCTCTCCAATTTCCTTTTCAAAAACAAGACAAATCCATCAGTCTGAGCGCTATAATCGCTCACGTCTGGACTCGATCAATCAATCAATAACTGAGATCTCCAACCAAATCAAAGCTGACCTTTTCCCTAATCAGTTCTCAAAGGAGAAAACTCGCCAAAAGGATCGCCAGTTTGGGCTAGCTGGAATATTTCTGATCCGAAGATTCAGAATTCGAATTCGATTCGCAATCGTCAGAGAGTGATGGTCGTTTCCCTCTCTTTCGGAGGGGAGGGGTCAGACCGGTTTTCCTTCCGCGAAGCCAGGCTTATTTTTAAAAATAAAGAACCAGAAATAATGGCGAGGAAAAGGAACGTGGAAGTTCGCGCGCTGTTACGATCATAACAGCAGCAGACGATTTGAGAAATTCCCACATTTTTGGAGGTAAGGAAAGTTTACGTTATTGTTTTGATTGTGTGTTGGTTCCCTAGTAATAATCAAAGAAGCTTTACGTATTTGTTGACGTTTTGGCCTTTTGGTTAGAACGATCTTTTGGCGAGATTTGTAACGATATCACGCAAAAGTTTGTCGTTCGATTTCTTGTTTTTTTTTTTTTTTGCATTGATGTTTGTTGTTATTTTTATTAGAAATGCTAAAAAATTACCATGTATTGTTAATAATTGCCTGAGATTCGTTTTGTGTGTGGAATCGGTTTGTTTACTTTTTATGGTTTCCATACTAGAAAAAAAAAACGTGGTCAAAAAGGGCGATCAGCTCGGTAGGATGGCGAACTAAGATTCGAACTACCTGAAAACTTAATTTTACTTCCCGTAAAATATATGAGAAGAGTTTGATAATTTTATAAACCATAGAATGAAAAATGTATGAATTCAAATTAAATAACAAAAATCCTTTTACCTCTTGTCATGGGGTGCACGGGAAAGGAGATGGGGGGGGGGGGGGGTAAAAAGTGCTGCACGTGGTTTTCGAATTTCGATAAGACCCAAACTGACTTTCATCCTCTATCATTAACCGATCTAATCACCAGGAATCAAATTACAAATATTTAGTTTTTCTATAGTATAGTGAGATTTTTTTAGTTTTGAGTAATCATTTGTTTTGTTTAAAATTACAACTTTGAATAGCATTATTTTAATTTTTTTAATTTTGATATCATATCTCTCCCCCTTCCCTCCGAAATAAACTTCTGGCTACTCCCCTGACTTAACTAACATATATTTCAGTGTTGTCCAGGGCCCGATTTAGAAAAACATTTACGATAGGCACAACATAGGTAAACGGAACCCCTCATCGACGATTGTTGATGTTATTTAAATATTAATGAAAATTTCGATTACCATATACCACCATTTTGATTAAATAATTGTTGAAAAAAATTAATATCTTAAAATTTAATAAGAGTTACTAAAATTTATGTTCATATTTACTGAGTTCATCCTATGACATGAAAAAGGGCAGGGTGCTATTTTCCAAAAAAGGGCAACTCATGTTTCCGAGAGTACTTTTAGGGCAAATTGCGGAAATTTGTATTCGTTTTTTCTGTCATAATTTCTGTGTTGTTTTACGCTTGAAAAAGGCAGAAAGGGCTCTATTTTCAACTGGAAAGGGCAGGAAGGGCTCTATTTTCAAAGAACAAGGGCAGGCAGGGCGCGCCGTCACCCGAAAAACGCCTAGGATGAACTCTGATATTTATGACATTGATCAAGTGTGCTGAACAGAATATTCATGTTTACATCATAATTCAGAATTTTTCTTGCAATTCAGGGGCTCTAGGCACGGGCCTTACAAGCCTTATGCGAAATCAGGCCCTGATGTTGTCTCTAGTTAATCATTGTTTACTTATCCTTAACTCCTCTTAGGCCGACCAAACGGTATAGTGGTTAGCGTGCTAGCTTCTAGACCGCGAGGTTGCGGGTTCGAGTCCCGTGTCAGGCACGGGTGTTTGTAAATGTATGTTGGCTTGTCTAATGACGAATGTTTCGGCGCATTATAGCCCTCGTGTTGCTGATGGTGCCAGATAATCTGAAAACAACCAACCAACCAACCTTAACTCCTCTTAGAGAAATAATTCGTCTGCACTGATATGCGACAGTGCTTAATGTCCAATTCTCTATGCTCTCGAAGGTTTATAAACTCTGCTGTCAGAAATGAGTTGGTTGCGTTAAATGATATCTTGTTGGTAGAACTGTTTAGAGGAGTTTTCCTCTTTTTCTCCCAATCAAGACGCAGATATCTTGCAGTTAGTTATCCATGAAAAGTCACCCGGAAAGCGTTTCCTGTGTAATTCGACCTACTCAGTCGTCGCGAGACAGAATGTTCGTCTAGCATGTGAGACGTCTTGTGATCGAGCGTCGCTTTGTGTTCTGCAGTGTCTTGAAATATTTTAAATTAAGTAAACAAGCCGCCAGTGACGTAACGTTTTGTTGTCCTTCCCTTACTCGGTTATTTTTTTCGGCCCCCTAAATTTTTTGTAATGATTAGTTGGTTGGTTGGTCTGTGCGCTCAACGACCTATACTTGTGCACAATCTGGCCGGGACCTACAGTGACGTGGATTCCGAACCACAACGAACATATATGCTTAACCCGAGATTCGAACCCGACACCTTTGGCATGCGAAGCCAGAACGCTAACCACACGGGCTTTTTTGTAATGAAGAATCTGACAAAGAGAAACATTGTCCTTTTTAGCTTGTATGATAAATTAAATAATTCTAATAACGTGTTAGAAATTTGCCGAAAGCGAAATATGTTTAAAGCCAGAAAAAAAAAAAAAAAAAAAAAAAAAATTGCACAATTTTATAGAAAAGAAAAAAAAGTTTTTTCTGCAACTTGTTTTAGAAAAATTCATAGACAAAGTTCTACAACCAGTTCTGTTGTAAAGCAGAAAAAACCACAAATGTCGAAACAAAGGCAATATAGTCAATGAGGGCAAGCATAGATAAAGTAAGCTATTCTGATTTTGATAAATCAGTTTTCAGGTGTCAAACGTCCAAAATGTGGAATGCATGAATGTCTTTTGATTGCTAGAATGCACTAGCACATGGTAAATCTTCGGATATTCAGTTAGTTTCGATATAAAGAGGAAAGCTGGATCTTAATTCATTGTAGAATTGCTAATTTTGAATACTTTGAGTGGGTAAAAGTTAACAAAAACCAACTGCGCCTATTATTCTAGAAAGAGGCCGGTTGTTCAACGGATGTTATACAAACCAATTCCTTATGTATTTTGAACTAGCTGTGTGGTGTGGAATCGCGTTGCGGAGACCCCTCCATGTGTGTTACAGATCCTAACTTGACGCTTTTCGAACCAGGCTCTCTGTGTTCGTTAAAAGTTTCATTTCTTAGCAAAAACTCATAGTTAAAATTTCCCCTTCGAGAAACGAATTATTACCCTCCCCCGTTTCCAGAAACAAAAACAATTTGTTATTTGCAAAAACACAGCCAGTGTTGCCATCTGGCGGAAGTTTTTAAATTAGGCGATTAATTGTTATCTCTATATTAAAAAGAGTCGATGCTGTTTCAGAATTTTTGCGCACTTCTCTGTCCTCTGTGCTAATTAAAAAGTTAATGAAAAAAACCCTAATTAAAATTATAATATTCTAGATGTAGAAGCGAAATTAGAAGGCGAATTAATACTACTTATGTTTAAGTTGCAGAATTAATTACCCAATTAAATTGTCCAATAATGGAAGTTAGTTTCTATAGCAGGACAGGCACACACACAGACAAATCCTTTTTTTTTAGATAGAAAATGGAATTATGTGCCCCTCCAGGAAGGTGCACCCCCTACACCCCCTGGATTCTGAATATTTCAAGTAATGTGGATACAAGTGGTATGATTGACTGGAAATTGAATTATGATATAGGTTTTAATACATAAAGAATTTAATACATAAGTATTCATTAAAATTTCATAGCCAATTTTTTACGTCAAGTTAAAATAAAAATTATCCGCTTTGCACCCCCCTTGAGTGCCGTATGCATTTGCACCCCCTTGAAATTAATTGCATCGGCGGCCATAATCGTAATATAGAACCTGAAGTTTAGATGAAAGAAGCATTTAAATATAGGGTTACCTTATTTCTTCTTATCGTTTTGTTACAATACAGAAATAAAATAATGTTCCTATTATTATGCAATTTGGAAACCATAATCTGCATAAATCGTTTACGCAATAAACTTAACTCTGCCTATTTTGCGATCGATCGAGATATTGACTATCCTTTATTTTACTTTGTCCATTATCATGATAAGTTCTTGTTATTGTAATACAGTAGAGGAAAGCATGTGAATTTAAGCATATCCTAAGAGCTAAGCATGTGATAAAATAATTGGGGAGCCTCATCTAATGGTGTAAAAGATTGTGTTAGGACTATTTTTATAGCTAATTGGATTCGGTATCTAAGTGGATTACAAAACGGAAATTAAGCAGTTTTTGCCTTTATTTTTCTAGGTTACTAATGGAACTTATGCATGTCTATACGTTACATTCATTCAACTGTTACATTCGTTGGTAAATGAAATGCGCATTGTGATAGGCTAATGAAATGTGAAAATTCTAATTTGTTTTTAAAGGTGCTTTATGATTGGCTAGAAGCATGCCCCAAGTTTTGCCGCATGATATAATCCCACTGAACATAAAGCCTTGCATAAGGTCTATTGAGGACTCTGGTATAAAATACTTTTTTTAACTTTTAAAATGATGTTCTCATTAACCTTGTGTACCACAGTTTTGAGGTACCAATACTAAGTTCTTGATAATTCATGTAAATATTATTTTTGAAATGTTTTTACGCTACTGAACTTTTACTTTACTAAACTTAACAGTTTTTCTGAAATGTCACGTCACGACCACGTGGTTCGATTTTGGATCGTTGCCGTAATAACTTTCGGAGGAAATTCGAATTGGAATTTTACAATGGATGATGGCTGTCGATGAACAGAACTGAATTATGAAAATATTGGTCTCTTTAGAACTTTCTGGTCTGTTATTGTTTCTTTCAATATAGAGCTGTTCCAACCACGTGACCTTTTCAAAGTAACAAGCATCTGGCCATGCTTCTTAATTACATTGGTGGACATATTCCATAGCATATTGTTGAATTTTCACGATTTGTTTCTGTATTCAATTGATATTTCTGCATTCTTTTATTGAGGAAGAATAAATTAGTTCTCCTTATTTCCTTGCTCCACATTTCCTCACATAGTAAAATTGTGCCATTACTTTAGATTATACGCTGTAAAGCAATCAGGCAATTTTGCTGCTCGTTTTCGCGGAAAAACCATCTTTTACTTTCGGAATTTGTCCACCAGAATTGTTGCCGCATGAAGGAAAAGATAGAGGGAAAAGAGATGCCACTACCCAATAGTCGCGTGAATTGAACTACTTCATGCTTGAACGAAAAACATAAATAATTTAATGAATGATTCTTAAAGTTCCAAACAGCAAAGAATAAATGTCATAGGTGCCAAACATTTGACAACATGCAGCTATTCACTATACCATCAGTGTGAAATATAGTAGAATCCTTCTTAACCCGTTCTTATGTTACATATATAAAAATAGTATTGGAAAAATCATCCCCAAAAAGGATTACTTTAGTCCTAGTACTGTTATGGTGTGCTTTTCATTTCAGTTATTTCGCAAATCTTTCGGAGCACTATGCAATTAACTTGTATAGGTATTTAAAAATATTAATGCATGTGAAGACATCAATGCTGAAGACAAAGAGTTTTTGATAAGGATTTCCAGCAAGCGAATTTCCTGGATGATGTCATCATCGAAGCCATTACCGATGTGGTTCCAAGATGATAATTACACAGACATCGATGGCAATGCCACATCTTTCGTATTACATACGGAGGGAATCAGGCGCGCAACCAGAAAAAGAGAGGGGTTTTAGGGTCAGAACCCAGAAAAAGTAATTTCCCGCATGTTCTCTTCTAAAAATGTCTTCTATACCAAAACTATATAACAGGGTTCCCACTGTCATTGAAAGTCATTAAAAGTGCTTAATATTTTTGAACTTATTTTCAAGGCCTTGAAAGTGCTTGAAAATGCTTAGAGGTGCTTAAAAGTCCTTGAAAATGCTTAGAGGTCCTTAAAAGTCCTTAATTTTTACAGATGTTGTCCAACTGCAAAATTCATAAAAATACAACTCGGACTTATTCCCACGTGACCGCCACTTATCTGCACCTTATAGGAATTTTCCGACATATTTGTATTACGCATCCACCAACTTGTAACTTTTTTGATATAATATACTTTATTAAAAATTTAAATACAGACATGATGCCTGAAAACTAATTTTCATAGGTCCTTAAAAACATTAATTAGATCCTTAAAAATCATTGATTTTCATTCTGTGATTTGAGTGGGAACCCTGTATAAAATTCGACCTCAAGGCGTACGAGAATAGTTATTTATGCAACTAGTGGGAAAAGTAATACTTTTTCAAAAGAGGTGAATAACTTATTTGATGAGTGCGTTAGTTAGTTTCCGAGTTTGAAAAAGTATTTTTCCACGTGTTGCATAAAATATTTTTTATAATCACGTGCAAAAAATATTTTTAATACACATATTTATTAATGTTGGCAGCTCCAGTCAATGAATTTCTTCTGAATGATTTCTTTTGATGAAAATAATACCAAGACTACATATTTGAGCACGAGGCGTGTGGGAACGTACTTTCTCGTACTCATCGCGAAAAAGTTCTACTTTCCCCACGATTTCTGATTAAAAATGATTAAATAAAGTTTAATTTTTTGCTCATTTTTATAAGAAAGTAGGTACTTTTTCCTACTAGTGAGGAAGCGAGCGATGAAGTATTATTTTCGCTACGATTTACGAGTAAGAAAAGTTAAATTTTTTGCACGTTGTTATAAAAAAGCCATTTAGATGAGTGGTAATCGAAATGGAATGTTATTTATTATTTACAATATTTCTGCGTACCATTGAAAATGTATGACTAATAATTTTAAATTGATTTTTGGCAAAACGCTATTTTGATAGATGTGTTTTAGACAACACTTGGAGAATTTTTTTTGACCAATCGCAATATAACCTTCAAAAACAAATTCGAATTTTTATGTTCCATCAGCCATTCACAATGTACATTTCATTCGATTTTTTTTGTTCCGAGCAACAACAATTGTTTTGAAATGGTTAATATTTTGTTTTTACGAGGAGTTTAAAGATCTAGGTACCCAAATGTTGCATGAGTCACGCGAGAACAGCTCAGTCACGAATATTAAGGTCTGAGTAATTTAAAATCGTAAATTGTTATAATTTTTAACATTAATAGGGGCTTCCCCCTTTTGCTGATTGAACCAGGAAGATTACTCCGTAATGAATTCTCAACGCTCTTTAAACCACGAGCTTGCTATGTTTGCGGATTGTTATTAAAAATTGAAAACCGTCCGTCAGTGAATGGTTTGTGACGGGATAAAACAATAACTTAGTGCAGAAGATAATATTTTGTTGCCAGTTTTCCCATCAAAAGATAACCTAAATTTTTTCTTAAATCGTAGAAATACTAAACGAAGTCAGGGACTCCTGATCACAATATTAATAATAAAAAAGTGGCTGACCTAATGTCGTTTGCTTGACCTTGCGCGACATCAGTAGTTGTCGTTTTCATGTATCAAAGGTCGAAAAGATTCGAACCCGCAGGCAAACTGGTTTAAGAGGTGATCGGCGAGGACGAAAACATTTCTACATTTTCACATTGTAACGGTAAGAAATCACTAAAAACGTTGGATGTAAACCCTTTTTTTTACTATCTTGCAGGATGAAAAGATTAATAAAGAGGGAATCCTCTTATCTATTTAAAGAAGTCCTAGAAGTCTATGCTTTTCTTATAGAAATTTTTAGTTATATTCAGGTCTTAATGAAATTTTGCACACTTGACTACTTTAGAAATCATTGTATGAGATTCCGAAAAGTCGCTCCGTTCCCCCTTTTCAAGCCCTAAAGGGGAGATCTACTGAATCAATCTGAACAAGGTTTTTATTTTCTATCGGTATCTTGACTAATCCAGATTATAGAGAACATATTTTAACTATCGATGTTTTATGGTTCAGGCGTTGAAATCGAGGATTAGCATAATGTGACCAGACTTCCCGATTTTGGCGGGACAGTCCTTGCCGTCAGGGTTTTCCTTTACAGAGTCTCACCCACCTTCTAAACAAAAGAAAACATTTCGTCTCGCTTATCTAGAAAAACTCACCGAAACAAATCGTGAAAATTCAACAACATGCTATTGAATATGTCCACCAATGTAATTAAGCATTACTTTGAAAAGGTCACGTGGTTGGAACAGAACAGCTCTATATTGAAAGAAACAATAACAGACCAGAAAGTTCTGAAGTTTCTGGAGATTAGCGTTGGGTGGAAGTTTTTAACCCATTTCCACCAGCACTCAATTGAAATTGGAATCTTTGTTAATAACTATCTTTTTCATATTCTTACAGAGAGTTTCTGGATTTCCAAAAGTCAAATAAAAACTTGTAAAACTCAATAGCCTCTAATTAGAAGTATACATAAATTATGGCTGAAAGCTAATTACAAAGTAAGTTAAATAAACGTATGAATTACAATGTAGATTGTATATCTTCAGAAAAAAACATTAAAGATTTTAGAATTGTGTGTCCACAAATAATATTATGAAAAATAAATAACCCCTTCCTTATTGGCAGAGAGGTGTCCTGATTTTTAGTAAAACAAAAACAAATCCGATCACTTAAGATTAGCAGTGAAAGGCGCTTGATAATAACCGTAGTTATGACCGAGCTAATTTGAACCTGGCTATACCGAAAACGTTAGTCCACAGCAGTTTGATTGGACCATTCCAGACACTTCACCTAGTTTTATATTATAAGCATTATTTATCTTCGATCCGTGGCGTGTTGAATTTCTGTGCTTTTATTTACGTTTTACCAAAGAAGAAAGCCGATCAAACGGTATAGTGGTTAGCGTGCTAGCTTCTAGACCGCGATGTTACAGGTTCGAGTCCCGTGTTAGGCATGGGTGTTTGTAAATGTATGTTGGCTTGTCTAATGACGAATGTTTCGGCGCATTATAGCCCTCGTGTTGCTGACGGCGCCAGATAATCTGAAAACAACCAACCAAAGAAGAATTATCGTCTTTCTATTCAGTAAAATTTAATGTAACTGTAATCTCCATTGAGGGGTGTATTTACTCTCAATTTATATTAAGCCGGATTTACACGCTACCAGTCGAGGTTCCAGTTTAGATCTCCAGTCAGTGATGCCACCAGGCTACTGGTTCCAGTAAATCAAACATTTTCTATTTTATTGGCGCCGGTGACTCTGATCAACCAATCCTGTGCTCTCTCCCGTGATCACCGATAGACGGCGCAGCGGTCGCTTAGTTGACGTCACAGAACTGGCGATCTGAACTGGAGGCCTGACTAGTAGCGTGTAAATCCGGCTTAACACGCTCCCAGTCTTAAGCCGGATTTAAACGCTACCAATCGAGGTTCCAGTTTAAATCGCCAACCAGTGACGTCACCAGGCTACTGGTTTCAGTAAACCAAACATTTTCTATTTACTGGCGCCGGCAACTCCGATCAACCAATCACGTGCGATATCCCGTGATCACCGATAGACGGCGCAACGGTCGCTTGGCTGACGTCACAGAACTGGCGATCTAAACTGAAGGCCCGACCGGTAGCGTGTAAATACGGCTTTAGTTCCAGTTTAGATTGCCAGTTTTGTGACGTCAGCTAAGCGACTGTTGTGTCGTCTATAGGTGATCACAGGAGAGCGCACAGGATTGGTTGGTAGGTGTCGCCGGCCCCAGTAAATCGAAAGTGTTTGGTTTACTGGAACCAGTTAGTGGCTGGTGGCGGCTCGTGCACTACAGCCAGTGCAGCCACGCTGCATCTAAATTCATTAGTTCAAAACTAAAATTATCTATTTTAAAATTTCAAATAAAGATCCAATTTCTACGGTAAGTGTAAAAAAAATCCTATAAACAGCAAATTTCTTGCCTCAATACTCAATTCACGAGAGGGGAAAAAACTTTCCAATCAAGGTGATCTTCCTTCGAACGGCAGCCTGAAACGCATTTCTGCTGCGACGTTTCCCTGTTAACCAATGGAATCCAATAGAGCCTTCCCTATACGTAATGCGTTGCGTGGTAACCAGATCAGCGATTTTCCTTCTTCGGCTGCACTTGATAATTTCTGCTTTAAAATAATATCTAGATGGAATTTTTGCAAGATAATGGTATCATCTGAAGGCTAGAGAGTTATTTTTTTAGTTTGAAGCATACTGTTTTGGTCCGAAAATAAATTTGACTGTACATGATTGTGGAAAATGTGTGTGTCGTTGGGGGAGGTAATCGCATGTTTCCGGCTGCCCTAACATTTTCGACCACGTGCCGCCACTGGAACCAGTAGCCAGGTGACGTCACAGACTAGCGATCTAAACTGGAATCCCGACTGGTAGCATGTAAATCCGGCTTTACTGTTCTTCATAAATTGAACAAATAGCAGAGTGGCTAAAAAATTCAGGAAAAAAAGTTCCCTGATTTCCCTGACAGATTTCTAAAAAAAATTCCCTGATTTTAGGGAAAACTTTTTTCAAATTTCCCCAATTTTCTTAGGTTTTCCATATGTCTAGACACCTTGATCAAATAGAACATGTATGCTAAAGAGATAATATGCAATTTTTAAAAAAAAATAGTTTTGCTGGTAATGAAAAGTTAAAATTATTCCGTAACATTAAACTTCTAATGACTTACCACTACAAACCTCCATGTAAATAGCGCCAAAATATGGATGAACGTGCCTTAGACAATACAAAATTCCTCTGATTTTCCTGAAATTTTAAAAAGTTCTCTGACATTTCCCTGATTTCCAGATTTTCCCGGTTCTGTGGCCACTCTGAATAATGTTGACCTATGTCTTAAAGATATATAATAGAATTATTTACCAAAAATTAATTATAAAGAATTCCTGCATAATAAATGTTTATAATTTAAATTCGCAATAAAAAAATTGACTCACGAATACGCTTTTGTTTATTCCTGACATTAATTCAGTAGTTTTCCTTTCTCAGATGCGAGTGGGAAATAATCAACTTTTAAGAACAATTAGCCGTAAAAAAATTTCGATTTCACAACAAAAAGCCGAACAAGTCCTGCAGTTTCAAGAGAAAAAAATACCAATAACACAACAATGGACGTTGTTGAATCTGTCTCGTGAACACTTTAATTTTTAACCATTCATGGCTGACTTGTTTCTTTAGCTATGTCTAAATAGTACGTGATTAATTCATTTCAGTTCTATTCTTTCATAGACTTTTTCCTCTTGTGGTCATTTTTGTGACGTTTGCAAATTGCCTTGACGTGTCAACTTATAGCAGACCTGTTGTGAAGTTGTGCGGCACTTTCATGTTTCCGTCTATTAAGAAGATAACTCATGTTAAGGTAAGTTTGTATTTTAAAATCTTCAACGCATGAGAATTTTTATAAGAATTTTTTTTTTTTTAAAATTTATATTTAAAAAAAAAAAAAAGTGGGGAAAGATAACAGACGACATTTTACGACTCTTTTTGATAAATTCTGATGATGATTTGAAAGAAATCAAGGTGATAAATGGCTGTTAATAGTTCTTTTAAGCAAATGTGCAGGATTTATTTTGAAAACAAGTGAAAATTTGACAAAGTTATTATACCGAGACGTAGTGACTTGTTGTCTTTATTTTAAGAAACATATAAAATTTACTTTCCTGAAGATACTTTCTAAAAATTACTAAAATTAATTTTCCTTTTTGGTCAAATCATAAATTTTCAAAAATAATAATTAAATTAGCTGCTGAAATATTGAGTTATGTATTAATTTTTTGGTCGAATAAAAAATTTAAAATCTTTTTAATATTTTTTTCTTCTTTTCTGGTGAATTTAACCACTTTTCTTCATTTCATGTTTAATTTTCTAACGCCAGAAGGGCGTGCACTTTCTTCTTTGTCTGTGCCCATTATAAGAAAACATTGTCGAGTGTGTTAAAAAAAAAAGGACATATTTTTAGATACGATTCTATAAAATATGCAAATGTCTTTTCGAATATGAAAGTTTGTTCATGAAATTTGTGAAGGATCCACTTTTCAGACATAGATTTTTTATAATGTAGAATTTTTTAAGTAATTTTTTCCTGGAATGGATTCTTTTGAAAGTTACTTTTTCGGATACAATTTGGATTTTAGAAATGGGAATTTTATTGAAGGGTCAGTGAAAAGATCCATATCTTCTCAATGTACATAAGCATACCCAAGAGCTTGCACATAATGTCCTCTAATATAAAATGTTACGTATCCATTTAGGAAGCATCGACAGAATTATAATTCAAGTGATTTTTTAAAATTATTATGTATGTATAGTCTAATTAGCGTATGTATGTGTAGTGATTGAAATATTTACATAATTTTTCAAATTCCGCCTCTTAAAAACTAAAAATAAAACGTTTTTTAAAATTCAAACTAGGGAGGAAGAAAACCTTGGGTAATTTTCGTGTTGTTGTACAAAACTTGAGTTGAGAAATTACACCATTTAGTTATAGAAAGATTTTACGGTCGTTAAAAATTATTTTTTGGTAAACATTCTCAGCTGAAACTACAAGTGATGCAAACAATTGCTATATGCCAAATGAAAGGTCGTGGCTGTATATAAGTTTTTATGCCAAAAATTATTAAAAAAAGTTTTAGTAATGGACCTTATTCGCTGCGTTATAAGAAGTGGGAAGGTATCGAATGACAATACTTGTGAGGTATTTGTGACAAATACAAAAAGTCTTAAAAACGAAATAAAATTTTCACATTCTATTAGTCAACTACAATGCATGTTTCATTCATTACCGTGCAAAGGAATTGATTGTGCCGTCATTACGCAAACCTTCTCATTCGGGAAATGTATTTTTCATTCATTCTAAAAAATTTCAACTGGAGCAAAAAAAAAGAAGGGGGAGGGGGGAGAGGAAAAAAAAGAGGTAAAAAAAAAAAAAAAAAAAAAATTTTCTCAAAAAGTTAAGGGGACATAGGACACTTTAGCCAAAATTCTTTAGTTTTGCCAAGAATTAAATAAAATTTGGCATAAACATAGAAGATGTGACTTTAAACAAAACAACACAATTTGAGCAGATAATATAAAATAGATAGTAAATTATTGAGAAAAATGCATTAAAATAAAACGAAATTTTAATTTTTTTCAAAATGCTCCTCGCGACACAATGTTTTGACGAACATGAAAGAAAAATGTGAAGTTGTTTATCAATATATTATAAACATTTTCAAACATGCTTTTATCTTTAGGTACAATAGTTGAACAGAAATAAAATTTCAAACTTGGCGCCAGTGATTTCTCATTAAAAAATGCACATACTTCAAATTCCCAACATGAAAAAAAATATAAAATATTATGTGACATAAAAAAGCATGTGTAAATTTCTTTATAGTACATTAAAAATTATTAATACAAAAAAATTAGGTGGATTTATCAAAAAATGAATCGCAAGGAGCTTTTCGAACATAAGTAAAATGGGAAAAAGCGAAGCTGAGAAAAACGCATTTTTAGCCTTTGCCAAGAAGTGTGCGATGCGTTAAAATAGTTAGTTAAAATAAAGATTTTACCACTTAAAATCATCGGATTTCAAAAATTCAAACGCGAAATTAAAGCTAGTGGCATAAGCAATTTTTATAGAATGAAAACAAAAAACGTCATTTTTGGTGATTTCAGTGTCCCATGTCCCCTTAATTGGTTCATTCTTTTGTCACTTCGCTAAACTTTTATTGCTACTTGTAAGAATAGTTTTATTTACAGTTTTTAATATTTGTGATTAATAATTGTTTTACTTAAATGAACAAATTCATATCGTTTGCAATAAATTTCTTTAAATTTTGTCACCTCACTAAACTTTTATTTCTATTTGGAAAAATAGTTTTATTTTGAGTTTTTAATTGATGTTTAATAATTGTGTTAAATGAACAAATTCCTATCTTTTGCT
The DNA here is from genome assembly GCA_963978545.1 of Linyphia triangularis. Classification (NCBI taxonomy): domain Eukaryota; kingdom Metazoa; phylum Arthropoda; class Arachnida; order Araneae; family Linyphiidae; genus Linyphia; species Linyphia triangularis. Next base: position 18,255,309 of record OZ021723.1, on the reverse strand, counting down.
ATAAATTTCTTTAAATTTTCTTTTTCGTTTACAATTTTTTTATTCGGAATATTAATTTAAAATTCTGAATCGCTATCACATGGAGGGAAAAAAAAAAAAAAAAAAAAAAAAAAAAAAAAAAAATTCAATGAAAAACGGTTAAATTACACGACTTCTTAATTCAAATTGATACTTACATTTTGGAAGACTTAACTCTTAAGCAACTAACTAATCAGATAACCTATGACTTCTAGTGATGAAATAGCTCGTTTAAAAATTTTCCTGCTATCGATTAGTGATAATAATCCACCTTCTAGAACTGTCACCACATCTGCATTATCTTTCGAAACAAAGTAACCTATATCATTTACTAGAACCTTTCAAGATATTTATACTTATTATTTAAATTCTACTTTCCTTTATGCTAAGTTAGTATCATTTTAAATTTTTGTGGTCATTACACATATTCTATTTTCCTTTAATGCGAAGTTTGCATCATTTCCAAATTTTGTAGCTCATTGTCTTCATTTTCATTGTTCTCATTTCGGTGGCATCAAATATGATTTAATGCACTTCATAAATTTTGAATTGCGATATCTGGATTGTATAAGATCAATTTTGTATAATTTAATGTCTGAGTTAGGTAGACATCGATGTTTTGTGTCTTCGTTTGGATTTGTAAAATTTCCGTCCAACAGTAAAAAAATTTCATAACCAACTGAAACGACGAATTTTGTAGAGCTGTCTATCACAAAAGTTCCTGCCATACTGTATAGTGTTGTCGATTTCCATGAAAACTTGACTAGCCTCCATGGGGGTTCCAGAAGAAAGAAATCTACATTCCTTGTAATGTAGCCTTTTTGGATCCCAATTTTTTGCATACATCACCCCTATTCTACACCGACGATTCTTGATTCGATAGCGACCTCCAATCTACAGACTATCTAGCATGAGCTATTCCAATGATAGGCATATTGTAAGGACCTGAATTACGTTGCCCACCTGATGGCTTGGTGGTTAGTGCTCTGGCCTCTCATGCAATGGCAGTGGCGGCTTGTGCACAACCCGGGCTGCATCTCTGCTAAAATTTATTAGTTCAAAACTAAAAATATGTATTTTACAATTTTCTAAGACGAAGATCCAACTTCTACGGTAAGTGTATAAAAATCCAATAAACGGCAAACTCAGTACTCAAATCACTAGGCAAAAAACGTTTCCAGTCAGAGGGAACGCCAGCCACGTGTTCCTGAAACGCGTTTCGGCTGCGACGTTGCCATGGTAACCAATAGAGCCTTACCTCCACGTAATGCATAACGTGGTAGCCAGAACAGCGATTTTTTGATTTTGGCTACCCTTGGCTTGGGAGCCAAGTTGGCAATAAACATTACGTCACTGATGACGTAACTGATGTCACCAATTTGGCTTACTTTTAAAAGATACAAGTTTTCCGAGCCAGAGATCAGAAATCGTTTGCGCTTTTTCTCATTGAAAATCAAAATGAAGTGGGTTGCCACACGAAAAAGTTTAATCTCTTTTTGGCAAGTTATGACATATTTGGCAATCGAATTGTAGTTCAATTCATTCCAAGTAGATTTTTGATTAGTTTCGGCCATTTTTGCCACGGCAGACCAGTAGATTCCTAATCTACTCACTTTTCTCCAATTTCTATAAAAAATTCAGAATGATGTTCGATGGGGTCCAAAAATTGCAGTCGCCTCTCGGACTAAAAATGAATTTCGCTAGATTTTTGAATGCGAAAGTTTTTAGAATAATTGAGATTTTTTCTACTTTCAATGTTAAAAAAAATCTATTAAAATACCATATATTCCAGAAACTGGATGGATCAGGTTCAGTTCATAACATTAGGAAGGATGCTACTAACAATTTCCGACCATAATTTATTTTCTTGACTTCTTAAAATTCGAGTAATCTCTGTTCAAAAATATGCTAATTATAACGAGTTAAATGTTAATTAGTTAATTTTTGAAATAACCCGAAATTTTTTCATTTAAACTTCATTACTAATTATGTATTTTAAGTGCAAAAAAAAAAAAATCCGATTTTTGAAAACGATAATTAATAAAAAAAGTCTCAAGTGTGATTGTACATGATTGTGGAAAGTGTGTGTGGTAGGGGGGGGGGGGAGGGGTCGTTGGAAGTCGCATGTTTAAGGCTGCACTAGCATTTTCGACCACGGGACGCCACTGGCTAAAGGTGCCTGTTTTGAGTATCATGTTAGGCATGGATGTTCGTTGTGGTTCGGAATTCACTTTAAGCTGTAGGTCCCGGTCTGATTAGCCGTCATTGGATATAAAAATAGGCCGTTGAGTGGGCAAACCAACCAACCTGAAATGCGTAGCTTTCTGACATAATTGCCTGGTTAAGTTGTCTGTAGTTCGATTCCCACCACAGAGACTTTTCTCCAATTCAAGACGTAAATGCAGAGCAGATTTATCTTGAAAGACCTCCCGGAAGGCATTCCCTCTCTTATATTGACCTACCATTAAAGTTTTCGTCAAAATCGCGCATGCGCATAAGGTAGCTGCTATGGAAAAAATCGTGTTTTTCAATGATTGTTAAAAAAAACGGCTCTAACGATTTTGCTCAAAATCGCTGTGGTAATGTCTCTTAAGATGTTCTAAACATCCCCACCTCTGAAATTCCTGTAAAAATGCTTTAATGGCGTAAAAAGTTGAGAAACCAATGCCTTTAACACAGAGTTCACTTTCCTTGAGCATGATACCTCATCAATGATCATCTTTTCTTCTCCCCTCACTTTCACTTATAAGAAAGGATAATGTAAGAACTATCGAAAAATATATCGCCAAAATCACCATTTTGGCGGAGGGTGTGTTTTTTGTTAATGACAAATACAAGAATTATTGTAAAAAATATCGGACATTTTTTCTAAATTAGAGAGAAAAATATAAAAACTGTAAATGACCACGTCAGTATTATAGTGTAATCGAAAGTTGTGCGATGTTCCACACCCCTAGTTCTTTGCTCAGTTTCACTTACACAAAAAGGAAAACATAAGATTTATCGCAAAAAATATCGCCAAACTGTCCATTTTTATTTTTAATTACCCATGTGTTTACATAGGGTAATGAAAGTATAGTAGTCGGCAAAAAAAAAATATAAGAAAATTCGATTTTTTTTTTTTTTACAATTCTCTTTGTTTTGAAACATTCTTATTTCATAAAAGTGATCTAGAAGAAATGTCTATATGTGTGTCTGTGTGTACGTGGTCAACAAAACTCCCGAACAAATTGACCTTCGTTGTTCAAATTTGGAGTGCCTACCATTAAGGACCTACCATTTAAGTTTCCGTCAAAGTCGCGCATGCGCATAAGGTAGCTGTCATTGAAAAAATCACTTTTTTCTATGATTGCTAGAAAACTGCTCTAACGATTTCGTTCAAAATCCCTGTGGTAATGCCTCTTAAGGTGTTCTAAACATCCCCAACTCCGAAATCCTCGTAAATATGCTTTAATGGCTTAAAAAGTTAAAAAACGAATGCCTTTAATGCCTTTTTTTTTTGTTTTCTTTCCTTGCATTCCTTCCCCTCTCTCTTCAGTTTTACTTACAAGAAAGGATGTCATAAGAATTATCGAAAAATATATCGCCATAACTATCATTTTGGCAGTTTTTTTTTTTTAAAAGACGCAAAGTTATTTCCAAATAACTTCATTTTATATGTGTGATCTACTTCCTTCCCATTACACTAAGTTAAGATTAATTCTATAAACACTTATATTGAAATCCAAACAAAATAAGTACTAATTTCCCAAGAGAGTGGGGTTTTTTTCATGAATAATTAATAATAAATGAAACTGGTAGAATGACGATGTTTTAGAGCATCGTGGCTTTGCTTTTGCGCCATGAAAGAACTAAATCCAACCAACTCAGATGTATGTGTTCTCTTGAACTAGTGAGTTGCAGTGAATGCTTCTGACGTAGACTTTCCTCATCCAGTCAAATGACATTCTGTTTTCCTTATCTACGAAATCGACTTGATTTCCTTTCTTACTTTATTCTCTCGATTTTTCTTTTTGGCTTAGTTTTTTTTTTTTTGCGCACGCGATCAAAATAATAATTATATATGTATAGAAAAAGAACAACTCAAGGTTGAAATGTAACAACATGACCTGTGGTAATATCTTCTATACACTCAATATCACTTCACTGTCACTTTTACACACGCTACTATGTATTGATGTACCGGATGGAGCTTTTGTCCGAATTTGAGACTTTAATGCAAGGTATATACTGAGTCTTTCGGAAAGTAATTTCCAATGAAATGAACCCGAAATGACAAAAATGCTGCCACTGAAAAAATCATGTTTTTCAGTAATTGCTAAACAATGGCTCAAACGATTTTGATCAAAATCGCTGTGGTAAGGCCTTTTAAGGTGTTCTAAACATCCCCACCTCTGAAATTCCCGTAAAAATGCTTTAATGGCGTGAAAAGTTGAGAAACGAATGTCTTTGACACAGAGTTCTATTTCCTTGAGCAACCTCCATCAACGATAATTTTTCTCCTCTCCCATAAGTTACACATATAAGAAAGGATAATATAAGAATGGAAAAGTTGCGTATTTTTTAAAAATGCTAAAAAGCAATAAATTTTAATAAAGAAAGCAAAGCTGATTCCGAATATGTAAGTTAGATTGCGGTTAAAAATTTATTTAATTAAATATCGAAAGAAAAAAAATCGTAAAAACAGTGGAATCGTGACATTAACCGAAAAACGTTTCATCGTTAGCTGGTTAGATACGACGTCATAATCTGATGGAAAATTTTATCCTTCATTTTGTTTACCTACTACGACCTGCGAATTTAATAGGAGCTGATATTCGTGGTAAAATATGAAAGGAATGTACCCATTTTACAAACAGTTTTTCATTTGTCTTTAACTTGATTGAATATGACTTATTTTTATTGTAAGTTTTTATTTTCAATTATCATTGCAGTCGCCAATTTTTTTAACAATATTTTCGGAGCTCAAAATTTTACATACTTTATGAACTATTCGAAACGAAATACATATTTACCAAGAAACTGTATATTCGATTAAAATTCACGTTCAAGAATCTTCATTTTAATCTTGTACAAGTCATTCTTATACAAGTTAATTTAATTCTTGTACAAGAACCAAATGACTTTTCCTTGTTCATACATTTTTTGGTGCTATTTCGAAAACTTTAAGTCCGTTTTTCAATAACTCTTCACTCCTAAGAAAGTTATAAAAACACTATCTGTATCCAGTAGTATTTTTAAAATCAAATTGTCTAATTGATGGATTCAAATAGTAGAAGTTTCCACATTTTTTGCTAATAAGTGAAATGTCTGTAACTTGTCGTGATATGTAAACAACTGCCATGAAAATCTAATAAAGTAAAAAAGAAGTTTGCCATTATTTTCAATATAGCATTTTTTTTTTCATTGAAAGCATTTTTTTTTTTCAGTTCAGATTAATTTATATTCCGCTAGAAATTTTACTTTCTTATTTTCAAGAACACTTGTTACCTCTTTCAACAACTTGTACACCTGTTAAGTTGGCGACATTTATTACTAAAGAAAATAATTAATGGAAATAATAAAATGGATCGTTTTAACAAATTCTTCCAAATTGTCAAAGCAGAATAGAAACCAAATAGAATTTAATTTTGTTTATAAATTTAATTTAATTGTGTTTGTATATTCCTGTTCAATTAAAACGCTGATCCAATTTTTTTTTTTACCTACTTTTCAAAATAAGAACAGTCGGGCGGCGATGTTCGCATACAGCCCGTTAGGACGAATTCGTATTAACTTGAAAGGCTTAAAAAGCTTCTATTTTTTATTATTTTTTCTCATATTTATTTCATGCTCTGCTATATACCTGTAGGTGTATTTTTATTTTGCATTCGGCTTTAACAAATTACATATACTCAAGTTCACAAGCATAGGCAATGATTTAGTTTCTGGTGAAGTAAATATAGCTTCTGCCATTACATAGTTAATACAATGTTTATATTTTATTCGGGATGATTTTAAATAACAAATGGATTATAAGAATTGTAAAATCAAATGTTACAGACAATCGATTTTTTATATGTTTCCACAATGCAAAAATTAAAAAAAAGAGCCAGAAAATAATTCTATTACTGTGAATTTATCAGAAAATTTTAAGTCGAACGAACACCATTGTTGTATTTTTTTTATTTAGCTCAATCAATTTATATTTTCATAAAAATAAAACGATTCAATACTTTTTTTAAGTATTAGGTTTCATTCAGAATTAATATAAAAAAAAAAAGTATATAGGAATTAATATTCAAATTCAATTCCAAACTTAAGAACTATTTTTTCTACACATTTTTAAACTGTACGAACACTTTTGAGAACCACTGTATATCGTAGAATTTCAAAATAATTAGGTCATTATATAAAAACAAGAGTAATAGTGATGACAAGAGCGAAATGATCTTCACAAACCTGTCGAGAACTTTTTGCAGAAACATTGTCTCGTTTCATGACTTTACACCACTTCTTGCTGATATCAGCGTGTTTAGCAACACTGATAAATAATTTAGCAGTGTTGGAAATTGAAGCATTCTTACAAACTGAGAAGAGGCATTGTTTGTACGCTGAATTTGATGACATAATTTTAAATCGATTAAAAGTATACAAGATAAAAAAAAAAAAAATCGAAAAGCGTTATAGCAATACGAATAAATTCAGGTTAGTTTCCAAGATCGCGCGAAGCAAAAATCCGATTATGACGTAGGCAGACGTCACAGCTAAGCTACAAGATTTAAAAAAAAAAAAAAAAAAAAAAGTAACCCATAAAAAATGTTTTTACTATACAAATCTTTGAATGCAACTTTTATGTGCAATTGCAACTTGTCGAAGGGATTTTGAACCTAAGAAAGTTTCTAGTATTTGAGCACTACGAACATAACCATTGCTTGTATAACATTGACTAATATCCTCCCCCCCCCACCTAATGAAAGAAATTTAATAGAAGATTTTGTTATCGACGACGAGTCTATCTGTCAAGTTTTAGCTCGATTAGACGTCAAGTGGTATGTCAGTGCTTCGAAATAGAAATGTGGGTAAAAGCGACCTTTTTATGACAGTCCAAATACGTGATAGAATCTAAGGATAGAGAATGTATTGTCATTGAAAACGACCATCTACCTCCCAAATTTGTGCTCGATTCGATTATAGCTCCGTAAATTTGCCTGGCACAAAAAAAAATAAAAAAAAAATCGAATTTAATATTCAAATTATTCGAATTCAAAAACCCTCTTCCAAATTAAAATCTCTCAATTAATTTGAGATTCGAATCACATAGCAATATGCAGTGATAGGTTTGGCTACAATAATGAATTAAAATTACATTTGGCGTCAAATCAATCGCCAATGTTGATATATGCGGGGTTTAAGGATTTTTATAATAAAGGCGTGAGCAATTTGTATTTTATTCATTGCCATTGGTACGTTTGGGGTCGGTAGTTCGGTTTTTAACCTTGCGCTGACAAAAAAGAGTCCCAACTTCACAAATTTTTTAGACCTAAAAGTTTTCATTTGCGGCCCCTACAATATATTGGAAATATGGTTTATTTTTGTTATAGAATACGCTGGTACTAAGGAAGTGCGGTGGTTTCCGAACACCCTGTATATACGTTAGGTCCGGGATTAGTGACGATTTTGCCGTGTAGGTCAATCGATGCAGAATAATTAGAATTTCAATATTGTAGCTAAATTTATAAATAATAAAATAATTTAAATTTTGAGGCAATTTAATTACTTTGAATGTAGCTTAAACAGGATGGCGACAGAATCGAGAATTCAGGCAAATATCAAGGTATTTCGTAAAATTACTCTTTAGTCAAGGAATTTTGAAATTTTTGAGTTTCCCTTCTCGCATTCCCCGTGCAGGTGCGGACATCTCTCCCGGCTTTCGTCACAAGAAGTGGATGCCGTGCCGTCGGTGCATTGAATAATACATGTTTTTTCATGTGCTTTTTCTTAAAGTCTCTCAATATCTGGCTAGTTGGCTGATCTGGGAGTATGAAGTCCCGACCTTTTCATACTCTCAGCAGCTGAGCCAAACTGGCCAATCCCCTGACCTCGGCCTACAACCGCATGTTCATGTTCCATTTTTTTTTTTTTTTTTTTTTTTTATCTTTTTACTTTCTGAAATCACTGTTATGCTTGGAACAATTATTTACACATTATTTCTGTTAGATTTTTGGCTATCTTAAAACTTCGCGATCGCCGGCGCATTATTGTTAAAAAAAATCCTCAAACTTAAATCTGACTGCATCCTTTACGGACATGATTGTTTTTCTTCTTGTCTTGTGTTTTTTGTCAATAGAATATATTAGCATCCTAAATTCCTTAACCCCTTGGGTACAGATTTATTTGGGAAAATTCTTGCGTTTTGAACGGTTGGTTCAAAACAATAAAGGAACTTTAAAGGAATACAGCCAAACAAATTATTTTTTTAAAGTATAGGTAAACCAACCGACGTTTGACTTAACCAATCATGGCTCTTGTGACATTAAAATCTATCCAATCAAACTAGTTTTTTGAATGTCGAATTAGGTTCGTCATTATTAACAGGCAAAACAAGTGCATGACGAATCTCAGCCGTCAAATGTACCCAAGGGGTTAATATTTGAAATTGATTCCATCATGTTTTTGTTTTTATTAACCCTTTACAGCACTGTTATAGATTTATAGATGTGCAACAAATCTATAGGCATTAATAATCAAAAAGGGTTAGATCCTGTACTTAATTTTTTTTTTGTACTTTAATTTTGACATTTTATTAAATGTAATTAACTGAAAGTGATATGTGTTTTTGATTTATATGTTTAATATAAATCAAACAAAGAAATGAAACATCCTCCTCCCCCTACAAAAAATAAAAAATCTGAATGCGCTACTGGCTGCATACATTCAGGCAAAGGGTCATGGAATTTTCAAAAAAGTCCATGCATCTTTTTCCCCTGCCGAATGCTATGCTTGACATGATTTAAGAAAATGATTTTTTGCCTCTTTTATTATGTACTTTAATGGTTTAAGATAATATTTTTGCTGTACAAAATTTTATTTCCATATATCTATAAGTAATTAATTTTTGTAAGAAGCTGTTAATTACAAGCCTCTCTTCTTCAAAATCCAAAAGACATAATTTTTTGTGAAATATTATACTTAGTGAAATTTGTGACTGAATAGAAAAATGCTGATTATTTAAGTTTCATGCTGATGTATGCCAAAGTTTAGTAAATATTTAGGACACTGTTTAAAATTTATTTTATGAACAGGATACAGCCTATATTAAAGAAAATAACATGTTTTATTTGCGTTATTTTTTAAATTAAAAGAAAAGTATTGTGCTAGTTTCTTTTCCTTGAAGTTAGCAAGTATGGGTGTAGTTTGTAAATTGGTTTATGTGAATTTTTTGTATTGATGTTTTCCTCCCCCCCCCCCCCCTTCCCCCTGCTCTAAAGATGCTTGTTTTGATTTTTAGCAGAAATTTATATTTTGGTGCAATTACAAATTGATAAGTAAATGTAATTGTAAATAGCCAAATTTATATATTTTTAAACTGGTCATATTTTCTTCGTTTTTTTAATGATAACGTCGACATAAATGCTCATCATGGAAGTTTCTGGAAATTATGGAAATGTTGGGGAATTGTTTCTCAAATTCTGTAGCTATCCTGTCAAAAAATTAAAAACTGGTCTTAATTGAATTCGCCTGTCATTGTCAATACATAGTATAATTGTTTAAACATAAAACTTGTTTTTCTGCCAAAAAGTTGTTTTACTTTGGAAATTAAAAAATATATATATATCTTGTTTTGCCAATCGATTTTTACCGTCACTTTTGCATGAAGTTTAGCTTTTTTTGCTTAGGTGCTGTCTTGGAGTAAGGTTGAGTTGTCAACTTCCATCGCATTATGTAAATACGATAGCGCCTCCTCCAAGACACATGCCTTTTACCGTATGGGATGTTATGTATTAGACACTATTTTGAATTGAAAGAAGAGTGTCTCTGGGTTTTCGTGTTTATGCAAATCAACAGTTTTATTCCGATTTTGACGATAACTTAAAACCTTTAAAACAAGAGGAAGGTCTTTACCGACTTGAAAAAACAATCGTTATGAAAAGTGAAGCTACTATTTTCAACATCTGAGACTACTATTTTCAATGTTTGAGACTACTATTTTGGTAACTATTTTTAACTTCTGAGGCTACTAAAGCAACTATTTTCAAAGCTTACAGTCAATGGTAGCCCTGTTTTAAAGATACATATTTTGGTGTATTCAGTCTACAAAAAACTCCAATATAAGTCATACGGCCCGCCTTTAAAAGTTAGTGCGAACGCTGATTTAGATCATCAACATTACTCATCTCGAAAATAACCAACGCAGCAAAACTTGAAATGGGGAACGTAGCACAACTTTTAATTACTCTATAATAATATACTGTTACGAATTTTTGTATATTTGTAAATATTTCGTAGTGTTAATTTTTAGAATAGGAAAATTTATGTACATATCGCATAAGGCAGTGCAATAGTTCGTCTGTAGTTTGCTTCCCCTCAATGTATGTCTTAATGCTTGATAACGAGTTTTACAGAGGTAACGCTGGGAAGCGAGCTTTACAAGGAGCAGGGCATTTAACGTTATGGTAATGGCAATCTCACCAAATTGGCGAGATAGAGCCATTTTGGCGACGTTTTTGGCGACTTATTTTTGTCGCCAAATTTGGCAAGAAATCGCCAAATGTCGCCAAACTTGGCGACATTTTCAGTTTCCATGTACATGTATAGGACTTTTCGACTACGATCTGGAAAGTTTTCCAAATATCTACCACTAGAAATTTCAAGAAGGTTTGATTCCTATATAAGCCGACCAAGCGAGCGGGGAAGTTAGTTGGTCAGCTAGGTTAGTCAGAAGTTGACTGAGTTGAGTCAGTGAGTTGACTGGAATTACTGTATTGAGATACTGAGTCTCAGTGAGCATTCAGAGAGTTCCGAAAGCGAACTGTATTGCATTGCCTTTTGCAGTGATTTTAGCAGTTGTGTTGTCAAGTTTTTAACTGCTGTTTTGTGCTCTATTATTGTGAAAAGAGCTGTATTTTGTCTACTAGAACGAGAAGTTCTGGAGTTGTAAAGGAATCTGTGAAGAGTGATATTGGAATAAATATCTGCAAGTTTTGATCTGCTTTGGCTTCAAATCTTTCGAACCCGTCCACGCAACAATACTAGCATGACCTCCGACAGGGGTTCTGGACTGCTAGAATTTTTCTAAATCGTAATTTTTCAGAAATGTTGATTGCAATTTCTAATGAAATTGCTAATTAACAATTATAATTATTAAAAATTGGAACATTTTTTCTTTGAGAATATTTAAAAAAAAAAAAAAAAAAAAAAAAAAAAAAAAAACACTGCTTATATTTTTGAAACCCTCTCCTCTGAAACTTTTATTTAATACTCAACGCAACCATGTTAAAGAACAACTTTTTCTCATGCAAGAAAAAATGGTAATAATACCAAAAAGTATTTTTTTTTATAGATTTTCTTTTTTCCTACGTTTTTTTTTTATCATTCAGGTAGTTCTCATGGTATTCAAGAGAGCGCGTTTCGAACAGGGGAATCAGAAGATATAAAAATACAAAAAAAGAACATTTTATTTCTTCCTAGTCGTAGAAATAATAATAATAATAGTAATAAATAAATTAATAAAGAATATACAAATGAAACACAAATGCAGTATAGCAAAGTCTCAAATTAATTTAGCATTAGATCTCAACTAATGACTAATAATTAAAAAGCAAAACATTTCTAAGGAACTAGGGGGCTCCGCCCCATGCTCGCTAACGCTCGCCAACCCCCTGGATTGCTATGCAATCCACTTGGTTCTCGACGCGAACTAGGCTCGCTCCGCTCGCTTCAAAGTGAAGCATTTAAAATATGCCCTAGAAAAAAGCTATTTCAGCTGCATAATCAATAAAATCCTTAAAAAGTGATATTGTGCCATGAAACTGAAAACGTTGGATTATTTATGATGCTCTCGTACATATATTTAAAAATTTATTATATATGTATAATATTTGTATGAAGTGCCAAAATAATTTAAGTTGCACATCGAAATTTCTTAACGAAGCAATATTAGCAATCATATGTTTGCATAATCCTTTTAACGATACTTAAAAAATAACAAATTGTTTATCCGCAATGCTGAAGTATTTATTCAATCGGTGTGAATGTGAGCATGGAAACCTTAATATTCTTAAAGGAAATTTCGTGCTCAGTTTTTATAGCCATGTATCCGGAAAACGTTCATAATAAATATGTTGTGGTTATTTGCCGAATCCAAAAAAATCTGGCTTGTTTTAATTGTATAAGAATGAGAGTTCCCGGAATTCTAATACAAAAGAAATGTACACATCTTGAATCATCGTAAATATCAAATCAATACGTTTTAAATAAGCAATAATTTGTTTTTGTAGACTGTAATCCCCCCAAAAAAACACTTTTGAAAAGTAGAAAAACCACCAACATCAAAAACACAAAAAACTTTCTTGCAATAAAAAAATCATGGGAGCAAACTTTTCAGCCACAAACACAGTGATATAAAAAATGGCCAACCTCTGATTACAACTCTCGGTTGTGACTCACTTAAGAATGTATGCTTACTTAGTTTATTTTTAAAATAAAAATTCCGCTCCCATAAAAATTTACGCTGTTTGTGGTTGGCGCCTTTCATAGGAATATTAACAAAGCTTGCATTTAAACTAACTTATGACTGTTTGCACGAATATTGGAGGAGATATGATTTCATTTGGATGGGTAGAAAATACTAAGTAGTGTAAATCTTTATGCTCATGTAGATGTAATTTTCAAAATAATATAGAGAAATTGTGCTCAAACGTTCGCATTTGAATCTTAATTAAGAATTTTTTAACTAGGAAACTGAAGTGTTTGTGGTACGCTTTTGTTTGGTTGATACATACATTTTGGAAAGTTTTTATTGTGTGGAGAGAGGAGGGGGGGTTAAAGGTTTGTGATTAAGACGGGCGCCAACCTCAAGCAGCGTAAATTTTTATGGGAGCGGAACTTAAATTTTAAAAATAAACTAAGTAAGCATACATTCTTAAGCGAGTCACAACCGAGAGTTGTAATCAGAGGTTGGCCTTTTTTTTATATCACTGTGTTTGTGGCTGAAAAGTTTGCTCCCATGATTTTTTTATTGCAAGAAAGTGTTTTGTGTTTTTGAGGTTGGTGGTTTTTCTACTTTTCAAAAGTGTTTTTTTGGGGGGATATCAGAACTTTTTTTTAAACACTGGTGACTTCTATTTTTTGAATGTGTCCGTTTCATCGTTTTTCTCTTTATCACCTATGGTACACCTCGTACCAGGAATATTCACAATTCTTCAAACTGAGTTCGACGATACCTTACATGCCACAATTATCTTTAAAATTAATCAACCGGAAGTGGTACCACCTATAACATACCTGGTGCTTGAAGCACTCATAATTCGTCCAAATAAAAGTCCAACATGCCATATTTATCTTGGAAATTGATAAGCCGAAAGTGGTACTATACCTATGCTATACCTGGTACCTTAAACATTCATAATTTTTCAAGACAAACCCAAACGACACCCAACATGCCATATTTATTTTCAAAATTAATAAACCAGAAGTAGTACCACCTATGGTACACTTGGTACCATGAATATTCATAATTCTTCAAGTTGAGTTCAATGATATCTTACAGGCCAAAATCTTCTTGAAAATTGACAAATTGGTTGAATGCGGAAGGCATTAACCATCAAAATTGACCTCGATTAATTAGTTTGTACGCACAACGACCTATTTTAGTACATAATAACGACTAATCAGTCCGGGACCCACAGCTTAACGTGGATTCCGAATCACAACGAACATCCACCCAGGAATCAAATCCATTGACATCTGACAAAATTTAAAATATTTTCTTAACAACAATTTTAAAGTTCACTATGAAATTGCAATTTTGATGATATATGATTCTACGATTTCATTCAACAACGGAAAGTAAACAAAATCAACACATCTTTAAAAACGAATGACATTTGTGCAAATTCCATTAGCCAATCGCAATGCGTGGTTCATTTAGTCCTCTGTAATGAATTGACTGTAACGTTAGCTTACATAACCTCCACATTTATACTCTGTATTCAGCCCATAGTATCTTGCAACAAAATGTGATTGTTTTCATTTTTCAATGGAGATTTCCCCAAATTAAAATGTTTTTGAAAGTTAACTCTCTCTATATTGTCATACAGTTCAAATAACACATGCAACTTGAAGAACAAATATTTCTCTTTTATTCTGTCTCTTCAAAAATTAAATTATTTAAATTTTAAAGATGTTATAAGCTATATAATTATAGTCCAATTCGTTCTGCCTATACTTTAACCGTTACGTTCATTCTCACTTAAGCCTAACATGTCGGAAAAACTAACTTCGAAATGATAGCAAACCTATTTGGCAACTTTTGGCATATATATCTGAACCACAATTACAAGTTGGTCGCCTTTATCTGTCGCCAAATTATGAAATGAAAAAAAGTGGTTTTAAATTAATTAAAAATAGAAAGAATTTTTTCATGAAGTTTAAACCAGCGTAGGATTTTAAGTTGAAACATTCCGCATCCTATAATCCAATCCGTTTGAAGATCTATAGCTTAGTTAGGGCTGGACGTTTGTCTAAATTTTTACATCAAAATCGGGCTAGAACTCGTTTTTTTATTTCGTTTTGGAAATTTCAATATTTTTTTTCTTCGTTGTCTTTTATCCTAGGTACTCAATTTTATTTTCTTCAAAAGATATCACCGAGACGAATCTATGGTATTTTTTGTATAATTATGTGAAATTCCGTAAGAGCGCTAGAAAATAGTCAATTTCGGCTTTTTCGCTGGAAGTTGTGCAGAGAATAGATACTTACTGTCGTTTCTGCCTTTTTAAGGTTGGCGGCGAAACGACCGTTTCGTCTGATAAGAAAATCAAAATATAGCGAATCCAAGTTGTTTTCTGTTGCCAGTAGTATTAGTCAAATTTCGAAAGATATATTGTGATTGGCTGAATTTGGAAATTCGTGAATAAAATACATTTAGAAGATTTGTGATTGGATGTTTGAAGTCGTTGCCATTTTGCTAACAGAAATACAGCCGAATTTGGGCGGCACGCAAGAGAATTATATATATAGATTCTGAGAGCAACACATAAACGATAATGTTCTCACAATTCCCGACAACAATAAAAGTAATAAATACTTCTCTCTCTTTTTTTCTTTTCTACTTTATATTATGTTCTACTTTATACAGTCTTCAATAGTATTAGAAAATAGATGTCTGGTAATCACACCACTCAATTGCAATACTCAGCTATAAAAACCAAAATTGCTAACAAAGCAGAAAACTTAAAATAATAAAAACTAGGTCTGTGGAACGTTGCACATCTTTCAATAAAACTTTATACTGGTCACTTCATATATATTTGCTATTGATTGGAGTATTTACTGTTTTCGTATTATCATTATTAATAAATGGCAGGTTGGGGACAATTTTGGCGATAATTATTAATTTGGCAGAAAAGAAACATCTCCAAAACGGCGAAATTGGTTGTATGTTTTTCAATAAATATTTCATTATAATATTGTATTCACTCATCATTTATCGTGCATTCATTCATCATTTCATACATCTTGTAAGTGAAACTGAGAAGAAACAGTCTTTGATGGACGAGGTTGGTTGGTTGTTTTCAGATTATCTGGCTCCATCATCAACACGAGGGCTATAATGCGCCGAAACATTCGTCATTAGACAAGCCAACATACATTTACAGACACCCATGCCTAACACGGGACTCGGAACCCGCAACCTCGCGGTCTAGAAGCTAGCACGCTAACCACTATACCGTTTGGTCGGCTTTGATGGACGAGGCTTTGAAGGAAGAGAACTGTGTTAAAGACATTAGTTTTTTCAACTTTTTACTCCTTGATTCCATTTCTACAGAAATTTTGGATGTGAGAATGTTTAGAGCACATTAAAAGGCATTGCCATAGCGGTTTTGATCAAAATCGTTTGAGCCGTTTTTTGTCAATTGCTGAAAAACAAATTTTTCAATGGCAGTTACCGCAGGCATTGCCCATCCAGTCTCGTGAAGACAGCGTTTTTCTCTTAATTGTTTCCAGATCGTAAATGTTTACTTATCATCTTAATCTTGTTTTTATTATCTTTGTCGGCTACTGTTATTGTAATGACGCATTGTGTGTGTTCGAAGGTATGGGGAAAAAAATAATAATCGGAATTATGGCTTTAAAGTTGTTCTATAAGTCTTGTGATCTGCCTGTTAGCAGTCAACTGTCTCGTTTACGATTTTCTGTGTTCTGTGTAAAGAATTCTTTCTTAAGGGGCTGTCTACTAGTTTAGTCAAGCAAAATATACTTTCATTACCCTATGTATACATATGGGTAATTGAAAGTAAAAAATTTCGATTTTTGTTTGCATCTCTCCACGCTTTGGAACATCCTGATTTAAAAAAAGTTGTCTAGAAAAAATTTCTGTCTGTGTGTATGTGTGTGCGAGGTCAGCATAACTACCGAACAAACTGTTAAAAGATATTCAAATTTGGTGTGCAGGTTGGTGATGGTATAGGGACTTACCATTAAGGTTTTTGTCAAAATCGCGCATGCGCATAAGGTAGCTGCTATTGAAAAAATCATGTTTTTCAGTGATTGCTAAAAACGGCTCAAACGATTTTCATAAAAAAAAATCGCTGTGGTATTGCCTCTTAAGGTGTGCTAAACATCACCATCTCCGAAATTCCCGTAAAAATGCTTTAATGGCGTAAAAAGTTGAAAAACGAATGCCTTTAACACAGAGATCTATTTCCTTGAGCATGATACCTCATCAACGATCGTTTTTTCTTCTCTTAGTTTCATTTATAAGAAAGGATAATATAAGGATTATAGACAAGTATATCACCAAAACTATACATTTTGTGAACAACCTATACAAGCAAAAAATATCGCCTAACTGGCCATTTTTTCTATTTGAATGATGAAAATATAAAAACAGTAAATGTCACAAATTGACATCAGTAATATAGTGTAATTGAAAGTTGTGCGATGTTCCACACCCGTAGTATTAACTTCGATTTGTTTGTGAGTGACTGCCGAACAAATCTGTGGAAGCCTAATTTACCCACTTGCCGTCATCTGATCGGGTTGAAACTTGGCAGATAGATTCGATGTCAATGCATTCTATCACGTTTTTGGGTCTGTCACTGTCACAAGAAGGTTGCTTTTACTATGATCGTTTTTGAGTACTAATAAATCCCATTTAACCAATCATTGTTGACACTCTTTCCTATTGCCAACATTATTTTAATTCGAACAAATAAAAGATAATTGGAAATGAATGTTTAAATTTATTATGGAATGTGCTCCTATCAAATCAACGTTGCGAGTTGCGTATTAACTCTGTAAGTTCAGGTCATATCTTGCTGATAGAGAGGTTTATTAATACTCAAAATTAGATGCAAACACTAAGCACACGCTAACATCAGAATCGGTGCTGTGTTCATGAATATAAAAATTGGTAATGCATGTAAAAGATTTATGTTAAAAACTTTGTTTTTTTTTGTGTTATATTTTTTAAGTGTTTTTCATGGCAAGAATTAAAACGTCAACGATGCTTTGATTTGGTTGTATTCAGATTATCTGGCGCCGTCAGCAACACGAGGGCTATAATGCGCCGAAACATTCGTCATTAGACAAGCCAACATACATTTACAAACACCCATGCCTAACACGGGAATCGAACCCGCAACCTCGCAGTCTAGAAGCTAGCACGCTAACCACTATACCGTTTGGTCGGCCAACGATACTTTGAATAAAGGGATTTAATCACGAGTTCCACAAAATGTGTTTGTTCAGCTAAATATTCTGCAACTGGGAAGTTTGTTATGCATTTATGCCAAATGAAAGGTCTCATCAAAAAGAGTTTCCATACCAAAATTCAATCAAAAGTTGGGACTAGAAGTACCGAAAAGGCTACCGGAAGTTAATTTGCAATTCATTTAGCCTAAACTATAATACTAATATTTGATATATGTCAGTTTGAAGGTCTCGATTAGTAAGGTTTAAACTGGAAGTTTCTATCGAAAGTGCTGTAAGGAAGAAAAACTAGAAGAGTGCTTTGTTAACCCCTTACCGGTGAGGTATATTTCAAGAAAATGTGTTAAACGTGATATTCAGTTCTGGATCAACAGAATAGTTTGGTTTGGTTTATTTGAGTTTACTGACTCCAGGGCAACACTAGAGTCATGTTGTTCTGATCAACTGAATAGAAACACTGATCCTTCCGTCCGAAGTCAGTTTAGATATTAAATATTTGACGCGGTCGTTTACAGGAATAGAATTCTGGTGATATTGGTATGGGGCGTAAATAAGAAATCCTCCGGAACTATTAACTGTAGACGACGTGGCTTTCATATAAAAAGATAAGGTAGTAACTAAAATTGAATATAGGTTTTCGCCAACAGACACTGGACAGCAGTTGGAAATAACCCTGGGAAAGTGCTCACAGATACATACAGCACCATCTATTTGCAGGTAATTTTTTTTTTTTTTTTTTTTTTTTTTTTTTTAAATCTTTGCGGTAGACAAACTTGAATTATTATTTTTCCCCCCGCACTTCTGAAGAAATTTCTTCGCCGAAACTGTCAATTCTTGATTTTTCCCTATTTTTTCTGCTACTTTTCGATCGCCCAGCGTCCGATCGTTGTCTGGTCATTCATCTTTGTCCACATCGATAAGGATCTAGCATCGATTCCAGTTTTCTCTATCGCATGAGTGGGCTGATGTCCTTGGGAATAAAGACGCAAGATAATGCCTCTTGACCATTATCTTCTTTGAAGTTCAAATACCTCCTCATCGAATTAAAGTGGTAGATCAGGCGCGTAACCGGAAAGGAGATGGGGGTGTACTATAAGTCCCTCCTCCTAAGAGGTCGGCGATATATCGATACGACGATATTTTTATCGATATTTCTTAAAAAAATATCGATATTAAAAATATTGATAAAAGTCACTGATATATCGATATTTTCAAACATTTTTAGTTTTTTGATGATCGTTTTGTTGTTCCATTTGTTTTTTTCGATTTTCTTTATTCCCTTTTCAAAAACTTCAAAACTAAAGTTTGAACTTGGCTGAGAGACAGTTAAAATGTCACCAATATTCAATATTTTGGCCTAGGCTTAAAAGCTATTGAAAATTATAAAAATTCTTCTTAAAATCACTGCACTAATTAAGCAAAATATAACTTTTTTTCCGTAATAGATCCATTTCAGTTGAAAAAGTAGTCACAAATGTAGTCGAAAAAAGCAATAATGAAAAGTAGAAATTTGCCCCGAAAACTTTGTTTCTGGCAAAATTGAAAATCAAATAAAAAAAAAAATCATGTATCGATATATCGATATTTTATCGATAATTTTTCCTATGCAACGATATAGTATCGATATTTTTTTCATCGATATTTCCGACCTCTACATCTCCTAGCAACTCCACATACTCAGTATTTTCAGGAAAATATCCCATTTTCAGAAGAATTTATTTGTAGTTGGTTGGTTTGGGCGCTCAACGACTTATACTTGTGCACAATAACGGCTAATGAAGCCAGTACCTACAACTTAGCGTGGATTCCGAAGCACAACGAACGTCCATGTCTAACTCGGGATTCGATCACTGCACCTTTGACATGTGAAGCCAGAGCGAGCGCTAACCACTGAGCCAACAGGTGGGCAATTTATTTGTGAAACTAAATATTGTTTGTTTCATGTACAACATTTTGGGGAACATTTGCGTCGTTAAACAAAAGATTTAGTTTTAGTAGTAGAACCGTATCATTATTTGCCTAACTTAAGATTTGGAGGTAGAACACTAGAGGTCGGCGATATATCGACACGACGATATTTTTATCGATATTTTAAAAAATATATCGATAGTAAAAATATCTATACAAGCCACCGATATATCGATATTTTCAAACATTTTTTGTCTTTTTATAATCGTTTGTGCTTTTCCATTTTCTTTATTCCCTTTTCAAAAACTTCAAAACTAAAGTTTGGACTTGACTGAGAGACAGTTAAAATGGCACCCTAACCAAAAAGATAACATAATGTAATGGAAAGATAAGATCATTTATTAGTAGTCATTAACATAGCACCGTTTCTGTTGCCAACGTGTGCCTGGAATTTGCATCTAATTTTAAATATTAAATACATCTATCATCAAAATAGCGGCAAACTACTTTTCAAAATTGCTTCTTTAAAAATAAATGTGAATTGATGCAATTACATCCAAATGTATTTTATTTATTCTGATTGATAGTATAATTTATTTATAAAAACAATTTTTATAATTTATTTATGAAAACAATTTTTATAATTTATTTATGAAAACAATTTTTATAATTTATTTATAAAAACAATTTTTATAATTTATTTATAAAAACAATTTTCATAATTTATTTATAAAAACAATTTTTATAATTTATGAAAACAATTTTTATAATTTATTTATTAAAACAATTTTGGCATGAATTCATGAAAAGTAGAAATTTCCCCCAAAAAAACTTCTTTTCTGACAATATTGAAAATCAAAAAAAAAAAAAAAAAAAAAAAAAAATCATGCATCGATATATCGATATTTTTTTCTTTGTAACGATGATAAAGTATCGATATTTATTTTGATCGATATTTCCGACCTCTATAGAACACCCATCTAGTAATTGAAAGGCCTGCTTCCGAATGGTCTCTCTTCTGTCTCGCATTAAAAAAAATATATATAAGACACAGTGGCAATTATGACTGAATATTGTGGTCGATTGTCAAACTGCGTTATCCAATTAACGTATCCCCCCCCCCATTCGAGTTGTAAGTGCGATGTCCCTGAAAGATCTCCTTGAAGGAGTTCCCTCCTTTAAAATCGAACTTCTTTTAGAAATCCAGATTTTTCTTATTTTAACAATGTTCTGGGCGCAGGGCTGGCAATGGGGTTGTCCGGTGCAATCGTCCGGCTGGTTAATGTTTGTAAAAAATGGACCGGTCCGGTACAAAAAGTCTTGTTTTTGCATTTTAGATTTTTTTTTTATTTTTGCAACAGACTATCAATGGTTCATGGAAACCAAGTTCACTAATAGAAGGTATAATTAGTAGAGACAGAAAATTTGATGTAATTAAACTAAATATTATAATAATCAATTATTATACTTAATTAATAACACTATTTTATAATTTAAATTGATAATAAATATACATATTCAAATAATTACATATATTAAATATTAGAACTATTTAATTAATAAATTAGCCATATAATTATTAAATTAGCCCTTGTGTGTGTGTGTGTGAATTATTAAATTAACTATTTAATTAATTAATGGAATTATTTTATTATTAACAGTATATATTTTATTGTTTTTGATATTTGATTAATGATTATTTTGAAAATTTGGGCTGGTATCAATATGAAATCATCGGACCGATTTTATTTCCCAGTACGCCCCTAGGCGTAGCATATTTCTCGTACTTATTGACCAGCTGTTTGCGAAAAACTTGTAAAACTGGTTTCCGCTGCTGCATTTCAAGCCAAGATATTTGGGACCTCTTGACGTCACATTCAATTCTAGGCGATGAATCGTTTTCTCGTCAATGTTTAACAGGGGAACTTTGATTGCAAATAAAAAAAAAAGAAAAGCATTTTTGTGTTTATGGCCTTTTCGAAACATTTAGAATTAAATAAAAAAAAAAAAATTTAAAAAAATGCGGGAATTGTCCATTACTTTGTAAACCAATTTTTGATTTTTCGTCATTTCATGAAGTGATCATTTTCGTGCCTACGTGATGCCTAAGTGATGCCATTTCGTGTAGCAGCCGCCAACAGATGGCGTTGCACGTTCCCACCAGTAAATTAGTTTAGTACAAATTCAGAAATATAAAAACCAAGTAACCCGTCTGTACCTTGAGGATCCTTTTGGTAGGCATGTTTTACAAAAAGGCTACATCGGTGACCTGCGGACGATGTTTTTGAACACGCAAAAACTAATTCTACGATGGATGGTACTCAATTAACTTTTGACTTGCTAATTGCGAAAGCATGTATATTGGCACTCAAGCAGAAAGAAAGAAAAATATATCGGTGAATTTAATAAAGCTCTCCGAACACGCAATAGCAACTATCAACCGGTGGTATCATGTATCGAATTTCATAACTCATAAAATTTTGGAGGGAGAATAATGTAGCAGTCGCCAACAGATGGCGTTGCACGTTCCCACCAGTAAATTAGTTTAGTACAAATTCAGAAATATAAAAGCCAAGTAACCCGTCTGTACCTTGAGGATCCTTTTGGTAGAC
Organism: Linyphia triangularis; assembly: GCA_963978545.1. NCBI lineage: Eukaryota > Metazoa > Arthropoda > Arachnida > Araneae > Linyphiidae > Linyphia > Linyphia triangularis. The sequence continues at coordinate 18,232,855 of OZ021723.1, read as the reverse complement.
ATGGCTACACAAGTATATGATGTATGTCCAAGAAAGATGCCTAGAAGGTCTCAAAGCGTTCAAATTAACCCTTAGCGCTCTAGCGGCGCCTTTCAGGTGCCACATAATTGGATGCCGCAACTCGAGAGAACCACTGGGTTTGATGCAGAAATTCGATGCAAGGCCAATGACTGTGTTTAGTTTCTATGAAGTGAATCCGTAACCTCGGACCAGCGCGAAAAAGGTATCGAGTGTAAAGGGTTGAGGCCTTTTTCGCGCAGAGGGACCAGCAACTCGAGACATTTTAGGTTCGGTTGGCGTTTATGGATTTGCTTCACAGAAATTAAACACAGTCATTGGCCTTGCATCAAATTTCCGCATCAAACCTAGTGGTCATCTCGTGTTTCGGCATCTAAACGTGTGGCGCCTGAGAGGAGCTGCTCGAGTGCAAAAAAGGGTTAATACAGTACCAGGAGAAACCGACGAAACTTCTAAGTCCAGTCAGTAAATAAAAGGCCAAGGAAAGTTTCCAACATGGCAATTTGGTTGTATTTACAAACCTCACTTGCATTCCCTTATATCACTTTAAATTCTAAAGATCTTCACCATTGGGAAAAAGTAAAACTAAACTGAAGAATTAGTTAAACGAAAGCTGAGACCGTATCCTTTTGTTTCCATACTTAATTTCCCGCAAAAGAACAAACAACTAAACCTTTCTTATCAAACTTGAGTGAATAAAACTAGCCAGGCAAATAAACGAACAAGGAAACAAGAAACTCTTTTGGGCGACAATTCGACCAAACCTCAAACAAAGCGATAGAGGAAAAATAAGAATCGTTCTCTTGTTCCTTCAGATTAACTAGACACTTCGGCGTGAAAACCACAGCGGGAAGTTGCAAGTGTTGAATTCTTCGTAAATAGAACTGGGGACGAGGAAAAGACGTCAGAGCTATTTACTCGACTGTAGCGTCTCGTGTATGTTTCTTTAGCCATGTCGAAGAGATTTATGGATAGGAGGAGCGGAGTAATGTGTAATAATAGTAATAATAATAACAAACGTTGTTGAATATTTTTGACTTGATACTGAAACTTGGGCGGTGTAAGTGAAACAAAAAATGCCAATATCCCTCCTTCCCCCTCGACTACAACGTCTCAAAAATCGACGAGGTAGAGGGGGTATAGGTATGAGGTTATACTTTAAGAAGAAAAAAAATTCACTTAAAATAAGTTGATTTTGTTCTAAAATGTTTTCAAAACTTGTATCTCCGCTTCTTTATGAGGACATCAACACAACTTCTTCACAACTTTTAATAACAACAACACAACTTCCAACCCAGCGCGGTTTTTAGTTATTTAAACTATTATTTATTACATCTTCAAGACTTATAAAAGTCTTGAAGATGTAATAAATAATAGTTTAAATAACTAATTAGAAAAGTGAACTAAATAGTAGAAAATATTCTTAAATAAGTTTGAAATAAGAATAGAGTGATTAACAAGAAATATTTATTTTATGGTAAAAAAGCGTGGGGGGTTGAAGTCAATTGTTGTACATATTTAATGACACACTGTAAATGCTGGTGTCTTAAATTTAGACACAAAGTGTCTGAAAAATTCATTTCAGACACATTAAGTGACTTATTTTGCACAAAAGTGGTTTACTTCTTCGAATTTCAGACATCACACGGGTCTTAAATTGCTTTCAGTCACAACAAGTGACTTAAAATAAGACATTTCTAACCAATTTAAGACATTTCGAAATTCAGACGCTTCTCGCTTTCAGACAGTACAGACAATACAGGCCGTAGCAATTATATCATTCAAGTTCATTTACAAAGTAAAAGGAATACCTTTACATTTTGAAGGATCCCAAAAAAAGTGTTTTTCACAGAAATCCAAAGTTGTCTTATGTAAACGAGCATAGTTTTTAAAATTTAACTATTAAAAGTAGAACTACTTTCCCAGACCTTTTTTCACTCCTATAAGAAACTTTGCAAAACCAAAATTTAAAATCAATAATTTAGAGTTATAAAAATGTTTTTTTTAATTTTATTTTTTATTTATCAGTATAAAATGCCAAAACCAAGCAAAAACAGTCATTAGAATATTATATATAAAAAATAAAACAAGAAAAGAAACTTTTCTTGTATCCTTCCGCCGTAACGTTGTTTGTTTACTTTTAAAACTCGTTATGATCGTGTGAAATCGCGCCTAGCGGAGTAGCGGACATGACGCATTTCTTAAACATCGAATAAAAGCATCTCTAATGTACTCATTTTTGTATAGTTCAGCGGTAACGGATTTGAATTCGCAGTCTTTATACTCATCTGTTTCAAAATTTCTAGATATTCATTTACATATTCTCCCGTTTGTTGGACTCTAGATGCCAAGCAGTGTCTGGCGAAGATTTCATTTCTCTTTGTAATATACAAAGAATCCAGGATATCGATGGCATCATCATACTTTTCAGAGTCGTTTATGTATAAATAAACATTCGCAGAGAGACATCCAGTGTTGTCTCGTGCTCCCTGGTCTGGGTGCCGAGCCATGTAGGCATCCCGGAAAATGAGTTTGCTGATTCAGCAGCACGCCAGGCTTTATCAAAACCCCTGATTTCGTGCCTCACTTCTCCCGAGGATCTTATCCAGATCATCAAGCGTAACCACATTGCTGAACGATCTCTCGACTGGGACCACTCTCCTTACTCTATCAGATACCCATGGATCTACCCACTGCAGAAAAATTGCTTGTCCTTCTCGCCCAACCGCCAAATGGACATCCTTTTGACCAGACTGAAAACTAAAACGGCCACCGTTAATGCCACCCTTCATCGTTTCAAAATCCCTCTCCCAAGTGTAATTTCTGTGCTGATGTTGAAACTCCAGAGCATTTCATTCTCGTATGCCCTGCGTTCGATATCCAACATGACTCCCTCCGCAAAGATCTCGGCTGCATTCCACTGTCCTTTCTGTGGCTTTTTGACTGGTCACATCGACCCAAAGAAAAGATCAGAACCTTATGCAAATTCATTTCGCTCACGAAAAGATTTGATTAACCTTGATCACTGTTTTATTTACAACCTGCTTCCCGAATGATATAGACGCCAATCTTTTTCATGATTAGTTGTCCTGTAAAGTTCTACTCTTCGCAGAAGACGCTAGCCTCGTACGCATATCTCCTTGGATAATGTCTGGAAAAAGCTCCCTCTCCCCGGAAGCATAATCCAGCAAAACCCCCACCAAATCAAATCATAAATAAACGTTCGCGGATACGTAATTACTTAAGAGCTGGACTAGAAATTCACACACATTTATCGTGTCCAATTCAAACTTTTTACGAGTTTATAATACCTTTAAGAGCGAATGTGAGCTAACGGGATTCGAACGTGGCACTCCTAGGTCAGTAGACAGGCATGCTAACCACTAGGAAAAGTGACCACTAGTGCCTAGGTGTTGTACCTGCACCACCACATGCTTCTTAAAGGCTTCGTGCAATAAGAACAACAAAAGTTTGTGTGAAAGTGTACTATATTTATGCAAATGGCAACAATACAATTATACCTTGAAGAGTGGCAGCGCTTCTTAACTTCTGGAAATCTCTTATTTGAAATGTTACGTTCTATCGTTACGATTCTAGTGTTCTAAACATACGTCAAATATTAGTTAATAAAAGCTTCGTTTTAAGCTTCATTCTTGCAGTAATGTCATAATCATTTCAATTTTATTAACTAATATTTATTTTGAACTTAAACTCCTAAAAGATGGAACGACTTTTGAAACCAGAGAGATTTGATGTTGATCCTATGTGTGTTGGCGCAGAATCAAAATGGAAACACTGGAAAAGGACATTCACGAACTTTTTAACTCGAGTTAAAGAGGTTATTGAAAAGTTTATTAACTAATATTTGACGTACGTTTAGAACACTAGAATCGTAACGATAGAACGTAACATTTCAAATAAGAGATTTCCAGAAGTTAAGAAGCGTTGCCACTCTTCAAGGTATAATTGTATTGTTGCCATTTGCATAAATATAGTACACTTTCACACAAACTTTTGTTGTTCTTATTGCACGAAGCCTTTTATAAGCATGTGGTGGTGCAGGTACAACACCTAGGCACTAGTGGTCACTTTTCCTAGTGGTTAGCATGCCTGTCTACTGACCTAGGAGTGCCACGTTCGAATCCCGTTAGCTCACATTCGCTCTTAAAGGTATTATTTTAAACTCGTAAAAAGTTTGAATTGGACACGATAAATGTGTGTGAATTTCTAAATGCTCATCTATATACATTTCATTGTTCCGTTCCCAAAGACTATCTATATTGACATAAAGCATAGACAGCAATACGACATTCATTTTCATATGTAATTGCAGTTTTTTTTGCATTTAAAGTGTATTCTCAGCAAAAATTCTATCTATTAAAGCAAACTTTGTCCAAATTGGTTCTGTAGATCATGAGTTATAGGCCAATATTAACCTATTCTTGATCAATAATTACAACATCATTTGAATTCTTCCTTTTGACGGGTACCAGATAAAAATAGCTAATTTGCAGCGATAACTTATTCAAACTAATAACTTCCCATCTGTGATAAGGTTTGGTTTGGTTGAATAAAAATAAAAGTTCACTAGATCAAAATATTATTTTCGTGTAAACATTTCAGCTTGGCAATAACTATGCCGACTTAACGGTTTTTGGTACCTGTCTAACGGAAAAGTATCAAATATTGTTGCCAGAGTTTTCTCACATACCCAAATGTGTCTTGAGTGTTTTTTTGTTTTTTTTAATATTCAATTGGGGGTTATAGGGAAAATATTCCTCATTAATTTGATGCAATAAAAGTGTGATCAGAAGTGTTGGTATCGCTTGCCTCTTCTAGAATTGCTACCACTGCTGAATCATGGACAAACGGCATACACTATGTTCTAATTGCCCTTTAATACTATTACTTCATACTCCATAGCACTTAGCAACATATCCAAACTGAGCATCGTTGCCAAGCTGTTGGAGCAGTACTCTTTGATTGCATGATATGAGAGTAAGTACTATGTCATCAAAAACATAAATTGAACACCGAGAGATATTAATGACAACAGTATTCAAACTTGAAATAATTATGTGCTTGAATTAGTCAAATGTTTTGATCAGCATTAAAAAGCATTTGTTCACAATAATATATACATGTACAAGTAGAATAGTATTTAAGTGACTTGACAATCAATTGCTCAAACTCAGAAATGATTATTTTGATATGCACAAAGGCTTCATTCCTAGTGAAAAAGTTGGTTTATGTATTATTATTTATCTTATTTTCAGTGTTTTTACTACAGTAAATTTTAATTGATCGATTTCTAAATGACCCTCACAGAATTCTAAATTTTCTGTTTTTAACATTCAATTACATTTTTATTGGTTTTGTTGCATATTACAAGTACTAATGATTTTGAAAATATATTTAGCATGATTTGATACAATTTGGATAAAATTTATTGTGTCCTTTAATTTTATTTCATGAATGATCTTATGTGTTCCATATTATTACATCTGAGGATATTTATGATATGACCTGCATATTATGGGGACTAGATACTCGATGACAGCATTAAAATCAGAAAAATCAACGCATTTGAAATAAATTGAATATTGGTCAAAATGAAGAAATTTTTTTTACATATGTTGTTCAAACCTTTTTAAAATTATATTTTAGAAAAAAGTTTATAATAATAGGCTAATAATTTAATAATAATCACTTATTTAAAACTTGATTAAAAAAACAATCTGCAATGAGTTGAATTTGGTTACGTTCGTAGAGGAATCTTCTTAAAACTAAAAAAAGTTTTTTTTGCTTATTATTTCTTCGAAATGTCTATATACTGCATTAAATATCATCTTTCTCAAAATAATAATAAAATTTTTTTTTATGTGGTAATTAGTTGAGGGTATGAAAATTTGCAATTTTTTAATAATAATTAAAAACTAAATTGCATAGATTTGAATAATATTTTTGTTTAATATGTACTTCAGATGTTATATAATTGCCATAAAAAAATTCAATTCTATATTTTGCATAGTCTTTTATATGAGCATACCAAAAGTTGGAAAATCAACGTTTTGAGAAAACGTGAAAGAACTAAAAGTTTTAATAACTTGCATGTTTTCCAAATTTAATGTGCTTCAACTCTGTATTTTGAAGCAGCCCTTTTTACAGATATTTCAAATTCCTTTTTTTCTTAATTCCCCCCCCCCTCCTTTTCTTACATTTTTTTAGGTTTTTTAAATGCCCTCTCTTTAGCTTCTCAACGATTAAAGAAAAGTCGCAGCGACAGGGAAAATTGTTGTAAAAAGGTCCCATCCACAAATTACTGGAATTTTAATATTATTTTTAGTTTTAGTATGCACTTAATATGTTATTTAATCATAATAACAAATTTCAACTGTATATCTGGCATATTTTTTTACAAGCATACAAAAATTTGGAAAACTGACGTTTTCAGAAACACAAAATTTTTTGCGCAACTTGCATACTTTTCAAATTTAATATACTCTTATCTCCATATTCTGAAGCGTCTCTTTACAAATACTTCTAATGCCTTCTGTTTTAATTGTTTATCTTTTAATGTTTTTCTTTTTAAAGTCCTATATCTGCTTCAACTATTCGACAATAATTGAAGCATTGCAGTGTTATAACCATTGTTATTAGGTAGTGTTATTATAGGGAAATGTTATAAACAAGTTAAATTCCCAGATGGGGAATAATTAGATTATTACTGCTTGATTCATCATTAAAATAAGTTTATGTTGCCACATAATGTATCTTAGACTTGCCAACTACTATAAGTGTTTACATCACGCTTGTTATTTGATGTTAAAGTTGACTTGTAAAAAGCAACTTAAAACTGTGATACAATCTTGGAAGTCAAACCTTTTCTATTTAAGATTCAGCCACAATACAATGTCCATTATCTCAATACATATATTTACATTAAGTCCTAAATCCCTTGCTTGGATATATTAATAGTTGTGTGCCTATTATTAACAGTTGTGTTGCAGTTTTGCAATCCCATGCTTAAATTTATCAGGAAAGTGAAACATAGTCAACAAAAAGTTATGTGCACATGGTAATAAAACAGTAATTTTGACTTTTCTTTTAATAAAGATTTGTTATTTAACACAAGCTCATTTATTGCATTTTAATTTAAATATACGTATTTTTAGCTTCCCAACATCTGAAAGGTAACATAAACAACCCTTTCAGACACATCAACTGTCTGAAAATATCCCCAATTCAGACAGTCTAAACGTCTGAAAATACCCCATTTTAAGACACTTCAAGTGTCTTAAAGATTAAGACACCATTTTACGTCTTAAAACAGTGCCACTTGTTTAAGACAGTTTTGTGTCTTATTTTAAGACATTTCAGTTTGCTGTGCAGATATTGGTAAAAGTAGAGCCATTATGAAAATACCTTAAAAAGCACCCCACGCTTTTTTACAATAAAATAAATATTTCTAGTTAATCAGTCTATTTTTATTTCATACTTAAACTATCATTTATTTTCTAGTTTTTAGTTTGGTTTTCTAGTGTTTTTTAATTTTTTAAACTATTAATTATTTTTATTGCAACTACAATTTTTTTTTTTAGTTAATTTTTTTACTTAAGTGTACAAAACTTTCCAGTTGTTCCTGCCATGTGTAATGCCTTAGTACACGGCGTATTACTTGGCACAAAACACTACCGTGTCTCTGAATATGAAAAATCGCTAATTCTGAAGATCCTGGTAAGGATAATGCGACTAAAAAAAACACGCTTTCTATTAAAGCGTGTTTTTTAGTATTTTAAACTATTAATTATTCAATTGTGAAACGTGAATGAAACTCCCTATTAGTTGATCCGGCCAGTAATCATATGCTTGTCTCAATGATTAACTCATGCATGTCTCAGGCCGACCAAACGGTATAGTGGTTAGCGTGCTAGCTTCTAGACCTCGAGGTTGCGGGTTCGAGTCCCGTGTTAGGCATGGGTGTTTGTAAATGTATGTCGGCTTGTCTAATGACGAATGTTTCGGCGCATTATAGCCCTCGTGTCGCTGACGGTGCCAGATAATCTGAAAACAACCAACCATGCATGTCTCAGTACACGTCATATTAAGGTGAAACCGCGAATAGCTCATTAATTCGGTTATGGCCCCTTAGATTGTGTCCACATTTACTTGGAAAACTGATATTTCTTGAGATAATCCTTGCAATCCAGAGTTCCAACCAGGTGAAAGGAACGCTTTAATATTAAATTAAAACCAATCGGTGGCTTGTCCATCATTATTATATGATAAATCTGAATAACTTTTTGCTGATAGTATAACCGTAGTGTCCACGGTAGATCTTTCAAATGTCTAACTTATGAACTGTGGATGGTAGGTTCTGTGACTACTGGGGTTGTAACGGGTAACTGGACACCGGGGTTCGATTCCGGAGAATGTTGATTGGTTGGAGTCTAACAGCGCAAGGGCAACACGGGCTAATCCTTGCGATTATGCTACAAACTTATTGAATTATTGTATTGTTGTCGGTCCTTGATAATTGTGCAAAATTTCAAATTAATCCAACGTTTTGAAGGGGTCGAAATTCGAGTTCAAAGATTCCGTTACATAGATACATACGAAGATAATAAAAGCGTGTTAAAAAGTTCACATCCATAGAAAAAACTCTGCTTTACTCGTATATAGGATCGTAGGGCCGTGCCTGCCCCATAGGCCTAATATTTCATTTTTGGCCACAATAGTTGCCGAAGTGTTGCTTTGAAACACATGAATTTTTACATCAAGAATAACAACTCTAATAAATGATAGTTGAAATTTTTTTTATCAGAATAAATAAAAAAATATTTAGCCGTGAATGTATAAATCCGCGTTGATTTTTAATAAATTTTGAAACGCCCTTTACCTCATATTTCGCTGTTTGGGATGTTTTTATTATTTAAAAATTCGATGCAAACATTAAGCGCACGCTGACAACAGAATTGACGGTATGCTAATCAATAGGAAGATAAACGATTTGTTAATCTATTTTAACGCCCATTCTGTTGTCAGTGAAGATTCAAATGATGCATTTGCACTCAATTTCCATGTTGAATTCACACGCAACATAAGCAATATATGTTTCAATAGGGTCTAAAATTAATTTTTTTTTTTAAATAAAATCATTAATAATTTTTTGAATAAAATTATTATTAATTAAATTTTATTAATAATTAAATAATTTTAATAATTAATAATTTTAATAATTAAATAATTTTAATAATTAAATAATTTTAATAATTAAATAATTTTAATAATTAAATAATTTTAATAATTAAATAATTTTAATAATTAAATAATTTTAATAATTAAATAATTTTGATTTATAAATAATTGTGGTAATTAAATACTTTTTATAATTAAATATTTTTAATAATTAAATAATTTTGATAATTATAAATAATTATACATTTCTAATAATTAAATATTTTTAACTAGCTGAATACCTGTGCTTCGCCACGAAATTTTACCATGTGCATTATTTTAGCCAGCTGTGAGGTCCCGCGTTGCGGAAATCCGTCATTGGTGTATAGGCCCCATTTTTTGTCGCTTCGCTCTCAGGAAAGTTCATCGCAACGCAAAATCGTAAAATCAAAAGTCCAATTAGGAGGCTAAAACTACTTATGTTGAAAATTTCAGAGCTATAGCCCAATTAGAAACCGTTTAGTAAAATATTTATTAATTGATTAAAAAAATTAATTAATTAAAAAAGAACTAAATAAAATTTAAAATTATGTTTTTCTAAAGACCAATTAGAAGGCCAAAACTACTTGTGTTGAAAATTTCAGAACTGTAGCCCTATTAAAAGTTGCTTTTTAAAAAAAATTGTTAATTAATTTAGAAAATTAATTAAAAAATAACTAATTAAAATTTTAAAATTCTGTTTTTCAAAAGTCCAATTAGAAGGATACAACTACTTATGTTGAAAATTTCATAGCTGTAGTCCTATTAGAAGTTGTTTTATAAAAAAAATTCTTAATGAAGAAAATTAATTAAAAAATAACTAATTAAAATTTTAATATTCTGTTTTTCAAAAGTCCAAATAGAAGGCTAAAACTACTTATGTTGAAATTTTCAGAGCTGTTGCCCTATTAGAAATTTTTTGGTAAAATATTTATTAATTAACTAAAAAAAAATTAAAAAGAACTTAATACAAATTTAAAATTCTGTTCTTCAAAAGACCAATTAGAAGACCAAATCTACTTATGCTGAAAATTTCAGAACTTTAGACCTATTAGAAGTCGTTCTGTAAAAAAATTTGTTAATTAAGAAAATTAATTAAAAAAATTAAATTAAAATTTTAACATTCTGTTTGACATACATAAAATTGGAAAGCTAAAACTTCTCATGTTGAAAATTTCAGAGCTCTACTCCAATTTTAAGTAGGTTTCTATAGATTCACAGACAGACACACAGCTTATTTTATTATTATAGATAATTACTCTATTGTATCGTTTAAATATTTATATGTAACAATTTCGATAATTAAATAGTTTTATTTACAAATTAATTTTAATGATTGAATTGTTATAGATTTCTGGTGGGAGTGATTAAGATTTGTATGTATTGGACTTTAAAAAAAACGAAAAAAAAAAACTTCCGTACCGGATCGGTTTATTTTTTGCGGACACTGGCCGGTACCAGTACGCCCCTGAAGGTAGTGGAACATGAATGGAGCGCCGTTCCATATGCGCCCCCCGTCCTCTACGAACCCAATACATCCCTGATCACAATTAGCAAACCGATTCGTTTTGCTTCATATCTGTTTGCTTCACTAACTTAACCACACTGTGAAGAAAACTCGCTGTGCAGTATTACTTAATTAGTTTGTTCATGATGTTGCAACGTGCGACCCCAATACCATGATGAAAGAGTTTTCAAAACATGAGAAGCCGCAATACTGGTCATTAGAAGATTCCCGCCAAGTCAGCGGGTCCAATGTCAAGGGATATCTAGTAGTTGACCTTAAATTTGGCGAGATTTCCTCAGCTGCGATTTATGTCTTGTGATAGGACCGAATTGCCCAACACTTTCTAGCAATGCTGCCGCAGAATGTTAAGATATCTTTATATTTTACTGCCGACCTAAAAAATAATCATAGAAAAGCTTCTCCCATTCTAGTTAGCATCTTTCCTCTTTGGTTTTTGACTCATTTGAGACGCAAACTCGGGAGAGTTTCACCTTCACTGGAAAGCGATCTCCTCTTGATAATAGGGCATTCTTAGCAGTCCATATCTTGCTCTGATGATGTTCCGGTTCAATTTAACCAGTCTGCGCCAGAAAATATTCAGTTTAGTTGACCATTTTGGAACGCATGCAGAAAGCTACGTGTTTGATTTGGTTTGATTCCATCAAGACGTAATGACAACGGTGTCGGAAATAAACGAACATGTAAACTTATTTTATTTTTAATTACACCCAAGAACTTTAAGGTGTGACGTCATTTTTACAATGAATATAAATTTGTATAATTTCAGTTTTTCTTTTAGTTTAGTTTAAGTGGCAACAATGATTTATTTTTCTGTTGTTCTTTTTTAACTTATTTAGAATAAGCCATTTTTTGGTTGCCTTTGTGAGAGTTAGATTAATAGAAATGTCGAATATTAAACTCGTTAATTATTTTTCTTAATTGAGTCTAATCTTGATCTTGACATAATAGACTACGACACAGAAGTAGTGAAAATTAGTCGGAATTTATGACAACGGAATTCTGTTCTTTTGCAGGTGATATTTGTTGCCATTAAATCAAATTCTTTTTCAGAAATGGAGTCTCCCTCTATCTTTTAGACGCCAGTATCCCGAATCCAATAATAAATGAAAGATTTTGATGGAAATTTTCAGTGATTAGGATATTTTTTAAGTCAAAGCAACCATTCTAGAAATCGAGCTTCCTTCAAAACATGTAAAGCTCTTTGAGTAAGAGATAAATAAATCAAAGAAATAATATAGTGACTGTCAGGAAAGGCTGTTTCGACAGATACTTAACGTATGGGATATCGAATTTTATACAGTAATATTACATTGTAAGAATACTTGTTTTTACTGCTTAAAAATTTTTTAAGTATAAAAAATGTTCCCAATTTAACAATATTTAATAGAAAGTATGCCATCAAATTTGAAAAGATTGTCAATTGATTATAAAAATTCCGACACTTCTGCGTAGACATTTTAATTGAGTATCCGGCGAATTATTATTTCGACATGGAAACTGGGAGTGTGAACATCGCACAACTTTCAATTATAGTATAACAATAGACAATTCCCGTATTTTTTAAAAACGAGTGAAATTAGTTTATATTTATGACGAATTTCTTTCTGATTCCAAATACTTAAACAAAAGTTATAATTAGTTATTTAAATATTAAGAAAAGGAAAAGCCTCAAAACCGAACCAAAACCAGTCCGATCAAAACACACAACAAAATCTGTGACGTCAAGGGATCCTACTATTTCTATGGTTATCGTTAGGTTTCTGCCAAATAGTTGGCTTTGAAATAGTTGGTGCTGGTATTGCCATTGCACGTACAGGTTGGCGCGATTTGCGAGAAACTTTCAAAACTGGATTCCGCTGCCGCATTTCAAGCCAAGATGTTTGGAAATTCTTGACGTCACATTCAATGAATCGTTTTTTCGTTAACGTCTAACAGGGAAGTTTTGATCGCCAATTAAAAAAAAAGAAAAAGTGCATCGAGCAAAATTTTTGGTATTTAGGGTCTTTTCGTAACATTTAGAATTGAATAAAATACTAATAATAATAAAAAAAAATAAAAAAATACGGGAATTGTCCATTGCCACTTTATTTAAATCGGACATGGATTGGTGTAATTTACCGTTTTCCTATTTTCATTCATTGAAAAAAAGGCATGTTTGGCGATTATTATTACATTGATAAAAAAAATATACCGCCGAAATGGCGATATTGGCGATTCTATAATTCTTACATTATTCTTGGGAGAGATCCTGCCGGGAGCACAAAAAACCCTGAACCCTTCTGAGTGAATCTAGGTCTAGTGGGCAGTTCAAACCTTGGAGAAATAATCGTTGATGGACTATGGTCAAGGGAGGAGAACTCATTGTTAAAAACATTCGTTTTTTTAAAAAAACTTTTTATGCCTTTATCGTATTTCTACGGGAATATCAGAGGTAGGGATGTTTTTGGACGTTTTCCTACCGAATACAATACTTTTAATTATTCTGTACTACATGTATGATAATTAAGTAGAAATGTGAAAGTGTAAGTGCACAAAATTCCATTTTTCCACCCATCTAGACAGAATCACGTTAATTATACCAAAATTCACCTAGTTGGTTGGTTGTATTCAGATTATCTGGCGCCGTCAGCAACACGAGGGCTATAATGCGCAGAAACATTCGTCATTAGACAAACCAACATACATTTACAAACACCCATGCCTAACACGGGACTCGGAACCCCCAACCTCGCGGTCTGGAAGCTAGCACGCTAACCACTATATCGTTTGGACGGCCCAAAATTCACCTGGATTTCATATCGAGAGTGTGTAAATTCTATTACAATACAAAGTCTCAAAAGATTTACAACAGCATTTTCCGAAACTTTACTCTGTAAAAATTTAAGTAAGTTTTTTGAAAAACGTATTAGAATTTAAAAAAAAAAAAAAAAAAAAAAAAAAAAATCAAACTTTGTTCCGAAACGAATGAAATTCCACATGTGAAATGTTTTTAAATAAATACTTACAAAAGGAAAAAAAAAAATTTAATACATTTTTTTTTTTATTAAGTGATAGAAAAATTTTTCTCAGTAAAAACAGTCAGAAGCGCAGAAAAAGAATGCCCTTAAGAAATTTTACAGCAAATTCTTTTGACTCCCAACCAGAATAGAATTCAATTTAAAACTTCAGGAACATCTTTTTTTTCTTCTTCCACCGACACCTTGGTGATCGTACAATATTTTAGATTTTATCTCATTGTGTCATTGGTTGTTCATTGCGTTTTTGAATCTCATATTGTTTGTGTGTTTTTTTTCCCGTGCAGTTTCCGTGCAGTCGCATCCGTGTCACGTGATCCGAGATGCCCGGAATGCGAGTGTTCGGGCGGCGGTGCGCGCTCGCCACGGACGACTTCCTCATCATTGGAATCGTAGATTCCGTCCTCTATCTGCCATGGTATGGATTCCTTATTTCTTTTAAATTCCTCATTGCTATTGTTATTTTAAGAGGCAGTCATTGTAAGGATGATTCCTTATACTCGCTATGTTGCAATCTTTTAGTCCAGTTCATTTAGAAACTACTTTCTATAAAACCTTGGGATTTGGTGATTGTAGTCCGAGAGGAGACTGCAATTTTTCGACCCCATCGAACATCATTCTGAAATTTTTATAGAAATTGGAGAAAAGTGAGTAGATTAGGAATCCACTGGTCTGCCGTGGCAAAAATGGACGAAACTAATCAAAAATCGACTTGGAATGAGTTGAACTAAAATCCGATTGCCAAATATGTCATAACTTGCCAAAAAGAAAACAAACTTTTTTATGAGAAAAAGTGCAAACGATTTTTGATCTCAGGCTTGGAAAACTTATATCTTTTTAAAAGTAAGCCAAATTAGCGACATCAGTTACGTCATCAGTGACGTAATGTTTATTGCCAACTTGGCTCCCTTTTAATAGATGCAAGTAGACAGTCGCCAGATATCTGAATCGTCTGCACCCTTCTTAATTGAAAATTAAAGAGTGAAGATTACCAAATAAAAAAAATGCTCATTATTTGGCAAGTTATGGCGCATTTGGCAATTGGATTTGGTTCAACTTATGAAAAGTCGATTTTTGACCAGTTTCGGCCATTTTTACCACTGCAGACCAGTGGATTCGTAATCTACTCACTTTTCTCCAATTTCTAAAAAAAAATTCAGAATGATGTTCGATGGGGTCCAAAAGTTGCAGTCGCCTCTCAGTCTATTAGGTTCAAAAACGATTACTGAATGAAATGACATCAATTAAAAAAATCGAAAATAACTTCTAATATATTTTAATTTACACTTCAAATCCTTACACCGATGCATATGCAGTGGCTTCATCTAGTTTTGTCTATTGCTTTTTTAATTTTCATTTATAATAGATAGACATTAAATGAAAACAATTTATGTCATGTCATCAAGTGATCATTTTCGTACCCTCTCACAAAATTTCCAGGTTTTATAGAAAGTAGTTTCTAAATGCACTGGGCTAGACGTTTGTAACATAGCGAATATAGGGAATGATCCTTACAAGGAATGTACTCTTAAACAGTTTGATTGTACTTGTTGTGGTGGTGTTAATAATTAAAGTTAGTGTTGTATGATTATTTCTTAATGAACATGCTACATTGTAAACTAAACTAAACTTAACTAGACATCACTTAGACGGTAGATCGTCACAGTGCTCATAGGTATTTAATCCATTTTGGCGGAGTGAAGACATAATTCTCGCCAAACCTTATAGCCTTTTGTTCTCTATAGGGTTGTGGTTTGGCGAACATTATGCTTTCACGCCGCCAAAATGGATTAAATACCTATGAGCACTGTGACGATCTACCGTCTAAGTGATGTCTAGTTAAGTTGAAGTTTAGTATAGACACACACAACACGTGGCTACAGAACCTGGAAATTAGGGAAATGTCAAGGAACTTTCTGATTTTGAAAAAATGAAGGAAATGTCATGGAATTCTTTTACAGGGTTCTCACGGTCATTGAAAGTCATTAAAAGTGCTTAATATTTTTGAACTTGTTTTCAAGGCCTTGAAAGTGCTTGAGAATGCTTAGAGGTGATTAAAAGTCCTTGAAAATGCTTAGAGGTCCTTAAAATTCCTTAATTTTTGGGTATGTTGTCCAACTGCAAAATTTCTAAAAGTACAACTCAGAGTTACTATCCCCGCGTGACCGTCACTTATCAGCACCGTATCGGAATTTTCTGACATATTTGTATTAGGTATGTGCCAACTTGTTACTGTTTTGGTAGAATATACTTTATAAAAAATTTATATATCGACATGATGCCTGAAAATAAATTTTCAAAAATCCTTAAAAACATTAATTAGGTCATTGAAAAGTCGTTGATTTTCATTCTATGATTTGAGTGGGAACCCTGTTTTAAAATTGCACGAAAATCATGGAAATTTTCTATTGTTGTTTTGAAGGTACGTTTCCCCGTTCATCCGTATTTTGGCACCATTTACCCACAGAATTGTGGTGGTAATCGTTAGAAGTTTAACGTTATGTAACGCCATACATGCTCTATTTAATATGGGTGTCTACATCTGGAAAAGTAGGTGAAATTTGGAAAAAAAGTTTACCGTAAAACCAGGCAATTTTTTTGAAATCTATCAGCGAATTTTTTTTCTAGGGTGGGGATGTGGAACATCCCACAATTTTCATTAATACTTAGTTCTGGTCACTGCATTTAAATTTGTCATGGATTGGTGTAGTTTACGTTTTCATATTTTAATTATTTAAAAAAAAATTACCAGTATGGCGTTAATTTATGCATTTTCCTTTATTCTTGAAAGTGAAACAGATCCCACAACTTTTATTAATACTTAGTTCTGGTCACTGCATTTAAATTTGTCATGGATTGGTGTAGTTTACGTTTTCATATTTTAATTATTTAATAATAATGACCAGTATGGCGTTAATTTATGCATTTTTCTTTATTCTTGAAAGTGAAACAGATCCCACAACTTTTATTAATACTTAGTTCTGGTCACTGCATTTAAATTTGTCATGGATTGGTGTAGTTTACGTTTTCATATTTTAATTATTTAATAATAATGACCAGTATGGCGTTAATTTATGCATTTTTCTTTATTCTTGAAAGTGAAACAGATCCCACAACTTTTATTAATACTTAGTTCTGGTCACTGCATTTAAATTTGTCATGGATTGGTGTAGTTTACGTTTTCATATTTTAATTATTTAATAATAATGACCAGTATGGCGTTAATTTATGCATTTTTCTTTATTCTTGAAAGTGAAACAGATCCCACAACTTTTATTAATACTTAGTTCTGGTCACTGCATTTAAATTTGTCATGGATTGGTGTAGTTTACGTTTTCATATTTTAATTATTTAAAAAAAAATTACCAGTATGGCGTTAATTTATGCATTTTCCTTTATTCTTGAAAGTGAAACAGATCCCACAACTTTTATTAATACTTAGTTCTGGTCACTGCATTTAAATTTGTCATGGATTGGTGTAGTTTACGTTTTCATATTTTAATTATTTAATAATAATGACCAGTATGGCGTTAATTTATGCATTTTTCTTTATTCTTGAAAGTGAAACAGATCCCACAACTTTTATTAATACTTAGTTCTGGTCACTGCATTTAAATTTGTCATGGATTGGTGTAGTTTACGTTTTCATATTTTAATTATTTAATAATAATGACCAGTATGGCGTTAATTTATGCATTTTTCTTTATTCTTGAAAGTGAAACAGATCCCACAACTTTTATTAATACTTAGTTCTGGTCACTGCATTTAAATTTGTCATGGATTGGTGTAGTTTACGTTTTCATATTTTAATTATTTAATAATAATGACCAGTATGGCGTTAATTTATGCATTTTTCTTTATTCTTGAAAGTGAAACAGATCCCACAACTTTTATTAATACTTAGTTCTGGTCACTGCATTTAAATTTGTCATGGATTGGTGTAGTTTACGTTTTCATATTTTAATTATTTAAAAAAAAATGACCAGTATGGCGTTAATTTATGCATTTTCCTTTATTCTTGAAAGTGAAACAGATCCCACAACTTTTATTAATACTTAGTTCTGGTCACTGCATTTAAATTTGTCATGGATTGGTGTAGTTTACGTTTTCATATTTTAATTATTTAATAATAATGACCAGTATGGCGTTAATTTATGCATTTTTCTTTATTCTTGAAAGTGAAACAGATCCCACAACTTTTATTAATACTTAGTTCTGGTCACTGCATTTAAATTTGTCATGGATTGGTGTAGTTTACGTTTTCATATTTTAATTATTTAATAATAATGACCAGTATGGCGTTAATTTATGCATTTTTCTTTATTCTTGAAAGTGAAACAGATCCCACAACTTTTATTAATACTTAGTTCTGGTCACTGCATTTAAATTTGTCATGGATTGGTGTAGTTTACGTTTTCATATTTTAATTATTTAATAATAATGACCAGTATGGCGTTAATTTATGCATTTTTCTTTATTCTTGAAAGTGAAACAGATCCCACAACTTTTATTAATACTTAGTTCTAGTCACTGCATTTAAATTTGTCATGGATTGGTGTAGTTTACGTTTTCATATTTTAATTATTTAATAATAATGACCAGTATGGCGTTAATTTATGCATTTTTCTTTATTCTTGAAAGTGAAACAGATCCCACAACTTTTATTAATACTTAGTTCTAGTCACTGCATTTAAATTTGTCATGGATTGGTGTAGTTTACGTTTTCATATTTTAATTATTTAAAAAAAAAATGACCAGTATGGCGTTAATTTATGCATTTTCCTTTATTTTTGAAAGTGAAACAGATCTCACAACTTTTATTAATACTTAGTTCTGGTCACTGCATTTAAATTTGTCATGGATTCTTGTAGTTTACGTTTTCATATTTTAATTATTTAATAATAATTACCAGTATGGCGTTAATTTATGCATTTTTCTTTATTCTTGAAAGTGAAACAGATCCCACAACTTTTATTAATACTTAGTTCTGGTCACTGCATTTAAATTTGTCATGGATTGGTGTAGTTTACGTTTTCATATTTTAATTATTTAAAAAAAATGACCAGTATGACGTTAATTTATGCATTTTCCTTTATTCTTGAAAGTGAAACAGATCCCACAACTTTTATTAATACTTAGTTCTGGTCACTGCATTTAAATTTGTCATGGATTGGTGTAGTTTACGTTTTCATATTTTAATTATTTAAAAAAAATGACCAGTATGGCGTTAATTTATGCATTTTCCTTTATTCTTGAAAGTGAAACAGATCCCACAACTTTCATTAATACTTAGTTCTGGTCACTGCATTTAAATTTGTCATGGATTGGTGTAGTTTACGTTTTCATATTTTAATTATTTAAAAAAAATGACCAGTATGACGTTAATTTATGCATTTTCCTTTATTCTTGAAAGTGAAACAGATCCCACAACTTTTATTAATACTTAGTTCTGGTCACTGCATTTAAATTTGTCATGGATTGGTGTAGTTTACGTTTTCATATTTTAATTATTTAAAAAAAATGACCAGTATGGCGTTAATTTATGCATTTTCCTTTATTCTTGAAAGTGAAACAGATCCCACAACTTTCATTAATACTTAGTTCTGGTCACTGCATTTAAATTTGTCATGGATTGGTGTAGTTTACGTTTTCATATTTTAATTATTTAAAAAAAATGACCAGTATGACGTTAATTTATGCATTTTCCTTTATTCTTGAAAGTGAAACAGATCCCACAACTTTTATTAATACTTAGTTCTGGTCACTGCATTTAAATTTGTCATGGATTGGTGTAGTTTACGTTTTCATATTTTAATTATTTAAAAAAAATGACCAGTATGGCGTTAATTTATGCATTTTCCTTTATTCTTGAAAGTGAAACAGATCCCACAACTTTCATTAATACTTAGTTCTGGTCACTGCATTTAAATTTGTCATGGATTGGTGTAGTTTACGTTTTCATATTTTAATTATTTAAAAAAAATGACCAGTATGACGTTAATTTATGCATTTTCCTTTATTCTTGAAAGTGAAACAGATCCCACAACTTTTATTAATACTTAGTTCTGGTCACTGCATTTAAATTTGTCATGGATTGGTGTAGTTTACGTTTTCATATTTTAATTATTTAAAAAAAATGACCAGTATGGCGTTAATTTATGCATTTTCCTTTATTCTTGAAAGTGAAACAGATCCCACAACTTTCATTAATACTTAGTTCTGGTCACTGCATTTAAATTTGTCATGGATTGGTGTAGTTTACGTTTTCATATTTTAATTATTTAAAAAAAATGACCAGTATGGCGTTAATTTATGCATTTTCCTTTATTCTTGAAAGTGAAACAGATCCCACAACTTTCATTAATACTTAGTTCTGGTCACTGCATTTAAATTTGTCATGGATTGGTGTAGTTTACGTTTTCATATTTTAATTATTTAAAAAAAATGACCAGTATGGCGTTAATTTATGCATTTTCCTTTATTCTTGAAAGTGAAACAGATCCCACAACTTTTATTAATACTTAGTTCTGGTCACTGCATTTAAATTTGTCATGGATTGGTGTAGTTTACGTTTTCATATTTTAATTATTTAAAAAAAATGACCAGTATGGCGTTAATTTATGCATTTTCCTTTATTCTTGAAAGTGAAACAGATCCCACAACTTTTATTAATACTTAGTTCTGGTCACTGCATTTAAATTTGTCATGGATTGGTGTAGTTTACGTTTTCATATTTTAATTATTTAAAAAAAATGACCAGTATGGCGTTAATTTATGCATTTTCCTTTATTCTTGTAAGTGAAACAGATCCCACAACTTTTATTAATACTTAGTTCTGGTCACTGCATTTAAATTTGTCATGGATTGATGTAGTTTACGTTTTCATATTTTAATTATTAAAAAAAAAAATGATCACTATGGCGTAAATTTATGCATTTTCCTTTATTCTTGAAAGTGAAACAGATGAAAAGCAGTCCTTGATGGGCGATGCTCAAGGGAAGAGAAATCTGTGTTGAAGACATTTGTCTTTCAATTTTTTTACACTTTTGTATCATTTCTACGAAATTTTCGGAGATGGGGATGTTTAGAACTGTCGCTTTGAGGGAACTGCTGAAAAACATAATTTTTTTAATGGCAGCTAACTTATGCGCTTGCGCAATTTTGATGAAAGCCTTAATAGTAGGTCCCATGGCCACCACTAACCCGTACACAAAAGTTGGACTTGTCGTAGGTTAATTTGTTCAGGAGTTATTTTGTTCAGACATACAGACATTTCTCCAAAAATACTTTTTTGAACTTATCACGTTTAAGAACGTGTAGAAATATAATTAAAAAAAAAAAAAAAAAGTAAAATTCACCCCGCCCTTCCTCATCTTCTCAAAAATAGAAAAGTCTACTACACATTGTTTGTTGAAACTATCCAGTCAATTTCCATTGTTTTTATTAAGAAGTTCGAAATGAAATGCACGAGTAGCTTAATGCAGAGTGGCCACAGAACCGGGAAAACCTGGAAATCAAGGGAAATGTCATTGAGCCTTCTGATTCTGGAAAAAATCAGGGAACTTTTTAAAATTTCATGAAAATAAGGGAAATTTTGTATTGTTCAATGCATGTTCATCCATATTTTGACGCTATTTACATGGAGATTTGTAGTGATAAGCCATTAGAAGTTTAATGTTACGGAATAATTTAGACTTTTCATTACCAGCAAAACTATTTTTTTAAAAATTGCATATTATATCTTTTTAGAATACATTATCTATTTGATCAGGGTGTCTAGACATCTGGAAAACCTAAAAAAATTCGGGAAATTTGGAAATAAGTTTGCCCTAAAATCAGGGAATTTTGTAGAAATCTGTCAGGGAATTATCAGGGAACTTTTTTTCCTGAATTTTGTGGCCACCCTGTAATGTATCACATGCAATTAGTAGCACTTGAGTTCCCAACCATTCTTAAACACGTATTTAATTTCACGCATACATCGCGAACAGAAGTTTCCCGTGACTTCAACTTGCCTAAGATTCATGTTTTTCACAAAGAGAGCAAAGATAGGATAAGCCAAGTAAGAATTAGTAGCCACATTTGTGTGTGTCCATTAGAGGTCGGCAATATATCGATACGACGATAATTTTATCGATGTTTTTTAAAAAACATCGATAGTAAAAATATCGATACAAGTCACCGATAAATCGATATTTTCAAACATTTTTAGTTTTTTGATGATCGATTGGCAGTTCCATGTGTATTTTCGATTTTCTTCATTTATCATTTATTAGTAGTCGTTAACATCACGCCTTTGCTGTTGCTAGCGTGTGTCTGGAATTTGCATCTAATTTTGAATATTAAAAACATCACTATCAGCAAAATATGCGATAAACTACTTTTCCAAATTTTTTCTTTAAAAATAAATATGAATTTATGCATTGACATCCAAATGCATTTATTTATTCTGATTGATAATATAATTTATTTACTAAAACAATTTTTATAATTTATTTATGAAGACAATTTTTAAACTTTATTTATTAAAACAATTTTTAAAGTTTATTTATGAAAACAATTTTTATAATTTATTTATTAAAACAATTTTGGCATGAATTCATGAAAAGTAGAAATTTAACACGAAATACTTTGTTTCTGGCAAAATTAAAAATCAAATTAAAAAAAAAAAAAAAAAAATAATGTATCCATATTTTATCGATATTTTTTTCTGTGCAACGATGTAGTATCGATATTTATTTTGATCGATATTTCCGACCTCTAGTGTCTATAGCAACACCAAAGGGGACTATATTCACATGTTTGGAAACATTTAAGAAATTCCCCCAAGTAAAAAAAAAACAATCTTGCCTGTACGGATTGGTTCTGATGTTTATGCGTCGAAACATTGAGGTAAACTCCAGTATGTCAGCAGGGTAGAAATACCGTTTCTAGAACATGAGGTGTAGGACGAATCCTTCCGCTCAAAATATATAGTTCCGGACAACTCACTACTTATATGGTAATATTAATAACCTACACACAAAGTTTTGTGTTAATCTTAAATATATGTTGATAAAAACAAAAATAAAATAATCGTTTTATTTTTACTTAATACTTTACTTTTCTAACCTCGGATACTATAAGAGTATTAACGAATCATATGGCTTTGACCGAGCTATTTCATGACGTCACTCACTTGGCGAATCACTATTGGTTCACATCTCTCAGTTCAAGACGTCACATGCAAGATTATTGCGCAGCCAATCAGAGAGTAGTAATACCGGATCTCACATCAGCGTAGCACATTCAATGAGGTTAAGATAAGTTGTCTTGGACTAACCGTTCCATACGATAGGATATAAAAGTTTGACAAATTTGTTTAATCATTTATTAACAGTACAGTAATGAGGATAGCATTAAAATTACGGTTATGTAAAGATGTAAATGAATGAGTTTAAAATAAATTAGTTAAATTTTTACTTGCGATTATGATTCCTCTTAAATGCCAATTATTTCCGATTAAATGCCAATTATGTATTTCCGATGCTAGGGCATTGAACCTGTTTGTTTTTTATTGTTGACATGAAAAGTTTTTTTTTTTTTCTTGGTGGAAACTTAATTTATGGTTGTCATTTCAAGGTGTTTGAAAATACGAATCTTATACGTACATTTACTTACCTACTGTTGGAAGAAAACATTTTTTTTTTTAAACAGCAACATTATTATACTTTGTTGTGTATGTTTATGGAATACTTATCCATATCTTTTGAAAGTTTAGAGGAGCGGAATGTGGGTTGTGAACGGAGAATGGGAGAAGGGGGGGGGGGGGTTCAAGGCTGGGGTGATGAAAAACATACACGATTTAAGTAGTCGTTATTGTGACTTATTCTGCTCTGAAACTCAGTTGCGAAATCAGCATATCTGGGTCCCAATTCATCGAGATTCAAAACTTCGTTAGGACTGTTTTCTGTGGCAGTCGAAGGTCCCGTGAGAGTTGATTGTTGAGAAACTGCACACAAGCGATGGATGAATGTGACTCAGCCTACCATTTCTTGAAAAAGTCACAAACGATGGATGAATGTGACTCAGCCTACCATTTCTTGAAAAAGTCACAAACGATGGATGAATGTGACTCAGCCTACCATTTCTTGAAAAAGTCACAAACGATGGATGAATGTGACTCAGCCTACCATTTCTTGAAAAAGTCACAAACGATGGATGAATGTGACTCAGCCTACCATTTCTTGAAAAAGTCACAAACGATGGATGAATGTGACTCAGCCTACCATTTCTTGAAAAAGTCACAAACGATGGATGAATGTGACTCAGCCTACCATTTCTTGAAAAAGTCACAAACGATGGATGAATGTGACTCAGCCTACCATTTCTTGAAAAAGTCACAAACGATGGATGAATGTGACTCAGCCTACCATTTCTTGAAAAAGTCACAAACGATGGATGAATGTGACTCAGCCTACCATTTCTTGAAAAAGTCACAAACGATGGATGAATGTGACTCAGCCTACCATTTCTTGAAAAAGTCACAAACGATGGATGAATGTGACTCAGCCTACCATTTCTTGAAAAAGTCACAAACGACATCAGTTTCTCTAAACATCTTGTGCCATCTCTTGAAATTGTTGCGATCTTGACGTTGTTGATAATGTCCATACAATATTTGAAACTTCTGTTGAAAAATGATGGGTGATTTGTTTTTATGATACCACAAAACATACTGAACTTTATCTTTTGCACGGCCGCCATTTTGTTCAAGATGAATGTTAATCTGTTTTTTGTTTCTAAAACAAAAGTCAATTTTTTAAGAAAGACATTCTAGTATGTTATTCATTTATAACACTATTGTTGGCTAGATCAAAGAGGAGATCCGAAAAAATTTGAATTAAAAATCAATAGTTATAATTTTCGTACCTAATAAAGTGTAAGCTTTTTATTTAGTGATCATGGCTGTGCTTTTTTTCTGCCATTTTTCTTCCTTGGCCAATTGGAACCAAATTAGGCGTCAGTATTACTAGTTAGTTCGTGTTTTTTTTTTTTTTCATTCATTGTCAGGGTCTCTTGGTGGACTGATGTCAAGTTTGGCAAAGGATTGGATTGTCTGGAATCCACTGTTGTTGAAAAAGCAGAAATTTATTCGCGAGTAGGGTAAAACCAACGATTTGAGTTTCCGTTTAAAAAGCAGAAGGATTGATTGAAAAGATGGAAAAAAAGAAAAAAAAAAAAAAAAAAACTCACAATAATTAACTATTATTTTGTATTTAAAACTTTCAGGCTCTCCTGTTACCAGAATCTTGGTCGTATCACCAGAATCGGAATTGATATTCCTATCTATAATCAGTGACAGTGTTTAATTGAATGGAGTCTACTTGGAAAAGAGTCGTAATGTGTCTCTCCAGGGATGAGAGTGATCAGAGAGCAAAAAGGAGGAAATTCAAAAATTCGTTGAAAAAGCTCGCGGATGGAATACACAAAAATTCAACAAAAGAGTATGCAGGAAGGATGATTCAATTTTTTTAAGGATACAATGAAATTTCTCATACTATATAATAATTACATTTCAAATATTAGGAGTTAGTGAAGTAATCTGGGAGGAAAGGGGAGCCAAGAGGGAAAATCTTTTGTTTAGATATGAGGAAAAGTATACTTTTTGCAGGAAAAACTGGTTCAGATCAGAAAAATGTGGATCCTCAAGACGGACAAAAAGGAGGAAAATGTTTCATAAAAAAACAAAAAGGAGGAAATCCTCCAAAAGGAGGAAAACTGGCATCCCTGGACTTTCAACCTAAAAGTTGTGTGTTTACAGGTTGGGCTGGCTGCCTGTGGTGTACGCTTCTTTCCTGAAGAATCGCGAGGGGCAATGTGATGATTGGCTGCTTCTCCATGTGTCACTTCCGGGGCTGTGCTCTCTCTTTCTGCTCAACTGGCTTCTCGCCGCCCTTTTCGTCATATGCAGCTCGAGAGGGACCATCGCCAACGTAAGTAGGCATTAACGGATACCTCTGTTATTTTATTAGTCCTGCAGATTATTTTTGGTTTCTTCAAAGGTTCATATTAGTGCAAGCGTTCTCAAGCTTTTAAACATAATAACTCCCTTTTTAGAGACCGAATCTATCTCGGTGCTTAGAATTTTTTCTGAGACGAAAAGCCCTCGTTCTTTCTTAATGAGATTTTAAGGGCGAAAAAGAAACATTTGTCGAATAAAAAAACATTTATTATTAGGCATAATTTTATAAAACAATATTATTAATAAACTTTTTTTTCAATCACAGTAGATCAGCGGTTCTCGATTTTTTTAGTTCTGCAGACCATCTATTTTGTAAAAAAAAGCTTAGAGGCTCACTAGGTAATTTAATATGAGCATGTGCTTCAGTAATTAGTAAAAGTTAGTAAAAGATACTGTACAAGAAGGATTAAAATATATATATATATATATATATATATATATAAAGAAGGGAACTCTTTATTGTATTCACTTCGCTTTCACAACTTTAAGCAAACTAAAAAACAAGAGGTAAAAGTTAAAAAAAAAAAAAAAAAAATGAAGATCTTGCACAAATGAGGAAAATCAATATTTTTTTTGTATTTTCTAGTGTTATCCAACGAATATATTTGAGCAGTGCAATTATTTTTTTTATCTTTATGCTTTCAATTAATAAAACATCGAGTTTGAAATTAGCCGAAATCAAAGCAAAAGTCATGTGACCAAAAAAACCATTAAAAACCGTGACGTAGTTACGTATGGATACCGTCGAAATCCGAGGAGGAACCTCACTCCCTCCTCGTCTAAAACAGGTTTTAGACTGGTTCATCATCTGCGCATTGACGTCACACGCAATAGTAGCTTTTTCCCGCCAAATCGCAAAGGGAAAAACTAAATATAGTTTTTTAACAATCTATCCGAGCTCAACTTTTTGAAAGAATGTTATTGTTTTTCACGATTTTTTCTCTACTTTTATTTAAAAATAAAACCAAAAAGCGGGAAAATTCCTAATTTTTGACATTGTTTGTCCCTCACGAAGTCAGTATCTGGATTAAAACTGGATAGTTTTAACCATGTTGTTGAATTCACTCATTATTCACTAGTTACACCCATCGAAGAATACAATTCAGTTATTCGATTATTGTTAGCAATCGAGGGACTCGGTTGTTACCATCTCTACCCCTGAAGCACGTATTTTCATCTTGGCTTCGATTCTCGACCAGCATCCACGGCCCAGTACTACACTACTCGCGACCCACAAGTGGGCCGCGGCCCATGGGTTGGGAACCGCTGCTGTAGATGATGGTATTGAAATCCAGGCCAATTTCAGTAATTTTCTGAGGCAAAAAAAAAAAAGCAACAATTTCAACTTGTTTCGATACTTGGTTTTAATTCCCATCATTGCTGAAAATACAACTTCATGAAGGAAGGCATAAGGATTTAAATAGGAGTAACATCTTCAAATCTTCAGTAGAAATAATTGGAAAAGTTTGTTTTACAGCTAACCATCAGAATTGCGTCAATATTAACGATTAAAGTTCAGTTTTAATCATATATTTTTGAACCGACCGACGATAAATATTTCATTAGTTTTCTACGGCATGTACGGTACTAATATTTCTCTGAAAGGGATTCGCAATCCTGTTTTTTTCTTTTGGCTGTTATTTTATTTCTTTAGTAATGCAATAATTATAAAAAAATCATAAAATTAAAATGTTTTGAGATCTCAGTAATTAACAGAGCATTCATTCGATATGCCTGTTTGTAATGTTTCATATACCTCATATATGTGGTCTGGTCCAGATGTACCCCCAGTTTTGGTATGTTTTTTTAAAAATGGTATATTTTGCACTCTCATTCGATCGCTCTTTTCTTTCCCGTAGCCGGAGCCCCGCCGTCACGTGGTGAGCCTCGTCTACGTGAAGTTAATCATCAGCACTTTGGATGTCATTTGGGCTTCACTCGGTACCGTTATACTCACTCACGACGGTCATTTCTGTGACGTCATTGGAGTTGGACCCGTCATCAAGGTACGAGACGGCGCGATTGTTCTTATTTTACCACCAACCCGCGTTTGTCGTTTTCAGTGACATTTCTGTGAGATTCTAAGGGAACCCAGAGATGTGGATCTGCTTTAAGAATAAAAAAGAGTAGCTAACTATTCACTGAAAACACATCCAAAAAAAAAATCAAAAAATCGCCACTAATTTACATTTTGCCCAAAGGCAGCAAGTGTGTAAGATCATAATTCGAAATTTAGAAAACTGAAAATAAGTGAAACTTAAAATTTCAACAAGACTTTTACGAAACCGCAGGTGAATGAACTTAAAAAACGGTTCCCTGAACTCACGAGTCTATGCATCAAGAAACGTGAAGGCAAAAAAATGCATAATCAAATCAAAATCTTTAGTAATACAAGAAAAAAGCTTCTGTGTTTGTCTGATAGTCTGGCCGTCTATGGAAACTAACTTAAATAAAAAAAAAACACCTCTGAAATTCTAAAGATTAGTTGTATTTGATCTCTAATTTTGATTCTGACAGCCAGAATGTTTTTGAGGAATTTACTTAATAACTCACCTCCAGTATCAAAATCTTCCACCACATAGCAGCACCATAATCTTGGTTACTAAAGGGTTTGTATTAAAGGAGAATTTTTGTGTTTTTCGAAAAAGGAGAGTACTACCATATAAAACATATTTTCTTGCTTCTCGAAAGGAGGGGGGGGGGGGGGTGAATTAATGGGGAAAAGGTTTAACATTTTAACTATGGGCTTACATGAACGAACTTTTATGAATACACAAATGAACTTTTTAGCGAACGAGGGGAGTCTTTGTTAGATAACAATAAACCTTTTAGTGAGCGAATCGAATGCAGGTTTGCATGGTGAACTTTTTTGCTAGCAAAGCAAACCTGTGCTTACATAACAATGAATCTTTTAGTAAGCCTGTGTTTACATAGCTGACATGTTCTAGATGCCAACTATATTATACAATCAGACAACCATAGATTTAGTTCAAATCCTAAAAGAACAGCGCAAGTGCAGTTTAAAGCTTGGCGTCCACTATCGCTAAGCAGAGCAGAGCGGAGTGGATTAGATTAGAGCCAATTACATGGTTGTCAAAGACCATTGTAGCACGAGGCTCGTGCTATAGTAGACATTGACAGCCTTGTAATTGGCTCTAATCCACTCCGCTCTGACCTGCTCTGCGATAGTGGACGCCAAGCTTTAAGTTAAAGTACCTAAATATCTAATTAATGAAGTTAAAGTGGAAGTACATTTCGCATATCTAACAGTAGCGATGAAACTTCTAGCGAGCAAAGTGAGCATGGTTCACTAGAGGCGTGAAAAGCTAGGATCTATACACAAGGACGAGCCTCTGCAATGCGGGGCCATGCAGCTAGTTACAAATGAAACAACAAAACCCAGACCCCTTACCAGAAGAATGACCAACATCACTCAAACCATATACTACTTCAAAAATCCAATTAACTGCTTTGAGGAATTAGCAGACTGGCATTTTAAAAGCATCAATAGTGTCGCCTACCAATGAAACACAAACTCTTTTCAAATTGCTAGGAAAATTGCTTTTTCCTAAATTACTATATTTAAAATTACTACATACTTTTAAGAAACCAACTTAAGTGTAAATTTACATTATAAAAAATTGTTTATTGTAAAAAATATGAATTAAAATATTATAATAAATCTGAAAATTTAAATTAATACAGAAATACCTGAGAATAACAAAATTTAATTTGAAATTCATATTCTTTTCTTCATAAATGTCAATTTCAATTTTTCCTGAAGTTGAATTTTTAAAACTAAATAGCAAGAATGATAATTCAGAAAACAATCAGGTGGTACTAATAATTGTCAACACTTTTCGTAAATCTTTGAAATGTCTTTCTCTTTCTTTGGTGTCACATGGTTTTTGTCACACCCTGTTCATTATTTTTTACAGCACTTACATGTGCTATTGTTTTTTGGCAGGTGTGCACTGTGTTTCAGTGGTTGGCGACGCTTGTGCGCTTGGTAATGATTGTAGTGTTCTACGATTGGCGATCGTCGAAGCGAACAAAAGATCGAACACAGAAGGAGTTCTTTACAGATTCTGTCAGAAGAGGAACATTCAATAGGTGGAAAATCAGGTTAGTAAATCTTCTGAAGAATTTTTTTATTAAATAAGTCTTGTTAATAATGAATTTTTCTTATACTGTGCATAATAAGTATTTTTGTTTTGGAAAAACTTTCTCTTTATCTTTTGCACTTGATTTCACTTACATGACTATGAAGTATTTTTATAAATTAGCAAGCAAAGCTCTCAGTCACACTCTGTTCTTCGATTTATTCAAAACTGTTTCGGAACATATTTAAAAAAAAAGAAAGAAAAAAAAAAAGGAAAAAAAAGAAGCCCCCTTCGTAATGTGACGTTGTTCTCTTTCAGACTGCAGACGATGTTTCTGTGGTGCACCACCCCTACCGATGCCCGAAAGCAGGCGCTGGAAACGGCATCAGAGTTACTGGCTCTTCTTTCTTGTGTGAGTATTTTATTTTTCAAACCACAGAGTTGAATATAGTGCGGACACAGTACTGTCTACAGTTACCATATTCCATCAAAGTGGTTTAAGGGGGTAAATCACAGCCACCTATTACCAGAAAAGAAATTTCCACTGACGAAATGACAACGGATTTTTTCCGTTAAAGGTGTCGCTAGCTTAGCTCATGGATTTACAGATGAACAAAGATGGCTTTTAATTGGGTGGTAGAATGAAACAGAAAACTGTATTTATATATGAACTTAGCTGCATATTTCTATCAGCCACTAGAAGCTAATGGGAACGTCACAAGCAACTGCTTTTCGCAAGTGTCTACCAGGAAATATTCATTTGAGATTGGCTTATGGTAATTGAATTTTTTTTGCATATATATGTCTGCTACTCATTGTAGACTCAGGTTCTATTAAGTATTACGTTTAAGTGTTAAGTATCTCGAAAAGCCAATAGTCAAATACAAAGACTGTGATCGTAAAAGGTAGAACTCCTTTGATAGAATAAACAGAGCAACGCTCAATGAATTCAATTCTAGTTAAAAGATAGCAAAATATTTATTGAACATAATTACTTGGGTTATAAATTGATTTTTCAAAGGTTAAGTAATATTTACTACCTTAAACAACAAGTTAAACAAAGCTAGCAGTTAAGCTGCTATTCTAGTACTACTAACATATGAAGTATACAAGTTTATCTTCTAGATTAATAAATTTCCTTCCTTAACTGCCCTTTCATATTATTCAATTCTAAGTTACGAACACTGGCTATATGCCATCAGTTACAAGTTAAAAAACAAGTCACACTACCTCCGGCAACGTCTCCCATTGCTCCGCTAATCGTCTCCGGAAATCGGCACTTCTATGAACCGCTTGGGGCCTTAATTCGTCCAGCTAACTGTCCAAATCCGTCGAGATCCTCTGAATGTCCCCTCGGGGCCAAACACCCTTAATTTTACGTAAAACTCAGAAGGCGGAGCAAAAACCCCTTGTCCATTCCTAGACCCTTATTCCGGCCCTGAGGCTCAAAACTTATCTTTTTTCTCTCAAACCAATCTCTGGACTTCGTTAGTATTTGACCCCTCCTGTGGTCAACAGAAGTGCCCCATTGGAATAACAGCCCTGGTGACGTAAATCGGTGCCGCCTTCCTGGAGAAAGGACAGTCGGGTCACCCAAGACTGCATCTGCCCCCCCCCCCTCATAAATTCACAATTTCCACCCCTTGTCCAGCAAGTGTCGGACCTGGCGCCATGCTTTGTACGTGAAAAACCCGACTCTTTGAGAATTGCAATTTTATGTGTCTGGGTTTTCCGATGTGAAGTATTCTTCAAAAGGACCTTTTTTATCGATATCTATTGAAATTGCAGCTGTGCTTCTAACGACCCTGATTCACGCCGGTCAGGGGAACTCTAGGTGTCGTTAGGCTAGAATTTTGCATTCAATAACCCTCGTTATATGTTGGCGTTTCCAACTGACCAACACATATGTCACTCCTACTCTAAGTAGACTAGTTTTGTTTCGATATCAACCATCATTATCCAGACTTTCTGGTGAGATCTATTTGCCCGATTTATAGACAGTAAAATTGCTAAGGTTTTGAAGCAGTTTTTTGACCGCTAATGTGGAAAATATTGTTTTAGTTCTACAGTCCATTGAAAGATTGACGATCTGTCTTAAGATTGGTCAGTGATATAATTATTGCCTTCTCAGTATTTCTGTTGCAGTCTTTTCGTCACCTCTTGAACTATATGAGATTAGGTCCCTGTGACGTTTTTTGTGTTACAGGACCTGGACCTTGTGGCGTCGGATGTGATCGCAGGTCTTCATCTCTACCACAAGAAATGTCGCCATATGTGGAAAACCGAGAGAGCTGCTGTAGCACAAGCCCCACTAATCACAGCTAGTGGTAAGTTCTCGTCTCTGAGTTTTATGTACTGATATCTATATCCTAGGCTTCTTCTGGCAAGATGAAGATTTGGCAGTTCATTGTTAAATCTATGGAAGTGTATAGAATAAAGGAGCAGGTTCGCAGGCTACCATGATTATAGATAAAAACTACGGATGTGGAACATCGCACAACTTTCAATTACACTTTTGCACTATTTCAATTACACTAATTTCAATGCTTATGAGCATGCACAATTTTGATGAAAACTTTAATGGTAGGTCCCATGGCCACCACTGACGCATACACCAAATTTGAACATCGTAGGTCAATTCGTTCGAGAGTTATGCTGACCACATACACACAGACATTTTTTCTAGACTACTTTTTTGAAGTCTGAAAAAAAAATAAAAAAATACTATGATCGAAAACAAATACCCTATGTAAACATTTGGGTAATTGAAAGTATGAAGTTAAGCGACGGAGAATGCATTCCTAGCTGTGTTACATGTAAAATAATTCAAAATTAGTAATTTGAACAGAAAATTAGTGAATACCTATCAATTAACATTTTAATTAGAAATTACATTAGTATATGCATATAATTTTGCGGGCGTTCGGTCCGGATTGATGAATTTTTGTCGTGCGGGTTTTTTAATTCCTTAGGTTGGTTGGTTGTATTCAGATTATCTGCCTTCGTCAGCAACACGAGGGCTATAATGCTCCGAAACATTCGTCATTAGACAAGCCAACATACATTTACAAACACCCATGCCTAACACGGTACTCGAACCCGCAACCTCGTGGTCTAGAAGCCAGCAAGCTAACCACTATACCGTTTGGTCGGCTAATTCCTTTGGATTAGCTTATTGGGTTCTTCTGACTGAATATATTCCCCACTGAGCAACATATTCTTGAGTAAATAGAATATATGGTACATATGTTTTATCCCGTCGACCTTAAGCGAGGCTAAAAGTTCGTCAGTCTGGATGAATGACTAGTCCACTGCGTAGGTGAAGTTTTTCACTGGAAATGTCAGGATAAAGAGTTAGCATGTTTGAATATCCGTTTGAACCGGACTTTTGAGGATGACACTCGGTTCAAGCTGTTTGTCGCTAATAAAAAGCATGCCAAAGATCGGTGGGATAATAAGTAGGCACCGAATTTATCTTTTTTCCCATAAGCTGTCAAGATAACGTTCGATGTCTACTTATAAGTCGCAACTCTACCACAATAGAATTTATACCAAAGCCGGGTGCATGTTAATTATTGTTTACTCCCACCTTTCTCCGCCAGATGGCAGCAGGCTGTCTCAGTTCCCTCCCTCCCACCTTCCCTCCTGGATGAACATGCAGTTGGCCTCCCGGTATCTCGACCTCGGGATGGGAGTATTTGGTTGGCCATGGTTCATCTACAGGCATCCTGCATGTGGGTGTTGCATGTTATTCAAAAGACTTACGTGAGTACACTTTACAATAATTGCATCTTTTTAAGCCCGTTTCACACCTGCATTCTCTATCTGCAACTGTTGGAAGTCGCATATCCGGGCTCTTCCGTATTTTCTGGTATCACACAAAATTAGGCTCTTCAACAAGAATAGTCTAAATCTTTCAAACGTTTAATATTTACGATTTGTATTGATGTGATATTTACTTGTTACTCCTGATATTTTCTTATTTCTGATAAATTGTAAATTTGTTTGATATAAAAGACATTAATCTAATTAAAAGCGTTTGTTGGAAAACATTTAAATTCTGTGATACAGCTTCATAATATTTGGAGGATTAGGAAAAATTACTTGAAAACAAACTGAATGAATGAAAATTCGTTGGAATACATACAAGCGAGTATGCTCACAACGTTAATTGTATTATATATTACAACATTTATTAATTATTGTGCTTTTTCTCTAAGTGCATACCTAAAATAATGATTTTTTTTTATTTACACAAAGGTAGGTGTTTCGTTGATTTTTATATAGCTCATGTACATTCGTGATCTATAATACACAAACTTAATAAACAATAACATTGGCGAATTTACTTCGCCAAGTAGATGCCAAACTTATGCTTAAATTTCATTGGCCTTGCACATGGCCACTTTGGTAAAGCTAGTGATCTTTTCATGCTTGCCAGAAAAAAATCGCAGAGCCGTCGTTGCGGCTCTTCTTCCCATGTTATGTTATCCTATGGGAGTTGCAGGTTGGACGATACAGGTGTGAAATGGCCTTTATGTCTGGTGCTTTCAATTGAGTGATTGTCTATCTTTCTTCTTCAAGGTCATAATGCAATATTTTTACTAATATATTAATAGCCGAAATACTATGTTTCTAAGTAACATTTAGGCCTATTTTGTGTTAGAAAAAACATGGCATGGGGCAGTTATAGAGTGACAGTAACTATTTTATACCATTTCTGCATTATGTGTGTTCCCAGATGCTGCTTTCCTTTCCGTAAGCGTTCCCGTGCCGTGGTGGGCGACAATTGCTGCGGGTGCCATCTGGCGGGACTTCAAGGAACTACCTCCCTGCCATACCAGGACCTGGTCCACGCCTCTTTCGTAGATCGTGTGTTCGAGGTCCCTTTTTACGTCTGTTTCGACCACCAGACGGCAGCCGTAGTGGTGAGTGTTGGATCGATTCAAAGAATCGAGTGGTTTATCGAAACGATCCGTCTTTTTGCAGCCGTCTTTTGTTATAGGTTAATAGTTGGTTTGCCGAACTTCTTTTGGTTCAGCAGACCTGTCAATGATGAAAGCAGGCCTTTTAGCAAACTCTTTCATTACTTGACAAATGTACACTTGCAGGATCTAATGGCAAGTTATATTCGATACTTTTGAATAGGTTGTCGAAAGGTTGAGTTTTTATTTCTACAAACGACTTGTAACAATAGAGCGAAGAATCACTTCCTGAACTACAATGTTGAGCAAATATTTATGCATAGGTTATGTCCATCTATTTGAGGTTAATCCCAGATAAAACTATAAATGCTACAGATACATGCAATATGTCAAATGAACTGTCTCTTAGAAATACGGTTCCTGTACCAAAATTCCACTGGAACTTGCAATCGAAAGTAACCCAATCAAAAGTATACCTTTTTCAACAAGTATAGTCTGAACTACAAATGCTAGACTCTGAAATGGAAGAAATGCTATAGATTCAGAAATGGCAGTAGATTTACTTAAAAATTAAAAAGGAAATTCCGTTAGATAGAGTTTTAAAGATTGACTGAAATTGTGCTTTTATAGCAAAATCACATCTTGGTTTCAAATTGGGATAGCAGGTTTAAATTTAGATGTCTTGGAAATTTAAAAAAAAAAAAAAAACTTAGTGATCCTCATAAAATCTGAGGACATTGTGCTTGCTGAATTAGCAGGATTTTTGTAACTAAAAGTTGGCAACTTTTACAGGAAGATATTCCTTTGACTACATTGAATTCATATGAAATCCGTTGTTCTCTTTAACACCTTCACAGTTAACTAAAGTAAAGCCACTCGTATATGTATTTTGTCATTTCCTGTAGTACTCCGGCCGAGCCCGTAGCCAGGATTTTTTTTCGGGAGGAGGGTGGGAAGTGGAGGGCGTTATGGTCAAAGATTTGATTAAATACAAATAAGAAGTTACACAGAAATAGAAGGGGGAAGTGGTAAAACAATATTTCACGCAATCATACGGGGGGGGGGGGGTCCCGTCGGTCGTCCCCTTGTCTACGGCCCTGACTCCTACATAAACTAATTGAAAATTGGCAAAATGTATAGAAATGAAAACTTCTGCAACAGCGACCCTTATGTAAGTGTGATTGCCACATTCAATACAACTTGTTTTAATCGAAGTGTGTTCAATTTACAGAGAAGAAAATTCTGAACAAAATTATATTGCAATACAATAAGTTTTGAATTCTTGTGTACATATTTGACACTAAGCTAATAAGTAATAATTTTCTTTTACCAATATTTTATATGGCACAACTTTTGAAAACGAGCAAATTTGCAACTAAATATAATCTTAAACTCAGCTATGAATTTTTGTAATCATGCTCGATTTTGACGACTGAGCAATATTTTAAGCCCTCAAAAGTTTGTATACTAGTCTGTGTGCAAAGTTTACTTTTTTAGATTACAACAGCAGTTGCGTTAACACATTCTACATGGAAACTCAAAACAATAATTTTAGTAAGGCAGCATTATTATGCAAGAGGTTAAAAACAATAATTCGAGATACCGCAACAGGATGTCTACTCGTTGGAAGAACAGTAAAAGTTATGTGATAGCCATTAATGAAAAAAAACCAAACTTTGTATAAAGTGGAAGTTTCAGGATTTTCGCTGTTCCTTGTGTCATGTTGTTGTAAGTTAACATGTCAGATCATACTTTCACATCTTTTGACGTAAATGCCTGTATAATTAAGCTATCCAAAGGTTACTAAGTGTTAAAATATACGAGGCTGATTGCATCTATACTAAACTCCAACTTAACTTGACATCACTAGACGATATATCTTCACCGTGCTCATAGGTAATTAATCAAATTTAGCGGAGTGAAGACATAATTCTCGCCAAACTTTATAGCCTTTTGTTCTCTACAGGGCGAACATTATGCTTTCACGCCGTCAAAATGGATTAAATGCCTATGAGCACTGTGACGATCTACCGTCTAGTGACGTCAAGTTAAGTTGAAGTTTAGTATAGGTGATTCCTTCTTTGTTCTCTTATCCAATAGCATTTAAAGGTCTGTCTTTTTCAACTCTTCGTGATATAAAAACTCTAGTTTACTCTGTGAACAAAAGATCCGAGTTCAAAATTATAATAATATTTGTCGGATCCCCGTAGGTGAGTTGTCGCGGGACGCTGTCGGCGGACGACGTTCTGACTGACGTTGCTGCGGGATTCGAACCCATGCCCTCCGAGGCTGGCTGTTCTGAGGGGGCGCTGTGCCACAAAGGGATGCTTCAGGCGGCTCGCGAAGTGCGAGGACGGCTGGCGGAAGCGGAGATATTGGAGACTGCATTCAAAGAAAAGCCAGAGTATAGGCTGGTGGTCACTGGACACAGTTTGGGTGAGTCAATGTCTATGGAGGGTTTTCTACCATATGAGATGCGATTTTGTGGGCAGTGTCTCTTGGGAAACATCCCAAGAGGACGAAATTTGGACTACTATCTGTAGGACCATAACATGTCATATGTTGGGAAAAAATGTCGACTTTTCCTTTGTTATATGCTTTGTCTTATCAAACCAATTTTTAACAGGTTGAGTTTAATGCACTAAAAAAGACAAGCAACATGGTTTTCTTTATTGTTAAGGTATGAATTAAAAATAGAAACCCAAGTTTAGTTTTTGTAAGAGTTAATCACCGCGATTTTTATATCTTATATAAATGCCTTACAGAGGTATCGGGAGCAATGGAACTTATGCAAGGTGTTATTTTGAGTGGGGTTCCGTTGTATAGCAACACTTAGGGCTTGCGACCAATCGCAATACACCTATAAAAAGAAATTAAACTTTTTACAGTCTGAAAAAACGTTTCTTGCGAAAAAATGGGGTGTGGAACATCTCACAGGTTTCAATTAAACTATGTTGATGTAGATTGGTGTTATTAACTGTTTTTATATTTTCATTGGAGATATATTTTTTGCAATAATTCTTATATGGGCCTTTAAAAAACCCCCAAAAAAAACGCCAAAATGGTGATATATGTTTCGATAATTCTTACACTATTTTATCTTGTAAGTGCAACACCGAAAAAACAGTCGTTGATGGGCGATGC
This sequence comes from Linyphia triangularis, assembly GCA_963978545.1. NCBI lineage: Eukaryota > Metazoa > Arthropoda > Arachnida > Araneae > Linyphiidae > Linyphia > Linyphia triangularis. Next base: position 18,194,903 of record OZ021723.1, on the reverse strand, counting down.
TCAATGAAAGAGGACTCTGTGTTAACGACCTTAGATTTTTCATTTATTACGCCTTTATCAGGGTTCCCACTCAAATCAAAGAATGAAAATCAATGACTTTTCAATGATTTTTAAGGACCTAATTAATATTTTTAAGGACTTTTGAAAATTTGTTTTCAGGCATCATGTCTATATATAAATTTTTAATAAAGTATATTCTACCAAAAAAGTTACAAGTTGGTGGTTGAGTAATAAAAATATGTCGGAAAATTCCGATGTGGTGCAGATAAATGGCGGTCACGCGGGGGTAGCAAGTCCGAGTTGTGTTTTCATAAATTTTGCAGTTGGTCACGCAACATCTGCAAAAATTGAGGACTTTTAAGGACCTCTAAGCATTTTCAAAGACTTTTAAGCATTTTCAAGCACTTTCAAGGCCTTGAAAACAAGTTCAAAAATATTAAGCACTTTCAATGACCGTGGGAACCCTGTTTATAGCATTTTTACGGAAATTTCGGAGGTAGTAGTGTTTATAACATCTAAAGAGGTGATCTTGATCAAAATTATTAGAGCCGTTTTTTAGCAATTACTGGAAAAAAAAGAGATACTTTTTCATGTTTTTCAATGGCAGCTGCCGTATGCGCATGCACAATTTTAACGAAAATAAAAAAGCAGTTGACTGTGACATAGTGCATCAGGACATTTGTCCGACGATGCGATCTGGAAAATATCTATAGCAGGTGGAAGCATTAGAGCACTGAAGACCACTCTTTTAAAGACCTTTTTTTTTTTTCAGGTGCATCAGTGGCATCCATCCTGACTCTGCTCTTGCGCCAAGATTATCCTGACGTTGTTTGCTTCGCATTTTCCCCTGCCCCTACACTGTCACGGCTCGCCCTCCCATTCTCAGCTCACCACGTGCTCTCCGTCATATTCGGTAACGATTCCGTCCCCTATCTCAACTACGAGAACGTGAAGCGAATGATTATCCACATGGTCAACAGTCTGAAACAGTGCCATATGCACAAGGTAAGGATTTTGATGTATTGTAACAGTGGGCTCTTGCAGATTTTAGCCTCCTAACTTTCTTCGTTGATGATATTGATGCGTGGATGGGTTCGAAAGATTTGAAGCCAAAGCAGATCAAAACTTGCAGAAATTTATTTCGATATAACTCTTCGCAGATTCTCTTACAACACCAGAACTTCTCGTTCTAGTAGACTCAATACAGCTCTTTTCACAACAATAGAGCACAAAACAGCAGTTAAAAAGTTGACAACACAACTGCTAAAATCGCTGCAAAAGACAATGCAATACAGTTCACTTTAGAACTACTCTGAATGCTCGCTGAGACTCAGTATCTCAACTCAGTAATTCCAGTCAACTAACTCACTGACTCAATTCACGGCTGGCCTTATATAGGAGTCAAACCTTCTTGAAACTGCTGATATTTGGAGAACTTTCCAGATCGTAGTCGAAAAGTCCTATACATGTACATGGGGACCGAAAATGTCGCCAAATGATCGCCAAGTTTGGCGACATTTGGCGATTTCTCGCCAAATTTGGCGACAAAAATTAGTCGCCAAAATCGTCGCCAACCTGGCTCTATCTCGCCAATTTGGCGAGATTGCCATTACCATAATGTTAAATGCCCTGCTCCTTGTAAAACTCGCTTCCCAGCGTTATCTCTGTAAAACTCGTTATCAAGCATTAATAGTTACACTGCAGGGAAGCCAAGTTAAGACGAACTATTGCACTGCCTTATGCGAAATGTACATAAATTTTCCTATTTACAAAATTAGCACTACGAAATATTTACAAATATACAAAAATTCGTAACAATATCATTGACTCGACTGAAAGTGGAAAGCTCTAATCGGATTCATTTAAGGGTTTGTAATCTTTCAAAGTATAGAAATTCGTGAGAGCTTTTTATTTAATTTAACTTCTAATCCAGCATATAGTGATAAGATTATACAAAAGCTCGGCTCGTCCGTATAAGATCATTATTCCCAGAGTAAACTGCAAATGCTACCGACTGCTGCGTTATATAAAAAGAACCATTAACCATTAACCGCCCTTTCTGGGTCAGCGATTTTTAATGGTAATAATTATTATTAATTTAATACTTTCCTAGAATTTAAAGTAATTATTGATGAAAGGACCAGTATCCAATTAACTTTAGGGTTTTAGAACCGATGGAATTTTTTTTTTGATTACGCACGCTTGTGTCTGTTGTATAGCAGAGTGATTTTCAGCAAATTAGAATTACTAGACTACAGATAGAACTTCAAAGTTATAACCACATACCTTCAGGGATAAAAGGGTTAAGAGTTCGCACATACTAAAATTCAGACGTAAATACTAGAACATGCTACTGAAAGTTTAATTGTAACTCATGCTGCCTAATTTGAACATGTTATGGGTACAAGTACAATATATTAATTTGATTGAATTTGCACAAATTCAAACGGAAGTACTTTTGAAAATTTAACTGGTTGAATTTTTTTCCCCTTGTGCAAAGGCAACACAGGGGGGGAACACCCGGAGCATTATTTCATAGAATACTCTATAGGGAGTTAGTATCATGGCTGCAAACTGTTATATATATCTTTTTAAAACTTGGACATTTAAGGAAAAAATGTTTGCCCAAATTATAGAAAAACTTGCCAATGTTTTAGTTATGTTTCGTATCTTTAGACTGAGATTTCAGTCCCTAAATTTAACATGCTTGGTGTACCTCACCTACAAGTAAACAATTTTTCATGAAGCTAAAGTAACTGATAAGTGTTGTAAAAACCATTAAGTCATGTAGTGCACGGATCAAATAACCGAGAAATGATAAGCAAAATATTGTTGACATTTGTCCTAAATTTCGGAGTCCAAAGAAAGGACTTTGGATGCCAACATTTCTCCGTATTTTCAGTAGTTTCTACGGTTTTAAGGATGTTATTTGAAACCTAAGGAAAAGTCTTACAGAAAATACCTTTTCTCTATATTTTACCAATACTCTTGAAATCCTCAATACTTTCACTATTGATAATATTTATTTTGTTTTTGTTGAGTGTTATGGTGACGTAATAGTCGCTATTGTATCTCGTATTCATTCATCCTAATCAGGGTCTAATCACAGAATGAAAATCACTGACTTTTAAGGACTTAAATAATGTTTTTTTAAGGACCTTTGAAAATTTGTTTTCAGGCATCGTGTCTGTATATAAATTTTTAATGAAGTATATTCTACCAGAAAAGTTACAAGATGGTACATGCGTCATATAAATAAGTCAGAGAATTCTGATATGGTCCAGAAAAGTGGTGGTCATGCGGGAATAGCAAGTTTGAGTAGTATTCTTTATAAATTTTGTAGTTGGGCGTACAACAACCGCAAAAATTAAGGACCTTTAAGTATTTTCAAGTACTTTCTAGGCCTTAAAAACAAGTTAAAAAATATTAAGCACTTTTAATGACTTTCAATGACCATGAGAACCCTGCTAATGTAAGAGTGTGACCATGTGTACACTGTAAAAAACAATAAAAGGTGCAGAAAATTACTAGAAAAGTTGGCATGACATCAGAATCAATACCTGTCTGAAAGTTTTAGAGAAATCATTAGGAATATTTGAAAAAAATTGGAAATTCCAACTAGAGGTATGTGTCCAGGATAATTAACTTTTTGGCTCGAAATTCTTTAACCGAATAAAAATTAGGATGTTGCCAAAATTTTGTGTTTCCAAATTTTTCCACTTAGATAATTTTTTATTATTATTATTATTTTTTTTTTTTTTATAATACTATATAATAATATAATATATAATTTTATTATTGGCAAGAATGGGACTTGGTACCCTTCAAAAATTTTTTTTATTTAAGCCTTTAAAATTATAATATTTACATATTTGAAAGTATTACTAAGTAAAAACTCAATTTTATTAATAAAAAAAAGTTCACGTAATGCTCTAAATTTTTAAAATTTAAATTAAAAAAAAAAAAAAAAAAAAATTATCAAATTTAAAATTCTAACTTTTTTTTTAAATTTTTTTTTCCAGATTTAAAAAAAAAAAAAAAAAAAAAAAAAAAAAAATTCCTAGTAATATACACTAACTTTTTAGGCATCGGATTTAAAATAAGTAAATTTGTAAAAAAAAGTTTATATTTTTATTCAAAAATCCATGCTTATTTTTGTCAAAAAGATATTAAGAATGACACAAAAAATTTCAAGTCATTTCATTCATATTTGCTTACGTTTTAGCATTTTGAGTAAGGTGGGAATTTCAAAAATCACAAACTAAGAAAAATGCGTTCGAAACACCAAAGAAGGTTTTGCAGCGATGCTAAATTCTCCATAAAAAATATATTTCTTCTGCAATTGCAGTTACCAGATCAGCTCAAAAACTTGCCAGAATAAGAAGGTTTCAAAGATTATAAACAAGCAAAATTAGAAAATTGATATTTTTATTATTTTTTATGAAAACAAGGGGTACCAGTACCCTTAAGAATTTCAAAAGGTGCTCTCAACAAAAGTTATTTGTTGAGTTTGTAAAATCCTAAATCATGTAGTATTTTAATAAAAATTATGTTCTATCAGAAATTTATTAAATACCTATGTTATAAGAGAAGAAAAAAAAAAAAAAAAAAAAAAAAAAATCAACATTATTTAAAGTTTTTCTGGTGCTATTTTAGTAATTTGTTAACATTATTCTCTTTCAGTACAAGTTATTTATGTGCAGCGATAAATTTCTAAGCGATTCTCTTTCCGAAGAAAAGCTGAACAGTGCAGATGCACCTTCCAAAGAGAATGGGACCAGAATAGGCCCTGATGGGGAAAATGCAAGTAAAACAGTAAGTTATCACACAATTGACATATAGTCACTGTACTTTAATCCTTTTAGGTATTTGTTTTGATTAATGTTTTTAAATTAATCATCCCTCAGCTGTTTAATTTATAAACTTAATTTTTGTTATTTTAGTGACGATATTCGTTAAGGAGGACACAAAACCTATTTGGTCTTTAAATTAAAACTATTAATTGCTTGCTCTTAGTTAAAAATAATCAAGTTGAGTTAAACTCTATTTGTCCTTTAAAAGTTAATTAATATCTAAAGGTCTACAAATATTTCAGTATTTATAATTTGTCTTGTTCTTTTCCATATAATCTAGTTAGAATTGCATTGTTGTATATATTTTTTCACTTTTTCAATAGAAAGTAATAATTGCCATCCAGCAAAACTATATTTTCAGTTCTTCAAGTTCTTGTTTTTTATTAGTCTTACCTAGAACTTGAACTTTGCAAAATCGTAAAAAATAATAAAAAAAAAATTTAGGATATTGTTATTAATTTCTAAACCACGTAAGCAAAAAATTTAAATGTTTTTAATTTTTTCATGAAAGATATTTCTTCTTAAACCAAGTTTTCTAATTAAGTATAATTATACATCAAGTAAAATAAAACTATTTAATGCCACGAAAAAAAAAAAAAAAAAAATTCAAATATGTCAAGTGATGGACCAAGAGAATGGGATTTATCACTTGTTTCCCCAATCATTCTTTTAGATCATAAAGTCAAATTATTCATGATCAGTTTGATATTGGTTTTTACTTAAAATATTTGCCCTACTTACAAATTCATATCATCATTTTAGTCTCATGCTGTATGAATTCATACCCCCTCTTGAAAAATATTTTACTAATGACCCTGATTTATAGCCACCGTTTTTACTGTGTATGGTGCTGTAAGTACTCATAATTCTATGTTTTTAGAATGGGAATGTGGAGAGTGGTTCCCTTGATGAACCCCCTTGCACAGAAAGTGTGTATGTTGCAGGAACTATTTTGCACATCAGGCCAACTGACGACGGGTGAGATATATTTTTCTATGCATTACATTCGTTGCAACATTCCTGCAACTACTTGAAAATGGTTTAAATATCTTTTGACAAGTACTGGGTGGCCATAATCCAATCGAGAGTTGGAGAAATCTGCAATAATCCATAGAATTGATAAATACAGGGATGAGAGTTTTCCTCCTTTTTTGTTTCATATGTAACATTTTCCTTCTCTTTGTCCCTGTATCGAGGATTCACATTTTTCTAATCTGAACCAGTTTTCCTGCAAAAAGTACTTTTCCTCATGTCTAAACAAAAGATTTTCTCTCTTACCTCCCCTTTCTTCATAGATTACTTCACAAGCTCCTAATATTTAAAAAGTAATAATTATATGGTATTAGAAATTTCATAGCATCTTTAAAATTATTGAATCATCCTTCCTGCATACTTTTTTGTTGAATTTTTGTGTATTCTTTCCGCAAGCTTTTTTGACAAAACTTTTTGGTATTGTCTCTTCCGCTTGCTTTTTTTAATAAATTTTTGGATTTGCTCCATTTTGCTCTCTAATCAATATCCCTACAAATATATATCTGTATATCTGTAATCCCTACAAATATATATATATAAAAAAAAAAAAATCAAGAGTTCTATGACAGATATTCAAACTTTCATAAGATTGTTAAGTTATTGGAACATCTTTCTGTAAAGTTAACTTTCACATAAACCTTTATAATTCTATCCAATGGCAAAATTTGATAAGATGTTTTTTTTTGTTCTTTGAATAACTTATCGATTTTGACCAAATAGTATGTACTATAACAAATTTCATGAATTCATTCCAAAACATTTAGCTTAGACCAATGCAATGGTTGGCTGTCTGAGGCTTAACAATCCCCATAGAGATCTATATTAGCAACTTTCCCCCAAGCAAGTTAGAATATGTTGGTAACTATGAACAACCCATTATGTAACGTAGATGGGGAGGAGTATTCAATTGGTTTCATCTGCTTACAGAGCAGAAACCACCAAAAGCTATCCTGAAGCCGTAGATAGAGATCAGTGACTATAGTTCAGCCAGAATGTCTCGACCTTGAAATTTATTTTTTTATTTTTATGACCCATTATAGTTTGCAATTCAGATTTACTGTAGAGTTTTAATACCATCCACTATAGAACACTTCCTTCATGTTTATTAATAATTTCTTGCTTTTAGTTACCGGCTTAGGCTAGCCTCGGCCGAAGAGTACAGACCGTTGTCGTTCCGTCCAAAGTCCGTCGTTGACCACTTTCCCCAACACATGCAGAAGGGACTTCGGCACCTGGGAAAAGGGCCTGTGCTCATGGCATCAGATATACCCTATCCCCCACAAGGGAGTAACATTGTAAGTTGCGAGATACTTTAAATTTCTTTCATTACTTAGTATAATAATCAAGCAGCTAAAAAAACATTTGAAATTATTTAGCGTATCAAATATTGTGATTTCTTCTAGCATGAACTGGGTTCCCACGGTCATTGAAAGTCATTAAAAGTGCTTAATATTTTTGAACCTGTTTTCAAGGCCTTGAAAGTACTTGAAAATGCTTAGAGGTGCTTAAAAGTCCTTGAAAATGCTTAGAGGTCCTTAAAAGTCCTTAATTTTTGTGTATGTTGACCAACTTCAAAATGTGCAAAAATGTAACTCGGACTTGTATCCCTGCGTGTCCGCCACTTATCCTCACTATATCGGAATTTTCTGACATATTTGTATTACACATGCACCAACTTGTAACTATTTTGGTAGAATATACTTTATAAAAATTTTTGATGCAGACATGATGCCTGAAAACAAATTTTTAAAGGTCCTTAAAAACATTAATTAGGTCCTTAAAAGTCATTAATTTTCATTCTGTGATTTGAGTGGGAACCCTGATGAAAAATTTTAGAGATGGAGTGCTGAGAATACAATAAGTAAAGTCCAATATTTGTGTTTGGAGTTATGGCTATCCTAGATTGGAAGTTCGACAAGTTTTATCACAACATATATGGTCAATTTTCTGGATGATGTACAGGACGTTTTTGCTCTTCCTTCTTGTATATGGATTAAAATGGCAAAATTATGGAGAATCTAGTAGTTATGCTTTGGTTTTGTATAAAATTAAGTTTGTGGCAAAGTTACATGGAAAAATAATTAATTTAACTAGGTCAAATACATACGACGCATGAGACACTTATGTGTTATGTGCGTCAGTATTGTAAGAAGCGTACTTAACCTAGTTAAAATAATTATTTTTCCATGTAACTTTGCAACAAAATAAACTAACTAGTAGATTCATTATAATTTTAAAATTATAATCTGTTTACAAATAGAAAAAAAATAAAGATTCAAAATGTTATGTGCGTACAGCAGAGAATTGCCCATATAAATCAAGTCTTATCACATTTGAAGTTTTTCAGTGTATATCAAAAACTATTAAATTGTGTCTTCAAAATGATTATAGCTGAAGATAATACGTTGATTAGAGGTTATTTAAAAATTGTTTTTTGTTAATTAGAATGATTCTGAATACATAAAAAGGTGTTTCTCAAATTGAATATTTTGACGCAAATGGGCCTTTTCCAATAATACATCAGATATTTTTTCTTTGAAACTCTTTAACATTTGTTATAAAAAGACACCATCAATACTTTTGTAATCAGTGTGTCATGTTAGACCAATATATAATAGTTAAAAAATAAGATTTTTTAATGATTATTATACTTTCTAAATCTGGTGGATGAGAAAGTATAAATTGGATACAACCAAGTTGTAAAACTAGTTGCAAAATTTTTTACTCCCAAAATTGCAGCAATTTCATATTCTTGTAGCGAGTTGACATTCATCCAGTGAGCATATTTTTAAATTGTTAGTGTTCTGCAATTTACATAAATTTACAAAATTAGCCATATAATGTTATTACGCAATAAGGTTTGAATCAACACTATTGCGAAATATTGCAGACTTGTATTTTTAGGTGCAAAGTAAATAAACGTTTTATATTTTCCTACATGGTGTAAAAACATCAAAGTGAAATAAAATAAATGGTATAATATACAAATGAGGGCTAATTATTTTGTTTTAATTAATTTAGGCAAAAGATGCATCTACGTAGACAACCTGTTGCCAAAAAGAGCTTTCAAAAGTTAAATGATGTAAAGAAGAAAAGTTCCTTCCATCAAATGGACCAGCAATATATCTGGTTTGACTATTTTTTTTTTTAACTCAAATGGAAACGGAACTTGTAAAAACATAAAAGCAAACTCCACAGAGTTTAAATAATTTAGACACTGATATCAAAAGGATGTTTTTTCAGTACATATTTATATGTAAATAAGGCTTTTTAGCTAAAGAGGTGATTTCTATTGAGTTTAAATAACTATTGAATTTCATCGAACTGGTTCCAAAAGGAATATTCGCAAAGAACAAAAAGTACTGTGCATTTACTGGACAGTGCATAGAACTGTCATTCTCTTGAGGAAATTATTATATATTTTTTTTTTTACAGAAATAGAACAATATTCTTTTAAACACCTTTAGTTGAAAGTGAATATTTTCCTCAAATTTAACTAGGAATTTGAATCTCAAAGAATCTTGGTACTTGGAAATCAGTGATAAGAATCTTTCAGACAAAAGAGAGTTGCAACATTGTTTGTCTAGAAGGAAGAAATTTTTTGAACATTGAATGGACTAAAGATGTATTCTATATCTATTGTTATCAATCGAACAGTAACAAACTTTTATATAAAAAGCAATTTTATCGAGTTTAAATAACAATTTTTACCAAGAAGGTTTCCAAAGGAAAAAAATCCTTAGACCAAATATTATTGTGAATGCTATATTATGCATTTGTGGATGGATTTTTTTGCAGGAATTAAACAGCGATTTATTACAAATTGGAGTTTTTAGCTAAAAGCGAGTTCCAATGAATTGAAATTATCGAGCTTCAGAGGATAAAAATTTGTGAGGAAAACAAGTTCCTTTTGAGTGGTCTGACCACATTTGCTCATGGATGAATTTTTTACAGAAGATTAACGAATCAAGGAAAATCGTAAAAAATGCTATTGATTTTAAACGAGTGATATAATTTTATTACTATTCTTTTTATCAATTTATTATATCTTGAAAGAGCTTCACAGAATTCTTTGTAGCCTCTCGACTTATGTCTAGTGGATGGATTTAGATGTGCCTTATTTATACTGAGAAGCAAAGATTAGGTTTTTAATTAAAAGCAATCCCAGTGGGTGTACAGGGATTGAGCTATGTAACTACTCTTGCGTTGTAATTTCTTTGGAACACCAATTCCAATTTCTAGTTTTTCAACGATACTTCAATTTACAATAACTTCACTTGACGGTAAAGAAGCCAACCTATGAAATGCACGTTTTGAAACACAACTTGGGTTGAAGTGGAAAATTGTAAAGACAAAAGCTAACATAGCTAGGTTTTGATCGTGTTGTAGGAAATTTTGTATTTGTATTGCAAAAAGTAGAATGATTTCAATTATTTGTTACTATGTTCATATGCCGAGTGAGCTTATTTTTTTAAAAATACAATGGGCACCCATTTTAATTTTTTTAGAGCAGAACTCGTAGGATTGCTGTTGTCCCAATTATTTGTCTTTTTTTCTTATTGTTAATCAACATACGGTAGATCATATAAATAGTAAATTTTGATTTTGAAATCTATGTTCAAATTTATGATTATAAATGCTATGTTTATACTGGGAAAATAATTGATTTTAGTAATTTAACTTTAGATAATCGGTAATTATAAATAAATGTTTATCCGTCAACTCCAAACAAGTGTTACGTTTATAACAATATACTTTAAATACATATCAAATCAAGTTTTTAATCCAAAAATTGGTTTTTATGCAGTGACTATTGTGCAACAAAATCCAATACGTTCAACTACAAAATTCTATTAAAAGTTTTTAAAACACAAATCACAGTATTAAACAAAATTGTTATATTAATATTTGAACACATATATAACAACTTTAATAGTCACTGACTGTTGATGGAAATTGTGTAACAAGTTTAATTTCACAGTAATTTTTATATCTTTGTAACATTCAGCTTTCTCTGCAACTTTGTCATTCAAAAGTTGTATAACCGATTTTGTTGTATAGTAGAAATACAGCATATATCTAGAATAAGACAAGTGCAACACCATCCTCTGCCGCTAGGCCTCATAGGCAGATATGTATGCGATACATTTTGCGACATATCTAGTGTTTTGAGTTAAAATAATGATAATCTTAAAATATGGACGGTTTGTTATTCCTGTAGTGTATTGACTTACAAATTGTGTTACTGTCCAGTAACAAGGAAAATATGGAAATTGACAATTCTAGAATTAACAAAGAAATTGTTGAAAAATTACAATAAAATGTAGAATCTTTTTTTTATTATTTAAAAGTTAAAAAAAAAAAAAAAAATCATGCAAGTAAAATCATTTTCTCAATCAATTATTAATTTTTTTGTTAGTTAATTCACTTTGTTAAAGTTTAATGTCTCTTTTAGTTATTCCTGTTCTTTTATTTAATATTTTTAGGCAATTAACATTGTTTTATTGATACATTTCTTTAAATCTACTACTTAATTATTTACATTTTAAAAGTTATGGCCAAGCAGGAATTTTCAGGGAAATTTAAATTTTAATTCTGGACACATTTGAAAATGCTGACATCATCCCGACTCGTTATTCGTTTTATGTACTTATGAATTGTGTTAACTTTTTTTTATGCAAGCTCTCTTGTGTACCATGTAATACTGTGATATACTGAAGATCAAAATATTCTTGTTAATTACGAGGTTGTCTTTTTACGCACAGCCGAGTATGTTTATAGCAAGAATTGGCATTGCATGCTTTTATACTGTTTCAATCACAGATTCAAAATAAAGACCTGTTTATATTAGTAGAGGCACATTTTCAACGAACATGAAAATGAAATAAAAAATTAAGACGCCTTCAAGCAAGCCTATTTATTGTTTCCATGCCTAATCCTCCATTAGAAAATAATGCAGAATATTATACAGTCATCTATCAAAATAGCTCCCGTTAGATAGTCTAGATGGTATAGAAACCAGACTTGTTGATATGGAGTAGGGGTGGTGAATGTGGAAAATTGGCCTCCAAAAAGTTTCAATACAAAAAAAAAATCATGGAACCTCCATAGCAAATGAGCTTATCTTGCTTTCATAGCAATAGACAACATTAGATATTATGACGGGAACCTTTATTGTGTTAGTTAGCACTGTGAACTTGAAATTATTGTATTATTTTAAAATAGTAATATTCAGTTTTATTCATTGCATATTACAATGATGGAGAAGTGGCCCAATCAGGAAAATTACATAATAGGCTTTACTCAAAAGGGTCACATTTTGACTTTTTGAGTAAGTGAATAGGATAATTCAAACTTGAACACAATCCATTGAAATGAGTACAAAAGCAGTTGTTCCTCTTGCTATAAGCATGCTTCACTGGAAAGTGGGTGTTGGTTTATTTGGGGGTAAGATGATGTACATATCCTTTGTTCTGTTATTTGGTGTATTATAAATGTTTTACCTCTCATCTTGTATTTTTTACTGAATGAAATAAATATTTTATGAACTGTTAGTTTGTCTCTTGAAGTTACTTTTGAATATCTTCTACACACAAAATTTATTGTAAAACATCCACCCTTGACAATTAACACAAATGAATTAAGGAATTTGTTCGTGTTTATAGGTTAAGATTCAATATTTTTTTTCATTTCTAAAATCACTAGCAATTATACACTATATATGCATTAAAAATTCACTGATTGTGCATATAGTGCACTCATTAGTTAGTATACATATGGAAAATGATTGTAAATTAAAAACATATAACTCAGTTGCAATCTGTGTACTTTTAAAATGTATAAGCCATTAGTACATATTTAAATTTATGCTATACCATTATTATAAGTATGAATTGTAAAAAATACGCATACATGAACATATCACATATTTATTTTAAGTATTTTGGCACCAGAACTTAATACAATCATATTTAAAGCTTCTGCTGGTTTAAATTTGTAGTTCATGGCAAAAAAATTCGTACCCTTATAAACTGCTTGATAGAACTTGATATAAGCTTCATTCAAGTAAAGTTTTGCATCTTGATTTTTTTGCCATGGTCTACGCCTCTAACAAACATATAAATTACAAGTCAAATTATAGAACACTAAGCAAATAAGAACTACCTTATATAAGAAACATAACTAAAATGAAAAGAAAAATTAATGGTGTTTTATAACAAAAGGTAAATGTAAATAATGCAATACTGCCAAAAACAAATATTTAGCAAACTGGAATTATCTTTGGTTGTCATATTATCACAACTAATATTTTTTAATTCATTGAACAGAGTAACAACACAATTGCAGATGTAACACAGGTAACTATCAACTAATAATAAAATTGGTGCATAAAATCAATACTTAGTATATAACTACTTTAGAACAACTTTCTATTAAACTATCAACATTGTTTAACACCTAGTAATTAAAACAAGTAATAAAATTAGTAAACTTAATATTTCAGGCAATGGACAATTCCCGCATTTTTTTAAATTCAATTCTAAATGTTTCGAAAAGGCCATAAACACACAAATTTCAGCTCAATGCGCTTTTCTTTTTTTAATTTTAAGTTCCCCTGTAGGACATTGGTGACAAAACGATTCATTTGGCTCGAACTGAATGTGACGTCAAGAGTTCCCAAACATCTTGGCTTGAAAAGCAGCAGAAACCAGTTTTGCAAGTTTCTCGCAAATCGCGCCAACCTGTACAGGATACGGCAATGGTCTACCAAATCAATGCCAACTATTTAGCATGAAACCTCGAGATAACCATAGAAATAGAAGGATCTCTTTACGTCACATATTTTGATCGGACAGGTTTTGGCTCGGTTTTGGGGCATTTTCTTTTCTTAATATTTAAATAACTAATTTTTTTAAAGAACTTTTGTTTAAATATTCATAAATTCTTCATAAATATAAACCAATTTCACTCGTTTTTAAAAAATGCGGAAATTGACCATTCTAAAAAGATTTTTAAAGAATTGAATAAAAAGAAAACAGGTTTTTTTAATACTAAAACACATTTTCTTAAAAGAAGTCAATCATAAAAAAGGAAATCGAATTTTGAAATATAATTGAATAGTTAAAAATATTGTAATATCCATTCACGAATTTCCATAAATTAAATTTTACTATTCAATAGTTCAACAAATTATGTGTTAAATTATTGCCTTTATAGAAAAGAATTCCCAATAAAACTTAATAATCAAGTTTGTGTTTCCAAGGTACAACTATAGCAGTAAAATTTTTTATTCCAAAATATAGAAGTACTTATTCATATAACAAGAAAACCTCTCTCGTAATTTTTTTAAAATTATAATCACAGTTTGAGATGTATCACAGAAGACTGTGGTAAAATACCAGATGAAAAATTAATAAAAAATAAAAATGGTAGCATTTTGATTTAATAGCACTCGGATAAATGTAAAGTGCCCCATCTTGGCATAAAATATGTTCTTCAATAAAATACTTTTTTGCCCTAAAGCTTATTTTGTTTTGTACACACCTAAATTTAAACTTGTGAAACATTCCAACATGCATATACTTCTGTACATGGAATAGTAAGAGAATAAAAGTTTATGGATGCTAGTGAATATATTTTATTCTCTTTAAGGTATTTGACCACCTTATAAATTAAAAAAAAAAAAAAAAAAAAAAAATGATTTTTTTTTGGTTTTTGCATTTTCTTAATCCTTTCCCGAGTTTTATGGTCCAGGGATAGCAGATTAACGAATTGTAAGTGAAAAAACTCTTTTTATTTTTTTTCAAATAGTTTTTAAAAAATAAAAAAAAAAAATAGTGAGTTAAAACTTTAAACGCGTTTTTCTCGAAACTACATTTTTTCAAATGGCGGATACTTAATCACCGAAACTACTCGGCCTATTTCAATGATTTTGGTCTTGTTTTGTTCATTGAGATGTTTTGCATGCCAATTTACCACATTTTGCCAAAAAAAATTAATTATAACAGTTTTTTTTTTAGCAAAGAATAGTGAAAAACAGGGAGTTTTTTCAAACATCCACCATTTTTTTTTATTTTTGGCAATTTGTGGTAAATTGTCACATAAGGAACCTGTCTTTTGAAGATTCCGTTTTTTGTTTGTTTAAGATTCACCAATCTTGAGATTAACTGTCCGATGTGGGACACCATTTTTTTTAGGCCTTGACTTAGGCGCCTCCTAGAGAGTTGTTAAAAAATGAAATTTGAAAAAAATCAAGTATTTTTGTATTCTATAAGCTTCTAATAAAAGTTAAAAAAAATTAATTATTGAAAATGTTGCATTTTTTAGCTTTCCAAGGTGGTCAAGTATCTTAATTTAAAAAAAAAAAAAAAAACTTGTTTCCATTGAGCACCTAATTATTTCATGAAGGTACTTTCCCTTCTAAAAGGGCCTTCCATTCAAGTATTCAAAAATCCCCAAAAATGTAATGTTTGTCACCCTTTTGACAATTGATATTTAAAAAAAAAATCAAATAGTACTTGGAAACGGAAATCTTTACAATAGAAAGCAGGGTTCCCACTCTTATTCAAGAAAAAAATTCAAGGACCTTGCTTTAGACATAAAAAACGGGGATTATCGGTGGTCACCCTGAAGATACGTCTTGGGAAGAATAATATATAATAATATATATAAGGACTTTAAAAAATATATACTCAAGCACATTTTTCTAAGGGTTCTTTTATATGAAAATATAGCACTTAATGTCTCTAAAATTTAAAAGCGAATATAACAGGAAGATACGTTGAAAAATTTGACCCTTAACCTTTTGAAACTTCTGTAGGAACATAAACGTTGCACTACAAATTTTGTCTTTTAAATACTTTACAATTCAAAAAATTGTCTGTTTATAATTTAAAAAGAACTTAATTAATACCTATATCTGAAAAATGTAATAAAAAAAATTGTAGGCAAAAAAATTGGGCATTGATGGGTTAAGGGGATACTAAAAAAAATTAATCTCGTGTTGAAAAATTTATCTTTAAAGGTAAAGTAAAAAGAGGCTATTTTTTTAAAATAGAGTTAAATGCTGATGCTATATCAATCGATGTACAATTAAAAAAGAGTTACATCCCCATACAAAGTCTTGCAATGAATTTTATAGGACGTTTCAATTTTGAAGTATTAGTGCAATTTTAACTTAAAATTTGTAACAATACCGTACTGAACATATAGATTTAGACAAACTAAAGTAGGAGCCACACAGGATCCAACTTTATTTGATAAATACTATATAGTACTAAGATTAGATAATTATAAGCAGAGCACACTAATTCTAGCTATCTGGAGAATTACTAGAAATTCATCAAATTAGTAGGTACACATTTACGAAAGAATCATGTTTAAATAAAATACAATAACCTTAATAGCCAAATAACCTTAATGAGTGTGGTCCAGTCGAGAACATGATTTTATATTTAAGCTTGCTATATAAATAACAAGATTATCACAACATATGGAATACAAAACAATTTTAGGTTAGAACCATTTTAGAAAACATTGAATTGATTATACACACTTAATTTGGTAACACTTATCTAAAAATACATTGTCACATTTACTTACAATGACATTTTAAGACAAATATTAATAAAACAAGCATGTACAACAATATATTGCTAATTTTGATGTGTTTTTGTCTGTCTAACAAAAGAAAGCTCCCTCCAGATAGTCTGAATGGCGGTGGTCACTATAGAAACAAGTCTCGCTGGTTTAGAATAAGGGTGTTAAATGCAGGAAATTGGCGTCCAAAAAAGATTACAATGTGGCAAATGAAGATTTTTTTTCTCGGAGGGGATTCCCAATGGAAAATGAGATTAGTCTGAGTAAAGCAACAGACATCGCAGGAAAAAGTGGCAAGAGCTATTCTAGCAATAGGCAGTACAAGCTCCTCTTGTATCCATAAAAGGTATCCAATAAATGACTCCTATAAAATTTTTAAATTCATAATTAAAATACGATTGGAGATAGGAATGTACCTTTTGCTGTATTGGTACTACAAAAACATTTAAGTTTTTAAAATTATAGAGGTTTGCCAATAAGTTTACATCTAAAAACAGTGTTTTTATTATTTAAGTTCAACATGGGTCAGTCATTTATTGGACACCTTGTATGCATACAATATGAACACATACATACATTTTTTTGCATCCATGTTGCTTTTAGGTAGTTATAAATTTTGCTAAAACAGATTTTGGCAAGTGTACAAATTTCACAAAGATCTGTTGATTAAAACAGCACTTAATAAGTGTGCTAATACAAACATTGCAGTTGGTCTTTTTCATTCCAAACATAACTTGTAAAGATTTGAGCATAAATAGAAATCATTATTTTTTAACTTGTCAGTTCTCTAATTACGAGGGTAATCCGGAAAGTAGGTGCTGGTCTCCAATTTCGCCACAGAACAGCAGCGTTCATTAGTTCAAGCATGCACGTTCTTTCTGCTGATCAGTGAGGAAAGGTATTTTTAGATCACTGGCTAATGCAACATTTGGTTGGTGAGAGCTTAAAACAATCAAGCATTCGTTGCAAACGAGATACGGTCGGTCACCCGATTTCTCAATACAAGTGGGAAGATACAATGCCTTACAAAGTTGTTAGGGAAGTTTTTGACCATCCGTTTCCTACAGTCGGATCTCGCACCAAGTTGGCAAGCAGTTTCGGGATGACGACGAGGTCAGAGCCGTTGTTATCCAATGATTACAATCGCAGGCATCATCGTCCTTTGACGAGGCATTCTAACACTCATGCTTCGCTACTACAAATGCCTAAACAATGGTGGTAACTATGTCGAAAGTATTTCTGACCATTGTAGTTCATTAGTTAATAAAAGTTAATTCCAAATGATTATTTCCTTTATTTTTGTTGCTTAAAGGAACTTTCTTTCTGTATTACCCTCGTAGTAACAACATTGATCGAGTATTTATGACTGACAAGTGTTTGATCAGTAAGATATATGCATTAACCTTTTTTTAAATGAATGAGCAGTAAAGATTTTATTCTTTGAACAGTTTTACGCGCTGAAATTTTTAGAAATAATTTGTTTGTTCAGTGGTAGTTGAATATTAATAACGGAGCAATAATTAATAGTAAAATATGTTTGAATGCTTTTGATTGACAACACTCAATCAATTAGAGTTATAAATGCACACTCAAATAATTATTGTGTGCTTAGTAGAAGTCAGTTCTGTAAGTAGTTTACGAGTGATAATTTGTCTTTCGATGCACCATAGTGTACAGCCTGCATGACTTAGATTTTTTGACAAATAATAGTTATTAAAAATAAATTTCTTGATTATTATAAAATAACTTTTATAAACATTTAGGTACAGCACTGTCCCATTTCTCGTCCAACATCTTTTAAAAAAAAGATCATGATCTTAACATGTTTTATAGTGTCACACTGGCCTAACATAAATATTTTCCCAAACACAAGATCAGAGGAAAATGTTGCTTCAAAACAATTTTGTATCAGACGTAACCAAAATGAAAAGGTAAAATGAAATGTGGCTTTTATGCTATTAGTAATCGAAAATACATTTTCAAATATGTTCAATAGTATTTATGGTATATTAGACAAGTCTGGAAAAAAAATTAATGCAGAAACTTAAAGCTTTTATTAAATCAGCATTAATATAAGACGCATTGTTTTTGTTAAATGCACTAAAAATATTGAATTCTTTGAAGCAATATCTTGTCGGACATTGTGTTGTGAAATTACAGTAAACGGTCTTATCAGACTTTACATGCGCCAATCACACAGTGAGGCGATAGTAACTGGCTATAATACCACATTTGGTATAGGGATACTTGCCAGTCCTCAGACTGAAGTACCCAGCAACGTATCGTATTCGATGTACACCAGAGTGGAGTAAGATATGGTAGGAGAAAAAGTAATAGACAAAGAGGCGACTGCAAGTTTAGATACCTCGACGGCCATCTTATTCTGAATGTTTTATAGAATGTAGAGATGTTGGTAGTTCACGAATCTACTGGTCTGCCGGGGCAAAGACAGCCCAGACTATTAAAAATCGACTTTGAATTAGTTGAACTAAATCCGATTGCTATATAAGTTATAACTTGCCAAAAAATTAACATCCTTTTTTAGTCTGGTAACCCACCACTCTTTAACTTTCAATTAAGAAGGTTGCAGACGATTTACAGGATTTCCGCGCTAATGAAAAGTCAGGAAATGTCATGAATTTGGACATAGGGTAAATTTTGTCATGGAGAGCCATGATTTTGGGCAAAAAAAATGGCCATAAGTCTTGGAAATATAGTGAATTTTATGGATTTCTAAACATTTTAGGGAAAATCACTTAACTGTGACTTCATAAATGCCATGATTGCTATTCAATTCATCAAAAATTCATCTATGTTTTTATTTAAGTTTTTGACGGAAACAACGGTCACAGTTAAAAACCGCAGCCAATGAGAACATTTCTGAACTCCAAATTTGTGACATCACATGAGTAAGGTCTCGTAGGTAAAAAAAAATTGTATATGAAAACTGAAATGAACAGTTTTGATAAGCTTGTGTTTAAATTTTTTTAATTTGATTTTTTCTTCTTTCTTCTGTTTTGCATTGTTGATATCAAAACATTTGATTTTTGATGATATAATTTATTATTATTGACTTATTCTTTCTTTAAATATTTCTTTATTATTAAAGATTGATTATTATTAAAGATTGATTAGCTTTTTAACGCTGAAATATTAAAGAATGTAAAATTATTTTCCCCATTTTCTTCTGATTTGGAAGTTACAGAAACAAGAATTTTTTACTTAATTTTGAATAAAATTTTATAAAAACAATTTCATGGTACATTGATTTACATACTATATTCATGTTAGTAAAATTCATATAGGTAATTTTTTTTTGTGATTTGATTTCTTGAGTCATGGAAAATTATTTGCTTCACGGATTGGGGACATTTTATTTTGGCAGAAACCCAGGATTCATCTTTCCTGGTGCCAATATCCTTCATCTTTGAAAAGTCTGCGAGTTGCCAACTTGATTCTCTTTTTTAAAAGATGGAAGTATTGTTCGCCAGAAAATAAATATCATCTTTACTCTATCTCATAGAAAATTTAAGAGTTGTTGGTTAACACATAAAAAAAAAAAAGATTTAACTCAACCGATTCAAAGTAAATTTTTGAATAGTTTTGTCATTTTTGCCTCGGCAGAACAATAGATTCATAACCTACTAACATTTCTCCATGTTACATAAAAATATTCGGAATTACGTTTGATGTTGTACTTAAACTTGCAATCCCCTCTCTGACTATGAGGAGTAAGGTATACCAGTAACTAACAATTTTGGAAATCCTCAGTGCTGTTAAGCAAGAGAGAGAAACACTGGCCTTTCTCTCTGAGTCCATGAGGAAAGTTTAGTAATTGGCACCCAGCAAAGCAGAGTAATAGAGGATATGTTCGACATGTGGAGTAACAGAAGTAGGGCATTAGTTACTAACATTATGGGCAATACTTTACCATGTTCGTTAAGAGAGGACATCGGTCGATCTCTCAGACTGAAAGAAGCCTGTGATGCGAGTATTTTACTTGGTATCCAGCAGTGTTGAGTAGGAGATAGTGGAGAGTTCGTCCACTAGGGTCTCGTATCGATAGGATACACGAATGTCGGGGATGTTGGATCGGCTGATGTCGTTTCCCGCTACGCCCTCCTTTGTATAGTGTTGGCCCAGCCAGTGACGCTTCCACTGGAAGAGGTTTATAGAAGTGTTTTTAAAATAATACTACTAAAAGGGTGATCTTGATTAAAATGTCTTTAATATTTAATGG
This sequence comes from Linyphia triangularis, assembly GCA_963978545.1. NCBI lineage: Eukaryota > Metazoa > Arthropoda > Arachnida > Araneae > Linyphiidae > Linyphia > Linyphia triangularis. Next base: position 18,174,179 of record OZ021723.1, on the reverse strand, counting down.
AAAATAATGTTTTCTGAAATAGAGTCTTGTGAATGAAACAACTACAGTCAGGGGAGTATTAAGAAGGAAAAAAGGACCTTAAAAGGACCCTTCACAAAATTCCATGTCCAAAAAACGGACCCTTTACAAAATTCCATGTCCAATCACAAAACTCCAAGTCAAAAAAACAGAACCTTTATAATATTTCCAATTTGAAAACGAACCAATAACAAAGTTTATTTTATGCCAAAAGAAGAAAACGGCTAGCTTGCCCACATGTTAGTTTTAAGGAAGTGATGTCATGGATGCCAAACCATATGCTCAAAATATATAAAATTGGACATTTTTCACAAAATTAGGACACTGTAAAAAAACACTGGATAGACCCCTGACAGTATAATACAAGATCTTTAAAAAAGAACTCCCGAACTTTGACTTTGAACTCTCGATTGTGAAACTGTAAGGCACAGAAATGGTGGTTAAACTTTTAAATGAATATAATTTAAGAGTAGTTTGAAATAAATACCCAAAATTCTTTAGAGCTATTTTTTAAATTTACTTTCATGTTTTATATAAGTAAAACACTTCTAAATCTTTTTTTTTATCTTTCTATGATCTTTTTGTAAGAAGTGTATGAACAAAAAAGTCAACTTAATACATTTTAATTCAAAACATAGTTAATTTAGACATAAATCTAAATTTTTATTCATGTCCTCCCCTACATTCAATAATATTGACTTAGATCTTATTATTTATGTTAAGTTTATAGCACTACAATCATGGCATATTTGCTTAGTTTGTAGTGTGAGATATGTGCTAGTTGGAGATTAAATCAATGGAAGTACCTTGTCCGGGAAACCACTCATAATGACACTATTGCGTGTGAGCTCGCACATGTCGCAGCTGCTGAGTTTCAGCACCTGGGCCGCAATACTGTACTCTTCAATGAGAGGTTCCTGCAACATAAAGTGGGTAAAATTGCATGCAATACTTTCATTTCTATAGTCAAGTAAAGCAGTCAATAAGTCAGTAAGTAATTTACAGTTGTACGTCAACTTAGTAACGACTTTAAAGTCAGCATGTCTACAGAAAAGTAACGGGGAAGAATTAAAGCAGTAAAAAAAGGAGAATAAGTTTTAGATACTTTTTAAGATGAAGTCCTATTAAGGATCATTTCCTATACTCACTATGTTACAATTTTCTAGCCCAATTTATTTAGAAACTACTTTATAACCTTGAAATTTGGTGAATAGGTATAAAAATGATCATTAAATGAAATGAAATATTTTTTTCACTTAACACGTTCGCTGCCACTGACGCGTCAGCATGGCGCTACCTCCCATGCCGGCGACGCTCTGGGATGACGATCGAGTATGATAAATAAACTGCTTTATTTTTAGTTCGAATTTGGAGGTTGAACGATGAGGTTTTTGAGGCACATTAGTGAAGCATTATTTTTATATTTTTAGGAAATAAAAGGTTTTTCCTTTTTTTCTGGTTTTACTATTAAAATATAAGGAACGTTTTCAATCATTAAAACACTTTTTTTAAATTCGGCTTCTGAGGATGGATATATAAATTTTGGTGGCAGAGAATGTGTTAATGCCTACCTATTATAAATAAAATTTAAAATAAAAAAGCAAAAGAATATTGCAGGCGGCGCCACTGCATAGGCATTAACATAAGGATTTCAAATATAAAATAAAATACATTAGTCGATGTTTTGGAGTTTTTAATTTGTGTCATTTTATTAAGTGATTATTTTGGTACCTACTCAGCAAATTTCAAGGTTTTATACAAAGTAGTTTCTAAATGAACTGGGCTAGAAGATTGTAACATAGCAAATAGAGGGAATGATTCTTACTAGGATATCCTCTAAAAGAAATTTTTTTTTTTTTTTTTTTGCACATCTAAACTTTTTTAAAAACCAAGCTTGTGCTCAAATTGGGTTGAATAAACACATTTTAGAAATAAACGTCAAAATTAATAATATATGGTTGCATGAATTTAATCTGGTACTATTTGCCTGATAATAGCCATATCAATTGTATTTTTAGATTAATATTACCTGTTGTGTAATAGAATATTTATACAGTCAAGCGCAGTTAATGCAAATTCGATGGGGCCCCCGAAATTGTTCGTGCTAACCGAATTTCGTGTTAAATGAATAAATTAACAATAAGTTTTAAGTACGGAGAACTGCTTTTACTTCGCGTTAAACAGGATTTCATGTTAACGGCGTTTGACTATAACTTGAAAAGAGTCTTTTTGACATTTTAATAATAATAAAAGTGTAATAAATATATATATTTCAGTCAATCAGAAATCAGATTCCATTTAAATTAGACAATGAATATCTACAGTAATTAGTTAAATTAGTAATTTCCTTTTTTACCAAAACTCTTTTTAATGTTTTTTAGTACTAATCAGGTAGCTAAATTAATCTATTTAGTAGCCAAGATTCAATGTCTAACATATGTTACCATGACAATGTACTTTGTTTAGAATGGTAACTATGTTTCTTAGTAATTCAATTTTGTTAGAAAACATTTGTGTTTTATTAGTAATTATCCCATTATTAAGTGAATTCTTAAAAGTAAATATCTTTCAGGCTATGATGACAAATTTGCTGGGCATCCTGTTAACATGAAAACTTAAAATTCAATTTCTACAGATGGCTATACATTTTAATCCCTCAGTTGGTTGAGTGAGTGACTATCACACGCAAGAGCTATACCACTGTTGACTTTCCAAGACTGAAACAAATAATTTTCCATGACTCAAGAAATCAAATCATAAAAAATAATAATAACCTATATGAATTTTACAAACACGAATATAGTAAGTAAATCAGTGTACCATAAAATGATTTTTATAAACCCAGGTAGCACAGCAGTATTGGCCAATGTCGGAAACCGGAGCTCTGGAAGATTGGCCAATCCTGGGTAATGTCGGAAGGCCAGCACCGAACGGCTAACATTTTTGCAATATTGGCCAATATCGCAGTGCGGTTTTGGCCGATCTCGAGGAGCAGTTTTGGCCGATATCGATGCGTAGTTTTGGCCGATATCGAGGAGTAGTTTTGGCCAGTATTGATGTGCAATCTTGGGCAATATCGATGAGCATTGGTTTAAACCAAATGTTTTTGTTTTTTTCCCTCAGAAAAACGAAATATTTTTTTAAGAATAATTTAAAATTGTATTTTTATTTATAATTAGATTTTTTAAATTATTTGATGTTGTAGATGACTTTTATTTTTAGCTGAAATACAATATGTTCTAATGTATTTTTAAAATAAATCTTCCAATTAAAAACTATTGAAGTTTTTATAAGTATCAAATGAATCGAAGGGCAATATTCTATGTATTATGTAGTAAACAATTACTATTGTATATATTGAATTTAAAAAATAGTACCTATAAATAAAATATTAAAATTTAATATGATTTGAATGTCCCCATAAATAGCAACAATTGTTTATTTACTTAGTTCAAATTACTTTCAAAAGGAATATTCATTGTTTATAAAACATAAATTATTCTTGTTTATGTTAAATTTTATTTATAAATATGTATACATGTAATTAGAAAAGGATAAAAAAAAAAGACCTCTGTTTAAACCAAAAAAACATGTTTTTTTCCAACCCTGGAAGAGCAATTTTAGCTACTATTTTTTTATTATATCACAGAGCAGTTTAGGGTAAATTTGCCACTCAACATATCTGAACTTTCTTTTTGGTGGAAGAAGTGGTTGCAAATGATAATTCTTATATGCGTTTAGATTCAATTTTGAGCTGTTCAATGTTTAGTAACACATTGTTGCCCAAAAACATTTAATAATTTGTTAAGTTATACTTAAACATTTTTAAAATAATTTTTTCAAATCCCCTACCAAAAAAAACCATTTAGATAACAAAATGTCTGACATTCAAGGATTTAGAAAGATACATGCAATTTTAAACTAGAAAACAGTAGAATTTAAAATCCCTATTGGTCAATCAATACTCATTGAACTTTTTATGCTAAGGTTTCATAAAAATATAAGGTTGAATTTTAAACTTGTGAAGTATATTTTTTCTGCACCGATCAACTTCATTTATGAAGTCCCTTTTCATTTTTAAAACATAATTTTTCTCGATGCATTAAGAATCAAATAGATAGTAAATAAACCTCATTTTAATGCTTTAGTTCATTCACTTCAATCATAATATTGTAAACATGTAAAAGCAATAAAGTGAATTAAAATTGCAGACCCCCCCCCCCCCATTGAAAAAGTTTTCATCCAAAAATTGTTTAACAAAAACATCTATTATTTAAAAAAATCCACAATAATATTTACATGAATACTCATATAATGAATAATTTTTCATACTTTCATTCCTATTTTAATTGCATTTTAATGACCGATAATTGAAACCCAATATAATTTAATTGATATTTTATGGCTTAAAAACCATGCACTCTTAAATTAATTGTCACTTTCTGCAGTGCATATTTATAATAAAAACATAAATTTAATACAAGCTGTTTATTATAATACATATTTTATTTTACATATTTTATCTTCCTTTGAAGTTTCTACCTCGGCGAAGAAAATGAACCTGAAATATAAAATTGTTAATTTCTGTTTGCATTAAGATTACATTAAAATTTAAAAATCAAATTATTGCATAAAACTTTTTCTAATCTTAAGCTCTTTTTATTTTGTCCAAGCTCTTTTTGTTACGGAACTGGAATTTGTTATCAATAAAAGAAATCATGCAGTGCAGCATTTACTGCCCATTAAAAAAAAAAAAAAAAAAAAAAAAAAAACAGAATTGCAAAATGAAAAACACAATTTTGCACAAAAGCATAAAATTATTAACATTTTGTTAAATTGTTACATCAGAAAACATTTTCTACTAACATTTAAGAAAATCATTTTAAACTGGTATTTAAATTTCAATTGTATATATTGAGCTTGTATGAATTTAATTTATATAAAGTTCTCTGCAAATATGTTTGCACCAACCTCAACCAAGCACACAAAAAAACTATCAATCACGAAATAAATGCTAATTCTGTTTTTTTTTATAAACTCGTTCATTTTTGGCTTAAGCCGTTTAAAATTGTAATAAATAATTTATAAGAGAGAAAAATCTCTTTTAAACTGTTAAATTAACCACCAAATAAAATCAAAATAAATAGTAAAAAGTGTTGTTGAAAAGTCTGTGATAAAATACACTGTTGCACTTGAAAATTTATAGGAACTAATTTAGAACGTAGTGTTTTTGTTGTTTTTTCTACTGAACTAATTTCTCAATTATAAGCATATGACAAAGGTGATTTGTTCAAAATTGTTTAAAGAAACAGATAATTTTTTTTTATTAAAAGACCAGAGATTCTCCATTGCTTATTATATTTTAAAATATAAATTATTGTAACATCAAATTGAAATTGCTTGGAGCGTTACCTAATTGATTATCATATATTCTTACCTGGTAGAGGAAGTTTTCACGCTTTTTGGTTCACAAACAAGTTTTTGCTCGTTTCTTTGTGGGATTCCAAAGAAGGGGGATCGTCTTTGAAACGGGCTGGAATATTAGTTCGGCTTTTCTTGGTTAATAAATTTTCATCTTCTGAAGAATCGCTCCCAATTGAATGAGCAAGCTCAGCTTTATCTTATGCCTGTTAAAATGAATCTAAATAGGAAAATTATGGATATATGCTATCTCAAACTAGTTGCAAAACTTTATATACAATTTATTTATACAATTAAATATCTTATTTAAAGCACTTATAATATCACTCACTAAAAAACCAATCTTCAGTTTGAGAAATTAAAATAGAATATTATTTAAATCTGTTAATAAATATCTGTTATTCATGTCCACCATTTCAAAAATCTATACCATCAAAACTTGAACTGATAAGTAGATCAATGACTTATGAAACATTATTTGTGATACCTTGAACTATTTGTATATACCCTATACAAAAATTGTAATTTAATTACTGTATGTACAATAGATTTTAAAATTAAATGTTTGCCATGTTATACTTGAGGGCATATATTCTTTAATCATGTTCATTCCCCCCTTCATACCAAAGACAACTTTTGTCTGAGATGAACCAAGATGAAGGAATTACTTCTACGGGTTCTCCATTTCCATCAATGAACCTTACAACAGTATATTTCTTTATTTTAAACTGAACAGAATAACAAATTAACTATTAAAAGGCCATACTGGCAATTTACTGCCGAGGGAAGGAAGGCTACAACTATTACACTTTTCATTCCAAGACAGAAAATAGCACTAACAATAATACTTGATTACAATATTTGATGTTTACTTTTCAAATGGAAAGTCTTTTCTTTAAATGAACAAAACATTTTTATTTTATAAAAACAACATCTTTGCATAGTGTGTTTAAATTAACACAAATGAAGTTAGGCATTCAAAATATATTTTTGTAGATATTTCAAAAATTTCCATTCATTGCTCTTTTCTGAGAAATCAATATTTGCACAAGACAGACCTTTTGAATAGGGGAATGTACATATACAGTGAAACCCTGTTAACGCTAAGTCGATCTGGCCACTGAAATTGTTCGCTTTAACTGAATTTTGTGTTAAATAAATTAACGTTAAGTTTTAAGTACGAAGAACTGCTTTTCCTTCGCATTAAATGTGATTTTATGCTAAGCACTTTTGCGTTAACAGGGTTTGCTGAATTTTTTCAAAAATAGGAGGCATAATAACATTAGTTATAAATATTGTTAAAATTGACATTTTTTAGAACATTTACTTTTTATGCCAAGCGGTTGATTGAGATAATGCACCCTATTCCACACCACCTTTGAGATTGAGTAATAGATGTGTTTTAATTTAATGTGGTTTCCTCAATATGCCCAATTCACAATATATTCTATTAACAGAGCTAATCATGCTGGAGCTTGGATATTGAATTTTATAAGAAGCAATATAAACTAACGATAACAAATATGATAAATAGGAAGACAAACTAGAATGTAACATGTAGTATAAGTATAATTTGAAACAAGCAATGGAGGGGTAGGGGGGAATGGCTAAATGAGTATTAATAGTTTGTATCCGTGTATGGATGAGATAATAGCTCGGATTTCCTAAAAGCACTTTTAATCTTGTCCAGATGACATAAAAGCTGAAAATCTTGTTTATATTTTAAACAGCAGCATTAAATAAATAATTGAAACCAACTCGATTCCTAATCAAGTTTAATGTGAATATCAATCACCTTTGTCAACATCGCTTTTGTAGATCAAACCAAGTCGGCAATCAAGTATCGTTGAAATTAACTAAAACCAACTTAAACCAATAATGTAATACGTAGATACCCCATGAAATCGACAAATTATTGTGACAACACTTACCAGTAATAAGTTTTCGATCCAATTTTAATGTTACAAATAACCGTGGCGCCGGTGACATAAATAAACTTAGTAAACACACATCCGGGCACTTCAGTTCCTTCAGCCACTCGGTGGCGATTCTTTTTGAGAAATTCTACGCATCGTTTTATATCGGCTTCGGCCAGTTTTGGCCTTAAGTCGAGATCGTTCCAAAATACATGATTTTTTTAAAAATGCTTAAAACCGTGGCAAAAATATCACAAAACATATTAATGCAAACCTTCCTTTCTTAAACATAAAATATTTTAATTTTAAAACTGTCGATCAACCTTTCAAACTTTTGATTATCGTCTATCCAATATTGGGCGAGATTGGGCAATATCGGCATCGAACGGCCGATTTTGCGCCATTCCACATCGGGATTGGCCAATGTAGGGCTGATATTGGCCAATACTGCTGTGCTACTTGGGAAGTTTTATTTTAAATTATAAAAAATCCTTGTTTCAGTAACTTCCAAATCAGAAGAAAAAGGGAAAAGTAATTTTATATTCTTTGATATTTCAGTGTTAAAAAAGCTAATCAATCTTTAATAATAAAGAAATATTTGAAGAAAGAATAAGTCAATAATAATAAATTATACCATGAAAAATCAAATGTTTTGATATCAACAATGCAAAACAAAAGAAAGAAGACAGATTTTTTTTTTTAAAAATGTAAACACAAGCTTATCATATCTGTTCACTTCAGTTCCCGTACTAAGATTTTTTTTCTGTCTATGAGACCTTACTTGTGTGATGTCACAAATTTGGAGTTCAGAAATGTTTTCATTGGACACGGTTTTTAACTGTGATCATTGTTTTCATCAAAATGTAAATAAAAACACAAGATGAGTTTTCGATGAGCTGAATTGGGATCATGATGTTTATGACGTCACAGTTATGTGATTTTACTTAAAATGTTTAGAAATCTATGAAATTCACTGTGTTTTCATGACTTATGGCCATTTTTTTGCTCAAAGTCATGACTTTCCATTACAAAATTTATCCAATGTCCAAATTCATGACATTTCCTGCGCAAACCCTGCAAGGAGCAAATTTTCAGTCCAAAAGTCGAGTAAAAAAGTTACTGTTTCAGCACTCTTCTGGTCTAACTTTTAAGAACTTTTGTTCAGAAATTCTAATTGAATTTTATATTCCACCCCCCCCCCCTCCCACTAACCTCGACTGAACTTGAAAGTGATATATAGCACATTTCTGTAGCATTTGTAGTTTTGGCTGCATAAGTTGAAAATGAATTTCCAGTTATAATTTCCTATGCTTTTATCTATAACATTTGTTTGCATTTTGATACAGGAGCATGTCTTGGCAAAACCTTTAACTTGACATAGCACATGCACATCAGAAGTTTTGTCTGGGAATGTTCATATCGAACGAACAGAGCATTCGTTGCAGTCTACTTCTCACTATATTGCAATGTAGAAGCTAAAAATAAGACAGAGAATAGAGCTTTTACCTTAGTGTAGTGGAACTGCAGTGGGTCATCAGTGGAGAGTGACACACAGAGCCCCCTGGCGAGGTACTCTGGAAGCGGGTTGCGATGGTAGTTGAGGAAAAGTGAATTGTTGCTGAGAGGGGACATAGCAATACCCACTTGCGAGAGGTAGTAGAGGTACTGCAACACGGGCACCTACAAACAACAAAAGTCACCCACTGATCTAACTGCAACTGATGAATAGTGAATGCTTGTTAATTGACTTAAAGCCAGGGAAGGCTTAATTAACCAACATATGAGTGTACGAAAATGATTACTTAATGAAATGACATAAAATTAAAAACTCGAAAATACTGTCAAATGCATTTTATTTTTTGAAATCCTTACGTCAATGCCAGTGCAACGCCTCCACCTGAAATGTCTTTAGCTTTTTTTTAATTTTCATTTATAAAATACTAGCTGAATACCCGTGCTGCGCTACGAAATTTTACCATTCGTATTTTAGCGATCAAAAGACATTCATGTATTCTACACTTCAGACCTTTTCACACATTTCGATCCCGACAAATTGATTTATCAAAATAGGAACTTTCCTTTGTTGACAATTTTAACAAAATTTATAATTGTGGATAGTATATTGGAAAGAGACATTTGAATATCCCTCATTTAGAACGTTTAATTCCCTTCGGACCCTTTTTAATTACGTAATCGAGATTGCAATAGTTTATTGTGTCTATGTTTGCTCTTAGTTCTAAATTTCGAAGTAGTAGCTGTATTGGAATTGAGATATTAAAATAATCCTCGTATAGTTTCCATGTTGCATCGACTTTTCATCCCTTAAAAATTCATTAATCGATATTGGAATAACTTATTTTTTTTTTACATTTGCCCTTTTAACATTTGCACCAAATATCAGAATTATGACTACATTGGAAGAAGAACATTCAAATATCCCTCGTTGGAAAAGTTTAACCCTTTTTCGACCCCTAAACATGGATTAACTGAGATCGGAATAGCTTGCTTATTCTATATTTATCTTTGTTGACATTTGCAACAATTTTCAGAATTGTGACTATATGGGGAGTGGGATATTCGAGTTTGGAACGTTTAACCCCTTTTCCACCCCTTAAAGTGGGTTAATCAAGCTCGGAATAGCTTTATTTTTCTACGTTTGTCTTTGTTGATATTTGTACCATTTTTAGGGTTGTGACCATATGGGAAGTGGCACATTCGAATATCCCTCGTTTGGAATGTTTAACCCCTTTTCCACCCCTTAAAGTGGGTTAAACGAGATTGGAATAGCATACTTTTTCTATGTTTACCATTGTTGGTATTTGTACCAATTTTTAAAATTGTGATCTTGTCGGAAGTGCGACATTCGAATATTCCTTGTTTGGAACGTTTAACCCCTTTTTGACCCCTTAAAGTTGGTTAATTGAGATCGGAATAGCTTACTTTTTCTATGTTTACTATTGTTAATATTTGTACCAATTTTTAGAGTTGTGACCAAATGGGAAGTGGGACATTCGAATATCCCTCGTTTGGAACGTTTAACCCCTTTTCGACCCCTTAAAGTGGGTTAATCGAAATCGGAATAGCTTACTTTTTCTATTTTTACCATTGTTGATATTTGTGCCGATTTTCAGAGTGGTGGGAAGTGCGAGAATTAGTGATGAGTGAGGGCTTTGCCTTGTATATAGAGAGATACTAGACACTATTTTCAATTTATGTCATTTCATTAAGTGATCATTTTCGTACCTACTCACCAAATTTCGAGGTTTTATACAAAATAGTTTCCAATTGAACTGGACTAGACAGGGTTCCCACTTAAATCACAGAAGGAAAATCTGACTTAAGGACCATTGAAAATTTGTTTTCAGGCTTCATGTCTATATACAAATTTTTAATAAAGTATATTCTACCGAAAAAGTTACAAATTGGTGGATGCGTAATACAACTATGTCGGAGAATAGCAAGTTCGAGTAGTATTTTTATAAATTTTGCAGTTGGTCACACAACATCTGCAAAAATTAAGGAGTTTTAAGGACCTCTAAGCATTTGCAAAGCCTTGAAAACAAGTTCAAAAATATTAAGCACTTTTAATGACTTTCAATGACCGTAGGAACTCCACTAGAAGATTGTAACAAAGCCAGTATAGGGAATGATCTTTACTAGGAGTTATCTTAAATGTCGTTTCTGAACGGGAAATATAAAAAAAGTTAATAAGTTAGACAGTGGGTTAATATCAACTACATGAAGTTGTTAAATTTAAACCTCAATTTCTCTTTTTGAGATCAGTTGTGAGAACAATTTATTTTTATTTTTTAACAATGGTTAAGCTAATTGTGATTCAATTGGCTTAATAGTTGTACATAACTTATTACACGGCATTACATGGGGCAGAGTATAAGAACAATTTAGAAATTACTATTGAGTTAGTCTTGATCAAACTACTAAATGTATAGGTATACTAGGAAATAAAATAAAATTAGCCTATGTAATGTGTTGTCATTTTTGCAACAGGGTTCCCACTCAAATCACAGAATGAAAATCAATGACTTTTAAGGACCTAATAAATGTTTTCAAGGACCTTTGAAAATTTGTTTTCAGGCATCACATCAATAAATAAATTTTTAATAAAGTATATTCTGCCAAAAAAGTTACAAATTGGTGGATGCGTAATACAAATATGTTGGAAAATTTTGATACAGAGCAAATACGTGGCGGTCACACGGGGATAGCAAGTCCGAGTTGTATTTTTATAAATTTTCCAGTTAGCCACATAACATCTGCAAAAATTAAGGACTTTTAAGGACCTCTAAGTATTTTCAAGAACTTTTAGGCACCTCAAAGTATTTTCAAGCACTTTCAAGGCCTTTAAAACAAGTTCAAAAATATTAAGCACTTTTAATGACTTTCAATGACCGTGGGAACCCTGTGCAAGAAATAAAAAATAAACTAGCAGTTTTTATTCACAAAAAGCTTCTAAATGCAATAAAAATTAATTTTTTTTCCCTTTTCAACTATTTTTCAAAGCATGTTGAATTTACTGCTGTACTAAGCAAAAAAGTTGTGCCTGCAACTGAGCTCAAAATCCGAAATTGCAAATTAGAGTTTAACAATATTTAATAATACAGCCATTAAACTTTACCATTGCGTAGAAAAAGTTACAGAGAACCATCTGGTAACAATAATTCAGTTTGCCCAAAAAATGCAAACACAATCTTTGTAGCAGCACGAATAAAAGTAAAAGTTTGTGGCACATCAATTCTTACTACGTTTTTACTTTCTACTGCATTTATAACTGTTCAAAAATCTTTTTTTATAAACTAATATTCTTCCAGAATTCAAAAGTACACCAAGTAAACTGAAATGAAAGAATGTTTAAAAATGGTATCCCAATGAATCACCTTTCTCAGTAGTAACCCGTGAGAGATGTTCTCGCTCAGCAGGTAACCTGTGATCAGATGCTGGATAGAGCCTGCCTCTCCACAGTGGGGACGTAGAACAAACGTGTTTAGGCCTCTTAACCTGAAAACAGAAGGTCAAACAGGTAAAAAAAAAATATCTAGCAAAATTATAAGTTGTTTTAAAAGAGAGCATGATTTTTTTTTAATAATTCTACTATCTTTTTAGAGATTTCCTTGTTTTTCTTATAGTTTTCAATAAAACAGATAAATCCCAGCTCAAAAATATGACAGAAGGTCAGAGATGTAAAAAAAAAAAAAAAAAAAAAAATAGTGGAATTATATATTTTTTTAGAGAGAGCATTATCTTTAGCCAGGGATTAAAGATTTAGCTCTTTCGTCAAAACATTTTGCCACAAAATTTGCAAAATCAGTTTTTACTATCCAAGAACAAGTTGAAACTAATTTTTTCTGTTGATATTTCGTAGAAAATAACTACATATTTTAATTTCATATTGATTCTATGATGAAAAGTTCATCAATTATTTTATACAAAACATCAAGAGTGGTGGAACTTGTAATTATTACAGCATATCTCTAAAAAGAAAATTGTTGCTTTAGTTTTTTTTATTAAAGATATTTTGCACCCTAGCTTAAACATTGCACCTAGCAAATACCTTTATGAAAAGTAATTTTTAAGGAGAAAGACACTCCTACCATTTCTGTTAGTAACTGGAATTTTGGGGAAAAAAGAACTTTACCCTCATAGCTACTTACTTCCTAAAGTGGTTGAGGACACACATGTTGGCGTACATGTAGTAAAGGTAGTAGGAGTAAGGAGGATTTTCTGGATCAGTCCATTCGGAGGGGGGAGGAGGGCCGTCCTTGTCGAAAATTATGTTGTTTTCGGGTTTAGATTCATCATCCACTGAATCGAATCCGCTTACCTGAAAACAGAAATAGTTGCTAAGGATTAAAAATAATTAACATCTAAAACTTGAAGTTGGCTATGTACTGATATTGAAATTATAGATCAGTTTGCAATTTTAGTGTTTGAATCTAGTGTCTTTTATTCCACTAAAGTAATCAGTAATTTAGTGCGACACATCATACATTTGCAATGCATCATACATTTGCAATTTTGATTTAAAAATGGCAAACTTCATCAAAAAAGCCTATTTGCTTAAAAATTTATTTAGTATCCATGTTTTGGTTGGTTGGTTGTATTCAGATTATCTGGCGCCGTCAGCAACACGAGGGCTATAATGCGCCGAAACATTCGTCATTAGACAAGCCAACATACATTTACAAACACCCATGCCTAACACGGGACTCGAACCCGCAACCTCGTGGTCTAGAAGCCAGCACGCTAACCACTATACCGTTTGGTCGGCTATCCATGTTTTGGAACGTTAATCGAACCCACAAAGACAGAACAACTTAATGTATTTGGGTCAAAACGTAAGAGACTCTAAATATAATAAAATAAAATTCTGAAATAAAATGTTTCGTAATTAGTTTTTATTAAAATCATTTTCTTTTATAAAGTGATTCATTATTGCAAGGAACATTATTACAGATTACTTTCAATGTAAATACTTATTTTACGAGTCATCTTTCAAAAGTGTACTCTTTATCTAAACAATTCATACTTCTTTTGATTACAGGTTGGGATTTCATCGAAGAACAAGATCTTGACTTTTTTTTTTACTCAAAAGAACTCGCAATTCCAACTTTTTAAAACAGTAAACAAGGAATCTCTTAGAATCGAACCATATCAACTGAGAAATTAATATTAGAGACATGGTAGTGCTAATCATGTCATACTGGTTGACCATGACTAGATTGCATTTAAGGGGCAAGAAATTTTGTGATCATGGCAAATGCTTATGTTACCCCTAAAGTGCAGGAATAATTTATTCTATAGATTATATAGGTAATGTGCAGATTAACTAAGATGATCCGTTAAAGAGCCGAAAATTGTTCATTTCTCAAATTACCTAGGTAATCTGTTGTTAAAGTGAAAATAAGACCTATGCTGGAACACCAGAAACATTTCTGCATGCTTAAATTTACATAATATTATTTATGTATTTTTCAATATCTAAAGAATCAAGTTAATATATTCAAATAATCAACAAATTGGTTGATAGAATCAATCGTCGAGAAACAAATTTTGGAACTTGAATGATACGGAAGCTGTTGATGAGGAAAACTTTCGATTCTGCACGTTAACAGAGCAAATCAGTTAATCTGCAGATTAGCTACGTAATGCGCACAATAATGGCTTTCGAGCTTTGACGGTAATACATAAATCTTTGGCTAGAAGGCTTGTTGTATAGAAATGTTGGCATAGAAATTCTTTATACAGAATCCATACAATTATGTTGTTTATAATTAAGAACAACATAATAACAATTGATTATAAAACAACAACATACAATTATGTTGTTTTCTACTTTTTTCTCTCCACAAAAAGTTAGCACTTAACCCACTGGCAGTCATGCACATACATATGCATCATTTGATCCTCAGTTTTTCCAGCAATACACAACATTTAAAAAAAATTATAAATAAAATTTAAAATAAAATATTCTTTAAATATATTTATTACAGGGTGCGTACACTTTTTTGGAAGTGAAATTCAAGGACTTTCAAGGCCCTTTTCAAGGATATTTCAACAAAAATCAAGGCCCTATTTTATCGTTGCAGAGTCGATACCAAAATTGAATTTTTATATATATTTTTTTAATTAACGAAGTTGCAAAAAGAATTAAAATATTTATTACTTAACAACTAAGATGCAACCACATATATTTATTGATAATTATACCTCTTACCAGGATAAGGAAAAAACTAGGTTAAAAAAAAAGAAGTTTTGTAGTGGTTTGTTTTCTAACACTCTCCATTGTCTAAATGGATTATAGAGGGTTCCCATGTGAAATCTCAAGGTCAATGGAAACAAAATGATCTTAAGTCTGTGGTTATTTGGTTAGTTTTTTTTTTTTTTGAAATATATGGCAAAAAAATAATCATGCACTCTTAAAGTACTAAGAAAAATATTTATTATTTTTACTTACAAACAGGCAAGAAAAAAATATCCAAATTGGACGCATAAAGATTGATTTTATGCCTTCTACAGTTTGAATTTAAAGCGCGAATCCCTGGTTGGTTGGTTGAAGTTTAACGGCGCAAGGGGCATACTGCCGCGAATCCCTGATCTTTCCTATCGCTAATTTAAAGGAACAAAAGTTTGTAAATACAAGAAATCCTTACTTTTTTTAAAAAATAGAGACATAGCTTAACCCCCCCCCCCTCCCATCCCCATTCAAGTTCTTCGTAGAATTTCTAGTCTACCTACGGTACGACTTGGCGCTTTTTCCGGGAATTGGCTACAATAAAAGAATGACGTAATATGCGTTTTCCCGTTTGTTGCTAAGTCAAAATCATGATCCAACATCCAGGGTTGCCAAAAAATCATTTACTAATAGTCACCAATCCTTCCAGATAAACAAAAAGGCAAGTTCAAAATTCAAATCCCGTTTTACCGATGACTTAGAAATTAAGCCTGGAAATGTTTGGGGAGGGGGGCTGTCAATTGGATTAAGTTTAGAAATTACAAAAAATATTCGCGGTTTTTTTTTAGCTTAAAGAAAGCTATATATTTCTTTATTATTGAAACCAGGCAAGAGTGCAAATCTAAACCAGATGCACTAAGATTGCTTGTGTGAAAAATACAATACTTGTATTCTATTTTTAGCACGGAGTCTCAGTAAAAAAAATTTAAAAAAATCATGTATTCTATAAGTATAAAAAAAAAAGTATTAATTTTCTATACCTAAAATCAGCCAAGAAAACAGATTTAAATCAGATGCACACTGATTCATTTACTACTTCTTTATAGTTTGAAAAACCTACAACAAAACTGAGAGACTGTATTTTCAAGTGCGAACCTTTTCCGGCACGTTAACTGACGAAAAACGCCCTCGAAGGGCAAAATACTCTTTATCGCTTTGTTGGTGATGTTTCATGATAATTTTGAAAAATTTCGACACAAAATTCTCGCCAAGTAGTTTTTCAAGTCAAAAAATGATTTTTTGTCACAGTTCGGCGCAATCTTAACCGAAAAGAGGTTTTTGACGCAGTTTGGAGCAGGGTAGTCAGTTTGGCGCACTTCGGCGCAATTGGAACAGCTCTTACATCCCTGTAATTAGAAATTTTTTAATGAGCTCAAAATAAATTTAATAAAATTGGAAGGTGTTTTTCCAGCAACCTTTGTTAATAACTTTCACGACTTTAAAGTAGGCCATTTTAGTAATTGATATAAAAAATTACATATCCTTCCCCTTCTACAGAAAAAGAAATTCTTCTTTCTTGAAATAGGAATCGACATAAATGAAAGAATAATATAAATCATAATACAATACCGAAGCGTAACTGCTATTTTCTCTGTAGGCGATATACTCCTCCGATAGTTAGTGTAGGGTTTTTGCAGTCTGGAACATAATTTCTTCACCAACTCGTCGAAGCTCTCAATCGACATCCGGAAAAAGTTTAAAATTTTTACTTTGTCTTCTCTTAACTGCGGGTAAAGACAGAAGAACATACCGAATGTTGATCGGCTCTAAACAATGGGATGAATCCACATAGTGCGATTAATTCGATTCTTTTTCCTTCGATATTTTATATACAAATATGCTAAGCGTGCTCTTTTTCATTCCATTTCGAACAAACACAAAATCCTCTCAGAGGAAAATTTTGGTCGTTTGAGAATGCACCTAATGAGGGAGAGAGAGAGAAAAGCGAAAATATCCTGCATATCAAATTACACCCTCTTTCCACCGGATACTCATCGTGCAACTTTTTGTCTCTTTAGGGGAGAGGTCAAAGGTCATAGTGACCGTGCCGTTCCAGGGCCGCTCGGGAGGAACCGATTCAAGTGTGATTGACAGAT
Source organism: Linyphia triangularis (assembly GCA_963978545.1). Classification (NCBI taxonomy): domain Eukaryota; kingdom Metazoa; phylum Arthropoda; class Arachnida; order Araneae; family Linyphiidae; genus Linyphia; species Linyphia triangularis. Next base: position 18,156,978 of record OZ021723.1, on the reverse strand, counting down.
CCGCCAAAAGTGAACCGGCTAGAAAGTGTGAAGTCAAAATAATGGTAATACGGGAACGAGAATTTTATGGTTTTAGAATTGAAAAGGGGAAATTCAAGGACTTTCCAGGCTTTTTTAGAAATAATCCTATTTTTCCAGGCTATTCAAGGCCTTGAAAAAAAATAATGAAATTCAAGGACTTTCCAGGTTTTCCAGGCCGCGTACGCACCCTGTTATTAGGATGATAGTTTATAACCTATGAAATGAATAAATGAATACAAATGAATAAACAATAATTAAAAAAAATTATATATTTGAATTAGAAATATAATTTAAAAATTATTGCAGGGAAAACAACTGTAGAATTTCACCCATTCGCTGAACCGTTAGTGGGTAAAAAGAGTCTGGAACTGTTGGAAACTAAAGAGTAGCTTACATGCTGCAGGAAAATGTGCAATTCTGGGTGAGAAGACGGCTTGGCAGTCACTTCAAAGAGTGGCAAGAACATGTTATCGAGTAATTGCTGAAAATTCTGAACCAATTTATTGGACCTGAAGATGTCACTGAAAAGAACAAAGTTATTAACAACACTCAAATAAAATGGCATACAGGAATAAAAAAAGCTGGTATAGAGAGAAAGTACGTCTAGAAGACTCAGTCGAACTACTTTACCAATAGTTAGTTGGCCAAGACAAAAGACAGTACGAGCTCAACTATGACCAGGACATCTTTAAAGTCTGTGAGGCGACTAAGTTTAGGAGCCTCATTGAACATAATTTTTTTTTAAAAGAATGTAAGGAAATGTTAGTAGATTAAGAATACACTGGTCTGCCCGGGAAAAAATGGCCGAAACTATTCCTAAATCAACTTTGAATGAGTTGAACTAAATCCGATTGCCAAATACGTCATAACTTGCCAAATAATGAGCATTCTTTTTTATGTGGTAATCCAATGCACTTTTAATTTTCAACGAGGAAAAGTGCACACGATATTTATCCTCTGGCAAAAAATACTTCAAGTTTTTAAAAGTGTGCCAAGTTGGCGATAAATATTACATCAGCGATGACATAATGTACATTGTCAACCTGGCTCACTTTTAAAAGATAAAAGATCTTGGCACCAGGAAAGACAAATCACCTGCAATTTTCTTATATGAAAATTAAATAGTGGTTGATTACCAGATAAAAAAGGATGTTAATTTTTTGAAAAAGTTATGCCATATTTGGCAATTGGATTTAGTTCAACTAATTCAAAGTCGATTTTGAATAGTTTTGGCAATTTTTCTAGAATGATGTTTAATGAGGTACCTAAACTTGCAGTTGCCTCTCAGTCTATTATATACAATAGTCCCCACTGAGTCATTACTAATGCTCCTACTTCCAAAGTAACCTAAACATTTTTATACAAACATCAGACATCAATAAGTCAACATATATGATCTCAATAACCAATTTTAAGGTGCCAAATGTAGAAGATATACCAACAAAAACAGCCAAGCTTTAAAAAAAAAAGAAAAAAAAAGTTTAAAATATGTTATGTTTTTCACACACAACAGGTCTCATTAACCCTTTAAATCCCATGGAGTCAGCGTTGTGGGTTTCACAAAACCCCAATGACTTTCCATTCATAAAAATTGGAAATGAACTCGCCCGACTCGTTCTTCTGTCTGCCACTCCTGGGATTCCTGTGGGGGGTCACTGTCGACCATTAAAAGATCATTACTATATGTCTATAACCTGCAATAGGGTCTTGTGTTGGGTCATTTGCTTGATATGTCGGAGAATTTAGTTGGCGTCTTATCAATGAAACAAACGCCACCGCTAAGTACATGACAAGATTCACATAAAAGAAAAAACCCTGACTATCTTACTCCATGTCCAAAGGGTGGAGCAGTTTGACATTGAGTACTTTAAATCCATGTCTCCCCTCTACATGCCCCACAATAGCCTATTGTTGAGGACCGTCACGCTTTAAACAACTACTGCAGGGCAGATTCCCCTCCCTTGGAAATATACGTTTACCCCTGCCCAAAAGGTGACTAGCTGGGAATTTCTCTACAAGGCGGTATAGGGCGGGTTGGGATTTAAAGTGTTAAAGGGCATCTCTATATATAAAAGCCAAAGTTCTCACTGACACATAATTCTCCCATTTCCCTAATAGCTACAACTCATATTCGATATGAAGGACCAATCCCTTATCAGGATGGCCACAAAATTCAGAGAAAAAAGCTCCCCGATATCCCTGATAGATTTCTACAAAATTCCCTGATTTTACAACAAACTTTTTTTTTCAAATTTACATAACTTTTCCAGATGTGTAAACACCCTTACCAAATAAAACATGTATGCTAAAGAGGTAATGTGCCAAATTTTTTAAATAGTTTTGGCGGTAATGAAAAGTTTAAATTATTCAGTAACAACTCAATTCTACCACAACAATTTTCCAGGAAAATGGTGATAAAATATGGATGAACGGGGAAATGCCTTCGAAACAAAGAAAATTTACTTGATTTTAGTGAAATTTAAAAAAAAAATCCATGACATATCCCAGATTTCCAGGTTCTGTGGCCACTCTGTTTATTTACAGTAGTTGGAAGAAAATGCTGTCGAATATAGATATGATCAAATGTGTAAAAAAATTAACAATAAACAATATAATTGTAAAGTAAAGTTTGAAAGAAAGATGCTAAGAAAAATAAATGGATTTATTAAAAATGGTGTTTGGCAAATACACTAAAACCATGAAATCTATAACAAATATTTTATATACTAATTTAAAATACTTAAAAATTTCTAAATTAAAGAATCAGAGAAATCTTTTAAAATATTTAGGAAATTGTTTGAAAAATAAGGAAAATCTTTAAAAAATCAAACCACATTCTTAAAACAAAGGCAAAGTTAAATTGGTAGCTTCAAGCAAACAACAGTCTGTTTAGAAGAAGATTTTAAATGTAACAAGAAAAACTGTGTGGCCACAAAATTCAGACAAAATAATATAACCTATAAAAACAAAGTTTTTAATACAAATCCTTCATATGCATTGCCAATTTTTATATTCATTAACAAAGCGCCGATTCTGTAAACAGTGCGTCCTTTGTGTTTGCATCTAATTTTAAAAGTCAAAAACATTTCTATCAGCAAAAGGGGTGGCAAATTATGTTTCAAAATTTATTTATTAAAAATGAACGTAAATTTATGCACTCACATACAAATATCTTTTATTTATTCTGATTAAAACAATTTTATTATGTATTTGTAAAAAAAAAATTAGCAACAAGAAAGAGTTTCTTTAATGGTCAGTAAAATACTATTTTAGCGCGATTGAATGACGGCAAGTTGGTTTATTAGTTGTCCATAAAAGCGACCTTTTAGCGACAGTTAATGCTCCAAAATTTGATAGAATGCATTGTCATCGACATTAAATCAATTTGTCCAGTTTCAGATTGATTGGATGACGTCAAAAGGGTTCATTAGGTCTCCGAAGATTTGCCCCCTCATTGACAAACCCACAAACATATAAATGAAATTGAAGTTGATATAAAGGACTTAAAAAAATTCCCTGATTTTCCGACAAACTATTTTCCAATTTCCCTGACTTTTCCAGATGTGTAGACACCGTGATCAAATAGGACATATATGCCAAAAAGATAACGTGCCAATTTTTTAAAAAATAGTTTTGGAGCTAATGAAAGTTTAAATTAGTCCGCAACATGAAATATCTAACGATTATCACGACAATACTCCGGGTAAATGGCACCAAAATACGGATGAACAAGAAAACGTACCTTCAAAACAATGATAGCAAATTCCCCCTGATTTTCATGAAATTAAAAAAATAAATAAAAATTCTTTGATTTTTTACAGAATCGGAAAGCTCTCCGACATTTCCCCGATTTCCAGGTTCCGTAGCCATTCTGAAAAAGCTACTCACTATAGACGCGGCATTTGTATGAGCCATCTGACGTTGTCCGAGTACACTTTGTGCTGTGTTGCCCATTTGGAGAGTCTATCCCACTCTTCCATCTTACGACCATAGATGGAGAGGCGGGGTTCCGCATTCTGGAACTTACTTTCTTCAAGGTCACTGATCACCTCCTGCAGGAGGAACAGAGAACACATTATAGCAAGAGCTTACCTAAAAAGTGATAAAATTCTGTAAAATTATAACTTTTGCTTTTCTGTTTAAAATATTCTTAAACCTAGCAGATTTAAAATGGGAATTTTTGTATTTGTTACCGTTAAAGTGCAGAAATCGGTTATTCTGCAGATTATTTAGGTAATGTGTAGATTAGTTAGGGCGATCCGCTAAAGTGACTAAAATTGTTTTATTTCTCAAATTACCTATGCAATTTACCTATATAGTCTGTAAATTACCAACAAGGCACTTGTTAAAGTGAAAAAAAGATTTTTGCTGGTTGGTTGCTTTTAGATTATCTGGCGTCGTCAGCAACACGAGGGCTATAATGCGCCGAAACATTCGTCATTTAACAAGCCAACATACATTTACAAACACCCATGCCTTACACGGGACTCGAACCTGCAACCTCGCGGTCTAGAAGCTAGCACTCTAACCACTATACCGTTTGGTCAGCAGATCTTTGCTGGAACAATAGCAACATTTTCATACGCTTAAACTAACATAATGTTATTTATTTATTTTTCCATATATAAAGAATCAAGTAAATAGAATCAAACAATCAACTAATTAGTTGATAGAATAAATCTTCTTAACTTAAAGATATAGAAGCCGTTAATGTACACATTACCTAGGTAAGATGCGAAAACTCTCGATTCTGCACATTAATGGAGCAAATCAGTTAATCTGCATATTAGCACATAATGCACTTATTAACGGCTTTCGACCTTTAGCGGTACCATATTTATAATCTAAATAATTTGCAAACCAAGTAGTTTTAAAAGTATACCATGTTTTTTATGATATTCAAGTAACTATTTAAGAGGAAATTGTTAACTAAATTAGAAAGTTAAAAATTAATTGAAAAGCGTTAAATTGACTCACAGTATGCATTATTTTCCAGCACTGATATCTGTGTGGTTAGCACTCTGGCCTCACACGATAAAGTTGCTGGGTTCAAATCATGTGTTATGCACAGATGTTCACTGTGTTCTGGTTCGGAATCCATGTTAAACTATAGGACCCAGGCTTATTAGCAGTTATACTCACAAAGATAAGTTGCTGAGCATACAAACCAACCAAAACACTATCTTTAAAATTCGGCATCTTGCCAAGAATAAAAATAGAAGGCGATTCATGAAATTAGGCAGAAAAAGAAAATGCCAAACTTTTTGCTGTTAGGATTTAAGAATTTATCTTAGTAAAAAAAAATTGTTGCACCCTCTGATGGTGACAACTTTCAACAACTTTATTTTTAATTTAAAAATTTGGAATCTCAATACTTATCCTATGACTGTTTTACAATTGTTTTACCATAGGTGACAGACTGAAAACCATGCTATAATACATTAAATATTTATAATGTATATACATAAACCTATAAGTTTTATCCAGCGCAAGCTGCATTATACAAATTTACATTTATATTGGATTTCATATCAACTACTGATACATAATATTCATATTGAAATTAAAAAAATAAATAAAAAATAATAATGGCCGCTAATAAAAAAAGCTGTAGAAAAGATTAAGTAACAATCTTGTATTATTTACTTTAATAATGGCCGCAAAGTACTTTCCTCCAACATAGTTGTCGGTCTTGAGGTAGATTTCTCTCAGTGAGCTCTCTCCAACTGGATTATATTTGGCATTGAACTTGTCAAAGCGGTGAAACGTGTTGCGGTCCTGAAATAATTAAAAGTTGTAGTTGAAAATTGTTTTCTTAAGAGTAATTTTATTTGTATCAAGATCTAAAAACTATTACCATAGTTCTTACTAGAATATAATGACTGCAGTCACGATTGAAGAACTATCATTGCCTAGAATGTGTTTTGAGATATGTTTTCTCCACATTGTTAAATATTAATGTGAATGGATTAGCAAGAACTGATATAAAATGTAAAAAAAAAAAAAAAAAATTGGATAAATTTACACCTTGTATACCTTCAGTGCATTATTATTTTCCCTTGAATTGTATTAGCCTTCCTGCACAGGGGAGGAATACCCTAAAGTATGGGGTTTAGATGTTAAAAAAAGAAATTACAGCTTTTTAAAGGTAATTTTTTGCAAAATTACAGGTATAAAACAATGCAAGAAGACTTCTACTTTTATAATGGACAATTCCCGCATTTTTTAAAAGCGAGTGAAATTAGTTTATATTTATGAAAAATTTCTTTCTGATTCCAAATATTGAAACAAAAGTTCTTTAAAAAAATTAGTTATTGAAATATTAAGAAAAGAAATGCCCAAAACCAGTTCGATCAAAACACTCAACAAAATCTGTGACGTCAAGAGATTCTTCCGTTTCTATGTTTATCTTAAAGTTTCTGCCAAATAGTTGACGTTGATCGTGTAGACCATTGCCATATCCCGAACAGGTTGGCGCGATTTGCAAGAAACTTGCAAAACTGGTTTCCGCTGCTGTATTTCAAGACAAGATGTTTGGGATCTCTTGACGTTGCATTCAATTCAAGCCGAATGAATTATTTTCTCGCCAATATCTAACAGGGAAACTTTAATTGCAAATTTAAAAAAAAAAAAAAAAAGCGGAAATTGTCCATTGTGGTTTAATACATACTGAGGTTGACAATATTTGACTAATTTAAGAGGAATTCCTAGTAAGGATCATTCCCTATACTCGCTTTTTTACAATTTTCTAGCCCAGTTCATTTACAAGCTATTTTGTATAAAACTTTGAAATTTGGCAAGTAGGTATAAAAATGACAGCTCAATAAAATGACATTCATTGTTTTCATTTAATGTCTTATCTGTTTTAAATGAAAATTAAAAAAAAAAAAAAAAAAAGTAAAATACTATTGAAGGTGGCGCCACTGTATAGGTATCGACGTAATGATTTCAAATATGAAATAAAGTATATTAGGCTCTATTTTCGAGATTTTTACTTATGCCATTTCAATAAGTGATCATTTTCGTACTTACTCACTGAATTGCAATGTTTCATAAAAAGTAGTTTCCAAATGAATTGGGCTAGAAGATTGTAACATAGCGAGCATAGGGAATGACAATCCTTACTAGGACTTCTTAATGTACAGCAGTTTTCATTATTCTTCACACCTAAGTTATGGCAGAGGTAAGGCCAAACCCATTGAACAACTTTTCTATATCATATACATGGTTTCTGCCAAAATAAAATGTCACAAATCCATGAATGAAGCAAATAATTTTCCATGACTTTAGAAATTAAATCACAAAAAAATAATATTAATAATCTATATGAATTTGACTACATAGTAAGTAAATCAATGTACCATGAAATGACTTTTATAAAATTTCATTTTAAATTAAGTAAAAAATAATTGTTTCAGTAACTTCCAAATCAGAATAAAAAGGGAAAAATAATTTTCCATACCTTGATATTTCAGTGTTAAAAAAGCTAATTAATCTTTAATAATAAAGAAATATTTGAAGAAAGAATAAGTCATTAAAATATATTATATCATCAAAAATTAAATGTTTTGGTATCAACAATGTAAAACAGAAGAAAGATCGCAAAAAAATAAATAAAATGTAAACCCAAGCTTATCAGAACTGTTCATTTCAGTTCTCATATTATAATTTTTTTTTCACTTATGAGACCTTACTCGTGTGATGTCACAAATTTGGAGTTCAAAAATGTTTAAAAACATAGATGAATTTTCGATGAGCTGAATAGCGATCATGGTGTTTATGACGTTACAGTTAAGTGATTTTACTTAAAATATTTAGAAATCCATGAAATTTACTGTATTTTCATGACTTATGGCCATTTTTTCGCCCAAAATCATGACTTTCCATGACAAAATTGATCCAATGTCCAAATTCATGACATTTCCCGACTATCTATACGCACGGAAACCTTGCACCTTCTTAACTCACTAACATTATTGCTTATTAAACATAATTAGATTTTCTCTGTGCAAGAACCATACAAAATCCACACCAAGTCAAAATACTATAACAATATTGGAATTAAATTCATATTGCTTCTAAATTTATATCTTCTTTCAATGTTCTTCCATAATTTAGAACTCAGTCGGCGGTCATAGTCAACATCTGATCTAGAATGTTTCTCTTTACAGTCAGAACAACATGAGGTTATTGACATTACCCTAGATTTTCTTAAAGCAGCCTTTTTAGCCACTGTTCAACTTGCAATTGTCCAGTATCTAGCTAGTACACGATTCCAGGTTACTAGTCCCTGAGTATTATCACCTTAGTAGGTAAGAAAGAAAATACAAAAGAATCATTAATTACTTACAGCGTGGACATCAAGCATGTCAACACTCAGGTCATAAGTAGAGATATTTAGCCTCTCAAACACCTAGAACGAAGATCATATGTTGAGTAAGAGGTATTAATAATAAAATAAAACACCAGTACTAAGTGGAAGGAAGATGATAAGTATTTAATAATGAATGTTACAAGGGATGCAGTGAGTTTTCTAAAAAATTTAGGTACGAATTTTAGGAATAATTCCAAAAACATTTTAGGGATAATTCCTCATATTTTGGGGAAAATTCATGAAATTTTAGGGATAATTCCTAAACATTTTAGGGATAATTCCTCATATTTTGGGGAAAATTCATGAAATTTTAGGAATAATTCCAAAAACATTTTAGGGATAATTCCTCATATTTTGGGGAAAATTCATGAAATTTTAGGGATAATTCATGAAATTTTAGGGATAATTCATGAAATTCAGGTCTGGTTTGCACGCTCAACAACCTATATTTGTGCACAATAACGGCTAATCAGGCTGGGACCAACAGCTTAACGTGAATTCTGAACCTTAACGAACATTCATGCTTAATTCCAGGATTCGAACCCGGCACCTTTGGCATGAGGGGCCAGAGCGCTAACACCACAGCCGTCAGGTTGGCTCATGAAATTGAGGGATAATTCATGAAATATAAAGGATAATTCTTGAAATATAAAGGATAATTCTTGAAATATAAAGTATAATTCTTGAAATATAAAGGATAATTCACAAACATATAGGGATGTTTCTTTTGAACTTGACATAGGCTCCTAACAGATAAATTCTTTTCAAAGCTTGTTTCAAAGCTGGCAAAAAACTGCTTATTTTCAAAAAATTTAACTTTAAACAACTTTTTTGTAAATAGTAATAGTTTTTGGTAAAATATACTTTTGGTAAAAAATAATAGTTATAAAACCTTTTGGTAAAATAATAGTTATAAATTAAAATAATTATATAATTTTGACAAACATACAAATTTAATTAAATCCATTCATCTCATCTCTTCAATTCTCATCTGAAGGAATATCGAGGCTTTTTGATGGGCTTTGGACCAAAATCAGGGAATTTTCAGGGTTTTTACTTTTTTTTTTTAGGAATTAACAAAAAATTTAAGCACAATTTTAGGTAGAAACAAAAATTTAAACATGCATTTTTTTTTACATAATATTGCACACTAAAATGCTGAGGACTGTCAACTTCAAATGAAATGGTTAAATCTGTTATGTCTTGCTCATTTTTATAGGTGAACAACAGTCTTTCGCTGCCTGAATGGCATAATGCTAAAAAAATCTTAAGATCAGTTAAAAACAAGGAAGTTGCATACAGCCACATTAATTCTCTTTATTTAAAAAATAATTTAATAATAATTCAAACTTTAAAAAAATTATTCATGTTAAAAGTGCGGTAACACTTCTAAAAGCAAATAAGGGATAAGTTTTAAATGCGATTAAAAATATAGCCATTATTTTTCTTTCACCATAAAAATAATTAGTTTCTATGGTACCAGCTTCTTCTGGTAAAATAAAAAATATTAATGTCATTTGATTGGCTGATATAAATAAAATATAGAATACCATTGATTGAGACTTCAATTCATTTTAAAGGAAGGAGTTTTCTTTGCACATTACACATACCTCCTTGAGTGTCACTTCTTTACCATCCTTAACCTGCACAACATCATCAGCATGTGTCTTCATTGACTTCTTGATGAAGCGCAACAGGTGTTTCTGGTTCATGCACGAGGCGGCATGAACGTGCGTGTCCACCTACAAAAAGAATTAAACTTACATCTTAGCAAAGGAATTTTGTCTCTTAAGAAATCTAAAAGCAGTCATATATGATCACACTTTAAAAAACAAAGTTTTTAATAAAAATCCTTTATATGCATTGCCAGTTTTTATATTCGTTAACATGGCACATATTCTGTTGTCAGTGTGTTATGGGTATTTACATCTAATTTTAAATATTAAAAACATCTCTATCAGCAAAATATGTGGCAAACTATGCTACAAAATTTATTCATTAAAAATGAATGTGAATTTATGCATTCACGTCCAAATATCTTTTATTCATTCTGATTAAAATAACTTTGGCAACAGGAAAGTTTCAACAATGACGGCTAAATGAGATTTATTAATATTCTAAAACAATTATAGAAACGTGTAAAGTGACTTTTTAGTGTAATAACAGCCTCTGAAAATTGATAGAATTAATTGTCATCGATCTCGAAACTGTCTGCCAAGTTTCAATCTGATAGGATGACGACAAGTAGGATAATTTGGCTTTTGCAGATTTTCCCAGCAGCCACTCACAAACAAACAAAATCCTTTAATATAAACAGGGTTCCCACTCTAATCACAGAATGAAAATCAATGACTTTTCAATGACTTTTAAGGACCTAATTAATGTTTTTAAGGACTTTAAAAAATTTGTTTTCAAGCATCATGTCTGTATAAAATGTTTTTATAAAGTATATTCTACCAAAAACAGTTACAAGTTGGTGCATGTGTAATACAAATATGTCAGAAAATTCCGATATAATGAGGATAGGTGGCGGACACGCGGGGATAGCAAGTCTGAGTTGCATTTTTATAAATTTTGAAATTGGTCAATATACACAAAAATTAAGGACTTTTAAGGACCTCTAAGCATTTTCAAGGACTTTTAAGCACCTCTAAGCATTTTCAAGGCCTTGAAAACAGGCTCAAATATATTAAGCACTTTTAATGACTTTCAATGACCGTGGGAACCCTGATAAAGGATTTAATTAAAGCATTTAGATTTAGTTGAATGAACTTAAATTCCCCTTAAAAAATATAAATTATAGATTCCAAGTTTTTTTTTTTTAAAATTCTATTCTACATTTATATAAATAGAAGCTTTATTAGAAGTCAGCATTTACGGATATAACAATGAATGCTGGACGCTTGCAATATGTCAATGCCTTGTCGTGATAAGGAGAATTTCGTATCTTGGCATCAGATATAGATATAAGATAGGAATTTGGTTATTCAGTTGGAAGTTTTCTTGGCAAGTATGTCGCCAAACTTAGCTGCATTTATGTTCTTAAACAATTCCAATCATTTAAATATAGATAGATCTCTACAATTGGAATTTTATGGATAATCTGTTACAAAGGATCAAAATGTATCCTAAATATCCCCTTGAAATGTGAACTTTTTTCAAAACTGCAAATAGGATGTTGATCATTAAAATCATCAGCTTTACTGTTTACAAGCAATGCCATTGAATAACATTAACAACAGGGTGGCCACAAAATTCGTGAAATTTTTTTTCCTGATAATTCCCCGATTTCCCAGACAGGTTTCGAAAAAATTCCCTGATTTCACTGCAAACTTCTTTTTGAATTTCTCAAGATGTGTAGACACGATAAAAAAGAACACATATGCTAAAGCAATAATATGCAATTTTTAAAAAATATTTTTGGTGGTAACGAAAAGTTTAAATTATTCTGTAACATTAAACTTCTAACGATTATCACCACAAACCTTTGGGTAAATTGCGCCAAAATTCGGATTATTGGGAAAACACACCTAAAACAATAAAAAAAATTTCACGATTTTAGTGAAATTTAAAAAAATTCTCCGACATTTCCCCGAATTTTTCCAGAATCGGAAAACTTCCCGACATTTCTCTGATTTTCAGGTTCTGTGACCACTCTGTACAATGCTTTTGCCCCACTTACCTTTCTGGTGTTGTAGAAGTCCCTGTGAGGCACTGTTTTCTGTGCTGCGAGCTCTCTCAACTCGTTTAGCAGAACGTGGAGCTGGTATTTCGCAGACAGATAGGTCAGTCTCCGATAGCAGAAGGATTTTCTGGAAGAGCATGACAGAATTATACAGACAAAAAAAAAAAAAAAAAAAAATTGGTATGTTTTAGTAGACAAGAGTTTTCTCCAGCTTTAAGCATTTTGAAGTAGCAAAAAGCTTTCATGAAACAGAGGAAAAGGTCAACGTGGAGCAATGTGTCAGTTTTGTAGCAGAAAAATTTTGATTAAAATTTTTTTTGTATCGAAACTCATTTAATTCATCCTATCATTTAATGAAGAAAAATAATAGAATTAAAATAAAAAGTAAATTCAAAATATTCATTAAATAAAAAGTAAATTCATTAAAATAAAAAGTAAATTGATTAAAATAAAAAGTAAATTGATTAAAATAAAAAGTAAATTCAAAATATAAAATACACAACTTGTTACCAAACCTAGCTACATTTTTGATTTGTATCATTGAATGAAGGAAGTTTTTAAATTTTTTTTTTTACTTCCATACCAAAATTGTCAAAAGGGATCAGTTATGGAGCATTTTTTCTACAAATATGCGTCTTGGAGTAGAGTTTGGAATTATTTGAGTAGCAGCAAAATCCTTGATTTAAGAATGTTTATAATAGTAAAAGCAACAACTTTGTTTTACTGTTTGCAGGGTGTTATCAAAAGGGCATTAGCAAAAGTTCACATATCCACACTGAAATTACTTGGTAAAAAAAGTTATAAAAACTTCGAACTTTAACGACATCAATATTTGTCTTAAAGAAATTTTTTGGAGAGGCTAAAGACACGAAAGGTTTACAATTTGTCAGTCATAACCTTTACAAATACCCTAAAAAAAATATTTCCTTACAGTGGTCCATCAGCTATCATGGCCCCCATTAGATGCATATCGACCAAATATTCGCCTAAGCGTGGATAGCGAAATTCGAGTTCACTCTTTTCTCCGTTGGAAGCATGTTGCACTTGGAACACCCCTTTGTCGGCTACGAAGGAATAGTCCATGTCTTCAATTGAGGGGGCAGTCCAGGGATCTTTCAGTTTAGGAAGCTCGGACGCGTCTGCAAATCAGTAGGAAAGAAATACAGCACTTTGGAGATTTTTTTAAAGGAGCTTAAAGAATTTGAAGAGGTTGAAGAATTAGAGGAGGTTAAAATGAAAAAAAAAAAAAAAAAAAAAATTATTAACGAATGATTGTGAGGCTTTTCCCAATCTCCATAGATCCAATAAAATGTTTTAAAGAACACAAAGGCGGAAATATTTTCTAGAGAGTGTGCTACTTTTTGTGCTGCAGATAGAATAATAGTAATAGAAGCTGATCAACAAAATTGAAAAGAGAAATAAAAAGAGACTTTGTTAATATCCAGATTTGTAGATTTATTTTTTGGTAATTTACAGATTTATCTCTTGGCTCCAAAATAGATATTATATTTAATACTGGATAATAGATCACAAGTTTTGTCGAAAATACGTTAATTTGAAACATTTTTGTTTATAAAAAAACACATGCACAAATTGATAGGATTTTTGTTATCACATCATCAAATTTAATACGAATGGGAGTACGATTTTGACTATTACAAATCACTAAATAGTATATACTTGGCATCAACAATTGATGCACCAAAAAGAAACAAGTGTAGAAGAGATTTTTTAGTGACAGCATCTATCACAATCAAACACGTTTATTTTTAACGATTTTTTGATATTCTTAAATTATCTGACATTTTCCTCACATTTATCTTTCAAATTTAAGGATATTTCCAGATTTGTCTTTTTCAAAAAGATACAATTTAAATGTTGATTTTTTCGATAGTCCTCACTTTCCCCCATTTCCAACATGTTGTTATAAAACTTGGAAATAGTGTATTAGAGGTGGAAAGAAGTGAAGAAGAAAGCATAGCATACCTTTGTGTGACCTTTGACCTGTTCTTCTTTGACCTTGAAAGGGCAAAAAGGAGAAAAAGTGAAGCAGAAGAACATTTTTGAAGCAAAAACAAAATTAAAAATGTGACAGAAAAAAAAAAAAAGAATTAGTGGCGAGCAAAATAAAATAAAAAGTAACAGAAGAAAAAAAAAGCAAAAGAAACGGGGAAAATTATGATTACAAAAGATAAATAGCTTAAGAAAGGAAGAAAAACTCTAGTAATAGCATTAGTGTTTAATCAATTTCTAAATACTAAATTTGTGATACTAAAACAAAGTCGTGTAGTGTTGAAAATATCATACAAACATTTTAGAACTTGGGGTGTGGAACATAGCACAACTTTCAATTACACTATAATACTGAAGAGGATTTGTGTCATTTACCAATTTTATATTTTCATTATTCATTTGAAAAAATAGCCAGATTGGCAATATACTTTTCTATAATTCTTATATCATCCTTTCTTATAAGTGAAACTGAGAAGAGGAGAAAAAAAGATCGTTGATGAGCTATGTTCAAGCGAAGAGAACTCTATGTTGAAAGCATTCGTTTTTCAACGTTTTACGCCATTAAAGCATTTTTATAGGAATTTTGGAGGTGGGTATGTTTAGAACACCTTAAGAGGTATTACCACAATTATTTTGATCAAAATCGTAAGATTTTTAGCAGTCATTGAAAAACATGATTTTTTTCAATGGCAGCTACCTTACGAACATGCACGATTTTGACGAAAACCTTAATGGTAGGTCCTTGTGCCATCACCAACCCACACACCAAATTTTAACACCGTAGATCAATTTGTTCGGGAGTTATGCTGACAATTTACATTTACACATTTGCTATGCTGACAATTTACACACACATTTTTTCTAGATCACTTTTTTGAGATCAGGATGTTCGAAACGTGGAGAAATGCAAAAAATTACATTACCCTATGTATACATATGGGTAATTGAAAGTAAAAGTAACTATGTAAAGGTTTTTAGCTTAACTCTAACGGGACCACTAATACCAACTGATCTCATTTCTTTTAATAATTTTTCCTTATTTTCTATACTTGATTATTTCTTTGTAAAGTAATCAAAGACAAATGAATCAGTGTCCAAATAGCATTGGGTACAAAATTAAAATGCCTAAAATTAAAATTTGATTTTAAAGTTATAACTATGAGATGACTCTTTCATATTTGCATGTGCAAAAAAGCTTTAAAATTTATATAGGAGAAATGAAGTGATAGAACATGTTTTGCTATAATTTTAGAACAAATTTTACTGTAGTGCATGTCTAAATAGTTCATCTATATGTGGTATCCCAAAAAGTTGTTACAGGCATTATTTTTTAACTATTAAAGTTAGTGTAAATTACAAAAATGTTTAAAATAGGATAAGGAATCAAAAATGATTGTGTAATATTAATTTGTAATGTATATTAAAATTACAGAAGTTTTATTTTATACAGAACCTGACTGGAATTCTTTTTTGTGTAACAATCTCCCCCCCCCCCCCCTCCTTGTAAAAAAAAAAAAAATTATACACCACTTTAAAGGCTAAGATCTCGACTTTTGACAAATGCTTATTTACGGTTGGAAAAAGGGGAATTTGCTTGTTGAAAAAAAAAATCCGAAATATTCAAAATGCTTTGGAAAATTACAATAGTATACAGTAGATGGCAGCACGATAGAAGAGAGAAAACTGCAATTTAAGCACTTTGAGGGAATCTATGGAATTTTATAACTGCAATAGAACACAATATCTACCTCTGATAAAATATCCAAAAAGTAATTCTTTTAAACAATCTTAATGCAATTAGATTCAAAAACACAACTTGCACCACTTTAGAAGAGTTATGTTATGAGAGAATTAGAAAATGTAACTCCAAATTGAAAATGTAAATTCCCATGTATAAAGTATACTTTGAGATTTTTAATGTTTTTTAGGAATTATCGAAGCATTTAGGTATGATTTTAGAAATTTTAGGGGGAAACAAAAATGCAAGGAATTTTACAAGGTGGCCACAAAATTCAGGAAAAAAATTTCCCTGATAAATCCTTGACAGATTTTTAAAAAATTCCCCGATTTTAAGGCAGTTTTTTTTTTCAAATGTTCCCAATTTTTCAAGATGCGTGATCAAATAAAACATGTATGTTAAAGAGAAAATATGCCAATTTTTAAAAAATAGTTTTGGCGGTTGCGAAAAGTTCAAATTATTCTATAACATTAAACTTCCAACGATTACCGCCACAATTCTCGAGGTAAATGGCGCCAAAATAAGGATGAACGGGGAAACGTGCCTTCAGAAGAAGAAAATGTCCTTGATTTTCGTGAAATTTTAAAATGTTTCCTGACCAGGGTGGCCACAAAATTCAGGAAAAAAAGTTCACTGATAATTCCCTGACAGATTTCTAAAAAATCCCCCGATTTTAGGGCACACTTTTTTCTAATTTTCTTAGTTTTCCAGATGTCTAGACACCCTGATCAAATAGAACATGTATTCTAAAGAAATAATAGGCTATTAAAAAAAAACAGTTTTGCTGGTAATGAAAAGTTAAAATTATTCCGTAACTGTAAACTTCTAATGTCTTACTACTACAAATCTCCATGTAAATAGTGTCAAAATATGGATGAACGTGCCTTAAACAAAACAAAATTTCCCTGATTTTCATGATATTTTAAAAAGTTCTCTGACATTTCCCTGATTTTCAGGTTTTCCTGGTTCTGTGGCCACTCTGCTGACATTTCCCTGATTCCAAAATCAGAAAGCTCCTTGACATTTCCCTGATTTCCAGGTTCTGTGGCCACTCTGTATTAGAAATGTCAGGGCAAATGCAATCCCTTATACAGAAGAGATGAAATTTAATATTGAAAAATCCTCCATTGAGAAGTTCTCTCAGCAGTCACTTAAGATCCAAGTCTGATCAGCCTTGCAGCTGCCACAAATCAAAGAAATGAACCTCATAGCAACATTTTTAAGACACCGTACATAGATATCTCTGGAATCAAGACAAAAACCGAAGCAAGAGGACATTACCTTCGTGGCTTTCCATCTTGACCTCTGGCGTGCTAGCCTTCCAGTGCTCATGTCTTGGCTTCAGGAACCTAGAAGTGAGGGCAGGAAACGACTGTCCAGCATAACCCATGTACTTCTTTCTTAATCGCAAGGCCTCTAAAAGGAGGGAGGAGGCCTGTTGGAGATCCTCCAGAGGAACCTGAAAACAATGAGCAGTTACAGCTGTGATGGAATTTCGGAAAGAGTTTAAATTTCTTAAACTGCATTGCCTCATCACCTTAAAGTTTAAGTAACCAGAGTTCCCAATCAAATCACAGAACGAAAATCAATGACTTTTAAGGACTTAATGTCTTTAAGGACCTTTGAAAATTTGCTTTCGGGCATTACGTCTACCTATAAATTTATAATAAAGTATATTCTACCAAAACAGTCACAAGTTGGTGCATGAGTAATACAAATATGTCAGAGAATTCCGATACGGAGCAGATGAGTGGCGGTCAAGTGGGGATAGCAAGTCTGAGTAGTATTTTTATAAATTTTGCAGTTGGACACACAACATCCACAAAAATTAAGGACTTTTAAGGACCTCTAAGCATTTTCAAGTACTTCAAGGCCTTGAAAATAAGTTCAAAATTATTAAGCACTTTTAATGACTTTTAACAGGGTTCATACACAATTTAAGAAAAACAATTCCCTGAGATTTTGCCGAGTTTCAAGAGTCGTGTTCTCCATCACGGAGAAAATTATTTTTAGCCACATAAATATAGTCAAACCTTGATGACACAAATTCTTCAGATAACTTGAAAAAAGTCTTTTTTTCTTTAAGAATAACTTTCTGCAAGTCTGTGTTATCAAATAATTCTTTAACTTTAATTCCTCGAGTTAGGGTTAAACACAGAGCTTTAAAGAGTAGGATTTTTTCCAGAGTAACAATAACTTTTTTTAGGTTTTAGATTAGATTTTCTTTTTTCCCTGAGATTTTAAGGCTAATTTAATTTCGCTGAGTTTTTCCTGAGACGTATGAATTCTGTTTAATGACCGTGGGAACGCTGTCAACATATAGGCAGGTGTTTATGTATTCCCTCAAAACACAAACAGTTAAATGAATTCCCTTGAATCGTTGAAACAGTCAGTCTGGAAGGATGAATAGTTCACTGTGTAGCTGAGGCATCCCCCCCAGACAGCCTCAAAGCTGATCCGAACAGAAAAAAGAGGAAAATATATGCAGCGTTATTGGGAATTATCAATATAGCCGAATAAAAATATATTTGTGTACTAAGTGTATACCGAACAGTGAGGCAGCCAGAAATAGTTTCCGAGGAGGGTATGAGGGAAGTTTAGACAGAAAAAGTCTACTAAAAATAATAAAATTGCAAAAATGCAGAAATCTTCAAAAAGAAAAGAAAAAAAGCGGAAATCTATGAAAGGCAAAAGATTTTCACCTCTGAGAACTGGACTTATGAAGGCAGGTGGTTCAAACTTTTTATGGTCAACAAAAAGTTCCCCAACATTTGATGGGATAATGCCCAAGTATCTCTATTCAAAATATTGCATCATCTTCTATCAAGGACTATGGGGACTAAGGCACCATTTCTTCTTTTAAGCATTTTGTACCAACCCCATATCCAGTACAAATCGGTAGTGGACAGTACTAACAGGATGTAAGAACACACTCGCTCGTGAGAGGGAGTTCTGGCCGTCTTTTCGGTAGCTACCAGGTATATGGAACCTCTACTGACCGTAAGTGGAACTTCTTAATTTAGAGGCAATACCTAGCAGAAGACTTGGCTTTGCCACCCCCCAGAGGTATTGATGTGTATGGGAACTTGGAGGACTTAGCGACCATGACTGATTTAACATGCCTCAGTCACCATTAGTGAACACAGCAGTCTTTAGTCGGTCCCAGGCCCGAACTCGCAACCTTCTGGTTGCGAGAACAATACTCTCCCGAATGGGCTACGCTGCCCTTATTGCATCATAGTTCAAGAGTAATTAATTTATGATATTTCACAAAGGATTTTGAATTTCAATATCAAATTTTCTATTAAAGACATTATTTATCAATGCAAATAATAGTACAGTACATCTTATTGTATTATGCTGTATCATTTGTTAGATTTGGGGCAATTTTATCCCACATTTACTTTTAAATTCTCATGAAAACTAGTGAAGAATTTGAGTTTCAAGACCTTTGTTAAATTAATTTATTATGTACTAGGATAAAATGTTGAGCAATTCAGTTGAATTTTATTGTTTTGGAGCACATACGTAGAATTAAAGTACAGACAATATATCTAAGCAGCTCTTTGACAGTTCACAAATAAAGAATAATATGAGAAACAAAGAGAAAATGATAAAAGCTTTGTACAGAAAAGACAACTCTCTATGACATGATACATCAAAATTGAACATTACCAATAGTCTAAAAGGCGATTGCAAGTCGAAGACAATTCTAATTTTTTTTATAGAACGTAGAGAAATGTTAGATTATCAATACACAGGTGTAGCATGAAAAATATGTCCGAAACTGTAAAAAAATTGACTTTGAATGAGTTGAACTAAATCCGATTGTCAAATATGTCATAATTTTTCAAATAATGAGCATTCTTTATTTTTTACTCGGTAACCCCACTTCTTTTTAAAGTTCAAAGGAGGAAAGGTGTAGACGATTCTAGATATCTGTCACTGAATAGTTGCATTTTTCAAAGTGAGTCAAGTTGACAGTAAATATTACATCACAGATGACACTAATTTGGCTAACTTTTAATATGTGTAAGTATTTAATGCCAGGGATATGAAATTGCATGCACCCTTTCTTATCGAAAATTTAAGAGCAGAAGCTTACCAAATAAAAAAAGAATGCCTCATATTTGGCAAGTTATGACATACTTGGCAACTAGATTTAGATCAACTCATTCAAAATCAATTTTTGTAAAGTTTTTGCCATGTCAGACCAATATATTCATAAACTACTAGCATTTTGCAAAATTCTATAAAAAAAAAAAAAAAAAAAAAAAAATCAGAAATGGGGTACTTAAACTTGCAGTCGCCTCTCGGATAATTAGCATGAAAATTCTTATTGAAAAACCTCACGTCAAATCACAACAACTATACAGGGTTCCCACTCAAATCACAGAATGAAAATCAATGACTTTTAAGGACCTAATTAATGTTTTTAAGGACCTTTGAAAATTTGTTTTCAGGCATTATGTCGATATATAAATTTTTAATAAAGTATATTCTACCAAAAGAGTTACAAATTGGTGGATGCATAATACAAATACGTTGGAAAATTTCGATACGGTGCAGATAAGTGGCGGTCACGCAGAAATAGCAAGTCTGACTTGAAATTTTTATAAATTTTGCAGTTGGACAACATCTGCAAAAATTAAGGACTTTTAAGGACCTCTAAGCATTTTCAAGGACTTTTAAGCACCTCTAAGAATTTTCAAGCACTTTCAAGGTATTGAAAACAAGTTCAAAAATATTAAGCACTTTTAATGACTTTCAATGACCGTAGGAACCCTGCTATAATTCTTTATTACCTAAACTTCATTTAAAAGTACCACCAGGGTGTTGGCTATGATGAAATTATTTATCACTCAGTCATTAAATATTGCTGCAGTAAACTCCTTCTCTAACTGTGACCACACTTCACCATCTCCAATTTTGTTGGTAGAGGCTAGGTACACTTAGTTTACAAAATCCCACAGGTTGAAAACTGTTTGGTATCTTCTTTTGTACATAAGGTCTATGTACTCACCCCAGAACAGTGCTCCCCTCCGATGGCAACCCTCTGAAAGTGTGGCACAAAGGTCTGGTCATAGAGTGGGGCTCTTGGTGTATCAACTGCATCCTCAGGGCTTATGCTCTGCTTCTCAAGAAGATCCCTGGTGGCACTGGAAAACAATTTAAAGGCTACAGTCTTCACTTTGTAAATTGCAATGCGGGAAAAATAACAGGGTGGCTACAAAATCCAGGTAAAAAAAATTCCCCGATTTTACAGTTAACTTTTTTTTTTCAAATTTCCTGAACATGTATGCCAAGTAGATAATAAGATTTTTTTTTTTTTTAAATATCTCTGACGGCAATGAAAAGTTTAATTTTTTTCATTACATGAAACTCCTAAGAATTATCACAATTCTCCGGGTAAATGGTGCAAAAATATGGATGAACAAGGAAATGTACCTTCAAGACAATAATAGAAAATTTCCCCGAAGTTAAAAAAAATTCCGACTTTTTCCAGAATCAGAAAGCTCACTGATATTTCCCTGATTTTCAGGTCCTGGGGTCACTCACTATCAGTCACCGAAATTTTAGCAATCACTCAAGATTCGATACAGTATCAAAATAATACAGACATCCGATGCTCAAAGTGATCTCTGGTTGCAATGAAATGTTATTCAGGGACCTCTCAATACCAAGATAATGCAGAGAGCTTGATGCAACTCAAAAGCTTTCAGTACTGTTTCTTTTCTTTAAAACTGTTTTGTTTCATTTCATACAAGAGTAACTGGTCTTAAAGAACCAAAGACAACATTTTGCAAGTGTGGCTTCAAATGCTAAAGAGTGGCCACAAAATTCAGGAAAAAAAGTTCCCTGATAATTCCCCGACA
This sequence comes from Linyphia triangularis, assembly GCA_963978545.1. Classification (NCBI taxonomy): domain Eukaryota; kingdom Metazoa; phylum Arthropoda; class Arachnida; order Araneae; family Linyphiidae; genus Linyphia; species Linyphia triangularis. Next base: position 18,135,271 of record OZ021723.1, on the reverse strand, counting down.
GATTCCTAAAAATTCCCTGATTTTACGTCAAACTTTTTTTTAAAATTTCCCAAACTTTTCCAGATGTGCAGACACCCTGATCAAATAGAACAATAGAGCCAATTTAAAAAAAGAAGAAAAAAAAAAGAGCTTTGGAGGTAATGAAAAATTTAAATTATTCTGTAACATTAAACTTCTAACAATTACCATCACAATTCTCCGGGTAAATGGCGTCAAATATGGATGAACTACTTTTAAAACACACTCTGCTGGATGAGTTTTAGAATGGATCTATATTATAATCAAATATCATCTCTGCTTTTAATTACATTTAAAGAGCTAAGAAGTCAATTGAAAAGTTCTCACATACTTAAATCTTATCGCTGCAACTATTATAATGAGCAGAAGAATGTTATTAAGAAAATCTTTTACTCAACAGCAATTTTATAAAATAAACTCTTTTTTTTTTTGCTTTATATTTACAGAATGAGAATTTTCCAAAGAGAAATATTAAATTTTAACCCAGGGGGAATGCGCAAGGGGACACCCCACGAAAAGAGATTGCAAAAATAGCCCAAGCAACACACTCATGTTGTTTCTATGTGGTTTTTTGGTGGATACGTTGAAAGTGAGAAAGGCACATTGTAACCACATTGTATCAATGTGCAATTCCAATGCATTTTTAAGGAAGCTGATATTTTATAACAGATATTAGCATAAATCAATTTATCTCGTATAGTTTTTAGGGGTTTTAATTATGTAGTACGAATAAAGTCAGAATTTCGTTTTCTTCACTTTTCTAATGTGATATCACAATGTTGTTTCAATGTGATATTTCAACCAGACATGAAACAAGTGTCTTCTTTGGTTTTTGGAAAACCCCAATCCTGTCCAAGAATCATATTAATTGAAAACTTTGGTAAAAGCAATTTATGAAAGCAAAAAAAAAAAATCCGTTTACTGAACGTGGTTTTATAATATTGCATCAACGTGATAATTCAACTATACTTCAACAATTCACCACTGATCCACGATTTCCATCATCCGACGCATGCGCAATACGCTTTTACCTTTCAGTGATGACGTAGCTAGCGTCACTTTTGAACTTGATTTGAAACTTGACGTTGTCTGTTGACAAATGGATTAATGCCTTTTCTGGTAAGTTTTCTTCATTACATTATTAATTTGTACTCTATTATTTAGCGGTTTTCTAAATTAGATGTTTTTCTATTTATAAATGAAATTAGATAATGAATGATGTTCTTATCAGTGAGGTTTGTTGATTTTTGGGACACACGTGTGACATAAATAAACCTAAGGTTATATTTCACTTGTTTTGTATGAGCTATAAAACTGAATGGGCTGTCTTGTAAAAGTATGTTTTTCTAAAACGATTGATCACTGAGAATTAAACATGCTGTATAAATATTATTTCTATACTTGTTGAAAGAATTTTTGCGGTAATTAAATGAACTGATTCAGTTAAAAAAAATCTCCACCGTAATAGGGATCGGGACAACAGAGCCAGTAATTTATTTCAGGTGGAATACAGATGTAGTATAGAACATTTCTTAATGTTATATAATATAATTGAAAGTTATGTGATTTTCCACACCCGTAGTCTCTTTAACATGTTCAATTCGATCACACATCTGGAAATTTGAAGAAAATTTGCTGTAAAATCAGGGAATTTTTAAAAATCTATCAGGAAATTTTTTAAAAATCTATCGGGGTATTATCAGAAAACTTTTTTTCCTGAATTTTGTGGCCACTGTGTAATGTGTTGTTTTAATTAATGTAAAATTAAATGTTTATTTAAAAATATAGCTGCAAAATAAACTGATGTTTTGTGTGCAAAAAATGAATTTCTTTCGTTAATTTTCTTTTTCAAGCAGTGATGAATAACAAATTGAGAATTTCTCTCTATCCCACCTGGTAATCAAATCGATATTTCAAAGTAAGGTTTAAAAAAGACGTCATCAGTGTAAATATATACATGTACATAAGGATGATACATTTTATAATAGTTAACATATTTTCAGCTTACTGCCTCCATGTACAACCCTGTGGAACAGGTAGTGCCTGGAATCTGATCGCTGGCCCCTAACAACTGAATCCTATCCTTTTCAGGTACTGTGGTAAATTGAAAAGATGCAGTACAGTATAGCATATTTCGCTATTTAAAAATTTACAAAAAGAACTTTCTAAAAAACTAAAATTAGAAAGTGGAATTCTGTTCTTTTGCAAAAAAAAAATTGTTAATTTTTTTTTTAAATCTCCCTTTTTGTTATACAGTCGAACAGGGTTGGCATGGTTTAAACCAAATAGTTTTTTTTCTCTTTTTAAAGACTAATTTAAAATTGCATTTTTTTTTTTGTTTATTTATAATTAGATTTTTTAAATTATTTGTTGTAAATAACTTTTTTAAATAAATCTTATAATGAAAGTCTATAGAACTTTTTATAAGTATCAAAAATAACTTTTTATATTAATCTAAGTGTTTTATTACTGTTTTATAATAATATTCAAAATTATTAATTAAAATTAAATTATATGCTGCATTTTAAATTTGTTTGTGAAATAGAGGTTTTGTGCTTAAATAACTTATTTCTAAACCTTAAAAATATAATTATGTATAACTTATCACCATTACTGATGAATCTAAGAGCAATATTCCATGTAGAAGTAGAAAACAATTACTATTGTATTATGTTTTTTTAAATCCAATGGAAACTATATATCTCTAAATATAATATTAAAATTTAATGATTTAATTGTTCACATAAGTAGCAAATGTTTATTTACTTAGTGTAAATTATTTTCAGAAGATATATTATTTGTTATTTAAAAATTTATTATTCTAGTTAATGTAAAATTTTATTTATAAATATGTATACATTTTAATTAGAAAAGGATTTAAAAAAAAAAAAAAAACGGGAAAAAAAAACCTGTTTTTTTTTTAAACAACACAAAAAAAACATTTTTTGGGGGAGGGAGGGGTCCAACTCTGCGGCCAAATCTCATTAACACGAAGTCGCTGGGGCCGTTGAAATTGTTTGTGCTAACTGAATAAATTAACGTCAAGTTTTAAATACGGGGAACTGCTTTTTTCTTTGCGTTAAACGGGAGTTCAGGTTAACGGATTTCACATTAACAGGGTTTGACTGTACCAAAGTTATATTTGGGAATACTTTTTAGAATAAATTTACTTATTGTATTAGAATTGAACATTCTTTTTTTTTTTCAGTGTTCTGTGGACTTGCTTATTTCACCTTTGTTAGAGCTGTTGTACTTAAACAGTGTGGCTACAGAACCTGGAAATCAAGAAACTTTTCGATTGTGGAAAAAATCAGGGAATTTTTTTAATATTCAGGAAAATTTACTGTTACTGTTTAGGGTATGTTTATCCATTATCCCTAATTTGGTACCATTTTCCTGAAGATTTGCTGTGATAATCATTAGAAGTTTTAATGTTATGGAATAATTTTAAATTTTAACTACCACCAAACCTATTTTTAAAAAATTGGCATATTATCTCTTTAGCATACATGTTCTATTCGATAAGTGTGTCAACATATCTGAAAAAATTGGGGGAATTCGGAAAAAGTTTGCAGGAAAGGAATTTTTTAGAAATCTGTCAGGGAACTTTTTACCTGAATTTTGTGGCCATCATGTTAAATGACACTGATAGTTCTTTTGATAATCCTCTATAATTTATATATTAAGTATAATTTTTTTATTCTTTTTAAATTATTTTTGCTGTTGTGAACATGTCTGAATTATGGCAGTATTATAACAAGGCTGCTAGTGGCGTTTACTAAAGTGACTATTTTAGCCTCCAGAAAACTTTTTTTGGTAAGAAAAATATCAGTACTTACGTGTTAACGCCACTGTAGCTACAGATTTGACGGTTTTTCAGTGCCGCCAATAAAGAGCAATCTTGTTGTTCGCATGCAGTTATCTTTTGGATTCTTTGTAAGTATAAAACTCTAATTCCTTGTAAGTAATTAAAAACCGCCAAATCTGTAGCTGCGGTGGCGTTAATACGCAAGTACCAAAATATCCTAATTGACTATTTTAACCTCCAGGCAACTATGTAATGAAAAAAGGGCTCCTAACTTTGAACTGGAAACCAATAGAAAGCATGGCTTCAATTTGGTTGCAGCAGCTCATTTAATTTATCCTCAAAGTAGTAAAAAGGGTTTTTGAATTTAAAGCTAAATTTGTATGATACAGTAAATTTTTCTAAAAGTATACCTAAGAGTAAAAGGCAACTAAGTTGTTTCAATCTAGAATTTTCAAAAATTATAATTGGTTTCCTATTGAAATATAACATTAATTAAAAACCTATATTATATGTTTTTCCTTTAAATGTTTTTCTACTCTTCATTTTAGTTTTCAAATACTGGGTGGGAGTAGGCAACATTGGTATTCTGCATCTGCCTTCGAATTTTTTTTACATAATCTACTTTTGATTAAACTATATTGTGTATCGTCATTGCATGATATTCTGAAATAAGTCTGTTATTGCCTTAAATGGTCGTGTGATCTTTGGTCAGTCCAATGTGCAAACCATAATATGAAGGGTGCTTCTGCATACTGGCATTGACTTAAAACCATCCAAAACAAGGGGATCGCTTTCAACGCGAGAGAGGGATTTTTTTAAGTCATAAAAAAGGGATATTATCTTGATTAATATATTCAATCTTTGAATTTGGTTGGCGATTTAAGTAGCAGAGTTGGATTTGAGCATTTTTACACGTCGTATTTCTTTATTATTATTTTTGGCATGGTGTCTACTTTTAAAAATTGGAAAACAGTTATATCTATATAAATATATGTTTGAATGCTTTATTGTATTAAATAAAGGTAATTTTATTTTAGAGATTATGAAAACAACCAATGAGGAGGCGAAAGAAGCTCGTGGAGTGACATTAAGGCTGCTGATTGTGACAGAGATGTGGAATATTTTTGGGAATGATATTGTGGATTGTAAACATGGATTATAACATATGGTTCACAAACTTAAATAATTGTTTTGTATCTCCTTTCTTATTTTACTGTCATTAAATGGGGTCTTGAAGTTAAGATCCTACTGTTGCTCTGAATGGGATATGTCATTAAAAATTAGCACATATATATTTAATCATCTTATAATTTTCTATTTGCTGGTTTAAAGTGTGAACTTAGAAACAATTTGAAAGGTATTTGTACCTATGTAATTGTGTTAGGACTATGTCTGTTACTGTTACATGTAATTATTAATATTTGTTTTATTAACATTTGTTTTAATGTTATGCATGCTATTTTTGAAATAAAATTATTTTGAACATTATGATTTATTTTTACAGTTTAAAAATATATATGTATAATTTTTATTCAAATTTGATTAGTTTAGAGATAATTAAGAAGCAAATATTATAATTAATTTTAATTGTGGTTCATTGGAGCAAAATTAAATTTTTGTACAGAATAATCCTCTGCATATAAAAGGAAAGTTTAATTTTTCACAAAATGATATTCTACCTACTAAAAGATGATACATTGTGTAACAGTAGTTGGAAACTCATAAAGCCAATACTTGGAAAATATTCTAGTTTTAACTTTTTCTTTTCATTAAATGAGAGTTTCTATAATGCATATACTCTTAAACTTTACAGTGCTAATTAAACTAAACACATTCATGTGAAAAAAATGTGTCAAAACAAGCGCTTAGGAAAGTAGGCAGGATACATTCGCTTCCAAATTTTTTCTGTTATCTATTAAAATACAAAAATCAATAATTTGTTTTGCTTAAAATTGCAACTTTAAATGGTATTTTGAATTTTAATTTCATAACCCCTTCCAAAAAATATGAGCAATGTGAATATGAAAAATATGAGCAATACTGTTTTAACATGGGTGTTCCACATTGTTACCACATGATAGTGTTCACTTTTACCAATGTTGTTTAAATATGAATCTTCCACATGAGTGTTCAATCTGATTCTTGCCAATGTTGTTTCAAGACATACTTTCCAGAAAAACTGTTTCTACAGCACTAGTTCTTGGGCTCAAGAACTATAGTGCTGTAAAAACAGCATTATGGGATGTGTGTCTTGAAACAACATTGGCAAGATTCAATATTGAACACTCATGTGGAAGATTCATGTTTAAACAACATTGGTAAAAGTGAACACTATCATGTGGTAACAATGGGATGCATCCATGTTGAAACAACATTGACATTCAACGTGGAAACCACATTGGCAAAAATGAACACTCTCACGTGGAAACAATGTGACAAATCCACGTTGAACCAATATTGACATTCAACATTGAAACCACGTGGGCAATAGCTAGCATGTGGAAGCAGTGTGATTTATCTACGTTGAAACAACGTTGGCACTCAACATTGTATCCACGCTCCTTTAAGTGAACACTTCCGCTTGAAAACAACGTTGCAGTTCCACGTTGAAACAACATTGTGCATGTTGGTATTTAACGTTGACACCACATTGAAACAATATGGTTGCGTTGCTTGGGAGCCTATCTTCCCTTATTTCAAAATGGGTCAAACCCTGTGTAGCTGCTTTCAAGGTGACCTTCTAATGGGGGGAAATGATAATTTTGAAAATTTCTGTTGCAGTTCAGTACAATTTTAAATCTGGAGTGTACAACACCCTTTGCAAGTCTTCGTCTTTTTTTTTCTGCGTCAGTATGGCTTGCTATTTAACCTACAAGGAGGAGATGAAACGTCTTCAAACTTTGCAAGAAGAAGTATCTATTGATGAAGAATCCCTAAATGAATCCGATGAGGACTCTTACGATGTTTTATTCAATAATGACCATGATCCCGATACGGACAATGATGATGTTTTTGAAAATGAAGAAATAGATATTGTCAGTGAAGAAGAATTTCTTATTGCAAGTGAAGAAGAATTTCTTATTGCAAAAGATGGCATAACGAAATGGTCGAAAGAAAAATATCGTTCAAATGTAAGAATCCCCGCTAAAAATATTATCCTAAAATTGCCTGGAAATACCAAATACGTGGATAATATATCAACTCCTGCAGAATCGTGGTCTCTTATACTCGATGAAGTTCTCATCGAAATGTTATTGAAATCAACCAACATTTATATCGAATCCATCAAAAACAAGTTTAATCGTGAAAGAGATGCAAAAGAAATAACCAAAGAAGAATTGAAAGCATTCATTGGTTTGCTTTATTTATGTGGACTTCACAAGTCACCTCATGTAAATGTAATAGACTTAAGGGCATCTGATGGAAATGGCCTTGAACTATTTGGAAAAGTCATGTCCCTTATAAGAGTTTTTTAATTTTGATGTGATGTCTCAGATTCGATGACGTACGAACAAGACGTAGCAGAAGAGATTTTGACAAACTAGCACCAATTCGAGATTTTTTCGAAAAGTTTGTTGAAAATTGCGAGAAAGCTTATAACCTTGGTGAATATGTAACTATCAATGAAAAGTTAGCCTTTTAGAGGAAGATGTTCATTTAAGCAATACATGCCCAACAAACCCGTGAGATACGGGATAAAAATTTGTGCACTTGTAGACTCAAGAAAATTTTACATTCATAAAATGGAGATTTATGCCGGGACTCAACCTGATGGACCATTCAAAGTTGAAAATAGTTCAATAGAAATCGTTAAAAGACTTATGACAAAGCTCTATAATTCAGGACGCAATTTAACTGTTGATAATTGGTAAATGTCTTGCCCACTTTCTCAAGATCTTTTAAAAAAGAAGATAACCTTTGTGGGGACCCTGAGAAAGAACAAAAGAGAATTGCCCATGAAATTCATTGCAGCAAAATGGAGAGTAATATGCTCATCAATATTTGGTTATAAAAAGTTGTACTACTATTATTTCCTATATTCCAAATACTATTATTTCCTATATTTTGAAGAAAAATAAAAGTGTTGTGCTTTTATCCACTATGCACAATGGCGATGTCATTGATGAAAGTTCTGGAGAATCTAAAAAACCCCACATCATAACGTTTTATAATATGACGAAAGGGGCTGTGGATGTATTCGAGGAAATGGCTGCTGCCTATTCCACAGCAAGGATTTCTAGATGATGGCCAATGGTAGTATTTTTTGCACTTTTAAATGTTGCAGCTATTAACTCAAGGATTTTACTGCTATCAATCAAAGAACCCTCAATCTCTATATATATAAGGCAAAGCCCTCACTCACTGACTGACTCACTGACTCACTCATCACTAATTCTCCCACTTCCCACATAGTCACAACTCTGAAAATCGGCACAAATATCAACAATGGTAAAAATAGAAAAAGTAAACTATTCCGATCTCGATTAACCCACTTTAAGGGGTCGAAAAGGGGTTAAACGTTCCAAACGGGGGACATTCGAATATCTTACTTCCCACATAGTCACAACTCTGAAAATCGGCACAAATATCAACAATGGTAAAAATAGAAAAAGTAAACTATTCCGATCTCGATTAACCCACTTTAAGGGGTCGGAAAGAAGTTAAACGTTCCAAACGGGGGACATTCGAATATCCTACTTCCCACATAGTCACAACTCTGAAAATTGGCACAAATATCAACAATGGTAAAAATAGAAAAAGTAAACTATTTCGATCTCGATTAACCCACTTTAAGGGGTCGAAAAGGGGTTAAACGTTCCAAACGAGGAATATTCGAATGTCCTACTTCTCATTTCGTCACAACTCTAAAAATGGGTGAGAATATCAATAAAGACAAACGAAGAAAAAGTAAGTTATTCCGATCTCGATTAACCCATTTTAAGGGGTGGAACAGGGGTTAAACGTTCCAAACGAGGGATATTCGAATGTCCTACTTCCCCTTTCGTCACAACTCTGAAATCTGGTGCAAGTATCAACAAAAACAAACGTATAAAAAGTAAGCTATTCCGATCTCTATTTACCCATACTAAGAGGTCAAAAAGGGGTTAAACGTTCCAAACGAGGAATATTCGAATGTACCACTTCCCATATGGTCACAACTCGGAAATTTGGTACAAATGTCAAAAAAGATTAAACATAGAAAAAGTAAGCTATTCTGTTCTCGATTAACCAACTTTAAGGGGTCGAAAAGGGGTTAAATGTTCCAAACGAGGGATATCCGAATGTTCCTCTTCCAATGTAGTCATTTTTCTGATATTTTTTTGCAAATGTTAAAAAAATAAGTCATTCCAATATCGATTAACGAATTTTTAAGGGATGAAAAGACGACGCAACATTGAAACTATACGAGGATTAACTTAATGTCTAATTAACTTAATTCCAATACAGCTACTACTTTGAAATTTAGAACTAAGAGCAAACATAAACACAATAAACTATTCCAGTTTACTATTCACAATTATAAATTTCGTTTAAAATGTCAACAAAGGAAAGTTCCTATTTTGATAAATCAATTTGTCGGGATCGAAATGGGAGCAAACGTCTGAAGTGTAGAATACATGAATGTCTTGTGATCGCTAAAATGCTAATGGTAAAATTTCGTAGCGCAGCACGGGTATTCAGCTAGTTGTGTATAAGAAAAGAAGACATTTCATAAAAGAGTTGGCACTCCAGCTTATCGAAGCACATGTAGAGCAGAGGAAAAATTCATTAATCCAACTCAAAGAGAATCGAAAGAGATAATTTTTTACATCGGAACCAAATGCAAAAAGACAAAAGGTGTCATATAAACGCTGTTATTTGTGAGGAAAGGACAGAAAAACCAAAATTTGTTGTTCAAAATGCTTCCACAATATTTGCCAGGAACATACCTCTAATATTTGTACAGAGTGCATAGAATAACGTAAGTATTCACTAAAAATAAATTGCCATTTTTTTGTAATTAGCATTAATATTTGTTGAATAATATATTTAGCTTAAGAAATATACATATTTAAAACTGTAAATGTGGTATTGGTTATTAAGAAACGAATTTAAATGCTGGGGTGTGTAACACCCCCTTGAGCGCTTTCACGTTTGTTTGGATTGTGCGTATGCTCTTGGGTTAAAAAAGAAATATGAGTAACAAAAATCTGAAATTTAAAGATAGAACACTCATTGTAACTTAGAAAAACAGGATTCCATTCCATTTTTTAAACATATTTCCAGTTTTATGCTATTTTATAAACTGATCAACCATGTAAACAACCACGAGTCATCATATTAATATAGTCAAGCCCCATTTGACGTGAAGTATAAGCAGTTCTCCGTACCATTAAGCTTTAACTTAACATTAATTTATTAGTTTAAAACGAAATCTCACACAAAGAATAATCAATAAAGATGAAAAAAAATCTGCTTTTAAAACCACTTTAAAAAAAAAAAAAAAAAATGAAAACTTTCAAAGTTTCCTTATGCAGAAGAACAATGCCACACGTGCTTTCATTAACTTCAAAGAGGTAGACGTATTTTTAAAAAACGTTTTATCAAAAAATTAAAGTAAAAATCAATAACAGACTTATAAGTCAAATAAATATTAAGTTACAGGTAAATACATTTACTTTTTTGTGTGTTGTTGTTCCTAATGAATATCTTGTTAAACTATGTTCTAAATACAAGCCTTGCAAAGCAAATACTCTAAAAAACAACAGTATTAATTACATATACAGCTAGTAATTTTAAATCTGCATTAATCAGATGAAAAAGTTTTTAGACAGTTAACATGAAAAATTTTGTTGGTCCCTTCGGCTTCACGTTAAAAGGGTTTGACTATAATCATATAATTAATTATTTTCCTAAAGACTTTACCACTTTAATTATTTTAGTAAGTCAGATAAATATAGTCAAAATTCGATCACACAAATTCTTCCGATAACACATAAAAGGTCTTTATTCTTTAAGAGTAACTTTCTGTAAGTCCATATTATCAAATAATTCAGTAACTTTAGGTCCCCGAGTTAATGTTAAACAAATAGCGCCAAGAGTAGGATTTTTTTCGAGAGTAAAAATGACCTTTTCCAGGTTTTAAGGGGGATTTTTCTTTTTTCCCTGAGATTTAAAAGCTGATTTATTTTCATTGAGTTTTCTCTGTTCTCCTTGAGGCGTATGAACCCTGACAATTTTAGAAAAAAAAAAAAAATCCCCGAGTTTTCAAGAGTTGTCTTCCCCATTACGGAGTAAATTATTTTTAGCCACATAAACATAATCAAACCTAGATTACACAAATTCTTCAGATAACAGGAAAAAAGTCTTTTTTCTTTAAGAATAACTTTCTGCAAGTCTGTGTTATCAAATAATTCAGTAACTTTAAGTCCTCGAGTTAAAGTAAAACAAATATTGCCGAAGGGTAGGATTTTTTTCCAGAGTAAAAATTACTTTTTCCAGGTTTTAAGGGGGATTTTTCTTTTTTCCCTGAGATTTAAAAGCTGATTTATTTTCATTGAGTTTTCTCTGTTCTCCTTGAGGCGTATGAACCCTGACAATTTTAGAAAAAAAAAAAATCCCTGAGTTTTCAAGAGTCGTCTTCCCCATTACGGAGTAAATTATTTTTAGCCACATAAACATAATCAAACCTAGATTACACAAATTCTTCAGATAACAGGAAAAAAGTCTTTTTTCTTTAAGAATAACTTTCTGCAAGTCTGTGTTATCAAATAATTCAGTAACTTTAAGTCCTCGAGTTAAGGTAAAACAAATATTGCCGAAGGGTAGGATTTTTTTCCAGAGTAAAAATTACTTTTTCCATGTTTTTGGAGGGGATTTTTCTTTTTTCCTTGAGAATTCCCTGAGATTTTAAGGCTAATTTAATTTCCCTGAGTTTTCCCTGTTCTCCCTGAGGTGTATGAACCCTGATAATACAAAAAAATTTAAGTAAAAATTTCATTTTTTTTATTTTATTAATTACAAATCACATCAAACAATATTCTACCTACTTACTTTTCCTCTTCACTTATCACTGTGCTGCTTGAAAATGAAAGGAATAGAAAAATTAATTGATCCTGTTTTAATCATACAACAAAGTTTATCTCAAACGAGTAAAACTATATGGATCAAAATAACTGAAGGGCTAAGAGGATGAAGGGTAGAACTATAGAAAAAGGGAAGGGGTTAACTATGGATGAAGGTGGTATGAATCTGCCTAACTTCTGATGCTTATAATCTGTTTTGATAAATTGTTTGAATGGTAAAGGAGGCATGCTACATACAAAAGAACACTAAGTAAAACTTTTAAGAGTATATATATATAAAAAAAAAAAAATTTGACACTAACTTTTTATTTAGATTTTTGATTATTTATATGAAGCTTTTTTTAAAAAGTCCTTAGACTTTTAAGCAAGTCTTTTTGAGGTAAAACTTTTTAAAAAAATATTTTTACCACTTATTCTTATTTCTCACATATACAATTAGCAAGTATTCAAAAGCAAATGATGATTCCATTTTCTGGGGGCTTTTCTCCTAAATCCCATAAAAAATTAACCAATGAAGTAAAGTTTTTACTATAACTCCTATATATGCATTGTCAACTTTCATGTGCAAAACCCTAGTGCATGTCAAGCACATTGTCGAAAACATTTGAACACGAAGGTTTGGAACTACTGCTTGCTGCATGTTTTATAAATGCATTTCGCTTGATTTAACAAAGTATTTAAAGGCAATCAGCAAACTACGCAGAAGAATCCCATTAGATTTCATGCTCAGTGTCTTAAGTACTTCCCACAACTGCTAGTCATTCGAAGGTTTTGAATGTCCAATTTTTACTTTTCTATCCTAACCATCCAAATTTCATGGAGGAGGTTTTATAGAAATGTACGTATGAGCTTGCCACCAAAACTTGATAGAATGCATTTCTTGTACAAGGAGTCTATCTGCCATGTTTCAGCTTGATTGGATGACAGCAAGTGGGTTAAAAAACACCACTGAAGATTCCCTCAATCGTTATAATAAAGTATTTTAAAAATCTATCCCCAGATTCGAACTCGCAATTTAACCCGTAGGAAAAATACATTCTAAATACTTTCTTTTAATACAAACCTGATGTCATTTATCTTGCTGACAATACATTGCAAAATATTTTAAAAGCATTGAGAAATGTTTACTATTAACATTTCAGGCATTAAAAAAAAAAAAAGACACTGAGCAAATAAAGTTATAAGTTTCAATTAAAGAGAGCCTATGCCTACAAATCTGGTTAAACTACATACAGAGATGTGAACTTTTTTATGGATTTTCCATAGTTCTTATTGGTTTATGAACATTCTTAGAAACCAATGGAAAAGAACTATGCGAAATATCTTTTCTTGATCTTTTGAACTTCACCAATACTTTCGCTATAGTCGAGATTTATGTTGTTTTCGGCTATGTAATTGTTGATATTTAGACCTGAAAATTGAAATTTTCAAGTAGTAGCCAGTAACCAGTACACTTTTAGTTTAGTAGTCACTTCATCATAGTCTTTTTTTGACCAGTGGCCTAGAAAGGAAAGGGGGAGTTTGGGGTTTTACCTTTTACCTGAATGTATGTAGTAGCTCATTCAGATTTTTTTTTTTGGAGTAGGAGGATGTTTCAATTCTTTATTTTGATTTGTATGAAATATATGAATCAAAAACACATATCTAAGTTAATTGTGTTTAATAACGTCAATGAAAGAACAAAAAAGGAAGAAAAAAAAAAAAAAATCAAGTACAGAATCTAAACTTTTTCACTTACAGATGCCTATAGATTTGTTGCACATCTGTAACATAGCGCTGTAAAGGATTAATAAAAATGAAAAAATCTGACAGAATCAATTTGAAATATTAAGGAATTTAGGATTCTAATTATTCTGTTAACAAAAAACTCAAGACAAGAAGAAAAATAATCATGTCTGCGTAGGATGTAGTCAGATTGAAGTTTGAATTTTTTTTTAACAGTAAGGCGACCGGTGGCCGCGCTTTTAAGTTATAGGATAGCTAAAAATACAACAGAAATAATATGCAAACAAAATAAGTCAGATTGAAGATTTTTTATAACAATAAGGCGACGGCCGCAGCCGCACGGGAGATGCAAGAAGGAAAAATTCCGACATTTTTCTGAATTTCTGATTCTGTCTCCACCTTGTCAACTTATGAATCCATATCGTGGATTAATGGATTTTAATCGTATACGCACGTGATTACAAAAGAGAATAGGGAGATTTTCATAGATTTGGAAATTTCGGAACATTTTTAACAATTAAAAAAAAAAAAAAATCATAAGGGAAGGGAGAAACGATAAATGGCTGGTTGATTAGTTTATTTAGTCGCCTCATCACGCAGTTTAATCGACCTGTGGCGACTAGATATTTTCAGGTCTATTGATATTGTATCTCTCAGGGATGAGAATGCAAAATTTCAAAAAAGAGGAAATCCAAAATTTCAAAAACTAAATACACGTGACACCGGATTTTGCAATAGTAAAACCCAACACTCCTTGTGAACGGGCATGATGCAAGTTGCTGAGGATGTCTAGGTACAAAATTTTTATATGAAGGAACTGTCATGATAATACATACAAATTGCAAATTAAATCATTATAAAACTAATATATAATGTGCTACATATAATTTTAAAAAAATGTGTGTAGACAAAGATCTCATACATATTCCTAATTACCCAATGATCATTTCCATTCAACCAAACTGATATAGTTGATATAAAGTTATGTTCCACTTTATAAAAGTCGCATCAAATTATAAAAGGATATTTGTAACCAAAGTACAGAATGTTCAGCAAATTACAGATAGAAAAAAAACAAGAAAAATGCATTGACAAATAAAACATTAAACAAACTTTAATTTGCACAAATAAATACGGCCGACCAAACGGTATAGTGGTTAGCGTGCTAGCTTCTAGACCGCGAGGTTGCGGGTTCGAGTCCCGTGTTGGCATGGGTGTTTGTAAATGTATGTTGGCTTGTCTAATGACGAATGTTTCGGCGCATTATAGCCCTTGCGTTGCTGACGGCGCCAGATAATCTGAAAACAACCAACCAACCACAAGTAAATACGTCATATTTTTCAAAAAGACCAAAATTAAGTTAGAAAAAGGCGGAAATTACTGAATTACTAAAAAGTGGAGTAAAACTTGAAAAAAAAAACACAAAACGCGGAAAATCGCGGAAAAGCGGAAGATTCTCATCCCTGATCTCTTAATCATTCATCAAAATTTAAGAATATTGACTACAGGTAAGCCGTAAAGAGAAATAAAAACTAAAGGAAAATATATAGAAAAATTTCCATACGTGTATATAATGTTTATTTGGAGAAATATATATATCAGGGTTTTTTTTAGGTTGAGCATGTTAATGATTTTGCTCAGTGAGAATCTTTTTTGAAACGTACAATTTTTGAATTGGTTACCTTGATGAGAGCTGCCTCTGCATGGCCCGGCGTGATTCAGTCCTCTCAATGGGAAAGTGTGGCACTTCGTACGGGGCAGATATCTTTTTTCCTGTGTCCTTCGAGTGGAGGGCAATAGTGTCCGCCGCTTTCTGGTAGTTGGAGTCAGCCTCACATGTCTGGAGAACATTCTTAATGTCGTTCATCTGCTGCTCCATCGACCCTGAATGGGAGGACAATGTTTGTCGATTAAAAAGCAAAAATCTTTGCAACAGTTTTTACTTTTTTTCTATCAAATACAGAAAGTAAGATACAGATTTAAGAAATCAACTGCAAGTTTTTGATGCATTTAGGTTTAATATAAATGTTAGCGCATAAAAAATAAAGAAATAATTGTACAAAAGTAGGGTCGCCACAAAATTCAGGAAAAGAAGTTAACTGATTTCCCTGATATATTTCTAAAAATTTTTTGATTTTAAGGTAAACTTTTTTTAAAATTCCCTCAACTTTTCCAGATATGTAGACACTTTGATCACATAGAACATGAATGCTAAAGAGATAAAAACGGTGAGGGAAAGTTTAAATCATTCCGTAACGTTAAACTTCTAGCAATTACCACCACAATTTTCTTGGTAAATGGTGCCAAAATTGGGATGAAGGGGAAAACATGCCTTCAAAGCAACGATAGAAAATTCCACCAATTTTATAAAAAAATTTTAAATTCCCAGACATTTCTCGGAATTAGAAAGCTCCCTGACATTTCCTTGATTTCCAGGTTCTGTGGCCACTTCCAAAAATTACAAAAAGTTACCACTTTCTAAATAACTTGCATGAGCAAAGATCATGGCAAGTTAAAGTGTTGTAGTTGAAAGTATAGTTTAGAACTGAGTTGGAAAAAAACAGTTTAAAAAAAAAAAAAAAAAAAAAAAAAAAAAAATCGTTTATTTTTTTATTTTTTTTAAAATATTTTTTTAAAAAATCCTATTTTAATTATATGGATACATATTTATAAATAAAATTTGACACTAACAAGAATAATTAATGTTCAAATATAATACAATGGTAATTGTTTACGACATAACACATGGAATATTGCTCTTGGATTCATCAGTAATGGTGGTAAATTGTTAAAAATATTTTTAAAGTTTAGAAATAAGTTGTTAAAACACAAAACCTTTAGTTTAGAAACAAATTTAAAATGCAGCCTATAATTTAAGTTTAAATAATAATTTTGAATTATAAAACGTTAATATATCTACTAGATTAATATCAAAACTTATTGTTCAATAGTCTTTAATTACAAGATTTATTTAAAAATAAATTAGAACTTAATTTATCTATAGTATTTGTATAATTTTTCTAATATTTCATTCACAAAAACATCACTAAGTCACGTTTTACATATATACAATTTTGAAACTTCGGTTCAATGTTGCAATCTGTAATTTTTTTTGTATTATTATTATTATTATTTTGTTTCTTATTTCGTTATAGTTGTGTAAATTATTGCAATTGAAACGTGGTTTTCAGGCGCCACTTGACTAATATTCTTGAAGATTGGAAAATGAGATAGTTTTTCCTTTTATTGCATAATAATTTATAAGTGTTTCTCACAATTCCTAGAAAATGTTTGGATTTTTATTTATAAGTGTCATTAGACATAAGATATCTACTTTTATTCAGCATTTGCTATACTGCCTTTGTGTTCCAGTTTTGACTTTTTCATTATTTCTCTAACTTGGAAGAAATAAAATATTACTCTGTTGGTGTGGTATTCAAATCCGCGGACGGCTAATTAACCCATTTGCTGTCATCCAATAGAGCTGAAACTTGGCAGATCGATTTGATGTCTATGACAAGGCATTCTTTCGCTGCCACTATCATCAAAAGACTGCTTTTACCCACGCTACTATTGTCACTTAGGATGACTAATTAAAACACTTGACTTCATCCAATCGAGCTGAAACTTGGCAGATAGATTCGTTGTTCATGCATTTTAAAAGGCCGCTTTTATAAACGCTCCTAGTGCAGCTTTGCACTACTAATAAACCCACTTTCCGTCATCCAATCGAGATGAAACTTTAAAGTTGGTAGATACATTCATTGTCAATGACAATGTTTTCTATCAAGTTTTAGAACTGTCACTAAAAGACCGCTTTTATGCAAGTTTCTTTAGCCCTAGGTCCAACTTATCTGCTTTTATTCAAGTTCTATTAACCAAACACCAAGCTTAATTTAAACATATACAATTTGGTGATATTCAGTGACTGAAACTTTCCCCTGTTAAGGTTGACCAGGCAAAATCTTCGGAAAGGTAATTAACCCATTCGCTGGCATCCAAACGAGCTGAAACTTGGCAGATAGACCCGTTGTGGATGACAATATATTCAAGTAAGTTTTTGGGGCAAAAAAAAGTTAGTTAATAGTTTGGAATGGACGTTTTTTTCGTAGTGGTCAAACACTATGAGAATTAGATCTGAGCTCAAAAAGTTACAATTGCACATAAAAATTGGCAATACATATAAAGGATTTATATTAAAAACTTTGTTTGAAGTGTTATTTATTGTCTTTTCTGGATCTTTTGTTCGAAACACTGTTATTTGAATAACAAGAAAACTACTTCACAGATTTCAATGAATAATTGTCAATATTTAATTAGGAATTGCAATCAACATTCCCAACAAATTAATGATTTAAACATAATCAGATCAGTTAGATAGTTGCCTTGCACCCCCCTGCAAATAATCCTGCCGGCGTCCATGCTATCAAACATTCATTCATTGTTTAGAAAAGTTATCCAGTTCAGAATAAAAATTCATTTAAATCAAAACAAGCAAAGTAAAATTTGGTCTAATGATCTTAACGTCCAATTTCAGTCATTGATTTAAATCAAATAATTTAAAACAAACTGCTTGGCTATAATGCAATATAAAAGTTGAACACTAAGAAACATTCAATACTGGTAGCTGTTAATTAGTAGAAATGACTTCTCACCTCCCCCGCAAGCTCCCTCGTCTTCGCCACATTCTTCATCATCGTCAGAATGATTTATCACCGAAATGATCGTCGGCAGTCGCTTAGCCTCCATTTCTTGCACAGTTAGATAAGTAGCCTACAAAATACAAATGCATGAGAAAAATAAAATACTCTTTCAATAACATGCAACTTTTTTTTCCCTTATTTTAATAATTTAAGATTGATGCATGGTTCCTAGTGAAATCGCAGAATGACAATCAATGACTTTTCATGGACTTTTAAGGACCTAAATATTATTTTTAAGGATGAAATCTTCTTTCAGGCATCATACCTTTATATAAATTTTTAATAAAAGATATTTAATACAAAAAGTTACACGAATTTTCAACATACAATTAAATATCCGAAATCCGGAAATATCCAAGATTCGGACCTTTTTCAGCACTGCTGTCTTAATTTTTTTTCATGGAAGTTAGTCCGTATCCGAAGGTGATGACAGCGAAAACGAAGTGGTTGAGGATAAAATCCCAAAGAGAAATTAGTTGGAGGTATTAGGCACTGCAATTAAGAGATTAGAGCAAAGAGACAATTACAGAATCGAAAATAATGGGGGTTCAAGAAATATAAGAAAAATTTAGCCTAAAGTCAAAACTATTAAAACAGCCAACATTCAACAATTATTTTTCAAAGCCACATCAAGTTATATAAGGTTTTTTGTTAGTTTATTCCATTTATAGGTTTTATTTCATTGATTTTGAGTATAAAAAAATTATATGTTCTAAAATCAGGAATAACCGAAGTCCCTGTGATTCCGGATTGGAGATATACTCTACTGTATATGTGAAGTGAAAATATTGAAATAGTGTTTTTATAGAATACTTTAGTAAACACTGTGATTAATAATTAATTTGTTACCTACATAACCTTAAATCTTTTCTTACTGAAGGGTCCCTTAGTATTTCTTGATTTTAAACATAACTTAATTGATGCATTGTGCAAAGAAATCAGAAAATTCTTCCCAGTTGTGTCTCAAAAATCCTACCTAATTAACAACACAAAAGAATAGAAAATTGACAAAAGGAAAAAAACATGCAGACGAAACAGTTTTTTGAAAAAAAAAAAAATTATTTAAATTAATCAATGAGGAACTTTCACGTTTTTTGGTTTTATTTTTAAATAAAAGTAGAGAAAAAATCATGAAAAACAATACCATTCTTTCAAAAATTTGAGCTCGGATAGAAAAAAATATTTAGTTTTTCACTTTGCGATTTGGCGGGAAAAAGCCACTTTTACGTGGAACGTCAACGCGCAGATAATGAACCAGTCTAAAACCTGTTTTAGAGAAGGAATGAGAAAGGTTTTTCTTTCGTTTTGCCACTTTTTCTCTGCGTAACAACGTCACAGTTTTTTTATGCGTTTTTGGTCACGTGACTTTTGCTTTGATTTCGGCTGATTTCAAACTCGATTTTTGATTAATTGAAAGCATAAAGATAAAAAATAATTGCACTACTCAAATATATTCGTTGAATAACACTAGAAAATACAAAAAATATTCATTTTCCTGACTTGTGCAAGTTCCTCATTTGAAGTTCATGGATTCCCAATGCATGCCAGGTATGTCTTTGCATAGATTGTTTTGGTCTATTCCACAATGAACAAAAAAAAAAGCATTAGAAACACTGTAATTTCTAAATTTATAGGTGTTATATGTTTTCAAACATATGTCATTTTAGAATGGTTGTGGTTATGATCATATTACATGCGTTTGTTCAAAAAATTGTTTTACAATTTGTCGCTAGGATTTTTTTATAAATTTTGCAGTTGGGCACACAACATCCACAGAAATTAAGGACTTCTAAGTACTTTCAAGCCTTAAGTAAGTACTTTTAAGCATTTTCAAGTACTTTTAAGGCCTAGTAAACATGTTCAAAAATATTAAGCACTTTTCATGATTGTGGGAACTCTGAGATCATTAACTGTCCCCTGGTTTTCATTTACTCAAGATAGAAATGCAGGATTAGCTTTTCCTTGAATGATCCCTCTCTCTTGACAGAACTCACTACTTTTAGTAGTCCAGGTCATGTTTTAACAATGCATTATCACAGAAACCTTGTGTAGCTCTTGCACCATAAATTATCCTAAGTGATGTCTGGACTATGAAGTGTAGTACACAATTTAAGAGAGATGCATTCCGGGATGCCTTTTAAACAGAGCAGTCACACATTTGTAAATCAAGAAAAACTGTCAAACTACCACTAGACAGCCAGACAAAGGCAATTGAATACCTTTTCTTGCACTTATGCAATACTTAACATCAGACATTAACCTGCAAAAATTACTGTAAAAGTTTATCAGTGGAAATACGATTTCTTCTTCAGTAAATTCCTAGTATACGTGTATGGGATGGTGCAATTCTGAAAAGTTGGCAACAAGGCCAAAACATCGCAGTGGTACACCTTTAGCCGTAAGCAAATTTCAAAATGGCCATCTAAAAGAAATCTCCTCTCCCTTCCATTTAGGGTTACCATAAAATCATGCCAAGCAACAAAAGGGATACCAAATGTGGTTGGTTGTTTTCAGATTATCTGGCGCCGTCAGCAACACGAGGGCTATAATACGCCGAAACATTCGTCATTTGACAAGCCAACATACATTTACAAACACCCATGCCTTAACACGGGACTCGAACCCGCAACCTCGCAGTCTAGAGGCTAGCACGCTAACCACTATACCGTTTGGTCGGCGGATACCAAATGTGAAACTTTATCGTCTACCAAGTGATGCCAAATTGACTTGGCAATATTTACACGTCAACTAGGAATAGACCTCTTCTTCTTGAGGAACTTGTGGTAAATTCCTAGTTCACGTTTATGGGTTGGCGCACTTTTGAAAAGTTGGCGATAAAGCCAGAATGTCGCCAATTCGGAATTCCAATATGAAAATTTAAGAAACGAACCAGCTCCTTGATTTGTGGTATAGGAAGGTTGAAGCCGAAGCGCGTCAATAAAAAAATGGGGTTGCCAAATTTAGAACTGTATCGCCTACAAAACCGCGCCAAATCGGCTTGGCGATATTTTAACGTCAACTAGGAATAGACCGAACTTGTAATTATACTTTTTAACTTTAAAATTGAGAACAAAATTAAATCTATAAAGAGTTACCTATGTTCGAGTTGTTTAAATTGCATTTTACGATGGTTTTTTAAATGAAATGCTTTCAAGAAAAAAAAATCTCTAATCATCCAAAACTGCAAAATATATATATAAAAAAAAAAGAATAACAAGAGGTGTGGAATACCACACAATTATCAATTACACTAAAACTCTGGTCACAGCTTTAAAATTTGGAATGATTGGTATAATTCACTGTGGTTGTTTTTAAACAGAAGACATTTACATATTAATTGTTAAGTTCATAATACAACATAGAAGATATATCTATAATGATGTGAATGAAATCACGTTGAATTATCTAGAACAATTACACATTTGTGTTTTCTTTTTCAAATAAATATCATGTATAAAAATAAGAAATCAAGAGATTATCTTTCTTTTCATAGCAAGATACAAAAAAATATTTCATTTCCGGCGTTTATGTAACTTAAAAGTTAAACCAGATAGATAAAAGTACCCATAAGTAACTGTTGATACATGAAAGACAGAAATTTCTGTTTTTGACCAACCTGAAACTCAAAATTAAGTTATTCTTCGAACAAATCGAACTTTTTTGTAATGTTTATAAAATATTAAAATTAGGAAGTTCAAGAATTTGTTTTGTTTTAATGCGCACTCCGAAATACGAATGTTTCCAAAGTTCCAAGAAAACCACGAACACTTTTTTTTTTTATATACTCAAAGATTTTTATATACTCAATTACATCCAAATTATTACAAAAAAAAAAAAAAAAAAATGTGATTATTTTTTAAATTGGTTTTTTAATTTTTGCTTTTAAAAATCACATTTGGTTAAAAAAAATTGTATTTTTCTGCCGGACGTTAATTGTATTCTGCGTTTGAGACTATTTATAATGGAATGACTACAAAACAAAAGTCAAAGATAAATATAAAAGGAGAGTAAACATAAATAAAAAATCACAACATTTAATTTAAAAGCTTTAATTCAAATGACCTCTATTACAAGGATCGAAAATAACCATCGGCTGGAAAATTTTATTGAAGTTTGGTTTTACCAGGAATGGGTACATAAAATTTCGCATCTGGCAGCAAGCAATCATTTCATCGTAATCGAAGCTCCTCTCCTGCTCTAGTTACTCAACAACAAACTTTGGAACTAAACCCATAAACAAACAAACGCAGTTTGGCTATTTTAAAACTTAAACATATTTTCTATATTCGTCCCAGGTTTCAACTCTCTCACACATTGAACGTCTCTTTCGTTCCAACATGTTTGCACACCTTTAATAAAAAAAACCTCCACAATCAAGAAAGAAATGTCCCGAAGTCTTGGTGCAGCGACGGTCCGAATGGTCAAGCGCAGTCGCCAAATACCGACCCGTGCTGCTCTGGTCCTGACTCCGGCAGCCGTGACCCGAATCAAGCAGCTCCTGACACGCGAACCGTCGGCCATAGGTGTGAAGATCGGCGTAGCTCAGAGAGGCTGCAACGGGCTGAGCTACACTCTTGAGTACGTACGCGAAAAGGGGCGATTCGACGAGGTAGTCCAGCAAGATGGAGTACGCGTCCTAATCGATGCAAAAGCACAGTTAACCCTGCTTGGAACGGAGATGGACTTCAATGAGACTCCCCTCAGCAGCGAGTTTGTATTTAACAACCCGAATATAAAGGGAACTTGCGGATGTGGGGAAAGCTTTACTTTGTAACCGATGTATGTTTTCGTTGTTGGGCTGTTGTAAGCAATAATTTATTTCTGAAAATTAGAATATTTTAGATAGCATTCACTGGCTGAAACGTTTCGTTCTTTTGTTATTGTGCTACACGGTATATGTTTAAGTGTCAGGATCAGAATTTTACCAAAGTGTTATCATTCTAAGTTATGAATGGTGATGTGCTACTGGTTCTATAAGGAGGCCTGAGCGTTGCCACTCCCATAAAACTCCCACAAAAGATAATTGTGCAATATTCAGAGTGGCCACAGAGCCGGGAAAATCTGGAAATCAGGGAGCTTTCTGATTCTGGAAAAAATCAGGGAAATCTAGGGGAACTTTTTAAAATTTCATGAAAATCAGGGAAATTTTGTATTGTTTAAGGCACGTTCATCTATACTTTGGCGCTATTTACATGGAGATTTGTAGTGGTAAGCCATTAGAAGTTTAATGTTACGGAATAATTTAAACTTTTGATTACCGACAAAACTATTTTTTAAAAAAATTCATATTTTCTTTTTAGAATACATGTTCTATTTCATCATGGTGTCTAGACATCTGGAAAACCTAAGTAAATTGGGGAAATTTGGAAAAAAGTTTGCCCTAAAATCAGGGAATTTTTTAGAAATCTGTCAGGGAATTATCAGGGAATTTTTTTCCTGAATTTTGTGGCCACCCTGAATATTCTTTTGGCTATTAAAAAAAATGTGTACTTATATAGGTACTCTTCCGTTATACAGGTATCAGATAAAAATAGCCAAATTGCAGCGATTACTCAAACTAATAACCTTCCTATCAGAAATTTATTAGTTTGAGTTATCACTGCAATTTATAGCAACCCTAGAAAAAAACCAATAAAGGGATTTAAATAATCGAATTAAATGTAATAAAATTAAAATATTATTTTTGTGTAAACTGAAACTATCGCTGAATGGCAGTTTTATCTTGCATTTACCAAAGAAAAAAAGAAGGGCTTCTGTCACTTAAGTTTCTTGCTGTTGCAATATAACTGTTATGCATTATTGGCACTATAGCTGCCTTTTGGTGACAGTTTTGATTTTGATTAAATTTGTTAAGGGATAATACATACGTTAAAAAAAAATGCTTAAAAATAAATATTTCAGCTGATCTTTTTTTTGTATCTATGTTTAGAGAAGACTACAAAAGTAATTTTGTCTAAAACAATTGCATAATGTGTCAAGCAATTGCAGATTTTCTTAAAAAATATGTACTGGAACCTAAATGGGTTCAAATCCGTTTTCAAACTTAATCAGGATATAAATATGGTACGCTAATTATTAGGTCGGGTGCAACAGACAAGTAAGTTATCTAGAATTCGGACACATGCATGTTAATATGTGATTATCCTCTTGGCAGACTTTCTTAAGTTTATTGCGATAAACTGTTAAGTACCAAAATCTAAGTATGATTTTTACTAAATTCTTTAATTTATTTTTGCATTTCTTTAGTGATAAGCAGATAAATCACAGTAACAAAGCTTAATTTAAAAATGGGAATTTATTTTTGCTTAAAAAATAATACATTTAAGTTTTAATTGAAACAGTTATTTCTAAATTAAAACAAGGTAATGTATTTCTTATTCATAATGGAATCATGTTTATCATATACTAATAATTAAATATATATTGACACCAAATATGAATTTTAGCTGAAAAACTAGGATAAAAATTAACATAAAATAAAAAAAAGAATACTTAGCAATGTTTTTTTACTATTCAATTATGAGCTCTTGCTACGTGAAGAAATTTTTTGTAATTTACCTTTTCTATATAACTTCCACAAATTTAAATATAAATTCTAGTACAAGCTTTTCCAGACATTTTTATGGTAATGCCGTCAAACCCTGTTTACGCGAAATCGTCAAACACAAAGCATAAGCAATTTACCTTATGATAAAGCTTAAACTTATGCTAATTTATATTTATTAATTATTTTTAGAAACAAAGCAAAAAATTTAAAATGAAGTTAACATTAAATTCTTCCAAAAATAAAAACAGAAATTGCGACCAAGTAACAGTAAATCGTGTCAGCAATATTGAAATACTTATGAATAATTTATATAAAAGTAAGTTCACTTGAGATATAATTTATGTGTGGGGACCTTAACCACTAGGCAAAAGTGACCACTAGTGCCTAGGTGTTGTGTCTGTCATTTGTACACGACACCACTCCATAGCCCCTTCCCAGTGAGTAGCGAAGGGGCGAACGATTGAGTTTCTTGTATGTGAGCCGAGTGCAAAATGCGTGTGGCAGTGAGTCGCCAGAGATTTCTTTCTGAGGTGGTAGTGTGGAAGTCATGCAGTATTTTCAGAAGATGCCGATAGATGGCAGCATGATTCTGTTGTCCAGTAGTCACCAATGTAGCAAAATGTTCTAACAGAGAGTCAAACCAGGGACTCCTAGATTTGAAAACTGGCGTGTTTTTGGACTGAAAACAATACTTTCATTACCCTATGTTAACTTATGGGTAATTGATAGTAATTATTATAATGACAGTCACATCACAATGTTTCAAGAAAAGAAAAAAAAATAGCACAAATTTGTCTTGTTATTTTTACAGCTACCAAATGCAGCAGGAAGATTGGAATTGTTGTTTGAAACAGAAGGAACATTCTTGCAATAGTTTCAACTGTTAGATATTGAATTACTTTTATGGTTTTGGAAAGCACAGCCTATGATCCCCTTACCCTGGGTACTGTTATGCCAACAAATCTTATGCAATACAGACCGCGAGGTTGCGGGTTTGAGTCCCGTGTTAGGCATGGGTGTTTGTAAATGTATGTTGGCTTGTCTAATGACGAATGTTTCGGCGCATTATAGCCCTCGTGTTGCTGACGGCGCCAAATAATCTGAAAACAACCAACTTATGCAATACAATATTGGTCACCAAATCTTAACTAGGGGTGTGGAGCATCGCACAACTTTCAATTACACTATAATACTGACGTAGATTTGTGTCAAATTCTGTTTTTATATTTTCATCATTCATTTAACAAAAATGGCCAGTTTAGTGATATTTTTTTGCGGTAATTCTTGTATGAATCTTTAAAAAAAAAAAAAACTCTGCCAAAATAATTCTTATATATTTCCTTTCTTATAAGGGAAACTGAGGAGTGAAGTAAAACGATCGTTGATGAGGTATGTTCAAGGAAAGAGAACTCTATGTTAAAGGCATTCGTTTTTCAACTTTTTACTCTATTAATACATTTTTACGGGAATTTCGGATGTGGGGATGTTTAGAACTCCCTGAGAGTCATAACCACAGCGATTTGCACACCACCAACCCGCACACCAGATTTTCATTTAAACATCGTATGTCAATTTGTTCGGGAGCTATGCTGACCCTGTACACTCGGACATTTTTTCTAGATAACTGTGAGACGAGCGGATTCCCCGTTCGTTCGTAACGTTTCGTGTATAATCAAGTATGAAATGAAAGGCAAGAGTCGTCTCTAGATCTTGGCTAATAGGTTTTAATTAACGGAAAGACGACACAAATTATAAATAAACAAAATAGTTTCTGAGACTAACGCTCTAGACGTCTTCATAACATGGCGTCCCCAGCGTAGAATGGGGGAGAAATCAAGAACATTCGTGTGTGGGAGGAAGACAGATGGCGCTAGCAGCTTCAAACCAAGGAGCCTCGCTAGCTTCATGACAAGAACTTTTTGAAATTCGGATGTTCCAAAACCTAGAGCAATGAAAAAAAAAGTTGATTAAAAAAAAAAAAAAAATGAATACTATACTTTTATTACCCTATGTATACCCATACGTATACATAGGGTAATGAAAGAATAGTACTCGGTCCAAAAAAAATTTTACACTATAAAAAATTACACTATAGTACTGACGTGAATTTGTGTCATCTAACATATTTATATTTTCATCCTTCATTTAGTAAAAATGGACAGTTTAGAAGAATTGTTTGTGATAATTCTTGTATAGAACAAAAATATATATATAAACAATCGTTGATGATCGCTCAAGGAAAGAGAACTCTGTGTTAAAGGCATTCGTTTTTCAACTTTTTACGCCTTTAAAGCATTTTTATGGGAATTTCGGAGGTAGGCATGTTTAGAACACCTTAAGATTTTTAACCACAGCGATTTTGAACAAAATTGTTAGAGCCATTTTTTAGCAATTACTGAAAAACATGATTTTTTCAATGGCAGCTACTCTATGTTTATGCGTGATTTTGACTAAAACCTTAATGGTAGGTCCCATGGCCACCAGCAACCCGCATACCAAATTTGAACATCGTTGGTCAATTTGTTCGGGAGTTGTGCTGAACACACACACACATTCAGACATTTTTTTCTAGATTACTTTTTTGAAATCGGGATGTTCCAAAATGTGGAGAAATAAAAAAGAAGAAAATTTTCAATTTAGCAAGATGTTCTTTGACGGTGTCCATTTTCAGGCCATTGTGGAAGAGTGCATTACGGACAAACGTGGAGGCGTTGGACATCTTGCGTTGACTGGCTGAGAATCTTGTTTTGTACCGTCTGACAAGGGTACAGTCTGTGATAGGGATTCATGATAGTGATGCATATGTAAAGGATTGGCCGTACGTAAAGGATTACGCATACGTAAAGGATTGCGCATACGTAAAGGATTTTTTTTAGCAATTTAACACAGGAATTTACTTCTTAAACATTGTTACTTCGTGCACATATTTTTTACCAAAACTGCTGGATTAAATTTAATGATTTTTTTTAGGTTTTTCAGCAATAATTTCTGTAACTATTACTCGTTTTATTATTAATAATCGTTTGTTCAAGAAGGAAAGTATAATGCTAATTTTCTCTAAGCAGGACTAAAAATGAAATGTATTACTTTAGCATTAAACCAAAGTATAATATTATTTATATGTAAATATATATATATATATAAAACTTCGAATTTAGCAACAAAATATTCAATCTATAAAAAAGCAAACCATAATTTTCGGCAAAAAAATCCAAACTACGTAAGGAATAGTACCTGTAGAGTTTGTTTGTTTTTATGGTGTGTGTGTGGGGAGGGGGGGGGGGGTATTCAAATCACCAATGTTATTTTCTTGAGGAAGGAGAAGTTGCGCATATGATCTTCTAAAGAAGAGAAACGCTGTAGTCAACATGAGACTTCTAAAAAATCCTCCCCCATTTCCCATGATCCTAATGTGAGATCTACTGTTCCAATTTGAAATATTTTTAAAGGTATTTTGACTAATCTAACTTATCTGAAACACGATATCTTTCCGATGTTTCCTGTATAAAGTGGTGAAATCGATAGGTGTGAAAGGGTACTCACCAAGGTATGTATTTGATAAAAGAGGGCAAATTTTCCGGATGTAAAAATTTAAATGGTTTGAAATTTTCTGTAAGACTTTCAATTCATATGACGTACGTTTATGACGTTTAATGGGCATATCATGGTTTTTGAGGCGTACGAAAAATGTGCGTACTAAAAATAAGACACCTACTGTAACACATCAGATTTATCTATTAATTGGAAGAATAAGTAATTATTGTCAGTTTCTTCCTGAGAATATAGTGTGTACTTACTGAATTTAAAAACTTACGACAGTCGACTTGACGATTTATACATTTAAATGTACCGATTTGAACTTGAAGGAAAATTATTAATTCTGTAAAGAATTTGAGGAAATTGATACTTGTACGGGGTACGGGAGATATGTTCATATTTAATTTCATTTAGAAGCTGTCAGTGACGATATCAACTAAAATGTTCCTGCAAAAAAAGGATATACTTACTCCAATTTAAAATTGCTGACCGCCAACTTGGGCTGAATTGCGATAAGGATTTTTAAATACTATTGACGATTTTAATTATTATTTTGTCTTTTTTCTATTCAATATGTTTTAAAACATACCTCACTTGGCACTTTTAAAGAAATAGCCGAATGCCGTCTTTCTTTTCTAAAAACTTTGGCGGGGTGAAATAATGAAGATATCTATGATTTGTGTTCGCAAGATATACCTATTATATTTGTGTACGCAGTCCATCAAAGTAGGCGGTGGAAAAGAAACCGTCTCCCTTATAATAGACTTCTAGTATAAAAATGCAGATTCATGAAACTCGGGTCGGTATTTTTAATATTTCTGTTCGACATTTTTTTTTTTTTTTATTCAATTCGATTTTATTGGGGATCGACTTTAAAAAAAGGGCACGATAAAATTTCGAAAATTTGCCGACTGTTCAACTTCTAAAACTTTTTTTGGGAGGGGGGGGGGGGGCAACCAGGGACGACGCAAGTGGAGGGGGGGGAGACGCTCCCTACGCCCCCCGTTCGCGTCGTCCCTGGTTGCGAGTTCAATAAAAAGTTGTGGACAGTGCTCTTCTTGCGAGAGCGAGCTTTTTATACTCTCAATTCTAAAAGTTAAGCTCGGAGCGGTAAAATGTGAAAAACTGGACAAATACTACTTTGATTGACACGAAATACTGCAAGTAAGTAGCTCAATGTTTATTCATGAAACAAAACAAAGAATTCCAAACAGAGATCAACTAGGAATGCGGAACATAGCACAACTTTCAATTACGCTGTAATGCTGACGTGGATTTGTATTGTTTACCGTTGTTGCATTTGCATCATTCACTTAGAAAAAATGGCCAGTTAAGAGATATTTTTCGCGGTAATTCTTGTATGGGTGTTAAAAAATAATAATAAAAAAAAAAAATAAAAAAAAAAAAATAATAATAAAAAAAATAATAATAATTAAAAAAAAAAAAATAATAATAATAATAATAATAATAATAAAATCCGAAGATAAAGCAGCCAGTAGGCGAGCAAAAATCTCACACCACCCAATCAATCAATCAATAAAATCCTCCAAAATTGTCAATTGGGCGATTTACTTTGCGATAATCCTTATATTATCTTCTATTATAAGCGAAACTAAGGGGAGAAGAAAGAATGTTCGTTTTTGAGGTATGCTCAAGGAAAGGGAACTCTGTGTTGAAGGCATTCGTTTTTCTCCTCTTTACGTCATTAAAGTCTTTTTACTGGAATTTCGGAGGTGGGGATGTTTAAAACAACTTAAGAGGCGTTAGCACAGCGATTTTTATCAAAATCGTTAGAGCCGTTTTTTAGCAATTACCGAAAAACATGATTTTTTCAATGGCAGCTACCTTATTTTTCATGCACGATTTTGACGAAAACCTTAATGGTAGGTCCCATGGCCACCAGCAACCCGCATACCAAATTTGAACATCGTAGGTCAATTTGTTCGGGAGTTGTGCTGAACACACACACATTCACACAGACAGACAATTTTTCTAGATCATTTTTTTGAAATCAGGATGTTCCAAAATGCGGTGAATTGCAAAAAAATCGAATTTTTTTCCCTTTTTGACCGAATGCTATACTTTCATTAATTACCCTATGTATACATATGGGTAATTGAAATGAAATATATTGAATTATTTATAAATTATAAGATGATGTAATATTTGCGTCATTAACAAAGTGATGTTTCTCTCTATATTAGAAAAAAGTAAGGAATCGAATTTTGTGTCTGGAGTATCTCAATTTCTGGTGCAAGGAGAACTGTGAAATTTGAAACGTAAGTAGTTTCTGCATTAATTTAGTTTCAAAAGAATTTTTTTTTTTTTTGCATTTCTCCACGTTTTGGAACATCTTGATTTCAAAAAAGTGATCTAGAAAAATTGTCTGTTTGTGTGAATGTGTTGCTGGTGGCCATGGGAAATACCATTAAATAATCTTGGGAAATAATCTTGCATGCGCATAAGGTAGCTGCCATTGAAAAAAATCATGTTTTTCAGTGATTGCTAAAAAATGGCTCTAACGAATTTGTTCAAAATCGCTGTGGTAATGCCTCTTAAGGTGTCCTAAATATCCCCACCACCGAAATTCCCGTAAAAAGGCTTTAATGGCTTAAAAAGATGAAAAACGAATGCATTTAACACAGAGTTCTCTTTCCTTAAGCATACCTCATCAACGATCGTTTTTTTTTTTTTTTTTTTTTTTTTATTATTATCTCTGCTCAGTTTCACTTACAAGAAAGGATAATATATTAATTATCGATAAACATATCGCCAAAATTCCCATTTTTTCAATATTTTTTTTAATTATTATTATTATTATTATTATTTAAAAAAAAAGAAAGAAAAAAAAAAAAGACCCACATAAGAATTATCACAAAAAAACTCCCTCCAAACTGGCAATGTTTTCTAAGCGACTGATGAAATTATAAAAATGATAAATTACACATTTCTACATCAGCAATATAGTGTAATTGAAAGTTATGCAATGTTCCACACCCCTAGTTTTGAATTGGTAATTAGTTTTTTTTAATTAAATTTTAAAATTTGGCAGTAATGGTAATCCAATGGGAATTCCCCCCCCCCCCCCTACCCTTCTATCGCAATAAATACTCGAAATATTTACTATTTTTCTTTGAAAAGAATACGGTTATAATCTTTGAAATCCTCTCTTGCGAACTGCTTTAAAAATTTCGTTGGATGACTAAAAAATTAATTATATACATCATGTTTTAGTGAGCACTAAAATTAATTTTTTGTGCTCCTTTCCCCGTTCGGAAACCCGTTTCCTTCTTTCAAAACTGGTGAAGGAGATCGGGTGGGAGAATTATGACGTAATTTTTACAAGGCCCCATGCATAAGCTCCAAGTATGACGTCATGAGATTATAAAGCTCATTAATACTTTTAATTGACTTTCAGCTAAAAAAGTGATTATCAGCGTTTACTTGGTTGAATTTTTAATTAGTTTTTGTAACAACACATTTTAAAAGTTTGAATTATCTAATAGTATTGTTTATTGTTTACGTCCTTGGGTTCTTTTGTATTTTTTAATCAGCAACGATCAGTTATTTTGAAATTGGCCAATCTACACTACACTCAAAGTCATTCTTTTAATTTTTGGGAAGAATATTCTAGAATTTTTTTACGTTCTAATAACAAACATATATTGTCTGGGCTGAGTAACCGGCGCTTGTTGGAAACGACAATTTAGTTGGTTTGTGCAAGCATTTGTGTTCTTTTGAGTACGATTTATTGTTTAATATATAAGGGTGGAAAAGGGGTTAATCGTTCCAAACGAGGAATAATCGTATGTCTCACTTCCCATTTCGTCACAACTCTGAAAATTGGTGGAAATGACAACAAAGACAGATAGAGAAAAGTTAAGCTATTCCGATCTCGATTAACTCACTTTAAGGAGTGGAAAAGGGGTTAAGCTTTCCAAACGAGGGATATTCAAACGCCCCATTTCCCGCATGGTCACAACATTGAAAATTGGTGCAAATGACAAAAAAGCCAAACATAAAAACAGTAAGCTATTCCGATCAAGATTAACCCTCACTAAGGGGTGGAAAAGGGATTAAACGTTCCAAACGAGGAATATTCGAATGTCCTCCTTCCCGTTTGGTCACAATTCTGAAAACTAGTAAAAATGTCAACAAACGTAGTAAAATTAAGCTATTCCAAACTCGATTAACCCACTTTAGTGGTGGAAAAAGGATTAAACGTTCCAAACGAAGGATATTCGAATGCCCCACTTCCCACATGGACACAACTTTGAAATTTGGTGCAAATGGCAACAAAGTCAAACAAAAAATGTAAGCTATTCCGATCACGATTAACCCTCTTTAAGGGGTGGAAAAGGGGTTGAACATTCTAAACGATGGATATCCGAAAGACCCACTTCCAATGTTGTCACAATTCTGATATTTGGTGCAAATGTTAAGAAGGGCAAATATAGAAAAAAATTAGTTATTAGTTAAAATTAACGAAAAGAATCAAAGGGGGTTAAACGTTCTAAGCGAGGGATATTCAAATGTCTCAATTCCAATATATTCTCAATTATAAATTTTGGAAAAAGTTTCAACGAAGGAAAGTTATTATTTTGATAATTCAAATTGTCTTAATCGAAATGGAAGCAAACGTCTGAAGTGTAGAATACATGAATATCTTTTGATTGATAAAAGGCACATGGTAAAATTTCGTAGCTCAGCACGGGTATTCAGCTAGTTATGCATAAAAGCGTCTTGAAATAGTGAGGCAATTTAAATAAGAGAAAAATATAATTGTATTACTACTGTAGTATGTATGCTGTAATACAATTAAACGTTATCCCCCTGGTCGTGCAACGGATAGCAATTACAGTTCAATCATGGGGCTTTTATAATTCTTTTAGCTAGAAAAGTTTGAAAATAGCTCATTTGGAAGATATGCTTTTGAAAATTGCATATATTTACTACTTACATAATAATTAAATAAAACTAATACGTCTAGAACAGGGGTTCCCAACCTTTTTGCACCTGCGTACCACTTGACTTTTTAAGAAATTTTGGCGTACCACCAGACCTAAATATTTAAATAAAAGTATAATATTTACTCTTCTAAAAATGTTCAAAGGCTTTTTGAATTAAATTCCTGAGAAAACTTCATATTTAATGGTTAGATATTTGTTTATTTATAACATGCTTATAATAAAGGAGAAATAAAAAGATTAAAATGGTATTAATTTACAGTTTTATTTATTACCCATAGGTCTAAAAACATACAAATAAAAAATTAGTACAAACTCAGCAAAAAATTAATCATCATACAAAATATACCTTTATAGTCTTTAGTGCGAAACTTGTTGTTGTATGTATGCCTGTGATTAAAATATCAACATTAGGAGTAATGGAGCTTATCTTCAATCTTAAGTCCTCTTCAACACTTATTTTGCTTCTATGTTTATTTTTTATGTACAAGAGTTCGGAAAATCCACTCTCACACAAGTAACTCGTAACAAATGGCATAAAAAATAGCAGAGCTTGCCAGAAGATCAAAGGGTACTCGGTTTTACATCCAAAACAGAAGTTAATTAAAGATTTCTCTTTAAAATAATCTTTCATGGAACTATCTTCTGTAAGATAGATAAAACTTTCTTTTAGTTCACCTGAAACCATCGTACCACCTGAAACGTTCCCGCGTACCACCAGTGGTACGCGTACCACCGGTTGGGAACCCCTGGTCTAGAACTTCACACAATCATTTCATCAAAAACCTGATAATCCCTACAATGTGTCATTTCTGAAGTATTTACATTTCATGTGGTCTAATTGAAAAGCAACTATACCAGAGAGAATTTGTCAACTTCTGTCTTTAAGTTAGATTATTTTTCTGTATACTTTCAAAGATAAATTTTCACCATAATGTTTTTAACGCAATCTAAGATACCGATCTATAATTTGCTTCGTCATCTGTGACTCGTGAAGGTCTTCAAAACACACTTCATTTTCAATTTGATGATAACATTTAATTTTTTTCAGTTAATAGAAATTTATTTATTACAATTCTTAATTTAAAATTGATATTTAGAGTAGTTTGACAGTTTTCCTTCAACATCATGAGCTTGGCTCGTAAAATCATAGTTTTATACACTCAGTACATTCCTGTATTGTTCAATTACACATACAAGTGAAATTCAAAATAGTTGAACATAAAAGCTTATCACATGTAAAGCTTCAGCGCATAGTGTTCCGGCGATTGATTTTTGGTTCCAATATTACACCATATATTTTTGAGAAACAGATTTTGGTTGAAAATATTCATATCTAAAAAGCTGAATACGGTTTCCTAATTATATCTAGCATTCGATTTACCGAAAAAAAGTAGTAAGCGAATGCATAAAAGAATTCATGTATTTAACCAGTCATTAAAAATATCTGAACAATAAATCGGTTTGAAACAATGAATGATAATTTCATCAAACCAAAACAACATCAAATCAAATTTAAAAGAAAGAAGAAAAAACAAACAAACATATTCCAAACAAATATATCCAAAATGTACATAAAAAAGACAAGAGCTCGCACTATGTGCTTAAACTTAGAGATAAGAAATTGAAGTTCCGATCCATCCTCTAACAATTTCGCAGAATGCTTTACTATAACGTGCTAGGCAACTGGGAGAAAGAGCATGTTTTGCCTATATGGCTGCCTGAAGTGACCGGGAGTAATTTCTCCAGTTCAGTATTCTACCTCAGTGATGTAAGTCTGTATGCATGATGTTGTTCTTTTGAGTGCAATTTTTTAACATTTTATATCTTGTTCTATATTTGTTTTCAACTTAAGCTATTGTTTTGGGGTAATATATTGTTGGTTTGTGTTTGTAATATTGTTGCGTGGACGGGTTCGAAAGATTTGAAGCCAAAGCAGATCAAAACTTGCAATATTTATTCCAATATCACTCTTCACGGATTCCTTTACAACTCCAGAACTTCTCGTTCTAGTAGACAGAACACAGCTCTTTTCACAACGATAGAGCACAAAACAGCAGTTAAAAACTTGACAACACAACTGCTAAATCACTGCAAATGACAATGCAATACAGTTCGCTTTCGGAACTCTCTGAACGCTCAGTAATTCCAGTCAACTAATTCAGTGACTCAAAATCAACAACTAACTGACTAACCTCCTCGGCCGACTTATATAGGAGTCAAACCTTCTTGAGACTTCCAGAGAGAGAAATTTGGAGAACTTTCCAGATCGTAGTCGAAAAGTCCTACACATGTACATGGGATACATGTACCTATACATGTACCGAAAATGTCGCCAAATGGCACATCTGGTGGTGAGAACACCACAAAACAATTTTGGTTTTAGACAGGGTGACAATCTCAATTAACAAGAAATGTTATTTTACAATTAAGTATTTCTCCAATAATTAATTACAAAGGACAAATGGTTAGGGTAAGGTGGGGTAAAATGGGTAGACAAAATATATTGTTTGAAATTTTAGAAGTTTCTAATATATTCATAGTTTTTAAATTTGAATATGTTAATATGATGCCTAAACTTTATTTCCCCACTTTAATTTTGTTTCAATAATTTGTTTTATATGAGTGGCAACATTAAAAATACTTGTGTACAGCATATTGCCATATGCTTTCTACTTAAAACTTCTGTCTGTAGCTCCGAATTTTTAATAAAATTACATTCCAAGGACTTGAATGTAGTTTATTGAAAATTTTTATTGCTTATTCAAATTGAAGGTAAAATGAGTTTTTTGTTTATTTGTTTTAAATCCAAATTTTGTGAATGGAGTTGATTGGCTATAGTGTTTAGGCTTAATATATTTAGGTATTTTTAAGGTGATAGTGTAAAGTTTTTCTGAGAAAAGTCATACATCTTAAAAATTAGAATAAAAATATTTTTTAAAGTACCACATTTAAAATACTTTTGTAATGTTTAAAGCTTTCACAAAAAATTCAGATGGGTAGTTAAAAATCCTTTGTGGAAGGGATCAGGAATCGCTCAACTAGACACTGTCATATTATCACTAATCAAAGGAGGACCCATCTGACGGCTGTGTAGTTAGCGATCTGGTCTCGCATGCCAAAGGTGCCGGGTTCGAATCCCGGGTAAGACATGGATGTTCGTAGTGGTTCGGAATCCACGCTAAGCTGTATTATATTAACTTCACTTTAGTTTGCAGCAGACAAAACTGCGAAGGACTATAATGAATCCACTTGCGGTAATCCAATATTGCTAAAACATGGCAAATTAGACTCGGTGTCAGAGGCTATGGTTTTTTTTAATCAAATTTTGATTGGGAAAAGAGTTTGTTGGTCAAACAATATGAAAAATCAATCTGAGCTTAAAATCACTTAAATGAGTTGCAATGTGGAACTTGCACAAGTGAGGAGTGAAATGAATATTTTTTGTATTTTCTAGTGTTATCCAACGAATCTATTTGAGCATTGCAATTGTTTTTTATCTTTATGCTTTCAATTAATCAAAAATCGAATTTGAAATCAAATCTAAAGTCACGTGACCCAAAACGCATAAAAAAACCGTGACGTAGTTACGCAAAGATTCGTCGAAAATCCACAGAGAAACGTCACTCCCTCCTCGTCTGAAACAGGTTTTAGACTGGTTCATCATCTTCGTATTGACGTCACACGCAAAAGTAGCTTTTTCCTGCCAAATCGCAAAGTGAAAAACTAAATATTTTTTTAACTATCTATCCGAGCTCAAATTTCTCTACTTTTATTTAAAAATAAAACCAATTAACATGAAAGTTTCTCATTGCACATTAAAGTTGTCAATGCATATAGGATGACGCACGGACAAATTTCGCTCTTTTACCCTACTCGTAAGCAGATTATAATACTCGTAAACACTATTACCCTACTCGTAAACATTGTGAATGCATATTTGATGAAGTAACCTTTTATAAAACAAAAACATAACTAGTAAACTCCTCATAACTTAGTTATTTTAACATTTTGTAGGAGTAGAAAAAAGAGCACAAAATGTCTAGTGCGTCATCCAGAGATTCCTCATATAGAGGATTTATATTAAAAATTTTGTTTTTGTGAATGACTTTTTTTAAATACATGAGTGTTATAACTAGTCTCTCTTCTGGTATTACTTGCTGTCTAAAGCTAGGCGTAGTTTAAGCTTGGCGCACACTCTCGCTAAGCAGAATCAGAGCGGAGTGGATTAGAGCCAATTACAAGGCTGTCAACGTTCATTGTAGCTCGAGGCTCGTGCTATAGTAGACATTGGAAGCCTTGTAATTGGCTCTAATCCACTCCGCTCTGCTCTGCTCAGCGTTAGTGGACGCCAAGCTTAAGACCAGGCCTTTTCTTAGACAAGCGTGGGACTATTTTTAGTGTATGTAATTGAATGTCGGGATAGACATTCTTGTATGTTAAACAAATCTTGCTTCGTCGTTTCTTAAATTTTTAAACAGATGGTGGTATTCTCCATAAGTATTTCTACCTTTATTGAACTCCAGGTTTCCTCTTTTTTTTTTTTCAACAACTCCCATTTCAAAATACAATTGGCTTGACTCAAAACAAGTAACTTAGCTTGTTCACTACATGAGGACATGAATGGAACTGATGGAAAATACAGCCGAGTTTATTGGGCTGTTTAATTTCTTTTCCCTCATCCCACAGAAGCGCAAAATCGCGAAAAGTTGTCCTAAACCTTAAAAATAAAGTTGATCTTAGCAGGAGGTTTAATAACTCTTAGTTGAAAATAGCGTTCCTTAAACATCGATAGACTATCGATACTATCGAAAAACAATCGATACTATTGTTTTCCGAAACAAGGTACTATCGATAGTATCGATTGTTTTAAACAAAGCAATACTATCGATAACAACGATTGTTTTCATAAAAGTTGAAATATAATAATAAACTTGTGTAAGTGTCGATTTTTTTTTTCTCGGAACAGTATTATCGGACAATATTAGATTTATTCAGGTAAAAAATCTTTTATTCTGCACTAGATTATAGCAAAAAGCTTTTACAGAGGCTATGCTTTTTTTTATACATATAATATTGCTTGTACTACATGAAGCTATTACATGCAAAGTGTGCAATGCACATATACTACTCCAAAAGGTGACTGCAAGTACCCCATACAACATCGCTCTAGAACTCATATGGAATGTAGAAATATGCTAGCTAACCACCAAACACTTGGTCTGCCGAAGTGCACTTGGCTGGAATGTAACAGAAGCTCGACGGGAAGTGCAATCTTTAGGTTCCTAAATACGCCATCGAATATCACTCTGATAGTCACAGAGAGTGAGGAGGATTATCTATCGAAAAATAATCATTTGGTCTGCTAAACCACATTTGGCCGGAACTGCCAATCCGAAAATGCCCTTTTTGGGTAAATACGTCATCGTACACCACTATGAAATTCACATGGAATGAAGTGGTTATCTATCGAACAAGAATCACTTGGTCTACCGAACTGCATTTGGCCGGAAAGGTCCGACAGACCAATCCGAAAGAGTACTTTTTAAGTTTCTAAATATGTCATCGAACATCATTCTGATATTCACAGAGATTAAAAAAGGTTATCTATGGAGTAAGAATCACTTAGTCTGCCGCATTGCATTTGGCCGTAACTGTCCGGTAAATCCATACGAAAGTGCACTTTTTAAGTTTTTAAATAAGTCATCGAACATCACTCTGTAATTCACATTGAATGAAGGGGATTACCTACCGAATAAGAACTACTTGGTCTGCCCAACCCCATTTGGCCGGAACTGTCCCGCAGATCAATCCGAAAGTGCACTTTTTGAGTAAATACGTCATCTGACACCACTCTAAAAATCACAGGGAATGAAGTGGTTTACTTATAGAAAAATAATAACTTGGTCTGCCGAACCGTATTTGACCGGAACTGTCCTGGAGATCAATCCAAAAGTGCACTTTTTAAATTTCTAAATAAGTCATCGAATATCACTCTGAAATTCACATTAAATGAAGAGGATTATCTATCGCAAAAGAATTACTTGGTCTGTCCAACCCCATTTGGCAGGAACTGTCCTGCAGACTAATCCGAAAGTCATCTGAACAAATATCATACCGTATCGAATATCGTGTCGCATATCGTATATCATATCCAATATCGTATCGAATACCTTATCGTATCAAATATCGTATCGTAACGAATAACGTATCGTAAGGATTATCGTATCACATCGTATGGAATACCATATCGTATCGTATCTAATTGCATTACATATATCTGCAATACGTATTTGCCACATTGGAAATGTCTATTTGTAGTACGCAAATGCAATACCTAACTACAATACGCATCTTCTATATGTATTTGCAATACACTTATATTCGCTATATATTCATTCAATACATATACATGCAATACTGATTGTTGTGCCTTGATTACCTGTATGACCTGCAATACCTGCGCAGAGTTCCTATTTGTAATTCCTACGTGCTATGCCTATATTTTACTGTATACAAAAGTGCAATACATGCACGCAAGGAGTACATGCAACTTATATATACTTTATAAAAACAATTCTTGGTATCGCAGTGGATCTTATAACGAGCGAAGCGAGCATTGTTCACTATACATCAAAAGTTAGGAGTTTTCACAAAGACGTATCACCGCAACGCGGGGCCACACAGCTAGTACATATAATCATCAAAAAGGTTTAAAAAATAAATGACCTCCTCAAAAGATTTAATTAAAAATAGACAATCAATGGTATTGCCTTGCACAAAACCGTCGATACTATCGCCCAATACAAAACAATCGATACTATCGACATTTTCGATACTATCGATTGTTTCATGATGGGCGATAATATCGATTGTTTTGTACACAAGGCAATACAATCGATTGTTGTCATTTAATTAAAAACTATTGAGGGATCCGATTATTCATGAAATCTTTTAGGGGATTATGTGGCCCCGCGTTGCTGTGAACCATCATTGTGAAAAGATAAGCTTTAATGTTTTGTGAACGAGGCTCCCTTCCCTTGTTATACAGTCCAATGCGAAATAAAAAATTGCACAAATGAAACGTAATTAAGTTGCATGTATGCCTTGCTAGCATGTTTTTTACGTGCGTATTTTATACTAGCGTAAATGGGTATTGCATGTAAGTAGTGCAAATAAATATTAAACATGTGTAACACATATAGGAATTGCACTAAGGTAATCAAGGCACACCAATTAGAAATAACTTTGGTATTGCAAATAAGTATTCCATGTATATGTATTGTATGAATGTATAGTGAATATATGTGTATTGCAAATATATATTGAAGATGTGTGTATTGCAAATAGATATTGAAGATGTGTATTGCATTGACAATTTCATTTGACAAATAGACATTTCCAATGTGGCAAATACGTATTGCAGATATATGTACTGCAATTAGATACGATACGATATTTTGTATGATACGATACGGTACGATATTCGATACGATATGATATTTGGTCAGATCAACCTTAGGATTCGTTTGCCGGACAGTTCCGACCAAATGCGGTTCGGCAGACCATATGATTCTTACTCGATAAGTAAGTCACTTCATTCTCTGTGAATTTCAGAGTGATGTTGGATGACGTATTTCGCCAAAAAGTGCACTTTCGGATTGGGCTACCGGACATTTCCAGCTAATCCGGTTCGGCAGACCAAGTGATTTTTATTCGATTTATAATCCTCTTAAAACCTCTGCGAATATCAGAGTGATGTTCGATGGCATATTTAGGTAATAATTGCACTTCTCATAGGGCTTTTCTTACATTTCCGGCCAAATGCATTTCGGCAGACCAAGTGTTTGGTGGTCAGCAAGCATATTTCGACATTCGACTTATAGCTTCACGGAGTACAAGCAATATTATGTGTATAAAAAAAAAAGGTATAGCCTCTGTAAAAGCTTTTTGCTATAATGTAGGGCAGAATAACAATTTTTTTACCTGAATAAATCTAATATTGTCCGATAATACTATTCCGAGAAAAAAAATCGACACTTACAAGATTGTTATTATACTTCAACTTTTCTGAAAACAATCGATACTATCGATAGTATTGCTTTGCTTAAAACAATCGATACTATCGATAGTATCGAACGTCTTCGATACTATTGATTTTTCACTCGACTGTTCACCTGAACAATCGATAGTTCATTCGATAGTAAAACAATCGATGTTTTAAACACACGTTGAAAACATCTGTGCTCATTATTTCACTCCAAAGTTAGTCTTCTTGGAAGGCAAATTTTTGTGTAACTGTTCATTGATATATATTACCACTGAAAAAAGTTACGTAGTTAGTTTTGGAGAGTTTTTTTTTTTTTTTTAATAATTATGAAATGGATTCAAGAGTCAGGAAGTATAATAACTTCTTATTTCATATAAAAAAGTATTCTGTTGATATATTTAGTAATAGTTGCAGATCTACAAATATTAGTAAAAATATTGACATATTTTTCCGTAACTCGATTTTCATTGTGAGGACAGATTGTCCCCCAGAAAAAAAGGTAAACTTGCTTAAAATGTTTTATAGGGTGTAACCTAAAATAACTGTTAAAATACCATAAGTTTTACTGTGTAAGAACGCGTGAGAGTTAGGGAGGAAGGAGAACAATTTCTTTAAAAAAAATAAAATAATAATAATGCAGGAATATCAATTGAACGCAGATACAAATTGTGGAAAATCCACAATGCGCTATTCAAGACCAGAATAATATGTCCACCAATAACTTTCAAATCATTGCTAGATACCTGTAATTTCCAAACAGTTATGTGTGGTTGAAACAGCTCTATTATTTTCGCTTTTATCATAGCCAGCGCCAATCACTGATCTACCACTGGATCACTCTGCCGCAAAGCGCTTACCGCTCGTATCCGACTCAAATTAATCACACAAAATGAATCGCTCAGCTAGATCGCTGGATGACGTCATGTTAGGAATAGATGGAAAATACCGGCTTCACTCTCATCATAGCCAGACCAACTCGCCACGTTCTATTCCTCATTCGATCCGCCGCAAGTCTTTCACCGCTCGCCGCTCGTATCGTACCCGAGGCTTTAGAAATCATTTTATAAAATATTAATTAATTAATTAAAAAGAAACTAAATAAATATTTAAAATTCTGCTTATCAAAAGTCCAATTAAAAGGCTAAAACTACTTATGTTGAAAATTTCAGAGCTGTAGACGTATTAGAAATCGTTTTGTAGCATATTTATTAATTAATTAAAACAATTAATTAAAAAACTAAATAAAAATTTAAAATTCTGTTTATCAAAAGTCCCATCAGAAGGCCAAAACTACTTATGTTGAATATTTCAGAGATGTAACCCTATTAGAAGTCATTTTGTAAAAAAATTTGTTTATTAATTAAGAAATTTAATAAAAAAAATCAAAATTTTAAAATTCTGTCTTTTAAAACTACAATTAGAAGGCTAAAACTACTTATGTGGAAAATTTCGAAGCTGTTTCTCTGTTTGAAGTTGCAATGTAAAAAAGAAAAAAATAATTAAAAAAGAAATAATTAAAATTTTAACATTCTGTTTGACATATGTACAATTAGAAGACCAAAACTACTTATGCTGAAAATTTCAGAGCTCTACTCCAATTTTAAGTAGGTTGCTATAGATCCACATACAGACAGACACACAGCTTGTTTTGTTATTATAGATTCTTTCTTGAAAGTGAAACCGAGAATAAACAGTCGTTGATGAGCAATGTTCATGGGAAGAGATCTC
Organism: Linyphia triangularis; assembly: GCA_963978545.1. NCBI lineage: Eukaryota > Metazoa > Arthropoda > Arachnida > Araneae > Linyphiidae > Linyphia > Linyphia triangularis. Next base: position 18,092,122 of record OZ021723.1, on the reverse strand, counting down.
TGTGTTACAAACATTCGCTTTTATACTTTTTAGGCATTTGTTGTATTTCTACAGAAATATTGGAGTTGGGGTTGTGTAGAGCACTTTTTGAGGCATTACTAGAGCGATTATGCTAAAAATCGATTGAGTCGTTTTTCGACAGTTGCTGAAATACACATATTTTTGAATTCACTTAGTTATGCTAACCACATACCGATACACACAGACATTTTTTCTAGAGCACTTTTTTTTTTTTTTAAATTCAGCACGTTCCAAAACTTATAGAAATGCAAAAAAACAACAACAAAAAAACTAGGGGGGGGGGGGGATGGAATATCGCACAATTTTCAATTACACTATATTACGGATGTGGTTTTGTGTCATTTACTGTTTTTATATTTTCCACATTCATAGAGAAAAAATGGCTTGTTCGGTGATATTTTTTTTTTTTGCGTAGTTCTTAGAAAAAACGAAAAAAAAAAGCACTTCTCCAAAATGTGGATTTTGGCGATATTTATTTCGATAATTCTTATGTTATCCTTTCTTATAAATGAAACTGCGAAGAGGTGATGAAACAATCGTCGTTGAGCTATGCTCAAGGAAAGACAACTCTGTGTTGAAGGCACTCGTTTTTCAACTTTTAACGCCATTAAAGCATTTTTACGGGAATTTCGGGGGTGGGGATGTTTAGAACACCTTAGGAGGCATTACCACAGAGATTTTGAACAAAATCGTCAGAGCTGTTTTTTAGCAATCATTGAAAAGCGTGATTTTTTCAACTACCTGCGTGATTTTGACGAAAACCTTAATGATAGGTCCTTGTGCCATCACTAACCCTCGCACCAAATTTGAACATCTTAGATCAATTTGTTCGGGAGTTACACGTACACATAGCACAGACAGACATTTTTTCTAGATCACTTTTTTGAGATCAGAATGTCCCAAAACTTGGAACGTTTTTTTTTTATACCGAATACTATACTTTCATTACTCTATGTATTATATATGGGTAATTGAAAATGATAATAATATTTTTTTTCTTACTTTCATTACCCTATGTTGACTTATTGGTAAATAATTAAAAGTAAAACTAGGGATGTGGAACATCGCATAACTTTCGATTATATCATAACACTGACGAGGATTTGTGTCATTTACCGTTTGTATATTTTCTTCCTTCATTTAGAATAAATGGCCAGTTTGGCGATATTTTTTGCGATAATTGTAATATGGAACGTTTTTTAAGGAAAAAAAAACTTCGCCAAAATGGAAATTTTGGAGATATACTTTTTGATAGTTCCTATATTATCCTTTCTTATTAGTGAAACTGATAAGAGGAGAAAAAACGATAGTTCATAAGCTACGTTCAAGCTAAGAGAACTCTGTGTTAAGGGCATTCGTTTTTCCACTTTTTACGCCTTTTAAGCATTTTTAAGGGAATTTCGGAGATGGGGATGTTTAGAACACCTTAAGAGGCATTAGCACAGCGATTTTAATGAAAATCGTTAGTTTTTAGCAATCATTGAAAAGCGTGATTTTTTCAATGGCAGCTACCTTATGCGTATGAGCGATTTTGACTAAAACCTTAATGGAATCTCCTTGGGCCATCTGCTCACCAAATTTGAACATCGTAAGTCAATTTCTCAGGGAGTTATGCTGACCACGTACACACACATTCTTTCTAGATCAATTTTTTGAGATCAGGATGTTCCAAAACGTGGAGAAATGCAAGAAAAAAAAAAAAAAAAAAAGATTTTTTTTTTTGGACCGAATCCTATACTTTCATTACCCTATGTACTACATATGGGTAATTGAAAGTAAAAAACGTCCCACTTAATAAAATTTGCGAGCCATAAATTTTCCTTTGCTATCCAACAAAATATTGCAAATATGCTTTATTTTTGCTGAAGGATACGAAACTAAAAAGTTAAAGCTGTTGTTTCTAAAACTATATTTTTCTGTATCAACTTGTTTTTTCTTTCTATTACTTTTATGTTCTCTTGTGCCTTGTTAAGTGTTTCATGTTGCTGCTATTAGAGATTTTGTTAAATATCTGTAAAAATGTCCATTGTAGGTTTGAATGTTTTTTGCAATGAAAATAGGACCAGATGTCTTCTTTTCGGATATAAATTATAATGTTAATTTCTCTTATTTTTGATAAACATTTTAGATTTTGGAATTTCTACAGCAAATCAAACCAAATAAAATTATAAATTCTTCTATGTTTTATTGAGTGAAATAATTTTCAATACACGAAAATTTAAATAATAACCCTAGATTTTTAAAGAATAAATTTCGTATAGTAGGGAGCAAATTGAAGCTGATGTTCACTCGGAACTCGAACGGGAGAAATCCTGTTCCCACCAGTTTTCCTGCAATTTTCGGCGCCCCTGAACGTAACTTTGGATGTCGGAAGCGCTGATTCTTACATTCTTGGGAACGAACCTCTGCTTGTTGTTAAATCTATTTCTGGAAACAGATCTCTGATTGTCGAAAATGTTTCTTATCTTACTGTCAAGGACGGGCTTTTTAATGTCGAAAGCGTTGATTCTTCTATTCTCAGGATCGGACCGCTGAAAGTCGAAAGAGTTGCTTCGCCTACTTTTGGGTATAAGCTTCTGAATGTCGAGAATGTTGATCCTTCTATTCTCGGAATCGGACCGCTGAAAGTCGAAAGCGTTGCTTTGCCTACTTTCGGGTATAAGCTTCTGAATGTCGAGAGCGTTGATTCTTCTATTCTCAGGATCGGACCGCTGAAAGTCGAAAGAGTTGCTTCGCCTATTTTCGCGTATTAGCTTCTGAATGTCGAGATTGTTAATTCTTCTATTCTCGGGATCGAATCCCTGAAAGTCGAAAGCGTTGCTTCGCCTACTTTCGGGTATAAGCTTCTGAATGCCAAGAGTGTTGATTCTTTTATTCTCGTAATCGGAACGCTGAAAGTCGAAAGCGGTGCTTCGCCTACTTTCGGGTATAAGCTTCTGAATGCCAAGAGTGTTGATTCTTTTATTCTCGGAATCGGAACGCTGAAAGTCGAAAGAGTTGCTTCGCCTACTTTCGGGTATAAGCTTCTGAATGTCGAGAGCGTTGATTCTTCTATTCTCAGGATCGGACCGCTGAAAGTCGAAAGAGTTGCTTCGCCTACTTTCGCGTATTAGTTTCTGAATGTCGAGATTGTTAATTCTTCTATTCTCGGGATCGAATCGCTGAAAGTCGAAAGCGTTGTTTCGCCTACTTTCGGGTATAAGCTTCTGAATGCCAAGAGTGTTGATTCTTTTATTCTCGGAATCGGAACGCTGAAAGTCGAAAGCGGTGCTTCGCCTACTTTCGGGTATAAGCTTCTGAATGCCGAGAGCGTTGATTCTTCTATTCTCAGGATCGGACCGCTGAAAGTCGAAAGAGTTGCTTCGCCTACTTTCGCGTATTAGCTTCTGAATGTCTAGATTGTTAATTCTTCTATTCTCGGGATCAAATCGCTGAAAGTCGGGTATATGCTTCTGAATGCCAAAAGTGTTGATTCGTTTATTCTCGGAATCGGAACGCTGAAAGTCGAAAGCGGTGCTTCGCCTACTTTCGGGTATAAGCTTCTGAATGCTGAGATTGTTGATTCTTCTATTCTCGGAATCGGAACGCTGAAAGTCGAAAGCGGTGCTTCGCCTACTTTCGGGTATAAGCTTCTGAATGCCGAGAGTGTTGATTCTTTTATTCTCGTGATCGGACCGCTGAAAGTCGGTAACGTCAATTCGCCTATTTTGGCGTATAAGCTTTTGAATGTCGAGAGTGTTGATTCTTCTATTCTCGGGGAAAGTCCTTTGAAAGTCGTTACCGTAGTCTCGCCTACTTTCATAAATGATTTTTTGATTGCCAAAAGTGTGGGTTCTCCTGTTTTCCGGAATGGACCTCTGAACGTCATACACGTTGCTTCTTCTTTGGTTGCTTCTTTCTAAAGGAATGTGCTTTTGGATGTCGAAAATGTTCATCATCCTATTCTCGGGTTCGAAACTCTGAATGTCGAAATTGTTGTTTCTCATGCTCTTAGGAAAGAGCCTCTTGACATTGAGAGCCTTCCTCCTTCTAGTCTCTGGAACTGACCACTGAAGGTTGTAAACGTTACTTCTTTCACTTTCCACATCGGATCTCTGGAAGGCGAATGGGTTAATTATCTTATTCTCAGGAGCGGACCTTTGAATGTCGAAAGCGTTGCTTCTTATATTCCACATACTCATAACCATAGAACAGACATCAACTTCTGGATCCCAAAAGCCATAAGCATCACATTTCATCTCTAACACCGTCGGTTTCATCTCACTGCCATCACATTGTATCGCACAGGATGAGTATCTTGGAGTTTCTGAGCACCTCTCTAATGTTTCTCTGCTTATGCCTCTCTTCTCTGTAGGTTTCTTGCAATAACAATCAGGCACATACAACTCGGTTTCACTTAAGCATCCAAGTTTCGCTGTAAGGGACGTAGTTCCTACGATTCTCCCACCACCTTGGCAACTGAGAATGCACGAAAACACGTTAGTTTGCAAGCAGTCTTTATTTTCGATTAACAGTACACCAGGAATCGAAGTCAATGCATAAAAGTTTTGAAGCATTTCATCAGTATAGCAATTTGTGTTACACACTGGCAGGGGATCCTGCAACTTAGCAAAGTGATCGCATTCGATGGTTTTCTTCATTATATTTGGGCCGCAGTCCACCGTGCACTTTGAGCCTCTCTGTAAATTTGTACACTCTTCTTTAGATTGTTGGGTTATTCCTTTGATATCGGGTATCGGGCATGTACACTGTGGTCTATCCAACCATTCTGCCGCATTTTTTTGTGAATTAAGCTCGCATCGAACATAATTAAAAGACGGTCGTCCACCAAACCGACAAAAAATAGGAATTTCCATTCGGGGATAAACCGGGGGTTCATTTTCTTCTGAGTCTGTCATAGTCCTCAAAAAAGTATTCTCTAAGTTACTGATAAGAAATCTGAAAAGGTTTGGGCAAGGCCTGACGCAACCAGGATATGGTACCCAAATACTTTTATTCATGTCGCACTCAGTAGTGATCGTCCACCCATCATTGCAGATTATTTGGCATGATCGCATCGTTTCGCTCGTTGCATGACAATTTTCAATTGACTTTACTTCAAAATTTGCTCTTGACGGATTTGGACACGGGAAGCAATTCTCCTTGAAGATCCATTCCTTATAAGTAATCTCGTTGCAGATCCCATCGATCTTCCGCCCATTATTTTTACACATTATTTGGCATGATCGCACCGTTTCGCTGACGTCCCAGCAATTCACAACTTGATAGACATCTGGACTTAAATTCGACTCTTTACAGTAATGCCACATCTTGGAACACCGCCCAGTAATTGCCCATGATACATTATTATTAACTGAAATGCAACTAGCAACCCCTTCCCATTTCATTCCCAAAGGGCATGAAGGTTCACAATCGGCACTTATTCTAGTAGGCGGGCACGTACCTCCTCCAGGGATTTCGGTGTTGGTACTGCTCAATTCCGGGCAGAGGCATTCAGGAACCCCCTTCCACTTTCCTTCTTCGGTGCAACGTATACTCTGTGTTCCTTCCAGTATCGGACCTCCATTTTTGCACGACGGCTCGCACGATACACCCGCATGGACATTTACGCAGTTACCGGCATTCAGCATTGGGCCGAGTTGGTAGTCATCCTCAATCGGAGGGCAGATCTGTTTGAGCTTACACACCGGTGGGGTCGTCCATTGGACGTCTTCGTTGCACCTCAGGTAGTCTTGATCGATCGGAATGGAGGAATAAGGTTCGACGCATCTTATGCGACAGGTCCCCCCAACCGGAATATTCTCGCAATTTTCCAGTTTCTCTAGAGGCAATTCCAAGACGGGTGTGAAGCACAGGCAGTTAGGTAAGGAAGTCCATGTACCATCATTCTGACATAAAATTGAAAATCTTCGAGAACTATTCTTGCAATTGAACTCGCAAAACCCACCGACTAACGTATTCGTGCAGTCCTTAACATATTGAATCAAGTAATTTCCAGAATCCGGCTTTGGACAAAATTTTCCGCAGGTTAGTTGATTACTCCATAGGCCGTTGCTATTGCACTTAATGCTCAGGACTGTACCGTCTATGCAATGTAGCAAACATATTTGTCCGGCGGTTTTCCCATCACAATTCTCTTTAAGTTGCATCCCCTCACTCAAGGTGGGTGTCCCGCATTGTATGTCACAAAACGGCAACGAACTCCACCTGGCGTTATTTAAGCATTCAATGTTGCTAGGTTGAGAGATTACGTAACCGGAAGCACACTTCAGATAGCAGGTATCAGACGGTTTCTTACTGCTGCAATCATTAATAAGCAATAAATTAGTTCCAACCAGGTTGGGATTCGCGCATGTACACTCCGGAAAAGTGCTCCAATAACCATCGACTTTGCACTCGATTAAATCTGTTTCTCCAATGATGACCCCACCCAATTTGCAATGGACCTGGCACCTCTCCCCAGGAAACTTATTATAACACTCCACAGCTTCCAAAACACTGTTTTGAAAATCAGGATCAGAACAACCCTTCCTGCAAGTTGGCAGTGAGTCCCAGCTTGTATTGTTTTGACACGTAATGAAGTTTTGACCTGTCATCTCGGATGTGCTGTCACTGCATTTAAGAGGGCATATTTTAGACGGAAGAACAGAACTGCAGTTGCCATCTACACTGAGGTCTGAAGTGAGTGTGGGTATTGGACAAGCGCATATTGGTAAATGGCTCCATACACCTAAACTAGAACATGCAACGATGTCGTTGCCGATCAGTTCCCCTTTGTTAATGCACGTGAGAGGCCCACAGAAATCTCCAGGGTATTTCTCCGAACAGTTGTCCTGTGATTGCAGGTTGTTCTCCAATAAATCAGGTTTTGGGCACTTTTTCTTACAAGTAGGCTGACTACTCCACGATAAATCCTTTTCACATTGAATGAATGATTTTCCATTGATTTTAAATCCAGACTTGCAATTTAAGTTGCACTGCATTCCAGAAGTAACATTCACACAGTCTTCCATCAACTCTAAACCTTTGTGTAATATGGGTGCAGGGCAAGTGCATTCGGGAAGTGAAGTCCATTTTTGTGTTTCTAAACAAGTTATGTAGCCGTTCCCGGTTACATTTCCTCCTTTCACGCATTTTAGACGACAGTTTTGTCCTGTCGCTTTTTTAGAACAGTCCTCAACCATACTCAGCATTCCATTATTGATCTCTGGTGTTGTACAGAAGGAGTTTTTACATGTCGGTAGCTGTTCCCACGTCGTGTCGTTTAGGCATTTAATAAAGCTCCTCCCTGTCATAGTCATAGTGTTGTCACTGCATTCGAGAGAGCAAGTTTTGTCCTGGGGAACAGCACTACAGTTTCCACTTTCTTTTAGGTCTGTGGTGAGAATGGGACGAGGGCAAGCGCAATCGGGAAAATGGCTCCACTCGCTTGAACTGGAGCATGTTATGAAGTTGTTGCCGGTCATTTTTCCGCCTTTGGAGCAAGAAATTGGGCCGCAGGAATCTCCAGGGTATTTCTCCGAACAGTTGTTCTGTGATTGCAGGTTTCTTCCCGATAAATCAGGTTTTGGGCACTTTTTCTTACAAGTAGGCTGACTACTCCATGATAAATCCATATCGCATTGAATGAATGATTTTCCACTGATTTTAAATCCAGACTTGCAATTTAAGTTGCAGTGCATTCCAGGAGTAACGTTCACACATTTTTGTTTCAATTCTAAATTTTCCTGTAGTTTGGGCGCAGGACAGGTGCATTCTGGAAGTGAATTCCATTGTTGCGTTTCTAAACAAGTTATGTAGCCATAACCGGTTACATTCCCTCCTTTCATACATTTTAAACGACAGTTTTGTCCAGTTGCTTTTTTAGAACAGTCCTCAACCATACTCAGCATTCCATTATTGATCTCTGGTGTTGTACAGAAGGAGTTTTTACATGTCGGTAGCTGTTCCCACGTCGTGTCGTTTAGGCATTTAATAAAGCTCCTCCCTGTCATAGTCATAGTGTTGTCACTGCATTCGAGAGAGCAAGTTTTGTCCTGGGGAACAGCACTACAGTTTCCACTTTCTTTTAGGTCTGTGGTGAGAATGGGACGAGGGCAAGCGCAATCGGGAAAATGGCTCCACTCACTTGAACTGGAGCATGTTATGAAGTTGTTGCCGGTCATTTTTCCGCCTTTGGAGCAAGAAATTGGGACGCAGGAATCTCCAGGGTATTTCTCCGAACAGTTGTTCTGTGATTGCAGGTTTCTTCCCGATAAATCAGGTTTTGGGCACTTTTTCTTACAAGTAGGCTGACTACTCCACGATAAATCCTTTTCGCATTGAATGAATGATTTTCCACTGATTTTAAATCCAGACTTGCAATTTAAGTTGCACTGCATTCCAGAAGTAACATTCACACAGTCTTCCATCAACTCTAAACCTTTGTGTAATATGGGTGCAGGGCAAGTGCATTCGGGAAGTGAAGTCCATTTTTGTGTTTCTAAACAAGTTATGTAGCCCTTCCCGGTTACATTTCCTCCTTTCACGCATTTTAGACGACAGTTTTGTCCTGTCGCTTTTTTAGAACAGTCCTCAACCATACTCAGCATTCCATTATTGATCTCTGGTGTTGTACAGAAGGAGTTTTTACATGTCGGTAGCTGTTCCCACGTCGTGTCGTTTAGGCATTTAATAAAGCTTCTCCCCGTCATAGTCATAGTGTTGTCACTGCATTCGAGAGAGCAAGTTTTGTCCCGGGGAACAGCACTACAGTTTCCACTTTCTTTTAGGTCTGTGGTGAGAATGGGACGAGGGCAAGCGCAATCGGGAAAATGGCTCCACTCACTTGAACTGGAGCATGTTATGAAGTTGTTGCCGGTCATTTTTCCGCCTTTGGAGCAAGAAATTGGGCCGCAGAAATCTCCAGGGTATTTCTCCGAACAGTTGTTCTGTGATTGCAGGTTTCTTCCCAATAAATCAGGTTTTGGGCACTTTTTCTTACAAGTAGGCTGACTACTCCACGATAAATCCATTTCGCATTGAATGAATGATTTTCCACTGATTTTAAATCCAGACTTGCAATTTAAGTTGCACTGCATTCCAGGAGTAACGTTCACACATTTTTGTTTCAATTCTAAATCCTCGTGTAGTTTGGGTGCAGGACAGGTGCATTTTGGAAGTTTGCTCCATTTTTGGGTAGCCAGGCAATTAATGTAGCCTCCCTCGGTTACATTTCCTCCATTCACGCATTCCAGAAAACATTTTTGTCCATTGTCTTTTTTAGAACAATCTCCAATAGTTTTTAGCATTCCATTACTGAACTTCGGCGGAGGACAGAAGGTGCTATTACAATCGGGCAGATCTGCCCATTTTCCATGCGTGGTACACCTCGCATCTTTCTGGTTGAACAGTAGTTTTGTGCATCCGATTCGGCAGTAGAGTGAATTAGACTTCTTGCACGAGCTGTTTATAAAACGCAAGAGGGGAGACTTTAGTCGCTGACTGGCGCACATGGCCCTGAACTGGCACTTCGGCAGTCGGGTCCACTCCTTCTTCGAAGAGCACATGACCTTCTTTGTGGCCAGTTCTCCATTTGGACAACGCACCTGCAAGAACCAGAAATAATTTATATTGAATACTACATTTTGGTTTGTCAATTTGGGAGAATGTGGGATCTGTATTAATAACTAGAACATTTATAAGGTGGAAATTGGTGTTTAGGGGTGAGTTTGAGGCGGTGAATGTAAGTTTTTGTACAGAGGCTGTAAGTTTAATAGTAATTCATCATCAACATATTTAGAAATTATTCATAAATCTGTATTTCTTACAATTAAAAATGAATTCAATTACAAACTATGTATTTACAAAGCACCAAAAAGGCCAACCTTTGAATTCCGATACGAAAAGAATAATAATGAATGTTTTTGTTAAGATGACACAAATGCATCCAAAAATCTCTCCAAAATACGATCCATACGCAAGTGTTTGACCTCACCGGTGTGTCTGTTTCGAGATGATGAAAGAATTCCGAGAAAACGGCAAATTATTAACTCCTGGAAAAAAGCGGCCTTTAAGACAAGGACAAGGAACTCGAGCAGCAAACCACGATGATTTTTCGCTTTCGTCATTTAGAAGAAAAGTTCACGAATATTACAAAAAGAATATGATCCCAACTGTCTCCAAAACAACGATGGATGCAAATAAAGACACAGACTTGCCTACTGTGAGAGTTAGTACCATGAGAAGGCTTCTTAATGATTTTGGAATTTATTTTCCGAAAACGAAACCGGAATTCTATGTTGATAGAACGGGACGATATTCAGGTGTGGCGTCGACGATATCTACGCGAAATCAAACATTACCGTTTGCAGAAAAGACCCATATACTACACTGATGAAACGTGGGTAAATTTCGGACATACGAAAACATCAGTTTGGGAAGACATCACGATTAAATCTCCTAAACAGGCCTTTTTATCAGGGATTAAAAGCTCCATAAGGCAAGGGATCCTGCCTTATCCTAACTCATGCAGGGAGTGCAAAGAATTTGTCTCTCAGGCATGTGAATTTTTCAAGGCCAAAAAAGATGCAGGTGATTATCATTCGGAAATGAATGGGTCTCACTATGAAGAGTGGTTCACGAAAAACCTCCTGCTCTATATTGAACCGAACCGCATTATTATCATGGATAATGCTTCGTGCCATAGTGTTCTACAAGAAATAATCCCGACTTCTAAAACTAGAAAGGCAGGCATGGCTGTCATATTCCTTGGGGTCCAGATATGTTGAAGTCTAAGCTTCTTCTACTTGTCAAAAATATACGCAAAGAATACGAGACTTGTCGAATCGACAAGATCCAACACGGCCACTTAGTTCTTATGCTACCTCCATATCATTGTGAATTAAATCCCATCGAACTGATATGGGAGCAGGTGAAAGGACAACCTACTACTTTTAAAGAACAGGAAGTGGTGGACCTGACAAACCAGGCAATAAGCCAGGCACCAAAATGGGAACAAACATCTAGAAAAGGTGGAAGATCGGACATTAATGGGATTCCATTGAAGTCGAGAAAATGGAAATCTGAACCTACAGATATCGATTCTGAGGGCGACATGTCAGACGGATCTTCGACAAACTAGTTTTGTATAGATTGGTACTATTTGTTTATATATTTCTATGATAATATATTATAAACACCATTTATTATTATTTTAATATATCTCTGAATTTTTCTTTTTTGGGACCCATGTCTTTAATATTTACACATCCCACATCTGATTGTTTATCTTGCATCTATTTTTATTTTTGTCACATGTCTTGCATGTTTTTTTTTATTGAATCCTAGTGGTAATCACCTATTCTCTGCCTGTACATTCGCTACATATCCAAAATGCTCGCCTTTTAATATATTGTTTAGATATTTCCATGACAACATATTATATACTATTTTGCAATATTTATATTATCTATAATTTTTTCTTGTTGGCAGCTCATGTATTCTATATTAATACATACCATATCTTATGTTCACCTTACACCTTTTTACTTTTTCCACATTTGATTGCCGAATATCGTCACCTGCTTTTTGTACTTTTGATATGTATACCCACTGCTTGCCTTGCAATGCATTTTTCTTGCTCAGTGTTACCTGTAATGCACTTGTTTTTGTATAATATGCCTTTGTATAACATGCCTTGGATAATATGTTAACTGAATCTACTTTGTAATGAGCTATCTTATAGGATCCATTTATCTTTATTTGTGTTTACCTAGCCCACACCTGAATATCCACTTGAAGCCTTCTTTATCACTTGCGTCTTGTAGATATGTGTGTGTGTTGCACCCGCGTTAAGTACAATTGCATCTCTTCTGCAAAGTCCCCTGATTGTTTTTCATAACTTCATTTCAATATGTTATGTTACTATTCATCATAATCTTTCTGTTTGCGGCACATGTCTTGTATATCGACACATCCCATCCATTATTGTCCATCTTGCATCTTTTCACTTTTGTCACATTTCATTGCCGAATGTTCGTTGTCATCTGCTTCTTGTACTTTTGATAAGTATCAATATTTCTGCAAATTCATTCTTCATATGCTGTATTATTTTTCTTTAGTTTGCTGTCTTCATTCCATGCCTTTGTATAATATGGTAACTGAATCTACTTTGTAATGAGCTATCTTATGGGATCTATTTATTGTATTGAGTTTTGTTTATATACTGATATTTGATGTTATGTGATATATTTGTGTATATATTGTGTTTACACCTGAATATCCACTTTATCACCTGCATCTTCTTACATTGTGTATTGTCCCTTGTTTGTACGCTGAACATACATTGATATCAGAAAAAAACACAAGAAAACTAAAAAAAAAAAATCTTAAAACAAGAAAACTAAAAAATAAATCTAGAATCTTATACTGTTCTTACATTGTGTATTGTCCTTTGTTTGTTTACAGAACATACATTGAAATCAGAAGGGGGGGGGGGGGGAATCATAAAAAAAGAAAACTAAAAAAAAAAAAAAAAAAAAAAATATTGTGTTCTTTTGTATACTGTATTATTTCTCTTTAGTTAGCTCTCTTCATTCCATATAGTAGAGCGGCTAGGCGCAAAAAAATCGCCGAAAACTGCACTTTTTGAAACAAGTCTAATTTTGCACATCGATAGATAATGTCATTCTAATCATTTTAAGAAGTGGGGCCACTCGGATTTCACTTCCGGTCGAGGTTTTATACTACTTCAAAGTTAAGCTTAAAATATGCGTTTTTTTCCATCAAAAGAGGGTTCATGGAGAGAAGTTCATGGTAAAAGAGGTTCATCATTATAGGTTCATGGCCAAAAATATTAATTATATTAACACGTATAATATGTTAAATAGTTCGGCTTATATTGAAGAATAATAAAAAATAAAAAAAATTAAATTTCAACTGGAAGTCATTAATATTTCGACCGGAAGTGTATCCTTATTCAACTTCAACAACTTGAACTACATATATAAAACATATTCCATTTATAGAACGGGTAATTTCGAAAATTTATCAAATAAAAATATTATAATATATTAAATATATACCAAAATTTGAAAGCAAGTTACGATCGGAAGTTCGTAAAATTTCTATATCCGTATAGCTTCTACAAATTCCTTAATACAGTGAACTAAAATTTGTACCGCGTTTCCAAAATCTGGTGCTGTTAGTTACATCTGTGCGTTTCATTTTCAAATTATTTGTAACTCTATTAATTATCCTATATTTGTTTATACTTTTCTAAGTGCTGTTTTTTTCCCCCCTTCCCATGGCGCAGAAAATTGATTTTGTAATCATTTCCATTAGTCTGACGTCCAAACATTGGGTTCGATTTTAAGAATTTGTTTCAGCTTTTCCTAGACACTGTCTACAAACATGTTTGTTTTTTAATTTCATTGGTACGTGTCCATCCAAGTTGATACCCACACATGCCTTTGTATGCGCAATGGTGTTCTAATTGGTTTAAATTCTTTACACGTTTAAATCTGCATGATTGAAATGTTAGTATAGACATTTTATTTGGCATCTTGAGTATTTTTCTCTAGTCTTTCATGTTTTCCTGCTCAAAACATTAAAATTTGCCAGCACTGTTTCCTTACCTGTGACTGCTCGAACAATTGACTGGTACAAGTGTGCTTTGTGCCAGGGGCAGGTAACTAACGATGAACTGGCGATTCTTATGAAACTTTAACAGCCAACATCTCCAAAATGCATGAATTTCATGCCCTACCAATGCCCATTGATTTGTGCAGACAGAAAGTTGAAGAAAGCACTCTTGCAGAAACTTTTAAAAAAACGAAATGGCCGATGGCACAAAAAATGCTCCATAAAGTTTAATACCACGAAAGTTAAAAGAGCTGAGCTGAAAAAAGAAAAGGCAAAAATATTTGAACATAAAGAAGAGATTACAAGATCATATTAAAAGAAATGTAGTCAAGCACGGAGCTCATCGTATGGATTTGGTATGGGATACGTACCACAAATTAAGTATTAAGAATCACACTAGAGACATCAGAGGTTTAGGATCTAGGAAACAGATGAAATCAAGTGGCAAACTTCCAAAGAACTGGAACAATTTCCGTAGAAATTCTGCCAACAAGACAGAACTGTTTAAATTCCTATCTCAAGATAATATATTTCTCTTCTAAATTTCAAGGCATTGATGTCATATGCACCCTTGGTATTGGCGTTATTTCAAACACAAACAAAGATTACAGTACTCTTCGTTTTTGCAATCATGAGGAAGCTGATTCTCGAATCTTCCTCCATGTTATATATATATATATATATATATATATATATCCCGAAATAGCACTACTACATCAGTATCAACCGTTCGAATACAGATGTCGATAAGTACATTTAAAATGGCATGGTTAACATGGAGGAAGATTCGAGAATCAGCCTCCTCATGATTGCAAAAACGAAGAGTACTGTAATCTTTGTTTGATATATATATATATATATATATATATATATATATATATATATATATATATATATATATATATATATATATATATATATATATATATATATATATATATATATATATATATATATATATATATATATATATATATATATATATATATATATATATATATATATATATATATATATATATATATATATATATATATATATTATGATTGTTAAAAGAAAGGACTTATGGATTCACTTTGGGTCAAGAACACACTTTAAGGTTTTACGTATTCATGAGATAGCTCAAATTATGGGAGAAGCTAATTCTGTGGCACTTCGAGAATATATCAGGCGTTCACAAGCTCTGACACCACTTCCTACTTCGTTGGTCGAGAAAAAATCACAATGTGGAAAAGATGGAACACATTTCATGATGTAACAGAAGCCTTTACTATTTATTATTTCCACATAGCAGCATTCCAAAATCTATATTTTATCTTCTACAGCGTTTCATCATTCTGTGCTACTACTGACCGGAAGTGAAATCCGATTGGCTCCACTTCTCAAAATGATTAGAATGACATTATCTATCGATGAGCAAAATTACAGACTTGTTTCACGAAGTGAAGTTTTTTTCTTCTTTCTAGCCGCTCTAAAAAAGCCTCTAGTATTAAAATGTAGAGCTTCGCACGCATTTTTAATTTAAATTTATACATAATATTTTTTGTTAGATAATTTGTGTAATACCAAAGTCCAAAATAAAATACTCAAAAAGCACAAAGTATTTTAGCTATAATTTCATCTACACAATTTGCATATTTAGTGATGGAATAGAGCTTAACATTTTAGCAAAACGTATTAGATAACGAATATTTTAAGTTTTAACTAAAATATTACGAAACAGCAAAAAAACTCTTTAACCATAAAAAAAAAAAAAAATACTTCACAAAATACACATATTCATATATTAGGAATTCATGATTAGTGTTGCCACAACATTGAGGAATTCTAAAAAATTCCCTGATTTGACGAGAAATTTTTTCTAATTTCCACAACTTTTCCCGATGTTTAGACACCCCGATAAAATACAACCGTTTGGGACTACGCCTGAAAAATTCATAATAAAGAATAAAATTATCACAAAAACCAAAAAGAAATATTGGCCCTTAACCGCAACCGTTAAATAAAACAAGAACAATTATCGTTCAAACATAAACAAAAATCATGAAAGAAACGCCAAAGAAATATTGGTACAGAAGCACTAAGAATATTGGGGAGAGGAGGGGTGGGGGGGGGGGGGAGGAATGCAAACCAGCAAACCAAAGGCATCAATTCAATAAAAAAATCCTAATTAACAATAAAAGTCACACAAGAAAAAAACTATTGAGAAACCACACTATTTTTACCTGAAGGCGCCAATTAAACAATAGAAAAAGATTTTCACACTTGAATAAAAAGAAATCATAATTTACAATAGAATTTACACAAAAAACCAAAGTCATAAAATTCCGTTAAATAAAACATGAACAATTATCGTTCAAACAAAAACAAAAATCATAAAAGAAATGCCAAAGAAATATTGGTAAAGAAGCATTAAGAATAATGGGGGGGGGGGGGGAATTCAAATCAAAGGTATCAATTCATCAATTCAATAAAAAATCCTAATTAACAATAGATGTCACACAAAAACAAAACTGTTGAGAATCCACACGAGAAACCGAAACCATAGCGCAACAAGATGGCCACTGATAAACTGACCCCCTCCTCCCAAGGGCCAATTTTGCACAATTAAACAATAGAAAAAGATTTTCACACTTGAATAAAAAGAAATCATAACTAACAATACAATTTACACGAAAACCAAAGTCATAAAATTCACAAACCAACTAAATTGTTGTTTGCAAAAAGAAGTTACTCGGGCCAGAGAATATATTTTTGTTAGTAGAACGAAATTCTGGAATATTCTTTCCAAAAATTAAAACAACACGTTGTAGGTATATGGCCGATAATTTTTTCAGAATTTGTTTGATTAATTTTTTTACAAACTAAATTAGAGTCACCTATTTGATCAATATTTTTCATTTACTTTATTCCGTGTTGAAGTGCAATTTCCATCCACTTTAACACGTTTATTTACTTCAAAACTGCAATTTGAAAATTAAAAATTATCCTCTTTGTTCGGGGAAGAGGGGGATAAATTATTAAATAGAAATAAAAAATTAAAAGAATTTGATGAAACTTTAACTTAAATGTGATGGGAATTTACTTAAAATACTTAAAATATGATATTAATTATGTATTATTAAAATGCCATAAAATATTAAAAATTGTTTGGACTGTAATACTGTAATTTAAAAGTAATTAAATACTAGTTAAAATTAATTACACATTAAATAAAATAATTTGCATTTAAATAAAAAAAATCCTTAGCGATTAGGTATACATTCATTAATTACTAAATAACAATTAATTATGCATTGATTAACAATTAATTGTATATTGATTGAAAAATAATTATGCAATAATTGTACATTAATAAATGATTTATTAACACCTTACTAGATATTTTCTACATTTACACTGGACTTGCCTTGATTTTACTCGGCAAAAGTATGTCTAACGCCCCCCCCCCCCCCCAATCGAAATTCTTAGCCACGGCCCTGGATGTCAAGTAAGGGTGATTTTTTGTACAGAGGAACAGAGGAAGCAAAGATAGTGTCTACCAAGATCTGGGAGAAGTGTGTTTTATTGGAGGAAAGTACGCAGGAGAAAAAAAAAAAAAAAAAAAAAAAATCGAACGATGTCTATAACTTGTATTCTATTTGATGAAATAAAAAAAGTCCAGTACCGTTATAAATTGTAAATTGTGGAAGGTCTTTGTTAATTGTGTGCAATTTTTTTTTTACCATGAGGCGTCATCTACATATTAAATGTAAACCAAACTTCAAAAAGTTCGATGAAAACCCCATAATATTATACCATATTTAGATTTAGAATCCAAAAAAACGTCTAAATACCAAATTTCATAATTTTCCAATGAGTGGTTTGTAATTTAAATAATGTCAAAAACATGATAAATTAATGTTAAAAAGAAAATTTGTTTTTTTTTTTACCATAAATTCTTATATAGTTAATATATTTTAGCAATTTTTATTTCAAAGGATAGTTTGTTTGAGGCCAAACATAAATAACATGCAACTTTTATATTAAACAGTTTTTTTAATAATAAATTATTAATTAATAAAACAAGTTTTTAATTTTTTAAATAGAAACATAAACTTTTTTTTAGCTTCCATTAGAACTATAATGGTCGAAAACTCCTCCAGAGCTTTTTAAATATCCATTTCGATTTTTGGCTCTCGATATTTTAGCAAAAATGTAAAAAAGCTCACTTTAAGGGACCGCGTAATAGATTACGTCTTGAAGCATGCAAAACGTTCGATTCTTCCCCACGATAAAAAAAAATTTGCCCTCAAGATCATCCAAAACATTTTCGCACATAAGTGACGTGTTTCTTAACATAATGAACTAAAATTTGGAATCTAGGGTAAACAAGGCATTCTAAATCGAATGAAAACGTAAAAAATAGGGGTTAGTATTGAAATTCTTAAAGATAAAGCTAAATTTATGTAGTACACAGCGCCCTAAGAAATTTTTTTGTTTTGCATTAGACATATAGAAAATCGTAAACAAAATACTTTGGTGCAAACCGCATGATTCTACGATCATTAAAACCGAAGATTTAGCTATCGTTCGGATTTTTGTGTGGTGTACTGTACCAGTTGACCAAATTAAAGAGAGAGAAAGGGAAAAGGTGATGGGAAGCATAAGTTAATATCTGAAACTATTCCGATAGCGGTGTTAACTTTAATTGTTAACAACTCAATTTAGAAGGTTCAAGAGTTTAAACTTGCAATTTTTGTTCAGTACACTGATATACCTGTGACACGCCCTTCTCCTAGTAAAAAAAGTGATGAAGTTATTTTTAAAACCATATCAGCAGAACTCAAACCTTCAAAACTACGTATCGTTGGAACCTTCATTAACACTTTAAATCCCAACCCGCCCTATACCCCCTTGTAGAGAAATTCCCAGCTAGTCGCCTTTTGGGCGGGTGCAGGGGTAAACGTATATTTCCAAGTGAGGGGAATCTGCCTGCAGTAGTTGTTTAAAGCGTGACGGTCCTCAACAATAGGCTATTGTGGGGCATGTAGGAGGGAAGACATGGATTTAAAGTACTCAATGTCAAACTGCCCCACCCTTTGGACATGGAGTAAGATAGTCAGGAACTTTTCTTTTATGCGAATCTTGTCATGTACTTAGCGGTGGCGTTTGTTTCATTGATAAGACGCCAACTAAATTCTCCGACATATCAAGCAGATGACCCAACGCACAACCCTATTGAAGGTTGTAGACATATAGTAATGACCTTTTAATGGTCGACAGTGACCCCCCACAGCAATCCCAGAAATGATAGACAGAAGAACGAATTGGGCGAGTTCATTTCCAGTTTTTATGAATGGAAAGTCATCGGGGTTTTGTGAAACCCACAACTCTGACTCCATGGGATTTAAAGGGTTAAGTGGTTGTATAAGTTCCAGTTATAGCAGTAGAGCTATATTTGGTAAAACTAGTCATAGGCACCAACTAAACGTTGGCAGAGGGGGCAATCTTCCGCGAGCTGATTAAGAGCGGAGGCAATGATGGTAATTTTGTTTAGTTTGTCTTTTTTTACGATTTGGTTCGAAAAACTACTTTTAAGTGTGACGTCACAGCGGAGCTACTTAAAATTGGAGTAGAAGTCTGAAATTTTCAACATAAGTAGTTTTGGCCTTCTAATTGTACTTATGACAAACAGAATGTTAAAATTTTAATAAGTTATTTTTTAATTAATTTTCAACATAAGTAGTTAATTTTCTTAATAAATTAATTTTTTTTTATAAAACGACTTCTAATAGGGTTATAGCTTTGCAATTTTCAACATAAGTAGTATTAGCCTCTTAATTGACCTTTTGAAAAACAGAAAGTTAAAGCTTTGATTAGTTTTTTTTTTAATTAATTATTTTAATTTATTAATAAATATTTTAAAAAACGATTTTTAATAGGCCTATGGCTCTGAAATTTTCCACATAAGTAGTCTTGGTCTTGTAATTAGAATCTTGAAAAACAGAATTTTAAAATTTTTATTAGTTTCTTTAATCAATTAATAAATATTTTACAAAACGATATCTAATATCTAATGAGGCTACAGCTCCAACATTTTCAACTTAAGTAGTTTTGGCCTTATAATTGGACTTTTGTCACACAAAATTTCAAAATTTTGATTAGTTTTTTTTTAAAATTATTTTTTAATTAATTGCTTTTATTTTACAAAACGGTTTCTAATATGTCTAGAGCTCTGAATATCTCAACATAAGTAGTTTTTTTGGCCTTCTAATTTTACTTTTCGCAAACACGTGTTAAAATATTCTCAAAGGGGTGTTGTATTATTGTATTAACGGGGAATTTTTTTTTTCGTTTTTTGACAGGGCAGGGGCTTCAAATATTAAAGAGTTTATGCAGCAATTAGTTTTTAGCGAGTGAAGCGAGATTATACTCAGGGCCCATCATGACAAGTTGGTGCCCAAGGCCCGGACAAATTTGGGGGGGGGGGGGTTTCAAACGGGTGATTTATTGGAAATGGACTCGACGCAAAGTCAAATGAATTAACACTAAATACAGAAAAAGTTGAAGAATTAATCTTAATATTGTTTTTTGAAAGTTGTTTTTTTATCACAAATAAAGAAATAAATTTCAAACAATCAAATTTATAAATCAAAAAAGGAAAAACTTTGTTATGTATAACACTGCATTTCGCTATAACAATGAGTATATCCGTGACGACAATATCTTCAGCATTATTCTTAATTTATGAGTCGACATTTGCTGATCTCGCTATAAATTCGTCATTTTTGTTGTAAATTTAATGTTGTTACCTCATTTGATATGGAACTTTTTGGTGATGTCCCAGCTTATTTATATCACCAAAATAATTTACACGTATTTTTACACACAAAACGTCTTTAAAGAATATTACTTCTTATGAATCTGAAAGAATTAATGACTTTTTCTTGTTCTATCACCCATCCGTGTCCAGCTTAATTTTTATATTTATTAAAGGGGGTGGGGAGGAGATGTTTTATTCCCCATTGAATAACGCGAAATTTCATTTTGATAAAAACGAAAAAGGTTTCATTGACAAAACAAACACCGATTTCAGTTGTTTTATGGAAATTTTAAAATTTATGTCAACTTACAAACAAAAATTGGGATTTGTTAAATTTTCACACCCATGGAGCTACGAGGCTGATTTTTAAGCCATTATTAATAAAAATCAGTTTTGCAATTATTAATACGTATATAACAATTTTGAAATCACAAACTAACTGAGCATGACTATACAATCATCATTCTTCGAATAAAAAGCTGCAATCATAAGAAAAAAATTCAACTTGCCAGCAAATTATCACCGCTTGACAAGAAATGAATGTCATATAGCGTTCTTGGTCGTAAGATCGTCAAAATCGTTCACCCAAGAATTTATTTCATGCAATGATTTGACTTTACTTTTAGCATAAACTATAGGTACATTTTTTTTTATAATTATATTTCCAAAGACAAAAGAAAAATTCTCTATTAGAGCTAGCAACCTATCATTCGGCATGTTGGTCACCATTTCGTGTGGGTATTTACTTCCCTTTGTCGACGCCCTTTCCGCTGACTGACAGGAAAATTGACCAAAGGCGCACCCTCATTCTCTTCAGCGTCCCAAAATAAAGTACGGTATGCTTTTATGCCGACGGGATCACCTTGGGTGAATTAATATTTAGGATTACGGTATTTGGTGTGAAACTGACGCTAGTCCTAAGTTTTATTGCCAGTAATTGTCACTTCGGTACCATTAGGTACTGCTTTAAGTATGGCGCCGTTCTGTACAGTTTCATGACTAAATTAGCAATTAAAAATCACGATTCGATCTCGCCCGATGTTGATCCCTCAGTTCAGCTGAAAAGAGAAGTGACAGAGATCTCTATTTGATTATTATGGATTTGGTCTCCCTCCTTATTACCTTGCACGACTTTCCGACCTCCCTCGAGCAGTCGACTAGGGTGGCAGGTTTCATGGGCGGGCAGGTGGCGAAGTTTCGCACTCTGCATTTCGGATACCACACCCCTTGGGCCATGCACATGAGGGAAAAGGAGTCCTCCAGGCAGGAGACAGCACATTCCGTCCCGGGCTCCCGACGACATTTGCCCAGCTGTATAAAGAGTTAAACACACAATCACAAATTATGCAACCTAGATGCGACTGCAAGTTTTGCTAATGTCATCGAACATTAGTCTGAATTTTTGATGAAATGTAGAGAAATACTTGTAATTTAAGAATACCTTGGTGTTTCGGAAAAAAGAATTCGTTTAAAATGTACAATAATCGACTTTTAATAAATGAATTGAATTACCATACCGATATCCAAATTGTATTATTCGTGGTATTTGAGCCTCGCTACTATGAGCACCTGTTTCCAGGGCCCGATTTAGAATTTTTTTTACTGTAGGCCCAACATTCAGAGAGGGGCCCCCAATAGCAAATATTTATTTCCTTACGTCACAATATTACCAGATCAAGCTACATTCGTTAAGACTAACTTTTTACAACTAAAACTCATAGTTTACTTTCACACGATTTTTTTGTTATAATTAGTATGATCTTGATTTAGTCAAAACTTTTGAATTAATCAAGGCCCCCCCCCCCCCCCCCTGAACACTGATTTTAAAGCACACTTTCCTGTATTTTAAACTTACATTTTACCACAGGGTCCACAAATTATATAATAATAAAGATTGCTTAATTTTAAAACAATAATTGTAAATAATGCAAAGTAACATTTCCACTGTTTCCACAATCTCACAAAAAAAGAGGGCCAAAAAAGTCCACGGAAGAGCCTGCAAACCAACCAATCACAAAGACTCTTTCATTTCCTAATATAAGAAGTTGTATATGGTTGGTTGGTTGTTGAACATCTCTTTACAAGAGGCGAGAGAAGGAGAACAGCTGCTTAAAGCCCTTGTCTCCG
Organism: Linyphia triangularis; assembly: GCA_963978545.1. NCBI lineage: Eukaryota > Metazoa > Arthropoda > Arachnida > Araneae > Linyphiidae > Linyphia > Linyphia triangularis. The sequence goes on along the minus strand of OZ021723.1, from coordinate 18,069,546 downwards.
TGTACATATGAAGAAGTTGTATATGATTGGCTGAACCGGAAAGATTTGCTTAGTTAGGTTTTATTAGGTTAATCTAACTTAACTCTCTGTGACTATAAAAAATATGGAATTTGCGGATGTGTATCTAACATTTTTTTATTATTTTTGTTCAGTACTTCCCATTAACATTATATTTACAATTTTCAGAAAACTTTCAAAATTTGGGGCTCCCCATATTTGAGGCCCCTCGGCCCGGGCCTAGTGGGCCTAATGGTAAATCAGGCCCTGCCTGTTTCGTTTTACCAAATATCTACATTGGAAGTGTGTGTGGGCAACACTTCCTCTGGCTACACGCGGTACACTCCATTACACAAAAACTGCACCGTGTGTTTGAAAACCCGACCCTAATTTATTGGAGTGGAACGGCGTCTGTCAGACTGTCGGACGTCGTCCAGACTGTCAGAACTCCATCGCGACAGTCCCTGATTCTAACCGTTGGTGTGTGGGAATAATTGGCGCATTTTGTAGCTCGTTGGAATGTCCGTCTCTGGGTAATAGGGTGGGGCGAAAAATCTTTTTTTCGAAATCGGTTTTGGAATAGTGCGGAAAAGTTGCCTAGTGGGTCAATTAGAACCATCGATATAGATAAACAACTGGATAGACTGCTTAACACTGGGAAAATGAAGCCGTTGCCAGATGCCGTTGGTGGGATAAAAAATACGGATTGCCGAGGATTGAAAATAAATTTTTGGGTTGTACACAGCATAAATGTCAATAGTAGACCTTAATTAGTAATAATGTGCAAAAAAATATCTACTCTATCATTTTACAAGGTTTTTCGCATTTCCATCCAACTATAAAAGTGAACTGTGATTGGTTAATCTTCCCACCAGCTTCGCAATCCCCGGCGCGTTTTTCTCTTTGCATTGACAATGGAGCAGTATATCCAGTTGTTTATCTATATCGATGATTAGAACACAAACAAAATTTCGTCAGTTTTGCTCAACATCTAGCTGCGCCCCTCCGCCTTTGAAAATATAAAAAAAAGCTCTCAAAAAGCACTTTTAAGCCATTTATTGGAAAATTTTGAAAATTATTTTAAAAAACCGGCATTGTTATAGCATGGAATAGTTGCCTAATGTATCAGTTAATCAGTTAGAACACACAAAATATTTCTTCCAATTTGCTCAATATTTGGCTTCGCCCCTCTTGCTCTGAACAAAAATGTGCCTAAATGTCACAAAATCGTAACAGATTGGACGTTAGGATGGCCCAAAAATATATTTTTTCGAAATCGGTTTTGGAATAGAGAGGAAAAGTTGCATAATGGGTCAGTTAAAACACACAAAAAATCCGGATTTTCGACGGAATCTACGGGTAAGAACGTCACGGTTTTTTATGCGTTTTTGGTCACGTGACTTTTGTTTTGATTTCAAACTCGATCTTTGATTAATTGAAAGCATAAAGATAAAAAATAATTGCACTGCTCAAATATATTCGTTGGATAACATTAGAAAATACAAAAAATATTCATTTTCCTCACTTGTGCAAGTTCCTCAATTGATATATTTTACAGGGAAATGTGCTATCTCGCTTTGTGCTGACAGAAACATATAAAATATTCAAATTCATGGCAGTCATGACAGAAACTCATAAAATATTTATTTTTTTTGCATCTTATTTTTTCTTATTTAACCGTGAGCAAAGGAGGGGGCGATCGTCCCGCGTCTGCATCCGCCAATGTCCTGCTCATTCATGTCTTAAGTAGGAGAAGCATTTTCACAACCTGACTTTCGAAACCATCGCACCTCAAACAGTTGTTGTATATGATTTCAAAACGTTTCCCCAAAAATTGAACTGAAATCAAATTGAATTCGTATGAATATGATTGGATTTAGACAACATTGAAATATATTTCCTACTCCGACATTTCAGTTATTTTTCAGCTACTTGATTTTTTTTAATTGACCTTATTCAGAGCGAACTAGGAGTGGGATTTCTTCGACGGTGCCTCTAGACCGCGAGGTTGCGGGTTCGAGTCCCGTGTAAGTCATGGGTGTTTGTAAATGTGTGTTGACTTGTCTAATGACGAATGTTTCGGCGCATTATAGCCCTCGTGTTGCTGATGGAGCTAGATAATCTGGAACCAACCAACCAACCAACCAACCAACCAACCAACCAACCAACCAACCAACCAACCAACCAACCAACCAACCAACCAACCAACCAACCAACCAACCAACCAACCAACCAACCAACCAACCAACCAACCAACCAACCAACCAACCAACCAACCAACCAACCAACCAACCAACCAACCAACCAACCAACCAACCAACCAACCAACCAACCAACCAACCAACCAACCAACCAACCAACCAACCAACCAACCAACCAACCAACCAACCAACCAACCTTTGACGGTGCCAGTGTAGTGGGACAGTTGTCACTGGTCATCTATAGTGGAGTAAAAGGGAAGACTTTTAAGATTGAGAGGTGACTGAATATTTAGATACCTCGTCGAACATCACTCTTAATAATTTATAGAACGTAGCAAAATGTTTGTAGGTCGTGAATCCACTGCTTTGCCTGGGCAAAAATGGCCGAAAATACTAAAAAATCGACTTTGAATGATTTAAACAAAATATGATTGCCAACTATATGCCATCGCGCAGCTTATTTCAATTACACTATACTACTGATGTCCATATGTGTCATTTGCCGTTTTGATATTTTCATAATTCATTTAGAAAAAATGGTCAGTATGCCGATATTTTTTGCCATAATTCTTGTATAGAAGTAACTTTGGCAAGTTGTTGATTTTGGTGGTATACTTTTCTGTAATTATTATAATATGCAGTTGAATGGCCAGAAGAAATGGCCAGTTTGGCATTATTTTTGGCGATAATTCTTGTATGGGTCTAAAAAAAACCCGCCAAAATCACCATTTTGGCGATATATTTTTCGTTAATCCTTGTTTTATCCTTTATTATAAGCGAAACTGAGGAGAGAAAAAAAACCCATTGTTGTTGAGGTATGCTCAAGGAAAGAGAACTCTGTGTTGAAAGCATTCGTTTTTCAACTTTTTACGTCGTTAAAACATTTTTGCAGGAATTTCTTAGGTGGGGATGTTCGAAATAACATAAGAGGCTTTACCACATCGATTTTGATCAAAATCGTTAGAGGCGTTTTTTGGCAGTCATTGAAAAACATGATTTTTTCAATGGCAGCTAACTTAAGCGCATGCGTGATTTTGACGAAAACCTTAATGTTAGGTTCCATGGCTACCAACCAGACCGCACGTAAAATGTTAACATTGTAGGTCAATTTGTTCGGGAGTTATGCGGACCACAGATAGTCATTTTTTCTAGATCACATTTTTGAAATCAGGATGTTCCAAAAACGTGGAAAATTAATAATAAAAAAAAAATAATTAAAAAAATCGACTTTTTTTGTTGTTGATCGAATGCTATACTTTCATTACCCTATATATACATATGGGTAATTGAAAGTAAAAATAAACATCCTTTTCTATCTGGTAACCTACCACTCTTTAATTTTCAATTAAAAAGATGCAGACGATCTATCTTAACTGGCGACAAGATTTTGTCATTCATCTTTTAAAAGTCAGCCAAGTTGGCAATAAATATTACGTCAGTGATGTAATATTTATCGTCAACAAGGCTTACTTTTAAAAATTGAAAGTATTTTTCGCGATAGAATATACATCGTCTGCACTCTTCCTCAGTTAACTAATTAATTAATTGTAATTTAATTAGTTAATTTGATCGCAAATATATAACTGATGCGGTGGTTTCTAAACACCCAGTACATAGCTTATGCGGTAGTTTCTGAACACCCGGCATATAGTTTATGCCATGGTGTCTGAGTACCCTGCACGTTTATGTTAGAATTATCCGGTCTTACTTACCTGCACATAGATACGCAACAACTCTGGGCAGACGTTAACGGTGGGCGTGGCTTTACCCTTCTTCGTAATTCGCACGCAGTGTTTTTCCCCAGGCAGCTGCTCTACTAATTTGCTACAAGGTATGACTTGGAAGTAGGCGTGGCTCCTCCTAGACTGGCATCTGGGCGTTTGAGACCACTCCCCATTCGACTGGCAGCCCAAGTCCCGCCTCCAGTGGATGGTGGCGCCAAACCGGCAGGTGGCGTGGCAGGTGGATTGGCGGCGGTAACTACAAGGGCCGTGGATGCGCACTCCCAATGGAAGTTGTCTGAGTTTGCAGTTGGCGGACACAGCTGTTGAAGGGGGAAAATGATATAAACCATAAAAGCAAAGGTTTTAATGTAACTCCTACATATGCATTGACAATTTTTATATTTATTAATACAGAGCGCCGATTCTGTATATAGCGCGTGCTTGGTGGTTGCATCTAATTTTAAATATCAAAAACATTTCTATCAGCAAAAGGTGCGGCAAACTAGGTTACAAAATTTATTTATTAAAAATGAACGTCACATCCACATCCAAATATCTATTATTTATTCTGATTAAAACAATTTTATTAATTTTTATTTACAAAATTTTGGCAACTGGAAAGAGTTTCAACAGTAATCAGCTCAAAGCTACTATTTTAAAGCTTGGCGTCCACTATCGCTGAGCAGAGTAGAGCAGAACAGAGCGGAGTGAATTAGAGCCAATTACAAGTCTATCAACGTCCATTGTAGCACGAGCCTCGTGCTACAGTAAACGTTGGCAGCCTTTGTAATTGGCTCTAGTCCACTCCGCTCTGCTCTGCTCAACGATAGTGGATGTCAAGCTTAACACGATTTTAATGATGGCATGTTGGGTTATTAGTATTCTGTAAAAGTGAACTTTTAGTTATGACACTCCAAAATATGTCCACTAAATGAGAAGACTTTTAGTAGCGCTAGAATATCTTTTATTTTTACCTTCAACACATTTATAGTTACGGCAACAAAACACACAGACTGGTACCTGGAAGGGATGGGGAAATACACGAGCACAATTAAATAAAAACAATACCGCTCACCGTGGCAGCTGGATTAAGACGTCGGTAGACGAGAGCATCAAAAAGTGCCACATGGGCAGCGTCCAGCATGGCACCAGAAGATAGATACGGTCTCCGCTACTGTCGCGTGGTAAACATAACTGCACTTAAAAATAGACAAGACGAACACTAAGGTAAATTAACTAGCGCGAAACTATAACATTGCGAAACTGTACGAAACTGTACGAAACTGAGGATCACACCTCAAGTTGCCGGTTTTATAGCGCCGGTCGCAGGTCCGCACATGCGCCGTGCCGTGCCTCTCCTACCGGTCAAAAGACCAACTACAGGTGGATGCGTTGAAAACATGCACATTGGGAAGAGTGACGTGCGACGCACCGTCACATAGTGACAGTAACAACCCCAAAATTTGATAGAATGCATTGTCATCGACATCGAATCTGTCAAGTCTCAGTCCGATTGGATGACGGCAAGAGGGTTAATTAGGCATCCGCAGATTTGCCAATCAACACACACACACAGAAGAATTCCTTTCTGATTCCAAATATTCAAACAAAAGTTCTTTAAAAAAATTAGTTATTTAAATATTAAGATAAGAAAATGCCCCAAAAACCGAGCCAAACCCAGTCCGATCAAAACATTGAACAAAATCTGTGACGTCAAAGCTTCCTTCCGTTTCTATATGGTTATCGTGAGGTTTCTGCCAAATAGTTGGCGTAGAAATTGTTGGCGTTGTTAGACCATTGCCTTATCCCGAATAGGTTGGCTCGAATTTTGAGAAACTTGCAAAACTGGTTTCCGCTGCCGCATTTCAAGCTAAGATGTTTGGGAAGCCTTGACGTCACATTCAATTCGAGCCGAAAGAATCGTTTTCCCGTCAACGTCTAACAGGGGAACTTTGATTGCAAAAGAAAAAAAAAGAAAAAAAGAAAGAAGAAAAAAAAAAAAAAAAAAAGGAAAAAAAGAGCATTGAGCAGAAATTTTTCTATTTATAGCCTTTTACGAAACATTTAGAATTGAATAAAAAAAATTTAAAAATGCGGGAATTATCCATTGTGCACAAAAGTTTTTGATGCATTTACAGAATTTGAAGTAACAACTTTTCTTTATGGGTTAATTTTTATTTACTTTACTTAAGTACTTGATAAGGGTTACTTACCAAAATTTATCCGAATTTGCCAAGTGTTACGTAAAAAGAGAGCTTTTAGAATCATTTAAAATTTCTTGGCTTTTTAAATAGACTTTTTGAACGTTCGAAAGCTTCCGTAAAGAAACTAGGGGTGTGAAACATCGCCCAACTTTCATTTACACTATATTACTGATGTGAATTGCAAAATACCGCCAAACGGGCCATTTTTGCTAAATGAATGATGAAAGTATAAAAACGGTAAATGACACAAATCCAGGTCAGTATTAATATATAACTGAAAGTTGTGCGATGTTCCACACCCCTAGTTTCATTTTTATTTTAAATCAGCTGCGTGGCTCCTCGTTGCGAAAACCCGTCATTGGTGTAGAGGTCCCAGCTTTTGATGCTAAAGGAGTTACAGAGATCCCTGGCTAAAAGGTTCATTGTTGCTCAAGCATAAACTCGTTATTTAAAGGTTAATTGCTACGTAAACCCTTAATATTAGAAACTTCACCCCTTTCGAGAAACAAACATTCCTCCCCCCCCATCCCGAATACAATAACATAACCCCTCTCATCTCTCAGGGAATATTTCAACATTGTGTTTGTCAAAATTCCAATTAGAAGGCCAACATTACTTACGTTGGAAATTTCAGAGAGGTACCCCGATTAGATGTAGCTTTGTAAAAAAAAATAATAAAATAAAATAAAATAATAATAATAATTAATTAATTAATTAATTAATCCCCGAATACAATAACATAACCCCTCTCATCTCTCAGGGAATATTTCAACATTGTGTTTGTCAAAATTCCAATTAGAAGGCCAACATTACTTACGTTGGAAATTTCAGAGATGTACCCCGATTAGATGTAGCTTTGTAAAAAAAAATAATAAAAAAAATAAAATAATAATAATAATAATTAATTAATTAATTAATTAATTAATTAATTAATTAATTAATTAATTAATTAATTAATTAATTAATTAATTAATTAATCCCCGAATACAATAACATAACCCCTCTCATCTCTCAGGGAATATTTCAACATTGTGTTTGTCAAAATTCCAATTAGAAGGCCAACATTACTTACGTTGGAAATTTCAGAGATGTACCCCGATTAGATGTAGCTTTGTAAAAAAAAATAATAAAAAAAAAAATAATAATAATAATTAATTAATTAATTAATTAATCCCCGAATACAATAACATAACCCCTCTCATCTCTCAGGGAATATTTCAACATTGTGTTTGTCAAAATTCCAATTAGAAGGCCAACATTACTTACGTTGGAAATTTCAGAGATGTACCCCGATTAGATGTAGCTTTGTAAAAAAAAATAATAAAAAAAATAAAATAATAATAATAATTAATTAATTAATTAATTAATCCCCGAATACAATAACATAACCCCTCTCATCTCTCAGGGAATATTTCAACATTGTGTTTGTCAAAATTCCAATTAGAAGGCCAACATTACTTACGTTGGAAATTTCAGAGATGTACCCCGATTAGATGTAGCTTTGTAAAAAAAAAATAATAAAAAAAATAAAATAATAATAATAATTAATTAATTAATTAATTAATCCCCGAATACAATAACATAACCCCTCTCATCTCTCAGGGAATATTTCAACATTGTGTTTGTCAAAATTCCAATTAGAAGGCCAACATTACTTACGTTGGAAATTTCAGAGATGTACCCCGATTAGATGTAGCTTTGTAAAAAAAAATAATAAAAAAATAAAATAATAATAATAATTAATTAATTAATTAATTAATTAATTAATCCCCGAATACAATAACATAACCCCTCTCATCTCTCAGGGAATATTTCAACATTGTGTTTGTCAAAATTCCAATTAGAAGGCCAACATTACTTACGTTGGAAATTTCAGAGATGTACCCCGATTAGATGTAGCTTTGTAAAAAAAAATAATAAAAAAAATAAAATAATAATAATAATTAATTAATTAATTAATTAATTAATTAATTAATCCCCGAATACAATAACATAACCCCTCTCATCTCTCAGGGAATATTTCAACATTGTGTTTGTCAAAATTCCAATTAGAAGACCAACATTACTTACGTTGGAAATTTCAGAGATGTACCCCGATTAGATGTAGCTTTGTAAAAAAAAATAATAAAAAAAATAAAATAATAATAATAATTAATTAATTAATTAATTAATTAATCCCCGAATACAATAACATAACCCCTCTCATCTCTCAGGGAATATTTCAACATTGTGTTTGTCAAAATTCCAATTAGAAGGCCAACATTACTTACGTTGGAAATTTCAGAGATGTACCCCTATTAGATGTATCTTTGTAAAAAAAAAAATAATAAAAAATAATAATAATAATAATAATTAATTAATTAATTAATTAATTAATTAATTAATTAATTAATTAATTAATTAATTAATTAATTAATCCCCGAATACAATATCATAACCCCTCTCATCTCTCAGGGAATATTTCAACATTGTGTTTGTCAAAATTCCAATTAGAAGGCCAACATTACTTACGTTGGAAATTTCAGAGATGTACCCCGATTAGATGTATCTTTGTAAAAAAAAAAATAATAAAAAAAATAATAATAATAATAATTAATTAATTAATTAATTAATCCCCGAATACAATATCATAACCCCTCTCATCTCTCAGGGAATATTTCAACATTGTGTTTGTCAAAATTCCAATTAGAAGGCCAACATTACTTACGTTGGAAATTTCAGAGATGTACCCCGATTAGATGTATCTTTGTAAAAAAAAAAATAATAAATAAAAAAAAATAATAATAATTAATTAATTAATTAATTAATTAATTAATTAATCCCCGAATACAATATCATAACCCCTCTCATCTCTCAGGGAATATTTCAACATTGTGTTTGTCAAAATTCCAATTAGAAGGCCAATATTACTTACGTTGGAAATTTCAGAGATGTACCCCGATTAGATGTATCTTTGTAAAAAAAAAATAATAATAATAAAAAAAATAATAATAATTAATTAATTAATTAATTAATTAATCAAAGAAGTGTAATTAAAATTTTAACATTATGTATTTCAAGAGTCCAATTAGAAGGCCAAACTATTTATGTTGAAAATTTCAGAGCTGAATCCTTATTTGAAGTAGCTTTTTGTAAGAGGACAGACTGACAGACAGACACTTTGTTTCATTATTATAGATGCAGAAGTAGTGAAATATCATCTGAATGGGGTGTCACCATATAAAAACTTATTTTTGAGCATCTTTTTCAGATAGTTTGATGCCATCTAGACCGTGTAAAATTATATTTTAGCATAATATACATTTAAAAACTTTTTTAGTATGTTTTGTAACATTTTCAGCGAAATTTTTTTTTTACTTTCAATTGCTCGTATGTATACATAGGGTATAGGATTAAAGTATAGGATTCGGTCAGAAAAAAAAAATTGAATTTTTTCACTTTTTGGAACATCCTGATTTCAAAAAAGTGATATAGAAAAAATGTCTGTCGATGTGTCTGTGTGTCTGTGGTCAGTATAACTACCGAACAAATTGACCCATGAGGTTCACATTTGGAGTGCGGTTTGGTGGTGCCCATGGGACCTACCTTTAAGGTTTTCGTCAAAATAGCGTATAAGCATAAGATAGCTGTTACTGAAAAAATCATGTTTTTCAATGATTTAAAAAAAACCAAACGGTATAGTGGTTAGCGTTCTGCTTCTAGACCGCAAGGTTGCGGGTTTGAGTCCCGTGTTGGCATGGGTGTTTGTAAATGTATGTTGGCTTTTCTAATGACGAATGTTTCGGCGCATTGTAGCCCTCACGTTGCTGACGGCGCCAGATAATCTGAATACAACCAACCAATCCAAAACATGGAGAAATGCAAAAAAATAGATTTTTTTTTCTGACTGAATGCTATAATTTCATTACCCTATATATACACTTGGATAATTGAAAGTAATAAAGTATGTTACTATACTAACTAGGGGTGTGGAACATATCGCTCGACTTTCAATTACACTATATAATATTGGTCATTGCAATAAAATTTGACATGGTGGTACTTATAGTCCGAGAGGCGACTGCAATTTTTGGACCTCATCGAACATCATTCTGAATTTTATATAGAAATTGGAGAAAAGTGAGAAGATTACTAATCCACTGGTCTGCCGTGGCAAAAATGGCCGAAACTGATCAAAAATCGACTTGGAATGAGTTGAACTAAAATCCGATTGCCAAATATGTCATAACTTGCCAAAAAGAGAACACGCTTTTTCGTCTGGCAACCCTGCCTTTTGATTTTCAATGAGAAAAAGCTCAAACGATTTTTGATCTCTGGGTTGGAAAATGAGTATCTTTTAAAAGTAAGCCAAATTGGCGACATCAGTTACGTCATCCGTGACGTAATGTTTATTTCCAACTTGGCTCCCTTTTAATAGATGCAAGTAGACCGTCGCCAGATATCTGAATCGTCTGCAACCTTCTTAATTGAAAATGAAAGAGTGAGGGTTACAAAATAAAAAAAAATGCTCATTATTTGGCAAGTTATGGCTCATTTGGCAATTGCATTTAGTTCAACTTATTAAAAATCGATTTTTGACCAGTTTCGGCCATTTTTGCCACGGCAGACCAATGGATTGGTAATCTACTCACTTTTCTCTAATTTCTATAAAAAAATCAGAATGATGTTCGATGGGATCCAAAAATTGCAGTCGCCTCTCAGTCTATTAGCATTTTTTTATTTCCACTCACCTAAATAATAATAATTTTTAAATGAGGGGGGGGGGGGGAATAGCAATATTGCTGACTTTCTTTGACAGACGTTACACTTTCCTTGCTTGGGCGAGAAACGCAAAGAAATCGATTGTTGATGGTCGATGCTCAAGGACACAGACACATAGACAGACATTTTTTTCAGACAACTTTTTTGAAATCAGGATGTTCTAAAACGCAAAGAAATTCGAAAACATCTGTTTTCTTTTTTACCGAATGTTGTACTTTCATTACCCTATGTATACAAATGGGAAATTGAAAGTAATTCAGGGAAATATTATTCTAGGTGTATCCATATTACAGATTTCATCATTATATAAACAATTATCATAATTTTTTATTTTAAATTATACATTTTTCGACTGTTTTAAAAAAATCCTCCCCTGATTTACTCTGAATTTTTACTACTATATAAATTAAGACTTACTCGAAAATAGTAGGACCGTTAGGAGTGGCTGAAAGTTAAGTTTTTTGATTGGTCCACATTTAGGTTGAACCATATTTTCGAAGTTAGTATCACATTCTTATTTAAATGATTTTCGGGTTTCAGGTAGTTGTTGCTATATTGAGGAATTCCATTTACTTCTTCAAACTACTATGTTGCGGTGTTCTTATCTAGAGGCAAGAAGAAAAACAAATTAACAAAACACTAGGAGTATGGAACATCGCATAACTTTCAATTACACTGTAGTACAGGTCACTACATTTAAATTTGACTTGGAATAGTATTATAATCATTAACCTTCATTTGAAAAAAGAGCCAGTATGGCGATATTTTTGGAGAAAATTATTAGATGGGCAAAAAAGAAATCAATATAGTCAATTATGAGGGCATCGCCAAAATAGTGAATTTGGCAATATACTTTTCGGTAATTCTTAGATTTTCCTATCTTGTAAGTGAAACAGAGGAGAGGAGAAAAACGGTCGTTGATAAGCGATGCTCGAGGGAAGTGGATTCTCTGTATTAAAGACTCTCGTTTTTCAATTTTTTTACATCTTTAATGCATTTTGTACTGGAATTTCGGAGAAGGCGATGTTTAGAACATCTAAAGTGGTATTACCATACAAATTTTGATCAAAATCGTTGGAGTCGTTTCTTAGCAATTGCTGAAAAACATAATTTTTTCATGTTTTGCCCAAGCGCAGTATTGACGAAAACCTTTATGACAGGTCCCACGGCCACCACTTACCTGTATACCAAAAATTTTAACATCGTAGATTTTAATGTCGGGAGTTATGCTGACCACATATACGCCGACATACATTTTTTACGACATACGACAGACCACTTTTCACTAGACCAAGTAAGAATGTTCCAAAACATGGAGAAGTAAAAGAAATGAAAAAATTTGTTTGGTTGAAAACAATACTTTCGTTACCCTATGTTACTATATGGGTAATTGACAGAAAAAAAGTTACTTTCGTTACCCTATGTTACTATATGGGTAATTGACAGAAAAAAAGTTACTTTCGTTACCCTGTGTTACTATATGGGTAATTGACAGAAAAAAAGTTACTTTCGTTACCCTATGTTACTATATGGGTAATTGACAGAAAAAAAGTTACTTTCGTTACCCTGTGTTACTATATGGGTAATTGACAGAAAAATAGTTACTTTCGTTACTCTGTGTTACTATATGGGTAATTGACAGAAAAAAAGTTACTTTCGTTACCCTGTGTTACTATATGGGTAATTGACAGAAAAAAAGTTACTTTCGTTACCCTATGTTACTATATGGGTAATTGACAGAAAAAAAGTTTGACAATAAATCCTTTATATGAATTGCCAACATTTAAGAGAAATTGAAACATGTTTAAGCAATTTTGAGCTCTGATTGACTTTTCAAAGAGTTTGACCACTACGAATAAAACCATCGATTACGTACCTCTTTTAGCCTCCAAAACATGTTAGAATTCATTGTTATCGATGACGAGTCTATCAGCAAATTTTAAGCTAGATTGGTTGACGGCAAGAGAGTACTGGTACTGACAATAGAAGTGAGTGTAAAAGTAGCCTTTTAAATACAGTTCCCAAAATTCTATAGAATATATTATCATCAACATCGAGTCGATCTGCTAAGTTTAAGCTTGAATAGATAATGGCTAAGTGGGTTACTTAGCCCTCCGCCACAAACAAACACAACCACACACTCAAAACAAAATAGAAGCTAATGCACAGGATTTAAAAATTTAACCTAAAAAAAAACAATGATTTTAATACAAATCCTTTATATGCATTGCCAATTTTTACGTGAAATTGCTCCGATTCTTTTCATTGTGGTTGACGACTACGCTCACCCCCCCCCCCCCTCCCACCAAAAGAAAACCCATCGATTCCGTGCTATAATCTACCTAATACTTTTTGCCCTCAAAACTTCACAGAAAGCATTGTTATCGGCAATGAATCTATCCGTCAAATTTCATCTCGTTCGGATGACGGTAAGTAGGTTAGTTATAGTATACCGAAGTGATAACATAGGGTGACAAGTGTAAAAGATTGCCCGCGATTCAGATTATTAATCGTATTTCCGAATGATCGATTCCAAACTTAAATTTTGATAATTTGGGGCATCTCTTGCCCACCCTGTAGTTACGTATGTAAAAGCACCTTTTAGCGACACCCCCCAAAACTCGATAGAATTCATTGCCATTGATAACGAGTCTTATTTGCCAAGTTTTAACTTGATCGGATGACTGCAAGTGGTTAATTTGCCATATGGAGAGATAATAGTAAAGGGTAAAAGCGACATAGTGTAAAGCGTCTGTAAAAGCGGCATTAGTGGTAGGCCCCAAAACTTTATAGAATTGCATTGTCAATGACAACACATCTACCTGCTAAGTTTCAGAAGACACTATCAGCTGGATAACGGTAAGTGGGTTAATTGGCCTTCTGAAAGCGTATAAAGTTGGTAAAAGCTGTTTTTCAGTGACAGTCCCCAAAACTTGATAGAATGCTGCGTCCTCGACAACGAATCCCCCTTCCAAGTTTCAACTCGATTGGATGTCAGAAAGTGGGTTAATTTTCCCGCCGTAGGTTTTCTTACCTCAAAGGCACAACCAAAATCGAAGTTCATATAACTTTAAAATGAAAATCAAATTCTTTTGATGCATTCGCAACTTTTATGAGCAATTGTTATTTATCTAAGCGATTTTAACAGCTCGGATTGATCTCTCATAATAACTATCTCCACACAGAAAACAAAATTGATTTCGTGATATTGACTAATTTTTTGCCTACAAAATTTGATTGACTGCATTATCACCGACAACGAATCTGTCCGTCAAATTTCTTCTCGTATGGATGACGGCAATTGGGTTAACTAGCCCTCCACAGATTAGCACACTACAAACAATCCGAATCGAAATTAATACAAAGGATTCTAAACTATGGGTGTGTAACACTGCATAATTTCCAGTTACCCTATAATACAGATCAATGAATTAAAATTTAACATAGATTGATATAATTTATCATTTTATTTTCAGATTTCCATTAATTTAAAAAATAATGGCCATTCATTACATTGATTAAAAAAAAACTTTTTTTAAAAAATTGCCAAATTGAAAATGACGTCAAAAGGCTGTGTCTCCAAATCCAAACGACGGGTTGCCACATTCCCCTCCGAATCACCAACTTTCAAACAGTCGCCAAGGTTGACCGTAGAGTCATGTGGGGCAAGTGTGCGCAGCGGATAAGTGTGCGCAGGTTTCTTTTTTATAAAACCGTTGACAGTAGAGTAGGGGAACTGACTGCCTTCAGTAGTCACTACGACGTTGGACAAAAGACTAGAGTCTTGTCTGACAAGGTCACGTAGTTTCAGTAATATTAGTAAGTAAAATTTTTGGTTATAATTCTTACGATTTTTCTTAATTTTCAATTAAAATACTTTTATATTCATGTTGCGGAAATTAACATTGATTGTATCCAAGTATGCTCAATTATGTATCTAGTTTTATTAATTACATATTGAAACTTGGTAAAATGACGCAACAATACTTAATTTTAACCTAATTCTATTCAGGCAATTTGGGTTAAGTGTGCGCATAAGGTCGTGGGGTAAGAGTACGCATATTTCAATGCGTAATTTTACCCCGATAGTGACAGTTCTTTGTGTATTGACAATTCTTTTTATTTGTTTCAGTTTATTCTTATCAAGTCATATATTATCTAAAAAAACAACAATGCCTCGAAATTATAAGTGAAAGGCTCCGCACAGATCCGTTGTTTCAAGTGATCAATTTGATGCTGCTAAAAGATTGATTGCTCAAGGTTTGAGTAAAAGAAAAGCAGCTGAACAAGTTGGAATGAAAGAGAGTACCCTCAGAAAACGTTTGAAATCTAACTCAACTGCAGCCACATTAGGAAGATTTACTCCAACATTCACTGCTGAGCAAGAGAATGAAATTTATAACTATTTAAAAAGATCTGATGAACTCTATTATGGTCTTAATGTGACTACTTTAAGAACACTGATCTAAGAGTACGCTGAAACAAATCATATTTCTCACCGTTTCAATCAGAAATCAAAGATGGCTGGACGTGATTGGGTATATGGTTTTTTAAAAAGACACCCTGACTTAAATCTACGACAACCCACTCAAACTAGCATAGCTAGATCAATGGGTTTTAATCGCATTCAAGTTCATCAGTTTTATGACAACTTACAGAGTCTTCAAAATAAATATAAGTTTAAGCCTAGTCGAATTTATAATATGGATGAGAGCGGTATCAATACTGTACCAAAGAAGATTCCTAAGGTTATTTCTGTCAAAGGTAAAAAATTAGTAGGTAAAATAGTTTCAGCTGAGAGAGGTCAGACAATTACATTGGTTTGCGCTATGAGTGCTACGGGGAGTTATGTTCCACCATCTTTCATATTTCCTCGTAAGAGAATGAAGGGTTATTTACTGAATAATGCACCTTCAGGAAGTATTGGAATGGTTTCTGATTCTGGATTTATAAATACCAATCTGTTCTTGGAATATCTCCACCACTTCAAAGAAAACGTACAGCCAACTAAAGAGAATCCAGTGCTGTTGATATTAGATAACCACAGTAGTCACCTCTCTTTAGCTGCTGTCAACTTTTGTCGTGATAATGGTATCCACTTACTTACGCTTCCATCACACAGTAGCCATAAAATGCAACCCTTAGATCGTGGATTTTTTGGACCATTAAAACTTAAATTTGCTTACGAGTGTGATAAATGGTTAAGTAGCAACCCAGGACGTGTCATTGGGCAAACAGAGGTGGCCCAATTAGTTAATGAGGCTTTTAAGAAAACTGCAACAGTTAGTAATGCTACTTCAGGTTTTAGAACTTCTGGAATATGGCCTATCGATAGGGAGATTTTTTCAGATGAAGATTTCACGGCAGCTTCTGTGACTGATATTAACGTTCCATCTACGTCATCAGAACAAAATATCTCGCAGAATGTCATAGCTACTATATCAACTTCACTTTCCACGTTAGAGTCTTCGCCAAGCACTTCTAATGCGTCAATGATATCAGAACCTCTACCAAGTACATCTTCAAAATTCTGTACGCTACCAACTTCATCACACTCGAGTACGGGAACAGATTTGGCTTTAGCTGTCGTAACTGCACCATTAGATTCTCCACCAGCTGTAGATGTACGTTTTAATGCATTCACTCCACTCTCATCAATACATCCGTTTCCCAAAGCAAAAGTACAAACTAGACGGAGAAAAGGTAAAAAATCAATGATTGCTACTGACAGCCCGTTTAAATTAGAGTTAGAAAAGAAGAGTCAGGAAGAAGAAGAAAAGATAGCCACAAAAAAGCGGCGTTTAGAATTAAAACAGGAAAAATCTTGTAAAACTATTAAAAATTCTAAAAACAAAACAAAAAAGATTGATACTACTAAAGATAAGACTGTTAAAAGTAAGACTAGTTAAAAAAAAGAGTCTAAAGAAAATGATTATTTTTGCGCGTTGTGTGGCGAAGAATACGTTGATCCACCTATCGAAGATTGGATCCAATGTAGCTCATGTCATAGCTGGTGGTATGAACAGTGCACTCATTATCAAACAGGGAGTTTTATATGTGATATATGTACAACTGATAATTAAGATTTTATTATAATTCGATAAAAATGATCTCGTGTTAATTTACCTCGTTACAAAAATGTTAATTACTTTAAGCTTTATTCTCGATATAAATTGATATAGATAGTATTTGTGAAAGTATATATTTAATATATAAATATTAAAAATGAAGTAAATAATGGTAAATGTTGATAAAAATTATATTTATATCATTAAATATAGTTTAACTATATTTAACAAGCTACCGTTTAAGTTATTATAAGTGCGTACACTTATCCGCAGTGCTGCGCACATATACCCCGATATTGGGGTAAGTGTACGCATTCTGACTAAGTTTTGTTTTAATTGTTTTCTAAAATTACCATTAAGTAAACTTTATTTCAAGCTATGTAATTGATAAATTAATAAAGTCTTTAAATAAATAAATTTTTTTCAATTTATTTCATACAAATATTATCATTTTATGATAGTTAAAAAAAAAAAAATGCGCACTCTTGCCCCACATGACTCTACATTAAATCTTAACACAGATAAACAATAAAATACCACATATTACTTGTTAATCACAACAAATACATATAATAAAGATGTATGTTTCCGGAGAATTTCTAATTATGTTTATCATGATTATCGCAGTTGCGCATGCGATTTAAGAATTATCTTGGAAACGGTATCGCCCACTAATTGCCGTCAAATTCAGTGACTTTGGCCGCTTTGGCACGGATACCAGGATTAAACCGAAAAAATAAACAAAATATTTATTTGGTTAACATTCCAGGATTTTGTGCCAAGAATTTTTTTCTGAAAACCGCGCCATATTATGACAACTATAGGCAATTCTAAGGGCCGTCGCTAAGAATTTCGATTGGGGGGGGGGGGGGCGTTAGACATACTTTTGCCGACTAAAATCAAGACAAGTTCAGTGTAAATGTAAAAAATATCCATTAAGTTATTAATAAATCATTCATTAATTTTTATTAATGTAAAATTATTGCATAGTTAATTTGTAATCGATATAATATTAATTTTTAATTAATGCATAATTAATTATAATTTAATAATTAAGCTAATTGCTAATGATTTTTATTTAATTTAATTGCGAATTATTTTATTTAATGTATAATTAATTTTAATTAGTGTTTAATTACTTTTAAATTACAATCTAAACAATTTTTAATATTTTAAGCCATTTTATTAATACGTAATTAATGTCATATTTTAAGTAAATTCCCATCACATTTCAGTTACAAAGTTTCATCAAATTCATTTAATTTTTTATTACTTGTTTAATAAAATATCCCCTCTTCCCCGAATAAAGAGGATAATTTTTCGACGAGGTTTTTCAGGGAGAGATGATGGTTGGTTGGTTGTTTTCAGATTATCTGACGCCGTCAGCAACACGAGGGCTATAATGCGCCGAAACATTCGTCAATAGACAAGCCAACATACATTTACAAACACCCATGCCAACACGGGACTCGAACCCGCAACCTCAAGAAGCTAGCACGCTAACCACTATACCGTTTGGTCGGCAGGGAGATAGGAGTCATTTATCCCTTGCAGATAGAATGTATTCCCACAATCTTAAACCAATTCAGTGACATGAGTAGTAAGCACAAGGGCTTCATTTCAATACAATTTTTTTTTTTTTTTTTAGTTCTCAAATTACTGTTTTGAAGAAAATAAATAAATGTGTAAAAGTGGATGGGAATCGCACTTCAACCCGGAATAAAATAAATGAAAAATATTGATCAAATAGGTGACTCTAATTTAGTTTGTAAAACGTTAGTCAAACAAATTCTTGAAAAATTGCTATATCACACAAAATCACCTACGCAAAGTACTGCGACTTTTATAATAGAGACTTTGCCAGTGAGATTATAAGAAACATGCACTTGCCCTCATTCCTGCTTTTCGAAAAATAAAGTAAAATGTGGAAGAAAAGTGGTAAAATTCTCAATTTATTGAATTATCAATTCGAAAAGAAAATTAATCTATAGCTATTAACTAACATCCAATAAATAAATCCAATTCCCCTTTTCGAAAAATCAAGGATTTAACAAAAACTTTTGTTGCCTTTATACCTCCCTGTTAGCAATCTACACCTCCCTGCAAATAATCCTGTCAGCGCTCATGGACAATATAATTGCATTTCAAAATACAATAATTATTAAAAACGTTTGGTTAATTTATTTTTAAATACATTTTTTCACATTTTCCTAACCAAAAAAAGAAAAGAGGATTTTACTTTCTCTTGAAAAGTACATTAATAGTAAAACATAATTTTTTTTAACAATTTAACCTAAGAATTTACTTCTTAACAATAGTTACTTCGTTTACATATTTTTTTTACCAAAACTGCTGGATTGAATTTTATGACTTTTTAAGGTTTTCAATAATAATTCCCCCCCCCCCCTACTAATATTACTCGTTTTATTAATAATCATCATTTGTTCAAGAAAGAAAGTATAATGCCATTTCTAAGCAGGTATAATGCAGGTATTTCTAAGCAGTATAATGCTATTTACAAGCAGGTAATTTTTCTAAGCAGGACTAAAAATGAATTGGACTACTTTAGCATTAAACCATACTATAATATTATTTATAAGTAGAATACAAAAAAAAAAAATATATATATATATACATTTATATATATATATATATATATATATATATATATATATATATATATATATATATATATATATATATATATATATATATATATATATATATATATATATATATATATATATATATATATATATATATATACATTTATATATATATATATATATATATATATATATATATATATATATATATATATATATATATATATATATATATATATATATATATATATATATATATATATATATATATATATATATATATATATATATATATATATATATATATATATTTTTTATATATATATATATATATATATATATATATATATATATATATATATATATATATATATATATATATATATATATATATATATATATATATATATATATATATATATATATATATATATATATATATATATATATATATATATATATATATATATATATATATATATATATATATATATATATATATATATATATATATATATATTTTTTATATATATATATATATTTTTTATATATATATATATATATTTTTTATATATATATATATATATATATATATATATATATATATATATATATATATATTTTTATATATATATATATATTTTATATATATATATATATATATATATATATATATATATATATATATATATATATATATATATATATATATATATATATATATATATATATATATATATATATATATATATATATATATATATATGAACCTCTATCCTAATGAAGCAGAAATCAAGTTTTACAAAGTAAATTATTCTCAACTAACTCTCTACCTTTATAAACTCCGAATTTAGTGACAAAATATTCAGAATTATAAAAAAAGCATACCATAATTCTTGGCACAAAAATTGTAACTATGTAAGGAATAGTACATGCGTTTTTTTTTTTTTTTTTTTTTTTTTTTTTTTTTTTTGTTGAGGGGAGGGAGCATATTCAAATTGCCAGTGTCATTATCTTGAAGAAGAAGAAGTTGCTAGTATGATCATCTAAAGAAGGGCAACGTCACAGTCAACATGAGATTTCCAAAAAACCTCCCCATTTCCCTTTCCCACATTTAAAGGTTATGATCCTAATTTGAGATCTACTGATCCAATTTGAAATATTTTTAAAGGTATTTTGATTAATCTAGTTTGTCTGAAACACAATTTCTTTTTGATGTTTCAGGTAAAAAGTGGTGAAATCGAGGATTAGGCTTAAAAGGGTACTCACAACTTCTAATAATCTGAACCTGGTTGTGCGTCGAACAATGTCAGGCCCAGCTATTTGAACACAGGAAACAACAAACAAATTAGATAGTGTTATTATAAACCTTTTAATACTTTTCCAATGATTATTTTGTTGCAATAAATACGATATTGGCATGCATTATTTCGGTAATGAATTTTTGATATATAAAGTACTATATAACATCATTTATAGAGTTCTACTTGACATTAATTGCAATAATTTAGCTAAATGTAATAGAAGTATTTTTCAACAGAATTGTACGCTACTTTCATTTCACTCAATTTCACTTTCGTAATAAGTAAAAATAAACCTCATTGAATAACCTTTCAAATTGTATTTGTTATTTTTATGTTTACCAAAAAAAAAAAAAAAAAAAAAAAAAAAAAGTTTCATTCGAAATTGAAACTTCTCACCAGACCAGTGGTATGCATGGTATGTATCTGATAAGAGAGGGCTCATTTTTCGGAGGTTAAAATTTAGATGTTTTAAAAATTTCTGTAAGACTTTCAATTCATATGACGTACAATACAGGAGCGTACCTAGAAATTTTTTTTCGGGGGGGAAGGAGGTAGGGGATATGAAATTATACCTCAAGAAATTGTAACAATAATTTTTGCTATTAATGGTAAATATATTTAGTTACAAGTATTTTTTCTAAGTATGTTTGGAAATTTACAAACATCTTTTAATAAATTATAAAATAAAAAAATCGTTCGGTTTTTACATTCTGATAACAAACTAAAAAATTTCGGGAGGGGATATATCCCCATATCCCTCCCCCAGGCTACGCGCCTGGTACAATGCATACTTTATGTAAATGATGTATAATGTGCATATCGTGGTTTTTGAGGCGTTACTTGACGCACTAAAAACATGTCACCTACTGTAACATATCAGACTTAAATAATAATTGGAAGAATAAGTAAAATTATTGTCAGCTTCTTCCTGAGAATATAGTACTTACTTATCAGGTGACTAAATTTAAAAACTTACTACAGTCTATTTGACGATTTATACAATTACCATTTATTGATTTGAAATCGAAGTAAAATGACTCACTCTGTAGAGAATTTGTGGAATATGTAACTTGTACGGGACATATTTTCATATTTTATTTCCTTTAGAAGCTGTCAGTGACGATATCAACTTAAATATTCCTGCCAAAAAGGATATACTTATTCCAATTAAAAATTGCCGACCATCAACTTGGACCGAATTGTCAGGATTTTTTAATACACTCATGTCCATAAATTAAGGATAATTCAGTTTTTCCCTAATAACTTCTCAGTGGAGCAACATAGACACTTGAAATTCACTTCAAAGAGACATCTTTATGCAACATAATGATAATTGAAATAACTCAGTCGCAAATTGAAATGCAAAGTGTACAGCGGGGGCATATGCAAAAGAATGGAGTACCATTAGTGTTCAGTTGTACAGATGCATTTACATTAAAAATCACTCAACGCATGGAGTGGACTTCTACTGTGAGATATGATCTCCCCTGTCATCAGTGTTTACTTAGCACTGTATTTTCATACTTAACAAGAGTTACTTGATGAATTGTAGTGGCTAAATTGCTCGTCCCACCTTTTGAACTGTTTGTAAGTGATGGAAAGTTCCTAATACATCAAGTCTTAACACAATTCATATCGTAGAAGCGTCCCACACATGCTTGAAGAAATTTGGATTAGAGGAGCGACCTGGCTTACTTATAGGGGCGGTATTCATATTTTTTAATCGCTTATCCAAGGCAAAAGTGGAATAAAATTTGCCATAAGTAGCAATAAATACGATTTAGAAACCGATATATCACCTTTAAAGACTTGTCTAGATCAAGTTAACATAATTACAAGGAAAAAGTGGAACTTAATTATCTTTTGGTTCTTGGGGAGCTTATGTAACCAAGTCAACATACTGCCCCCAAAGACCAAATCTTTTTAACATCAGATACTATTTACTGAAAATAATTTTGTCAGTCTCATGAGTAATATTGGACATCAGAGGATCTGTAGAAAGGCGGGAACTTGATATTTCATGGTAAATGTCAGTTAAAGATAATGATTTGGAGGGAAAAGAGTTTTGGTCTTTATATTCAATTTGTTGAATTTGTTTAATTAGCTCCCCAAGAGCGCAAAAAATAATTAAATTCCACTTTTTTACTATAATTAGGTTAACTTGATTTAGACACGTCTTTAATTGTGAAATATCAGTTTCAAAATCGCGTTTATTGATAGTTATGGTTTATTTTATTTCACTTTTGCTTTGGATAAAGGATTAAAAATACGAGTATCTCCCCTATAAGTAAGCCAGATCACTCCTCTACTCCAAATTTCATCAAACATGTGTGGGACGCTTCTACGATATTCAATGTGTAAAGATTTAATGCATTGGGAACTTTCCCTCACTTGCAAACATTTCAAAAGGAGGGACGAGCAATTTAGGGGCTAGAATTCATCAAGTAACTCATGTTAAGTATGAGAATATTGTGCCAAGTAAATATTGATGACAGGGATGAACATATCTCACACTAAAAGTCAACTCCATGTGTTGAGTGATTTTTAATGTAAATGCATCTGTACAACTGCACACTAATGGTACTCCATTCTTTTGCATATGCCCCGCTGTACACTTTGCATTTCATTCTGCGACTGAGTTGTTTTAATTATCGTTTTGTTGTATAAAGTTGTGTCTTTGAAGTAAATTTCAAGTGTCTATGCTACTCCACTGAGAAGTTATTAGGGAAAAACTGAATTATCCTTAATTTATGGACAGGAGTGTACTATTGACAATTTAAATTTTTTTTTTTATTCAATATGTTTAAAAACATCCATCACTAGCACTAGGCATTTATAAAAGAATAGATGAAATTTTGGAAATTTGCCGATTCCCTTATCTAAAAACTTTGGCGGGGCGAGATAATGAAGATATCTATGAATTGTGTTCGCAAGATACCTATTATATTTGTGTACGCAGTCCATCAATGTAGGCTGGGAAAAAGACACCGACTCCCTTAAAATCGACTTCTAGTGTAAAAATGCCGATTCGTCAAACTCGGGTCGGTAGCTTTAATATTTTTGTTCAAAAAATTTTTTTTTTCTCTTTTTGCTATTTTTTCATTCAATTCAATTTTATTGTGGATCGACTTTAAAAAGAAAAGGGCTTGATAAAATTTCAAAAAATTTCCGACTGTTCAACTTTTTAAAACTTTGGAGGGGCGAGACGCCCCCTTCGCCCCCCGTTCACGTCGTCCCTGAGTTCACTTAATATTAAAAAAAATGGCGGGGCTGCCATTTTTTGTCGAAAAACACCTTGGCTCAAAATCCGCACCGGAGTTTGAATTTTAACCATTTATTTTAGTTTTAATTAGGCAGCTACGATTTATTTCTGTCACGTTACACACACACGTAAACTAGGAATTTATCAAAGTAAGATTTTTAAGAAATTTTCTTTGCACATATTGGGATAATAGGAATGAGAGAAAAACTTTACCTGATTGTAGTTGTCTTCCCGCATATAAATAAAAATAAATGTATAAATTAAATCAGACTTTAAATGTTTTGCTGTTTGTATTGCCGTACCTCGGAATCTAATAAAGTATAAATACATCTCCGTTTTGATCATTTCGTATAGTAATGCT
Source organism: Linyphia triangularis (assembly GCA_963978545.1). Classification (NCBI taxonomy): domain Eukaryota; kingdom Metazoa; phylum Arthropoda; class Arachnida; order Araneae; family Linyphiidae; genus Linyphia; species Linyphia triangularis. The sequence continues at coordinate 18,045,058 of OZ021723.1, read as the reverse complement.
TGAGATTTATTATTTATTATTTTTTTTTATTGAAACACGACCTGGGTTCGAGTATATTTGCAAAGGGATTTTTTTTAACTATCATTAACGAAACCTGGTAGATCAGTTATAATATCTAGGGGTGTGGAACATCGCAAAACTTTCGATTACATTAAAATATTGGCCTTTGCATTAAAATTTATGGTGTTATTCATATATTCCTTTTTCATATTTTCACTTATTTAAATAGAAATGGCTAGTTTGGAGATATTTTTGACAAAAAAAAAAAAAAAAAAAAAAAAAAAAAATGAAGGCAAAATTGGCGATGTTGTTTGATAGACTTTACACAGTCCTTTCTTGTGCGTGTAACGGAGAAAAAAATCAGTTGTTGATGGGCTGTGCTCAAAGGCAGAGAGCTCTGTGTTAAGGCACTCGTTTTTCAATTTTGTACACTTTTATCGCATAGAGCCGTTTCTTAGCAATTGCTGTAAAAAGATGTGTTTTTTTTTAATTGCAAATACCTTATGAGCATGCGCGATTTTGGAAAAAAAAACAAAAAATCGTAATGGTAAGTCTTATGGTCATCACTAACCCGTACACCAATTTTTAATATCCTAGATCAATTTGTTCGGGAGTTATTCTGACCACAGACTAGGCTTGGGCGATGTATCGATACATCGTCTAAAACCTGTGTGAAATCAGCATCGTCAAACCGGTGTCACTATTTTCCCTAAACCGATACATCACGATCTTTTTTGACGAGAGCGCGATACACTCATTGCCTAGCACTTCAAGGACAAAGAACCGATGGTGCCACGATTCATGCGCGGTGTTTCTAAAATACTATAGAAACGTATTGAAACCGTCGACACCGCGCCGACATTGCAGTAATCCTCCCGGCATATGCGCGGTGTATTCAAGACTATATAGAAACGTAGTGTAACAGCTACACCGCGCCGTTTGAGACGATTTCCATTTGCTTTTGCTGTATCGGCATCGTGGTAATCGTATCCGGTATGTGCGATGTTTCCATGATTGATTAGAAACAAAACGCCACAGATGGCATCGCGCACTTAATCACTTAATACATGTTGCATTCGCTTTTGCATCAGCCTGGCTTTTGGAATTTAAAATAAAGTTGGAAAAAGGTGCACATTTCAAGGGGGAAAAAAGCACGTATGACATGTTGAAATTATTATTCAATTTTACGATGTATTTTTCTTTTAAGGTCTCGCGTTTATTTCATATTTCGTTTTTATAGCCGAGTACTGAAATTACGAGGTGGTTTTCAGGTGCCAGTTAGTCTAGTAATATTGGAGATTCGATGAAAGAAGTATTCCTTTTATTGTTTGAACATTTTTTTGTGTTCTTGTTTTCTCAATTCATGAAAAACGTTTTGATTTTTATGTAATTTGTCATCAGATATAAAACCTTGATATTCTATTTTTGGAATTCAATTGAGTATTCCCTAAACTTTTAGTGTTTCATTTTTGATTTTTTTTTCTCTAACTTGGAAGAAATAAAATATCACATTTTTGTATTTTTAAATCTTTTACATTAACTTCAGGATTTTTTTTATCTAACATTTTTACCCTTTAAGAGCTTTGCTTTATTTATTAACTCAAGGGGATTGCGGTATTTTTGCGTGGTAATTTCTGTATGATTCTTACCCAGTTAAGATAATCAGGTTGCTTATTACTATGATGGTTTGTTATATCTGCCAAAGTCAAAGTCGGTATGAACTAGCGCATGAACGGATCACAGTTATGTTTCTCTAGTTTGATTGCTTAAATACTTATAAACAATTTTTTTCCCATTTACGTTGAAGGATTTTCTCTTCTGACTTGTAAGTAAATAAATGTTTTATACTTTTTTTTTCAATTTGTACGATTTGAATAAAGTTTATTTCCATAAAGATTAATTACTCAATCCAACATTGCTTCTTAAAAATGCTGAAATGCAGATTTTTTTGGCACAAAATAAAGATCATTAGAATTTGAAATGTTATGCATTAATTTTATTTTTATTGTTTAATAGTTATATTGTATTATAGTAAGTAATAAAATTTCCATTATAAAGTATGTTTTTGATTTAATAATTAAGAATATCCAATAACTAAAGTAACATTTGCACCGCCAGGAAGTGAACTTGTCCTCCCCTCTCCCACTCCCCGATTTCCCTGTATAATAACTTAGTAAAATTTCATTAAGATAGAGAAATTGAAAAATCCGGATTAAAAATAACCGGCTTATACCCCCTTGGGTGCTTTATGTATCCCCCTGAAAGTAATTCTGTCGCTGCACATGTTATTTAATATAAACTTCTGTACGTAAATTAATTAAAATGTTACAAAGCTAAGTAAGCATAAATCTCGGCTACATAGCTTGTTATGAAAACATTGTTTTATAGTATTTTGTAAAAAAAATATATTTAACATCGTGATGTATCGTGACATCGCGATGTTTGTTTCCCGATATATCGCGATGCAGAAATGTTAACATAGCCCAAGCCTACCACAGACACACATTATTTCTAGGCAACTTTTTTGAAATCAAAATATTCCAAAACATGGAGAAATGCAAAAAAAAAAAAAGGAAATTTATATTTTTACCGAATGCTATACTTTCATTACCCTTTATATACGATAATCGAAAGTAAAAATACTGCACTGTTTTTTTTTTTTTTTTTTTTTCCGAAAGATGGATGATATGAATGTGTTAGAATAAATTTATAATTTTTAAATTCTTCCTTGTATATCTTTTGTAATTTCCGCATTGATGGCGTAAGGAATTATAGCGAAAAAGTAATTTGTGCTCACTTATCTGAAACTGTTCCTTTGTTATTTTACTTAGATTCTACCAAGAGAAAAAGAACATTTCATTGGCAAGGATTCATTCGTTGATCTGTACCAAAAGTCAAATTAGTCTTCCTTGCTTGAAATTAATGTTAATGAGTGAACTTTTCCCGTTAGAATTAATGTTATCCATTAAGTTCCTTCAAAAAGTGGGAATTCGCTGCCGACTCGGGTTCCATGTCTGAATTATTTGGAAAGGGAATCATTGGGAAAGGATGCCAATGTTTCTTAAGCTTATTTTAAAAAATGTTTATTGGATTTCATAAAAGTAATAACAGCAGTGGTTCTTTCTTCTTGTGGAGCCGTTTCGATTTTACTACACATTTTCAGTGGCGGGTCGTGCACTACAGCCAGTACAGCCGGGCTGCATCTAAATTTTTTTTTAGCTCAAAACTAAAATTATATATTTTACAATTCTTAAAAATAAAGATCCAATCTCTACCGAAAAGTGTAAAACAATTCGATTAATAGCAAACTTGTTGCCCCAATACCCCCCCCCTCCCCCCAAAAAAAACCCTTTTCCAATCAACTGGTGATCTTCCTCCGAACAGCAGCTAGCCGAGTGTTCCTGAAATGTGTCAGAGCCTTTCCCTCCACGTAATGTGTAGCGTGACAGCCAGTTCGTAGGTTTTAAACTTTGGCTGCCTTTGAGAATTCAAAGAACTGATTGGCTCGTGTGTGAGTGAGTTGTGATGTGTGGGTGTAAAGCGTAAGCAGCTTTCATGTGGACGAAGGGTCTCGATTGCGAGACCATTGTATCTCGAGACAGATACTTTACCGCTGTGCAAAAGAGTACTCCAGTGCACAGAAGCTTTATCTGTTATTTGATGTCGCCACATATAGCCCCCTCCCAGTGACGAAGGAGCGATACTGTTGATCAACGTCTGATCGGAGTTGGAGGTTTGGGATTCTTGTTGCATCGTTGTGTCCTCTTGTTGCGGTGTTGCAAGGTGAGTTGCGTATGTGATCGCTTGTTGCGATGAAGTTTCTCCTTTTCAGAAGCGCCGATAGATGGCAGCATGATTCGTTTTAGTCCGATGTCACCAATAAAGCTTAAGCAGCTTTCATGTGGGCGACGGGTCTCTATCGCGAGACCATTGTATCTCGAGACAGATACTTTACCGCTGTGCAAAAGAGTACTCCAGTGCACAGAAGCTTTATCTGTTATTTGAGGTCGCCACAGGTGGGAGAAAAACGAGCATTTCTTGGAATATTTTCCACCAAACGGAAATAGTTTCCGTGATAAGTTTATTCATGTGGTTTCTTGTTACTTCATAAGTTAAAACCAAAACTTATAATTGAACCATTTTGAAACATGGAGCCCAGTTGTAAGTAAGTTAAAATAAGTTTTTTTTTTCCTATTTTCTTTCTCATATTACTTTACAAATATTGAAAGCAAACTTTGCGTTTGAGTAATAAAATTAAAAAATTTCCATTCATGCACGATTGTGGGAAGTGGGGAGAGGGGCTTACTGTTCCGGCTACACTAACATTTTTGACCACTGATTGCCGTCACTGCTCATTTGTTCTAAAATACTCAAGTTGTATGATTTCGCCAATGTGAGGGGCCCTGTGCTATGATTCTCTCGCCAATCCCGTTTCTAGCATACAGTCCATGTAGTAGCTTAACTGAATTTTAAACTAACATGCATAAGTAATAATTTACATGCTATCGAGGATAAAGTATATTTTACACTTCTTGATCACGATATGGTTTCCCTAACAGCTGTTGTGTTGGGGTTATGATGATGCAATATCCACTCACTTTTTTTTCATAGTCCATCGACAGTCCTGCGTGGTAGGGGCTACTTCGAATGAAGCCTTTTTATGTAATCTTTCCTCTGCGCATGCGTCACATTCAGATTGACTGTGAGCTCGCTTCCTACCTAATGTATGTTATTCTCTCTTCATCACTTATAAGTTAAGTTCTTTAATGTCCATTCTATGCTTGAGGTAAATAATGTTTTCAATTTATACCTTTGTCTGTGTCAGTGGCGGATCTAGGATTTTCCTGAGGGAGGGGCGCAATACTGTGCCTTAGCCAGGAAGAAATATTTAAAAGAGTAAAAAAAAAATTTATGCAGTGTTCAAGAAATTATACTTCAAAATAACCCATATCCATTGATAGATCCCCCCCCCCCCTTGACGTATTTCTGACTTGCTATCTGAGCGTAAGGTGGCTAACACTGTTTTTCCATTACCTATTTTATTTTAAAAATAAATTGTATTCAAAATGGACCGTGCATTTTAAACATTTTAGCAATTTACATCCCCGGAGGTATCGTTTATACTGAAAAAATTCTAATGAAAGTGGGAACTTGCTACTTTTATCTGTGACTAATTGACTTAGTACTATACTATGCTTACATTAAACTGGAAAATCAGTAATTGTACATCAAAATTTAACATATTTATGCAGTGAGCTTAATAAGTAAAAATACGTTGTTTTACTGGATAATCCATTGCTACTCGAGCAATCTAAATTATTTAGGAAGTAATGGTTTTTCAAAGAGAATGTTTCACTAATAATTATAAGTAATATTTTTAATAAGGCAATAGAAACAAATACAATTTAAATATTGAACAGTTACTACAAAACAAATTCCAGTTTCGAATGTCTCTATTGGCAATAGTTATACTTAAACATGAAAAAGTCTAATGATAAAATTAAAAAATGAAATGAAAAAGTCCAGTGATAAAATTTAACGAATTCTGCAACTGTACTGCTACATTACACAGATAATATTTTTTACAAAATTGTTTATAAGTCTATTTCATGTAAAAAATTGGCATACCATTCCACTGTGGTGTTGCAAAGGAGGATTATTAATCTTAATTCAAATATGATGCTTATTTACAAGCCGAAACACAAGCCGGAGCTAGAGCTGAACGAGTTCTTATGCAGTTTATAAACAACCTTCCTCTTCCTATCTATCAAAAATTTTAAGTTTATCCAATTACCATGTCCATCTGAATAGGGGTGGCAATTTCCGGGGGTAACCCAAATAGTTAACCTCTCATTATTCTTTTTTTTCCCCTGGTTGACTTTGGAAATTACGCATGTGGGAGAGTCAAAATCTCTTCCTCCCGACAGAAAAAGGAATAGGGTATCAGGGGTACTGTAGGAAGGGAAGAATATTTATTGATAATTCGATCCGAGGATACTTTTATCAGAAAGGGATGTGTTTTAAAGCGTCATGAAGATGTCTTCAAGGTCAAGAGGTTGGAGGTTTGAATACTTGTACAGTTTTCCAACGTCCGTTTGAATGGGAAGGGAGAAGGCTGTAAAAAGAACCTTGATCCAAAAATAAGCTCTTTTTTTTTGCTTTTTTCGGAAATTAGATGAAGATCAAAATATGTTTGTTGCGCGAACTTATTAAAAAACAATATTCATTTCCCCCCCCCCCCCTCTCCTTCCCTGTAAATTGTGAAAATAAAAAAAATAGACTCAACCTCATGGAGGAGCGGGCGCCCCCTGGCTGGATCCGCCATTGGTCTGTGTTTGTGGTGTAGCACTGATGACCTAGAGTAAGTTAGGCCTCAGACGCTTTCACACTGCGCAGTTTGATCAGGTTGGATGACAGAACTTCAAAATGGTGTCGAACAGTGGAATGAGCATCGAAAAACTGGAAAGGACAACTTCGGCACAAAGAATGTGCAAGTCGAAGGCGTTTTAATTAAGAATGACTACTGGGGCTATGTTATTGGGGTGGAAACTAAGCCTACTACAGGAGGAGAACAACTGATCAAATAGGCTCGAGCAAATCTCAAAGCAAAAGCTGATATCTTGTCAACATATCCATGGGAGTCCTTTCTATGCTGGCAATAAATAATGTTTTCAATTATACCTAAGAAAAAAGTTTTACTATGCACCGAAAATATTTTATGTAGTTTAATTAGGAAGTAATTAATAATAAATTATAATATTAAAAAAAAATCCTATTCTGAAGTATGAATTTTTGGGATGGAGAATGTACTATTTGATAAAAATTTGTAAGTCTGCGAAAAATTTTGAGAGCCACTATATATAACTAAACTCGATATCGATAGGTAAGGTAGGATATAATCGTCTCGTCTTCAATACGGTTAGTCTGATGTCTACCCCTCGAGCTAACAAATAGAATTCGATCGACCTATATATTACCAGAAAGAAAAGCAGATGTTGTAAAAAGGATAGTATTTATGAAAAGGTGTTTGCATTGAAATGCGCAATGTAGTGAAAAGTCCGATGGACGATTCCCGCATTTTTTAAAAACTCGTGAAATTAGTACATTTTTATGAAGAATTTCTTTCTGATTCCAAGTATTTAAACAAAAGTTTTTTTAAAAAATTAGTTATTTAAATATTAAGAAAAGAAAATGCCCCAAAGCCTAGCCAAAACCAGTCCGATCAAAACAGTCAAAAAAAATTTGTGACGTAAAGAGACTTTAGCGTTTCTATGGTTATCTTGATGTTTCTGCCAAATAGTTAGAGTTAAAAAAGTTGGCGTTAGTAGATTGCCTTATTCCGTACAGGTTGGCGTGATTTGCGAGAAACTTGCAAATCTGGTTTCCGCTGCTGCATTTCAAGCCGAGATGTTTGGGATATCTTTACGTCACGTTCAATGATAACGAAATGAGTCGTTTTCTCGCCAACCTCTAACAAGTTAATTTTGATCGCAAAATTAAAAATCAAAAAGAAAAAGCTCACTGAGCAGAAATTTTTATGTTTATGGCCTTTTCGAAACATTTAGAATTGAATAAAAAAAAAAAAAAAAAAAAATGCGGGAATTTTCTATTATGGCTTGAAGTGAATGTTTAAGCATATCCTTAAAGTTAAACCATCATTTATAACTTGATAAAGTACTCCTTTTTACAAGTATATTATCAATATTTTAAGACTTAGTAAATGGTTGAAAAATGAGACGATTTAGAGAAATAAATATAACCATCATTCTGTTAATTAAAATGTGATTAAAAATAAATGTACATAAGTCGGTTTTAAAATGTCTTGATAAAATTGTATCATCAAATTAACTCATATAAGTATTACAAAGAGTAAAATACACAGAATTATATTTTACATTGGCAAAACTATCTACCAAAATGTTTCAAAATTTTTGCCACTTTGGATGACATCTAGCACATAGAAAGCGTATAATTTGCCAGCTGTAACTATCAAAATATCACAGTTTTTCACTCACAACTTATCGTCTATTTTGCGCGTTCGCTTTTCTTCCTTCTTATAGTATTATATATTCCTACGAAATTTTAACATGTGCAATAATTTTGCTAGCTGTGATGTAGGGTGGGCCGGGAAAAAAAATGAATTTTGGAAATCGAAAAAGTAGTAGTGCGGAAAAGTGGTATATTGACATCAATATTAAGTATGCAAAATCTTACCAAAATTAAAAAATATCTTCCGGTGCCACAACGGACATGAAGTTTCAAAAATATGAGTCGAATTCCTCAATCAATTCGTTAATTTTAAAGATTTAAAATTTTTTGAAAGTGGAAACGTCCTAGTGCGAAAAAGGTTGATCTAAAATACTGTAATAAGTACTGTTGCGTGGATGGGTTCGAAAGACTTGAAGCCAAAGCAGATCAAAACTTCCAGGAATTCCAGAACTTCTAATTCTAGTAGACTCAATACAGCTCTTTACACAACAATAGAGCACAAAACAGCAGTTAAAAACTTGACAACACAACTGCTAAAAATCGCCGCAAAAGAAATGCAATACAGTTCATTTTCGGAACTCTCTGAATGCTCGCTGAGAGACAGCTAACTCAGTAACTCCAGTCGACTAACTCCCTCATCCGCTCTCTTGGGCTTATATAGGAAAGGAGAATCTTCACAACACTTCCAGGGATAGAAATTTAGAGAACTTTCCAGATCGTAGTCGAAAAGCCATATGCATGTACATGGGGACCAAAAATGTCGCCAAACGTCACCAAGTTTGTTGACATTCGGCGATTTCTCGCCAAATTTGGCGAGATTGCCATTACCATAATGTTAAATGGCCTGCTTTTTGTAAAACTCGCTTCCCACCGTTATCTCTGTAAAACTCGTTTTCAAACAACAGGAGACACATTGCAGGAAAGCAAACTCTTGCACTGCCTTATGCGAAATGTACATAAATTTTCCTTTACATTACTAATACTATAGTCTGGGCGCTAATGTCCAAAAAAGTGGTCCCGTGGACCACTTCATGATGCAAACATGTGGGTGGTGTTATTCGCTTCGTATGAATGCGTAGAAAATGAATTCCGATGGTGGGTATCTGGCATCCCGGTATGAGTGGCGCTACAGTCGAAAATCCAAAATGGCCGCCTTCTTACCACATAGCGTACGTTTTTGTCAAATAATGGCTTTCCAGCTCATTTTATCAACTAGTTGACAATTAGATAACATGTTGGAAATTAAATTTCCTTTCCAATGGTATATAACACATGCATGTTAGGTTAAATTACAAAATTCAAAATGGCTGCCGCATTGCGATCTTAAGTATGTTTTTCAGGTTTTCAGGTTGGTCCGTTGGTTTGAAAGCTCAATGACATATACTTGTGCATAATAACGGCTACCAGGACAGTACATGCAACTTAACGTGGATTCCGAAACACAAAGAACATCTATGCCTAACCTGGGATTCGAACCCGGCACCCTTAGCATGCGAAGCCAGAGAGCTAACTACACAGTAGGGTGGTTCGAAAAGAAATAATTTTTAATTTTTGAAACGCATGAAGTGAAAAAAGTTGATACAAATTTTGATAAGAAAAACTGTAAAAAAAAATTTGAACAAAAATAATATCTTATAACACAGGAAAACACTATTTCATGCATTTTTAAAACATATATTAATAATAAAAAATACTCAAAAGTTACATTATTTGTGAGAAATAATGATTTTTCTGTAAAATGGGTACTAATGTTATTTTTTACATTTTTTATTTTATTTTTTATTTTAAACATGTTATTATTCATTTGGTTAACTTTTTTCTCGAGCTTTCTATCCCAGTGATGTATTTTGAAGGAAATTTTTGTTGAAAAGTCGGGCATTATGGATCTTTAAAAAAAAGTGCTGTCCTAACGTCTTTTGCATCAGCGCCACCTACTTTTGTATTGTCTCTCTAGATTAGCGTTCCACAGCTTGTGGGTGACAAGGAAACAAGTTGAAGTCTGATTTCAATGGTCCACAGTAACATAGATACGCTGACCAATTTTCCCAGACATAGACCAATCCAGATGTGAAACGATGTGAATCGGTCGTTGGAAACAATATTAGCCAATCTCGCCCAATTCTGGATAAAATATAGAAGAGGTTTTGATAAGCCGATGTACAGTTTTAAACTTGGGATATTGTATTTATGAGAAACAAAACTATGTGGCGATTTTTACTTGTTTGTTAAAAAATCGTGTATTTTGGAATTATGCTCCGTCAGACTAGTCAATCTTATACTCTCTCCCTGTTTCCACCAATACAGCTGTGCTACCTCGGATGCGCCAGTCTTTGCTAACTAATGTCCGTTTGTTTCTTTTAACAAAGGAGGGGTCCTATTACGAGCATTCCAATTAAATATGCCCACTCAATGCAGTCAGGATACCTACAATAAAGTTAAGTTTAGTTGTCTTGAAATGCCTGATAGTCTTTCTCTAGGAAAGTTCTCGCGATTTCAGAACCTGTTGCCTCAGTTTTCTTACATCTCTCCTTGCGTACAAAATCATTGCCGAAATCAAATTTTTTGAGTGAGGGTAGGAAGCATTTCGTCCAATAACTGAGTTTAAAATTTGCAGTAAATATTCAGGGAGCTATCGAGACAATCGAATTGCTACATATATGTTCTTAGGTCCTTCAGAAAATTATTTTTTTTAATGTAATAATATCAAGAAGATATAACTGAGTTGTGTTCAGTTTCATCTCAAGTTGAGGAATTAAACATTCAACACGTAAAAAATTAGTCAGGGGAAATTTTTCAAGGTTCTTCAATTTTTTTATCTCACTGAAAGATGTTGTCCAGTTGTAGTACTATCTACGTGTTTAAATATGTGTCTGAATGGTAGTTCATTGGAGTATAGGAGGCATATATCCCAATGTAGTGGTCTCCCAGCGTGCAATTTGGTCTGTCAGATTATTTCCAGCCAGTATTCATGGCTGACCCAATCAGAGCCACTTGCGTTATGATCCAATGACTAAGTTAGGATGCGTTTTGATCCAAGTAAGTTTATGAGCTTCAAAGGAAGAGATGGCACCACGAGAAAGGCCACTCAGATTGAAACCCGCCAAAACACAATTTTTATCAATGTTTCAAAGGTTATGCGCGAATAATTATTATTAAATAATTACTAATTTGATTTTTTTTCATGTTCTATCTATTTCATTCCACACAATACAAACTAATGTACCTCGATAATTTAGTGATTAGAGTATTCTACAAATTGATGGAAAGAGGGTGTTTTTTGTATTTATTCCAAACTTTGAAGTGAATGCATGAAGTAAATAAAACAATTTTAACAAAAATATGTAAAAAGTAACGTTAGTATCCATTTTATAGAAAAATCATTTTTTTAATAAAAAAATGTATTTTTGAATATTTTTAATTATTAATATACGTTTTAAAAATGCATGAAATAGTGTTTTCCTGTTTTATATCACCCTTTCACTATACATTGCAAACTATTGCCTTTCAAATACAGAATGTTTCGAATATAAAAAAATATAATTATAAAAAAATTTAGGAAAAATAGTTATTTTTTGTATTTTCTTTAAACTTTGAGGTGAATGCGCGATCGGAAGATATTATTTTTTTCAAAATTTTTTTTACAGTTTTTCTTATCAAGAGGTGTATCAACATTTTTCACCTCATGCGTTTCAAAAATAAAAAATTATTTTTTTCGAACCACCCTACTACACAGTAGGGTGGATCGTTCTTCTATGGAGAAAAAAAAATTATTATTAATCAAAACCTACCTATGGGGAAAAGATGTTCTATGATACAGAGATTAGAGAAAAAATAATAAAAAAAATTAATTTAAAAATTTTGCACTGCCACAAAGGGGTTGAATTTTCGAAAAAAAATGCAAAAAGTCCTAATTTTCGTTAAATGATTTAAACTAAAAATAATTGTTTTTTACAATATAAATCCTAAAAAAGTGATGATTATTAAATAATTAGTAGTACAATGTACATTTCAACCTTTTTTTACCCAACTCTCTCTCTCTCTCCCCTCACCCCCATATCACCGTTGAATCAGCCCTACAACACTATATTGCAGTTGTCAGCGGCTTACAGCATTCGACGCCTAATCGGTGAGCGCTGTTCTTGTAAATTAAATTACAATTTTATTATGTAACATTTGTTTGTGTACTTGGAATAATACTGTACTGTGGCGTTGATAAGAAAAGACATGATTTGTCCTATATTTGGGTCAGGCTGTAATATGCCCACGATTATGCTTCCTACGTACGGAAAACGTAATAAGGTGCGTATATTGGCATTCAAAAAGAGAAGCAAAGTACAGTGTATTTAAAGACACTTTTCTCCGCGTGTCATTAAGTTGTAAGTAAGTTAGGAGAGACCTGGAAACGAGTTTTAATACCAATAAATGATCACTACAGCATTTTGAGAAAAATAAGTTCATACTACGACAAATATCGCGTTTTCAAAGCTAGAAAATTAATTGAAAGCTATCTCAGGGAAAGCACATCGTAAGTTTTGTTCATGCGTCGACTTGGTTGCTTTCAGATTATCCGGTGCCGTCAGCAACACGAGGGCTATAATGCGCCGAAACATTCGTCATTTGACAAGCCAACATACATTTACAAACACCCATGCCTTACATGGGACTCGTACCCGCAACTTCGCGGTCTAGAAGCTAGCACACTAACCACTATACCGTTTGGTCGGCTAGGTCATGCGTCGACAATTACATAGATACAACAATGTTGGTTACGATAATAGGTAGTCTGTCAACACAGGTATCAAAGAAGGTGTCATACGAAATATGGAACTGATTCTGAAGCGTTCACTACAAGGTGCCAGTTACAAGCCAACGTGTGATCGTATGCGAGACACTACCTGTAGTTGCATTCACGTAAGCCCAACCTATGCGAACTGACTAACAAAAAAAAAAGACTTAAGTACTGATCAACTGTGCTTGATGGAAATTTGTGAAGCTATCACTGCGGAGAAAGCAGCGAAGGGCTGTTGAAGAGAAACTCTGGAAAAATTTGCCACTCAAGGTGGTTTACAACCCCCAACAGAATTCTCATGTTCTATTTGGCTTAGAAGAAGTCCAACCAAAGCTTTATTGACATTAATGTGGAGATAGGGGGCGCACCACTAGAGAACCCCTCGTGGCGACTCCTAGCGGCAGAGGGAGATATTCCTCATTCTGATGAGAGAGACAGATCACTGAACATTCTCGATGTGAATATACGTAAGAAAGGCGCTTGTGCCTAATGTAGTATGAGATAAGAGGCAATAAGGATTCATTAAAGCTGGAATCTACACTCAACAAGTGTCCCTTCTCTGATCGTCTACTCCCACATGGGGGCTCGGCATCACGAACTGAGTAGGCGTCAGAACGTTACGTTAAGAACCAAACGGCAGAACGTGTAAGGGCAAACCAGAAGTACGAGATACGAGTACAAATGAAACCGAACAGCACCGTAGTCACCCAGCAGTGAACCGGGGATCGGAGAATAAGCCGTCGTATCACCTAGCAGTGTAAACGACATAACAGCGCAGTGACCGGGAAGGGAAACCACGTCTCACCGGAAAGCGAAACTACCACGTCGGAAAAGCGAAATCAGCGCCGACGAAGAGGATTGCCTAGCGGAAACAACAAGCATTGGAACACCGCTAACGAAGCCAAGAAACTGCTCATCGAATAAAAGAAGTCGACATCACTAAGAAGTGGAGCAGCTAGCACAGTGACCGGAAAGTGAAATCACGCCTCATCGGAAAGCGAAACCACCACGTCGGAAAAGCGAAGTCAGCGCCGACGAAGAGGATTGTTTAGCGGAAACAACAAGCATTGGAACACCGCCGTCGAAGCCAAGAAACTTCGTGTCAAATACAAGAGGTCAACATCATTAAGGAGGGGACCAGCAAGCACTGGGAGACCATAACGAAACATAGGCACTGACTGTCACAAGTCGAGGTAACAAGTCAACAGAAAAACTGTGAGTACAATTTTCGATTATACTAACATGGCGTTTCTTGCCAGAGCACGAAAGAATGACTTACTCGCTTTAATAGATGAACTGGGATTGGAACAACCCATTAATCCAAAAATCGCTCAATTATGTAAATTAATAACAGAACACGCCGATTATGATGAAAACCTTGTTAAAAATATGTTAAACACAATTGTAAATGATCGTGAAGAAAAGGAAGCGAAAGAGTTTGAGTTAGCAAAAGATAGGGAAGCGAAAGAATTCGAGTTAGCGAAACTGCGCATAGAAGCAGAAGTTCGCCAACTTGGCGCTACTGTAACAAACGCACGGGAAAACGAAGTAAGCAGAAGCCCAAATATATTACAGTATATGAAACCGTTTGACGGTAGTGACATAAGCATCTACTTGACACTATTTGAGAGACAAATTAGTCGTCTAGAAATATCGAAAGATACTTGGGTAAATTATTTAATTACATTGCTTCCACTTGACATAGCAAGCTTAATAACACGTGAGCCGGAAACACTAGCGAATAATTACGACCACATTAAGAGCATTTTGCTGAGACGATACCGACTTAGCCCAGAACAGTTCAGAATACAATTCTCATTCCATAAAAAAGAACAATATCAGACATGGAGAGACTTTGCATTTGAACTAAACAATTATCTAACCGAATGGTTGAGCGGACTTGATGTCACAACATTTGAAGATTTAAAAGAATTAATGCTAGTAGATCAAATAAAAAGAAAATTACCCAAAGAAATTCGAGAACACTTTATGGACGAACTTCCGAAAATAAAAAATAGGGAAATTTTGGTCAACAAACTCGATGACTTTGATTCAACTAGAAATAATTTAAAAAAGAATACGGTATTTCGCGAAAATAAATATGAAGAAAAAAACAGGAAGCACTGGCAGTCTAGAGAAAATATACAGGAACGTCCATTCGTTCGTGCTCAAACCAGTACTAACCACTTGTATAAAGAAAGAAATAATGGTACTTTAAATAGTAGAGAGTGGCCTAATAAGTCTAACCAGTTTGAAGTTAAAAATCAAGGTATTAAATGCTTTAATTGTAATGAAATAGGCCACCGCCAGGCCAGATGTCCAAAAAAGAAGGCAAATAGAGCTGTAATTAGTAATTATCCTAATTATAAAAGTAATGTGTATCCCGAAAATGAAAGTAATAATAATTCAATTGATAAAATTAATAGTTACACTGACAATAAAAGCACCACAAAGGTAATAATATTCGATCATGAAATAGTTGCTCTGAATGATACAGGGAGCCAAGTCACCTTCATTTCTGAGGACTTGTTTATAAAAATAGGATCACCCCAATTAATGACAAATGACATATTACTAAAAGGGTTAGGTAATATAGAAATACAACCATTAGGATATTTCCATACTGACATTAAAATCGACACTCATTCAGTCAATGCAAAAATATACGTCATCAAAGACCACACAAATGAGTTAATAATTGGAATGGACGTTATAGGAAAATTCGAAAACCCATCCTTTTACAGACAGCTCCGAGAGGATCCACGTGTTTTTTATTTACAAGTTATCAGGCGCCAGTCTGGCGAGGCCAAAAGAGGAAATGAAGGCGAAGAGCTCCGCAAGATGTCAATCAAATCTGTTCTGACAGTTGAGAAGAAGATCGACGGCCGCGGCAGCCAATCAGGAAGCAGAGCAGAGGAGAAATTTGTAGCTCCGCCTTCCGAATGCAGAAGCGCTAGTCATCTTACTGGAGTAACGGGAGAAAGATTATACCTTGGCGGCGAAAAGAAGATTGAACAGTCCGTAGCAGGTGCGAAATTATTTGGCGAAAAGCGTAGGATTGCGACATGTCTACTTGCAGAACGTAAGCCTTTTAAAGAAAACTTTCCTGAAGTAGCGGAGAATGCTGTACTGAGAGGAGATGAAGAATTCAAAAGAGAGATGGAAGAACTTTATTGCAAACTGAACGAAGCTCAAAGTAAGATAAAAGAATGTGAAGATGAAATCTTACAGTTGCATACAGAAGGTGCTACTTTCAAAGTACAGTACTCTAAACTGGAAGTTAAGAATGATGCATTACAAGCTAAACTTGAAGAAATAGAATCGGAAAACTTAAAAGAACTGGCAGAAACCACTGAAATTCTTGAAAAATACAGAGAAGATATTGCAGGTTGTGAAATGGAAATTGGATCAGCTAAAGAAGAAATTATCCATCTTAAAAATGAATTGAAAATAGCCAAGTTACTACAAGAACAGTTAGATCAACGATGCCAAACTCGTGGAAAATGTGAGTTGATTACCATTAATAAAGTTTTGCAACCCTCAGTCACAAGTTTAGAAGAAGGAGTAAACTTAAAAAGACAGCTAAAGGAGAAAAATCACAGCATTGGATTGAAAAGAGAATTATGTTCCAGACAAAAAGAAGTAAAGGAAATGGATGTGAAGATAACTAAACAAGTTAGAGCAATGAAGGAAGATTCTACTCTCGTTGAACATATTCAGCATGGAATGAAACTTCAAAATGCAGAAATTTCAAAGATGAAGATAAACCTTCAACAAGATGAAACCAAAAAAGATGAACAGAAGGATGTGAAGGAAAAACATAAAAAGAAGAGATCATTATCAGATGCAAATAAGAAGACTGAAGAAACCTCAATGAATAAGGAGAGCCTCAAACAGTTTAAGAAAAGACGCACAAAACCCAGAACATTTAAAGTTTACACTCAGCGAGCAAAATTTTTTGGCCATTACAAAGAGACACCAATCAAAAACAATCATAGATGTGACAATCATAGTATCTGTGCATATTGCTTTCCTTGTGTTTTTCTATTTCAGATAACTTCAGACATAAACTATGAGGACATAGTTCGCCAAGATGACCGAGTGTGGAGATAGGGGGCGCACCACTAGAGAACCCCTCGTGGCGACTCCTAGCGGCAGAGGGAGATATTCCTCATTCTGATGAGAGAGACAGATCACTGAACATTCTCGATGTGAATATACGTAAGAAAGGCGCTTGTGCCTAATGTAGTATGAGATAAGAGGCAATAAGGATTCATTAAAGCTGGAATCTACACTCAACAAGTGTCCCTTCTCTGATCGTCTACTCCCACATTAATTACGTTCATCGTAAAAGTCTAGGCACCTATGTGATTCAAGATCAACGGTAATCTATGGTGCAGGTGCATTTGCATTAATCAATCTTTCTATCGCGTTATTTCTCAATTGATTTGAAGAAAGTCATTGATCCAGTAATTTTTGAAACGGGGGTTTGGGCTTTCCTGAAAATATCCTGATATCAATGCTAGCTGACAACAGAAATAACACAATGGAATCGGTCCCCCAAAGAATTTTGAATTTGTGCAAAGTCAAACGGTCTGCTGCAACCCAAACCCTTTTAGCGATTAATATCCGTATCTTAAACATACCAACTTTTGCCCCTTGTGTGACAGATTATGTGAACTTGATTAAGTGGGAGAATGTGACAGAACGATTTAGTGATGACATGATTTCAGGAGCAATAGTAAACCCAGCAATCATTTCTACGGCAATACTATAGCATTACCTACTATCAAGGGGTATTCCTGTCGTACTCAAGCTACAAACGAATAGTCACAGAAGCATTTTCTGCTGTAAGCGGATCATACAGAAGAGATGGGTTAAAAAGAAATAGCATGGAATCACGAAACCTCAAGCCAGTTTTCAACACCAAACGTGATTACCGTTTACTGTAATTCCAAAGATTTTTTATTTTTCTTGATTTAATTCTTACGAAGCTGTAATATGTTCCTAAAGCTTTTTTTTTTCTTACCTGTAACCATTTAGTATATGTCCTCTCATCCCAATAAACATTTAAAAGTACTAAAGGCCTGTTTCACTTAAACAAAAATCACTTTAACATTTTACCATTATAAAGCTTAAATACCAAAACTTCATCCCCCTTGCAAAGAGCTTAACATAAAATTTATTATTTTTATTTTATTTTTCCCTTAATGAATGTACCTCAGAACATCTTTTCCGTACAGGTAGGTTTTAAAATTCTTAAAAAAAAAAAATTCAATTGACTTTGACTTTTTGCTATAAAAAAGCTCAAATACCTAAACTTCATCCTCCTTGTGGCAGTACTGAACTTAAAATTTAACTTTTTTAATTATTTTTCCATGTATCTATATACCATAGAACATCTTTTCCCCATAGGTCGGATTTGAAATTCTGAATTTTTTTTTTTCGATCCACCCTACTACACAGTCATCAGGTCAGTTAGAAATGTAAACTGGGATTTGCACTTGGCAGCCACACAGGACTTCATAAAGTATGCCTTTGATCGTCTAAACTATGCAAGAATGATTTCACACTACTTAATGGGTATGGAAAGATTTAACCCTTTTAGTGGCGCGCGAAAGCCGATGCCTGTGCGAAAATAACAGGAGGAATTTGACGAATTTTCTAGGGGCTAGAAAAACGTCCGTAATAGGCGCCAACGCTTGCGCAACGATACAACGTCGTTGGCATTTTTCTCAAGTGTAGCGAACAACGATATATCGTCATTCGGTACTAAAAGAGTTAATAAAAAGCATACAACTATATGGCAAGAATTAAGTCCAAAGTGGACTTACAGCCATCACTCTAAACGAGAATGCTCGGACAAGATTCTTTCTGGCAAATCCCGAACTCACAATAATTGCTGAAGCAACCGAAGCAATGATTAAAAATGCCACCTCCAATGCAAAGTGTCATCATGAACATTGTCTATCGGTTCGTAAGCTTCAGGATCACAACGTTGAAAAGTTGATAGAGGGTTTTAATCGACAACTAATCCTTTTAAATGCAACACAGAACATCTTATGACATCTGGTGATTAAGCAAGTTCTTCCCGATGACGTTCCAATAAACATGTGTAGTTGCTGACATTGGTGAGAGTCTTCTTTCCAAATTCATTGAGGAACGCATTAAAATGATCAACTAACCAACCAACGGAAGAATCAGTACCAACAAAGACTTCAGTACAGTTTTGAGCACCAATGAAAAACGCGAAACTTAAGCCTGCATCTCAACATTCAAAAATTTTAAAGTAACATTGACATTCAAAAATGTTAAAGTAACATTGAAGGAAAAAGTGTTTTTTCTATCTGTTCTATCAATTTATATATGTTTTCTAGACTGATGATTGCAGCAAAGAAGTCGGTGTGATATAGATTTGAAGGCAACTTTTTGTCGTCATGAAATCTCATTATTGCCACCTGCTTTGTTTTCCCTACATGGATGTATGCATTATTGCTCGTAAGAAAAGCAAGTTTATGGGTATCCTGGAGAAGCTACCTGAAAATCTATACCCTTCATCCAATGAGAAAAACGAATTCTCATACAATTCATTTCCAGTTGACAAAGCTGCACGAACTGTTAAAGTAGTTGAAAAGGCAGAGATTCATTCCATTGATAAACTTAAGACTGGGAAATCTTGTGAAGAACTTGCAGATCACTTTGTTAAATAAATGTCAAAGAAGTTAGGTATGTACAAAGAGGTTCACATAATATTTGATACCTACAAACAGATGAAGACATCGACAAGGTTGAAAAGTGAGGGTAAATCGGTCGCTATCCAATACTAAGTGCAATCATCAACAAACATCCTTAAATTAACCATGCACCAGTTACTTTTACGCGAAATGACTAAGGATGAACTGACAGAATACCTGGCATCGAAGATTATGGACTATGCAGTCAATAAGGATAAACAATTTGTTTTCAGTTAGAGAAATCATGCAAATGCAAGCCATATGGACATGTCGTGTCTTGAAACCACGCAGGAGGAAGCAGATACTAAAATAATTTTGCACATTATAGATGTTGCTTCCAGAGGCATTTGCAAGATTCCCATATACTCTCCAGACACAGATGTATTAGTCCTTGCTCATTGGAGATATCTAATGCTTCCAAGAGAATCCAGCATTATAGTGGGCAGTAGCAGAAACAAATGGTTAATTCATTTTCAGTCAATCTATGACATGCTAGGGCCCAATAAGACTTCAGCATTGTCAGGACTCCACGCCCTTTCTGTTACTGATATCACAGGATCATTTTCTGGCAAATGAAAAATTATACGGTGGAATGCTTTTTATGCAGCTAGTGATAACATTATAACTGCACTGGGCCTTATGGGTCATTCTGAAACCATTTCCTCAGAAATGTTATAAACGTAAGAGGCATTCGTTTGCCAGGTGTACGTACCGCGTACCAAAATGAAGCATTTCTCTCTCCAGATCTTTTACCCAGGACTTCACACAACCAAACAATTATTTGGACATAAGATACTCGACAGCATCCTGACATGCCTCAACCTATTTATTTTGGCTGGCTGCTTGTGGACGGGAAATTTGAGCCTATTAAGTGTACAGAACCTTGTGCTCCGTAAGGGCTTTTAGAGAGTTGACTGTTGCTAAATGCTCCTGTCTGAACTCTGAAGCGTCGTAGTGCCTATCCCTGCCGATGCAATCTCAACAATCTGCCTTGCACAGAGATATGCTTATGTGGTGGAGATGATGACTTATGTGACAATAGTGTAATTGTTGACCTGATGATGAATGATAACGAGGAAGATGAGGATGAAGATGTTAAGTTTAACTTAATGATAATGAAAAATCTTAACATTGTTTACACTATTTGTTACATATAACAAAAACTATTACATTGTTACACTCTTCTGTAACATTTACATTCCAAATATTAAAAAGCTTTGTCGTATCAGTTTTGAGCTGCCGTAGTTTATTATCAGTCTCTTGTAGTTTATTTTCTGGTGAAAAGTTTCAAGGCTTTATTTTATTGTCCAATCTGTAAATATTATCTATTTGTGATCCTCATTTAACTTACAATATAACGTGGAAACTATTATTAGAGTCCAAAGATATGCCCAATGATGGCGTCCTTTTGAATTTTAAATCTTGAAGTGACAATGTAAACGTCTATTACAGACATAAAGCTTTTTATTCATTAATTCGTCATAAAGCTTATTATTTTATTTAAAACTTCTAATAAGCAACACGTTCATATAGCGCACCGGAAAGCTATTATTCTGAAAAGACGTTCCTGCAATGGTGATGCAGCGGCCATCTTGAGTTTTGACTTAGGTAGATATGTTGTATAATGAAGGGGTAAAAGTGAAAGAGGCCAATTAAATGGACAGCAGGTTTATTCGTGCATTAGATAGAAATAGGTTCTTAAACCCAAACTAGGAGCGGCGACTTCCACGTCCGTTCACCTCCACTCCTCTGATCATTCTGTCTCTCTGGCGACGAAGTCGCCGCTAGGGGATTACATAAGCAGCGCCCTCTACATCACACTGGGGATAACACTCGGCCATCTTGATTGAGGAGGACCGCCGACTCATTGATATATACTACACATGTAAATAAAGATATTGAAAAATACAGCACAATAATAAAATTTAAACAACATTAATGTCTTGAAGATCACAATGTGTAGTTCTTAAAAAATTAAAGTCTGTGGAAAAAGTTCTTGCACATGAAAAGTTTATAGAAAGGGAAAAAAAAAAATCTCTTTAAAAAGTTTGTGTGAAAGAAAGAAAAAAAAATCTTCTTTCAAAAGTCCATAAAAAGAAAAAAAAGTATCTTCTTTAAAAAGTTTGTATGATGGAAAAAAAAGTATCTCCTTTCAAAAGTTCATAAAAAGAAAAAAAAAGTCTCTTCTGTAAAAAGTTCTTGTAGAAGAAAATTGAAGAAACTTAAGTATCTTCCCAGCACTTCATCATATCAGCTGATGTAGATGTGAGAAGTGGTCCTTCAGTTGTCCCCAGTTTACGGACATCATATCGGTCATTTGGCCGAATCTTTACCACCTCGTATGGGCCGAAAAACTTTTGACGCAGTTTTAAACCAGTACCAAACTGCGTTCTTTTGATGGCTACTTTGTCGTGGAGTTTGTACTTGTTTGCTGTCTTGCGTCGAGTATTATAGTTGTGCTTGCTTCTTTCTTGCAGCTGTAGTATATTGGTTTTTGCTTGTTCGCGCATTTGTCGTTTATTTTGGACGAAGGTATGTATGTGTTCTTCTTCGAGGATTTTCTTGATGTTAAGGTCTTCCTTATTTTTCATTTTAATCCCTATTAAGAGCTCGAAAGGTGTGTACTTTGTTGCTGAAGAAACGGTGCTGTTGATTACGCGTTGGACTGCTGGCACATGTTTAAACCATTTATTGGGGTCATCGAGGGATAACTTTGTGATGACAGGGATAAGTGTTCCATGAAACTTCTCTACTTGTCCATTTCCACGAGGCTGACCAGTGGTGATTGTGACATGTTCATTTCCTCATCTTCGCAGTATTTCTTAAATTCTATTGCTGTAAAGGCTGATCCGCGGTCTGATATTATTCGTTTAGGGTTTCCGAAGGTAATTTGTTGGAGTTGAAGTTTATCCAAAGCATCTTTTGTTGACGTTGACTTAACAGGGTATATCCATATGAATTTGCTAAAGGCACATACCACGGTAAAGATGTATTTGTAATTTTTATTTGTGCTTGGAAGTGGGCCGAGAAAATCGACATGGTAAGTGTCCAACGGGACGTCGCCTTTTGGGATTGGGTGAAGAAATCCTTCTTGTTTTCCAACTTTACGTGAAGAAAGTATGCATGGAATGCAGTTGGATATTACGCTTTCGACGGTTTTTCTTATATGCGGGAACCAGAATTGTTGTTTCACCAATGCTTCAGTTTTATTGATCCCGAAATGGCCTTTATTGTGTTCTATTTGGACTATTTGTTTTTGCATGTCTTGTGGTATAACTAACAGTTCTTGGTCATTGACCAGTTTGTAAAGAATGTTGTTCTTGTATTTGTATTCTGTAGTTGAAGAGTGATCGATTAGATTTTTAATGTTTTGTGTGAATTCGTCCTTTGACTGAGCATCGCAGATTTTCTGGGTTGTTGCATCAACTTGGATTGACATGACTGGGTAACGACTGAGAGCATCAACATGTGTCATCTGCTTGCCTGGTCTGTGTACTATCTCGTAGTCAAAATCCTCTAACAACATTGCCCATCTGGCAATTTTTGGTGGAACTTCTTTCCTTGACATGGTCTTTTGGAAGGCTTGGCAGTCTGTAATAATTTTGAACTTGGTACCTACAAGGTAGTGTCTGAATTTCTTTAGTGCTTGAACTATGGCAAGAACTTCTAATTCGTACGATGAATATTTCTCTTCTCGTGGTGATGTCTTATGGCCCATATAATGTATAGGATGGAATATGTTATCCGAGTCTGCTTGAAGAAGAATAGCACCAAATCCTTTTGAGGATGCATCACAATGTAACTGTAAAGGCGAGCCTTGTTTATATAGGTGTAGCACAGGCTCTGTTGACAGTGCCTGTTTCAGTGTTAGAAAAGCTTGTTTTTGGTCTGTACCAAAATAAAAAGGAGTATTGTTCCGTAAAAGATCACTTAAGGGTCTTGCAATGGCAGCATAATCCCTTATAAACTTCCTAAAAAATCCACTTAGACCCAAGAATGATTGAACATCTTTTGTTGTTTTGGGCTGTGGAAAACCTAAAACAGCGTTTGTTTTGGCTGTCGAGGGACGAATTGTACCTTTTTCTAAAATGTGCCAGAGAAAGTTGATTTTTCTTTGTAGAAAATTGCATTTTTTAAAGTTAAACTCAAGTCCATAGTCGGAAGCTACTTTGAAGACTTGCTTGAGTTTTTCGACACCCTCTAACTCATTGATTGATGGGATGATCAAATCGTCTAAGTACAAGATCAGTGTATTAGTTTCTAAAAGTTCTCGAAAAACAATCTGTATGAATCTTTGAAAAGCAGACGGCGAGTTGCAAAGTCCAAACGGGACTTTATTAAATTGATACTGATTATCTGGTGTAATAAAGCTCGTATACTTGCGGCTGGCAGGATCAACGTCTACTTGGTAAAACGAATTTTTGAGATCTAAATTTGTGTACACGGTAGCCCCTTGTAGCCTGTCGAAGACGTCTTCTATAATAGGAATTGGAAATCGTTCTTTGATTACCACTTTATTCAAACGTCTGTAATCAATACACATGCGTGTTGAGCCATCTTGTTTTTTGCACAAAACTATTGGTGAGCAAAAGTCAGAAGTGCTTTCTGAAATAATTCCGTCGTTCAATAGTTGTTTGATTTGCCTGTTAACTTCCAATTTCTCGGTGATTGATAAACGGCGTGCCCGCTGAAAGATTGGCGTTTCATCCGATAAAAAAATCTTCATTTGAAAATTTGTACTTTTTATCTTATTTGGTTTATAAAATTTTACCATATTCGTAACAGTATCCCGCAAGTTATCGTCGTTAATGTGCAAGAAATCCGCTTCGTTTAAACTCACGCTATCCCCAATCGTAAATAGAAACGGTAAACAGTCAACGTGTGCTGTTTGTTTACATTCTGGACCAGGAGCTTCTGGTTTTGAGTCTTTTCCTGCGTCTTCTGTTCTAACACAAACTTCGCCTACTTCATCAGGATCTTCCAATGACCGCTCGTCTATTCTCCTGGGGACATTAAGCCCCGCCCCCATCAACGAAGAACTTATTTTTTCCGTTGGGTTCTCCTTTGTATGACCTTGACACGTGCCTTCTTTTTGAGTTTCCGGAATCGGAAGGATTTGCGAAGTATTTAAAATTTCGTTATTTTTGTCAGCAGGAAAAGTGATATATTCCGAGTTCTTTTTTGAAGCAACATAGCATTTTTTTTTCGCGCGGATTTCGAATTCGTTTACAATCGGAAGTGTGTTTCGTTTTTTTATGCTTTCGTATACGTTAGGTGGAATTATTAAATTCGAACATAGGTCGTCACAAGCTGCTGCCGTAACTAGAATTGGATTTTTGTTCTTTGGATGAGCTAGATTTATTTTTGTCAACTTCGCTTTTTGTGTGGAACCGAAAGCTCCTGTGAGGGTTATTGATCCGTCATAGACTGTTGAGAGTGGTAATACACTGGTTTTTACACAAGTTATATTAGTACCTCCATCGATCAAAGTTTTTATTTTTTTATCATCGATAAGAACATCTTCGTACTGTAGCTTATTGAAATATTTATCGCGGTTGTAATTTCTTCCGGTTTCTATTTCGCAGACGTGATTATTTGGTGCATTTGGCCTAAAATTATCGTTGTTGTTACGGTGATTGTAAGAACCCCTTGGCGGTCTGTTAAATGACCCTCTGTATTGGTTTTGCGTATTTTTGTTTTGGAAATTCTGCCCGCTGTTGTATGTTTGTTGCTGATGATTTGTTTCGCTTAGAGATTTACGTTTTGACGTAAAGTAAATATCACACTCTTTTGCAAGTTCTTTAGGTTCTAGCCAGTCTTCCCCTTGGCGAACGGCGATGTGTGCTTGTGTTTGGCGGTCAAGTGTGCTGAAAAGTTTATCCGACACCATTAATTTACATAGTGTTTCGTAGTCAGTGGCGTTGCGTACCTTACAGTAATATGCGAATGATTGTGATAGCCTTGACCCAAATTGCGTATGCGACTCGTTCGGCTTGCGTTGGCTCCTTCGAAAATTAAGAAGACATTCTTGTGGCGTGGGTTGAAATTGGCGCAGGACAATACTTTTGACTTGTTCGTAATTTTTTAGGTCGTTCTCCGAAATATTTAGTAAAATGTAACTAGCCTGTTCGCCCAGTATGCTAATCAAAATTTCCGATTTTGCATCATCTGGGACATTTTTTGACGTAAACGCACGTTCCAGAGACTGAAAGAATAAATTGTAGTTTTCTGGTCTCGACGGGACTGGCATGCTTAGCGTTCGAACACTACGAAGAAGACTTTCGATATTTGGACTTGCTTCGGTTGCTGTGGTACTTCCAGTACTAGTTTGGTTTAATGCAGTAGTATTTTTAAGAGCTGTGAGCTCGAGTTGTCGTTCTATCTGTGCGAGTTTAACTTCTTCGATTTGCTTTAGTTTTTCATTAGCCTCTTGGGTTTTTCTATCAGCCTCTTGGGCTTTTCTATCAGCCTCTTGGGCTTTTCTATCCTCCTCTTGGGTTTTTCTATCAGCTACAACTGTTGTTATTAAATCTTTAACGAAATCTGGATCTTTAACGAAAGCTTCACTTTTTTCGATTAAGTCTTTTAATTTTAGAATTGTGGCACCATCCGGTACAACGATATCTAACTCAGCGGCGACAAATACGAGATCTTGCTTTTTGGTATTTTTAAACATAATTAATAATAAGATGGATCCTACCTGCGTTTCTTGATTTTACTTCGCTTTTGGAGCTGTATCCGTTTTATGTTGTTGCTCTTTCGAAGAGTACTCGTTGCTTCTGGTTTCTGGTTCGTAGTAGTTGGTCGATGTGGAATAACTTTGCTGACTTCGTTGAACTTCTGCTTGACGGCTGAAGTTGGTCGATGTGGAATAACTTTGCTGACTTCGTAGAACTTCTGCTTGACGGCTGAAGTGGGACTTTTTCGGCGAAGCGACAGTGTTGTGGTTGCAGGTTCGAGTTGGCTCAGGATTCTGTATTCTTGCTAGCTATGTGGAATAACGATGTTAGCTTCGTTGAACTTCTGCTTGACGGCTGAAGTGGGACTTGTTCGGCGAAGCGAGTGTTATGCAGTTGTATAATGACGACGCTGGTTGATGAGTTTTCCTTTTATTTGTAGATTCCACTGTAGGTCGCTGATTGCTGCGGTAATTCGTGAAGAGGATTTTGGTTTGACCTCTGGATGCGTAGAAGTAAAGGTTTTTTTTTCGTGAAGAGGATTTTGGTTTGACCTCTGGATGCGTGGAAGTGCAGTTTTTTAAATGTTGTATGATCTCGGGTAAAAAGCACGGCGAGACCCCATGTTGTATGGTCGCGGGTAAAAAGCACAGCGAGCCCCCATGTTGTATGATCGCGGGTAAAAAGCAGGCTGAGCCCCCATGTTGTATGATGAAGGGGTAAAAGTGAAAGAGGCCAATTAAATGGACAGCAGGTTTATTCGTGCATTAGATAGAAATAGGTTCTTAAACCCAAACTAGGAGCGGCGACTTCCACGTCCGTTCACCTCCACTCCTCTGATCATTCTGTCTCTCTGGCGACGAAGTCGCCGCTAGGGGATTACATAAGCAGCGCCCTCTACATCACACTGGGGATAACAGATATATATACCATTATAAAAGTTATTTTATTTTCCAACGGTGTATAAAGTGCACTGAGAAGCGATTATTCTGAAAACGTACTACCCACTTGATTGCTGTGTGGTTAGCGCTCTAACTTCGCATGCTAAGGGTGGCGGGTTCGAATCCCCGGTTAAGCATGGATGTTCTTTGTGGTTTGGAATCCACGTTAAGCTGCAGATATCGTCCTGATTATCCATTATTGTGCATAAGTATAGGTCGCTGAGTGCATAAACCAATCAACCAAACTGCAAAACGTACTTTCGCGATGCGGCGGCCATTTTGAATTTTGTAATTTAACCTAACATACATGTGTTATATACCATTGAAAAGAAATTTTTTTTTCTTACAAGTTTTGTAATAGTCAACAGGTTGATAAAATGAGCTGGAATGCCATTATTTGGCAAAAACGTACGTTAGGTGGTAAGGAGGCGGACATTTTGGATTTTCGACTGTAGCGCCACCTATACCGGGATGCCAGATACCCACCATCGGATTTCATTTTCTACGCATTCATACGAAGCGAATGACACCCCCCCACATGTTTGCATCATGAAGTGGCCCACGGGATTACATTTGCTCCCGGACTATTAGTAATTTAAATGATTTTTAAAAAATGACAAATTAATGTTAAAAAGAAATTCTGATAAAGTTAATCTATTTTACACATTTTTATTTCAAATGATAGTTTGCTTAAGGCCAAATATAAATAGCATGCAACTTTTGTATTAAACTATTTTTTTTTTAATTATTAATTAATAAAACAAGTTTCACATTTTTTTAAATAGAAATATCTATATAATTTTTTATGCTTCCATTAGAACTATCAGGGTATCTTTCAGAATTTTTTTCATTCCAATTTGACTTTTGGTTCTCGATATTTTAGCAAAAATGTAAAAAAGCTCACTTTAAGGGAACGCGTAATAGATTACGTCTTGATGCATGCAAAACGTTCGATTTTTTCGCTCTATAGAAATTTGCCCTCAAGATAAGCCAAAACATTTTTGCTCATAAGTGACGTATTTCTCAACATAATCATCTGAAATTTGGTATCTGGGGTAAACGAGGTATTATAAATCGAATGAAAACATAAATAAAGGGGGTTCATTTGGAATTTTTAAAAATAGAGTAAAATTTACTTAGTATATAGCTCCCTGAGAAAAAAGTTTTGCATCAGACATATAGAAAATCGTAAACAAATGAGGAACTTTCACGTTTTTTTGGTTTTATTTTTAAATAAAAATTGAGAAAAAATCATAAAAAACAACACCATTCTTTTAAAAATTTGAGCTCGCATAGATAATTAAAAAAATATTTAGTTTTTCACTTTGCGATTTGGCGGGAAAAAGCTACTTCTGCGGGTGACGTCAACGCGCCGATGATGAACTAGTCTAAAACCTGTTTTAGACCAGGTTTCTTTTCCGATTTTCGTCGGAATCTATGCTTAAGAACGTCAAGTTTTTTTTTTTTTTTTTTTTTTTTTTTAAGCGCCATTTTGGTCACGTGACTTTTGCTTTGATTTCAAACTCGATTTTTGATTAATTGAAAGAATAAAGATAAAATATAATTGCACTGCTCAAATATATTCGTTGGGTAACTCCAGAAATACAAAAAATATTTATTCCTCACTTGTGCAAGTTCCTCATTAGAAACCAATTTTTTTTCTTACATACTGTATGAATATTTAATTGAAAAATAATTAACGCAATTCTCTGTGTTTTTATGACTCAGTTCTGGCTCTTAAGTGTACAACAAGAGGTTGAAAAGTTCCGACTAATGGAAGGTAGTGTTTTGAAGCCCACAGACATATCCACAGACACTTTCTTTCTTTTATTACTCCAGATAGGTATCAAGTGTTCCTAAAATTGACCTTTTTATAAGTTAAGTGTTTTTACAAAATATTTGTTGTCTTCTTTATATATACAAATCATTCCGTAAGAGACAACTATCCATGCAGATTTCGGGGTAAAATCTCCAGCAAGATCACTCTCCTAAATATTCGGTCAATTGTTTGTAACTTGAACCAGATATCAGCTTTCACGAAATTTTCAAGTCTCGTGTTTTCACTTCTGACTAGTAACTTCAAAAGTCCTGAACTGATAAGGAAAATGAAATCTCTTATATTTATGTGCAGGTCACTGTATGTACCGTTTAATACAATAACTTTCAGAAGATTAAATTATTCGAACATCATAACCTCAATAATTGAACCAAATAACTTTACCAAATAAACAAATCTATAAAATAATTGACCAAATAACCTCAATAATTGGTGAGCAACAAATGTTCACTCGAATCTAGAATTTTAAGGATTTTCGTTACCCATGAACTTATCTTTGGATGTCAAAAGCGCTGAATCTTCTATTCTCAGGAACTGATTGCTTCTTGCCGAAAGCAATGTTTCTAATATTGCCACGGGCAGACTCTTGGATGTCCAAAGCAATACTTCTCCTATTTTTCGGATAATACTTTTCCATGCCGAAATTAATATTTCTCCTCATCTTAGGAACATACCTTTGATTGTGAAAATTAATGCCCTGCCTGGTTTTAAGACCAGACCTCAGGATGTCGAAATATTTGCTTTTTCTGTTCCCGGCGTTGGATCTTCTGTTATCAAAAGCAAAGTTTCTTCTATTCTCGGGAGCGAACTTTTGACTGTCCAAACTAATACTTCTGGGTGCAATAGGAACGGATCTCTGGTAGGCAAGATCAATCAATGTATTCTTCGGGTTAGACCTCAGGATATTGAAATAATTGCTTTTTCTGTTCTCGGGGTTGGATCTTCGGTTATCTAAAGCAAAGTTTCTTCTATTCTCGGGAGCGAACTTTTGACTGTCCAAACTAATACTTCTGGGTGCAATAGGAACGGATCTCTGGTAGGCAAGATCAATCAATGTATTCTTCGGGTTAGACCTCAGGATATTGAAATAATTGCTTTTTCTGTTCTCGGCGTTGGATCTTCGGTTATCAAAAGCAAAGTTTCTTCTATTCTCGGGAGCGAACTTTTGACTGTCCAAACTAATACTTCTGGGTGCAATAGGAACGGATCTCTGGTAGGCAAGATCAATCAATGTATTCTTCGGGTTAGACCTCAGGATGTCGAAATAATTGCCTTTTCTATTCTCGGAAACAAAAGCATGCTTGCTTAAAGCATGGCTTTTCGTACCCTTTGCGTTGGACCACCAGTTACCGAAAGAAAAGTTTTTTTTATTCTCGGGAACTGTCCTCTGACTGTGCAAAGCAGTACTTCTCTTATTCTCGGAAAAAGACCTCTGGATGCTGAAATCACTACTTTTCCTATGCTTAGAAGCGAACCACTGGCCATCCAAAACAGTTTTTCTCTTTATATCTGTAACAGACCTTTGTTTGCCGCCGTGATCAGTTCCTCTCCGATTTTCGGAGTCAAACTTCAGGATGTCGAAATTATTTCTTATCCTATTTTTGTTGTAGGATCTCCGATTGTCAAAAGCAAAGCTTCTACTTTCGGGAATAAGCCTTTGACTGTCCGAAGTAATACGTCTCTTAACTCCGGGAACTGATTCCGGGTCGGAAAGGTCAATGAATGTATCCTCAGGGTCAGACCTCAGGACGTCGAAATAATTGTCGTTTCTATTCTCGGATGCGAACATCTGCTTGTTTAAAGCATTGCTTTTCCTATTCTTGACTTTGGACCACCAGTTTCCGAAAGAAAAGCTTTTTTTATTTTTGGGGGCGTACCTCTGGCTGTTCATAGCAATACTTCTCCTATTCTCGGAAAAATGCCTCGGGCTGCCAACATTACTACTTTTCCCAATCTGACGAACGAACCTTTGGCTGTCCAACGAAATGCTTCTCCTGTTCTCGGGAAAGGGCCGTTTGATGCTAAAATTACTACTCTTTCTATTCTCAGGAGCGAACCTCTGGCTGTCCAAAGCAATTTTACTCTTAATTTCGGGAAAAAACCTCTGACTGCCGAAATCAATTCCGCTTCTATTTTTAGAACTAGACTCTAGGATGTGGAAATAATTGCTTCTTTTATTATTTGAAATCGATATATGCTTATTGTACGCATTGCTTTTTCTATTCTCTGCGTTGGACCTCCGGTTGTCAAAAGCAAAACTTCTATTCTCGGGAACAAAATTTTGTATGTCGAAAGTGCTTCTTTTCCCTCCATAACTCAATTGAGCTGCATAAGTGCCGTATTCTGGACAAGCACCGTGAGGAGTCCATCTGGCGTCTTGGTCGCACTTTATAGTAGTATGATCCATAAAGTATTTTTGATTCTTTACTTTGCATGCAATTTTACACTCTTCACCGACGTTTTTTCTTTCGCATGATTTCTCAGTTATTACGCGACCTTCCTCCAATTTTGGAGCAGCACATGGACAGGAATAAATAGGATCCAATTGACCGCCTTCGTTGCACCTGATTTCCATTTCAAACTTGCCGCCATGTTTGCAAGTTATAGAGCACACATCACCCGTATTCATCTGCGAGCAGTCTGCTTTGTAACTGTACATGTCGCTTACAAATTTGGGAAAAGGGCAATGTTTTGCACAGGATGGATAATCGTTCCATTGTCCGTTCTCATTGCATGTAATCGCGATTACGTTATTATCGCCAATGCATTGTAATTGACATTGCTCTCCGCTCTTCTTCTCTTTACAACTGCTAACGAATTGCAGACCCTTCTTTAGTGTGGGTGTTGAACATTTTATGTAGCAAGTCGGAAAGGTACTCCATTTGGTGCTTTGTAAACATTCAATGTAGTTAGGATAGCTTATTACGTAACTGGACGCACATTTTAGAGAGCAGGTACCATGTGGTTTCTTATTGCTGCAATCGTCTATCGGAGCTAAATTAGTGCCATACAGATCGGGATTCGCACAGGTGCACTTCGGAAAATTGCTCCAGAAACCACTTGATAAGCACTCTATGTAATCGATAGATCCAATGATATTTCCATTCTGCTTGCAACGAACTCGGCACTTTTCCCCACTTACCATTTTAAAACAAGTTCCAGTATATTTTTCTTCCAAGATACTATCTCGAAAATTAGGGCCATCGCAATTCTTTTGGCATTTAGGCAGTGTATCCCAACTTGCGTTGCCTAGACAATTAATGAACGCATTCCCTACTAAACTTGAATTTCTGTCACGACATTTTAGATAACATCTTCCGTACCGATGAAGAGAATTGCAGTTGCCATTTTCCTCAAGGTCGTGCGTGAGGATGGGGGATGGACAGGTGCAATCCGGGAAATCACTCCACTCACTCGAATTAAAGCATGTTATAATGTTGTTGCCGATCAGTTCACCACTATTAATGCAAGTCAAAGGACCACAGTTATCTCCTGTATATTTCGACGAGCAGTCATTCTGTGATTGCAGATTACTCCCAGATAAATCGGGTTTTGGGCATTTTTTCTTACAAGTAGGCTGACTACTCCATGATAAGTCACTTTCGCATTTAATGAATGATTTTCCACTGATTTTAAAACCTGGCTTACAAATTAAGTTGCACTGCATTCCAAAAGTAACATTCACGCAGTCTTGTTTCAATTCTAAATCTTTGTGTAGTATGGGTGCAGGACAGGTGCATTCTGGAAGTGAATTCCATTGTTGTGTTTCTAAACAAGTTATGTAGCCATTCCCGGTTACATTCCCTCCTTTCACACATTTTAAAAGACAGTTTTGTCCAGTAGCTTTTTTAGAACAGTCCTCAACCATACTCAGTATTCCATTATGGATCTCTGGTGTTGTACAGAAGGAGCTTTTACATGTTGGTAGCTGTTCCCACGTCATATCGCTTTGGCATTTGATAATGCTTCTCCCCGTCATAGTCATAGTGTTGTCACTGCATTCGAGAGAGCACGTTTTGTCCTGGGGAACAGCACTACAGTTTCCACTTTCTTTTAGGTCTGTGGTGAGAATGGGATGAGGGCAAGCGCAATCGGGAAAATGGCTCCACTCACTTGAACTGGAGCATGTTATGATGTTGTTGCCGGTCATTTTTCCGCCTTTGGAGCAAGAAATTGGGCCGCAGGAATCTCCAGGGTATTTCTCCGAACAGTTGTTCCGTGATTGCAGGTTTCTTCCCGATAAATCAGGTTTTGGGCACTTTTTCTTACAAGTAGGCTGACTACTCCACGATAAATCCATGTCGCAGTGAATGAATGATTTTCCACTGATTTTAAATCCAGACTTGCAATTTAAGTTGCACTGCATTCCAGGAGTAAAGTTCACACATTTTTGTTTCAATTCTAAATTCTCCTGTAGTTTGGGCGCAGGACAGGTGCATTCTGGAAGTGAATTCCATTGTTGCGTTTCTAAACAAGTTATGTAGCCATAACCGGTTACAATCCCTCCTTTCACACATTTTAAACGACAGTTTTGTCCAGTTGCTTTTTTAGAACAGTCCTCAACCATACTCAGCATTCCATTATTGATCTCTGGTGTTGTACAGAAGGAGCTTTTACATGTCGGTAGCTGTTCCCACGTCATATCGCTTTGGCATTTGATAATGCTTTTCCCCGTCATAGTCATAGTGTTGTCACTGCATTCGAGAGAGCACGTTTTGTCTTGGGGAACAGCACTACAGTTTCCACTTTCTTTTAGGTCTGTGGTGAGAATGGGATGAGGGCAAGCGCAATCGGGAAAATGGCTCCACTCACTTGAACTGGAGCATGTTATGATGTTGTTGCCGGTCATTTTTCCGCCTTTGGAGCAAGAAATTGGGCCGCAAGAATCTCCAGGATATTTCTCCGAACAGTTGTTCTGTGATTGCAGGTTTCTTCCCGATAAATCAGGTTTTGGGCACTTTTTCTTACAAGTAGGCTGACTACTCCACGATAAATCCATTTCGCATTGAATGAATGATTTTCCACTGATTTTAAATCCAGACTTGCAATTTAAGTTGCACTGCATTCCAGGAGTAACGTTCACACATTTTTGTTTCAATTCTAAATTCTCGTGTAGTTTGGGTGCAGGACAGGTGCATTCTGGAAGTGAATTCCATTGTTGCGTTTCTAAACAAGTTATGTAGCCATTCCCAGTTACATTTCCTCCTTTCACGCATTTTAAACGACATTTTTGTCCAGTCGCTTTTTTAGAACAGTCCTCAACCATACTCAGCATTCCATTATTGATATCTGGTGTTGAACAGAAGGAGCTTTTACATGTCGGTAGCTGTTCCCACTTCATATCGCTTTGGCATTTGATAATGCTTCTCCCCGTCATAGTCATAGTGTTGTCACTGCATTCGAGAGAGCACGTTTTGCCCTGGGGAACAGCACTACAGTTTCCACTTTCTTTTAGGTCTGTGGTGAGAATGGGATGAGGGCAAGCGCAATCGGGAAAATGGCTCCACTCACTTGAACTGGAGCATGTTATGATGTTGTTGCCGGTCATTTTTCCGCCTTTGGAGCAAGAAATTGGGCCGCAGGAATCTCCAGGGTATTTCTCCGAACAGTTGTTCTGTGATTGCAGGTTTCTTCCCGATAAATCAGGTTTTGGGCACATTTTCTTACACGTAGGCTGACTACTCCACGATAAATCCTTTTCGCATTGAATGAACGATTTTCCACTGATTTTAAATCCAGACTTGCAATTTAAGTTGCACTGCATTCCAGGAGTAACGTTTACACATTTTTGTTTCAATTCTAAATCCTCGTGTAGTTTGGGTGCAGGACATGTGCATTCTGGAAGTGAGCTCCATTTTTGGGTAGCCAGGCAATTAATGTAGCCTCCCCCGGTTACATTTCCTCCATTCACGCATTCCAGAAAACATTTTTGTCCATTGTCTTTTTTAGAACAATCTCCAATAGTTTTTAGCATTCCATTACTGAACTTCGGCGGAGGACAGAAGGTGCTATTACAATCGGGCAGATCTGCCCATTTTCCATGCGTGGTACACCTCGCATCTTTCTGGTTGAACAGTAGTTTTGTGCATCCGATTCGGCAGTAGAGTGAATTAGACTTCTTGCACGAGCTGTTTATAAAACGCAAGAGGGGAGACTTTAGTCGCTGACTGGCGCACATGGCCCTGAACTGGCACTTCGGCAGTCGGGTCCACTCCTTCTTCGAAGAGCACATGACCTTCTTTGTGGCCAGTTCTCCATTTGGACAACGCACCTGCAAGAACCAGAAATAATTTATCTTGAACACTGCATTTTGGTTTGTCAATTTGGGAGAATGTGGGATCTGTATTAATAACTAGAACATTTTCTAAGGTGGAAATTGGAGTTTAGGGGTGAGTTTGAGGCGGGGAATGTAGGTTTTTGAAATCGAAAAACTAGCTTCAGTAAAATCTACACGCTTGGAACATGTTTTTAGAGTATTTTTTTTTACGTTAGATGGAATAAAAAAAGGTAAGATGATTTAACCAATCTTGAAAAATATATAATCCTTTTTATAACCGAAAGAACTTGCACTCGTAAATGTGACGAAAGCTAACGAGACACATTTGGAATGGTCGTGATATACTTGTGTATAGTATGTTTGGCGAGCCTTGCAGATGTTACAAGAGGAGGCAATTATAGTGTCTCCCAAGTTCCGAGTGAGATAAGCTTTATTGGTGGAGAGAGCCGATTTTTAAATCCTTTATATTAACTTCGTTTTTGTGTGTTTGTCGATGGCGGCTGAAATCGCTGAGGCCTAATTAGCCATTTTTCCGTCATCCAATCGGACTGAAACTTGGCAGATAGGTTCTATGTCGATGACAGTGCATTCTATCAAATTTTGGAGATGTAACTGTCACTAAAAGGTGGCTTTTATGGAATACTAATAAACCAACTTGCTGTCATCCGATCGCAATAAAAAGACATTGATCCGACCATTGTTGAAATTTTTTAAAAACTCTGTTTTTATGGGTTATATTATTAGTGAGAAAGTGAAACCCGATGTTGTACCAGTTGTACAAATTAAAGGCTGAGTAAGAGAAAAGATGACGGGAGACATAAATTACTATATGAAAATATTCAGGGTTAACTCTAATTGTTAACACCTCAATTTAGAAGTCTCAAGAGCTTGAACTTTCAATTGTTGTTCAGGATATTGATATACTTGTACTCATGTCATTGTCCAATTGAAAAAAGTAGTGAAGTTATTAAAACTAAAAATTGAATGAAATAACAGGAGACTATCTTCATTAACATCCCTATACAAGCAGAATTTAAATATTCACTGGTTTTTGAAAATGTCTCAAGTAATGAAGGGCCATGATTAGTATACAAAACTTTTCTTCAATAATTTTAAGAAGTGAATCATAAAGTATTACTTTTTTTTCCTTTTTTCCCTTTATACTGATCATTATTTAGTTTTTTAAAGATTCAACACAACTACATACTTGTTTTATTACTATTGGTACTTTCTCTTAATTTTTAGCTGTTCATTAATTTTGTTCAGTCGATTTTGGCTCCTTTCAATGGCAAATGCCTTAAAAACATGTTCCACTTGCATTTGCAATCTGGTATCCTTCACCATATGCAATTCTTCTTGAGGTTACTTTGTGGCTGCCAATCAATGGGAATGAAGATGCATCAGTGTTATCATAAGTGGGATAGAAATTGTGCGTATGTATTATTATTATTATCAAATCTATAATAATAAAACAAGCTGTGTGTCTATCTGTCTGTGGATCTATAGAAACCTACTTCAAATTGGAGTAGAGCTCTGAAATTTTCAACATAAGAAGTTTATGCCTTCTAATTTTGTGTATGTCAAAGAGAATGTTAAAATTTTAATCAGTTATTTTTTAATTAATATTTTAATTAATTTTTTTTTTTTACAAAATGACTTAAAATAGAAATACAGCTCTGAAATTTTCAACATAAGTAGTTTCAGCCTTCTAATTGGACTTTTGAAAAACAGAATGTTAAATTTTTACTTAGTTTTTTTTTTTTCAATTTTTTTTTTTTTAATTAATTAATAAATATTTTACAAAACGACTTTTAATAGGGCTACAGCTCCGAAATTTTCAACTTAATTAGTTTTGACCTTTTAATTAGACTTTTGAAAAACAGAATTTAAAATTTTTATTTAGTTCTTTTTTAATTAATTTTTTTAATTAATCAACAAATATTTTACAAAAAGATTTCTACTTGGACTACAGTTCTGAAATTTTCATTTTTTTGTTCATTGGTTCACTTTTTTCTCGAACTTTCTATCCCAGTGATGCACTTATTTGGAGGAAACTTTAGTAGAAAAGTTGGACATTATGGATTTAAAAAAAAAAAAAAGATGTTGCCCTAATGTCTTTGGCGTTAGCGCCATCCACTTTTTGTCTTGTCTCTCTACACAAGCGTTCCACAGCTTGTGACTGACAAGGAAGAGATGAAGTCTGATTTCTGTGATCTCTAGTAGCACAGAAACGCTGGCCAATTTCCCCAGACATAATCCAATCCCGATGTAGAATGTTGTGAATTAGTCGTTGGAAATAATATTAGAATATCTCGCGCAATTCTGGGTATAATATAGATGAGGTTTCGAAATATAGATGCACAATTTTAAAATTGGGATATTGTAATTATGAGTTTGACATGTTTTTTTTGTTGAAAATCGTGTATTTTGGAACTATGCTCGGCCAGAATGAACCAATCTTCCACTGTTTCCTCCAATACAGCTATGCTACCTCGGATGTGCCAGTTTTTACTAGCAAATGTTCGTTTGTTACTTCCTAGTCCTATTACAAGCATTCCAATTAATTATGTCCAATAGCGGCAATAAAGTTAAGTTTGGTGGCCTTGAAATGCTTGATTGTCTTTCTTTAGGAAAGTTCTCGAGATTTCATAACCCAACGTTCTAGTTATCTTACATCTCTCCTTTTCTATTCTGCACATCTAATAGACACGACGATAATTTTCCGAACGTAATTGCTTTTTCTCTGTATTTCATTTTGTGTACATGCCCTTAAAATATGTTAATGACCACGGTTTAAAAGTGGTATAAGTCACTAAATTCTATTTTTCATATCTCAATGAATATTTGTCGTACAAACTTCAAATTCTTTTTGTTTGAAATGTTTTTTCATGGGCATCATTTTTCTAAATATGAGTTGGGGGAACTGGGGACCATATAAAAATTTACAATTCGTAATTTTTATACTAACCCCTTTTCTAACTTAAAAACAATTCAGTAAAAATATTTGAACGATTTAAAACATTTCTTCAATTGGGACTATACATCTAAGACCACCGGTGTCGAAGATAAAGGTCGTCCAGGTTATACAGGGATATGCTGTATATATATAATAGAAATTTGTGTGCGTATGATTATTTTCGAAACATTTGGAACTGAATAAAAAAAAAAAAAAATGCATGGAATTGTCCATTGCTTAATTATGTAAGAATATACAGTATTGCCTCGATATCTCAAAGTCGAAGGGACACTAACAAAATTTTGAGATAGCTAGTTTTTGAGATAACAAGGTCGTAACCAAAACTTAACAATTCAGTTAAAAATTTAATATACTGAATAATTGTCTAGAAATTAGTCATGGTAGATGAGAATAAGTATAAATATGTAATTATAGTTGAAAAAGTCTAAATAAAGCAATCTTAAGTTTTAGTCGAAAATAATAAATGAGTACATGAAATTGAAAAGAGTTAGTACTTACACTATAGTAATGTACAATACATATTAAATAAAATGTACAAGGATGAATTTATTCACTACTAGTTACTTAAAAAAGTCTAGCATCGTGGCCTGGCTAAAAGGGAAATTTTGAATCCCAAAAACGGTAGGCTTTTGCTTCATCGGAATAACCAATAAAAATGAGTTCTTGTATCTTGGTTCGAATTTTGACTTGTGGCATTTGTTGAGGACGAAAGCTTTTTGACCGAAGATTTTTAGATACGATGCAGTTGGTTTCCTGCCAAAAAATAACTCGAACGGTGTTTTGTTTTGCATAATGCTTCGTAAAGGACATCTGTTTCTCAAATGAGCGTATTTTATTTGAAAAAGAATTGTGTGTTCTGATTCTGATAAATGATTATACTATTTGATTCTACATAACTCAATGACGATTTTTCTGGAAAACTTCATTTCTTACTTCGAAAGTTTTTCGACACAACAAGGTTTTGAGTGAAAACTCTTCGACATAAGAATTGAAATTAACATTAGGTGAATATGCAATATCAAGGGAAAAAATTATTTTTCGACATATCAAGTTTTTCGCGATATCGAAGTTCGAGATATCGAAGTACTACTGTATATATATTTACGTCAATGGACAATTCTCTCTAATTTTTTTTTTCATTTCCAAATGTTTCGAAAAGGCCATACGCACACAAATTTCTATTCTCCACGCTTTTCTTTTATTTTAATTTGCAATTTAAGATCGCAGATCAGATTTTGGAGGGAAAAAAATACATTTTGGCGTGAATCAAATGTGACGTCGCTTCATCCGAAACAACTCCAGACACCCCGTAGCGGTTGTTTAAAACGTCGCCGTCTAGTACTGTCTTATCATTATTTTGTTTTGAGATTATTTAATTTATTAAGATGTTAAATGTATAATACAAGTATTGTATAGCTGAAAAGCAGAACTACAACAACTCCTATTTTTTTTTCTCCTTTTTTTTTTTTTTTTTTATTTTTTTATTTTCGTTTCACGGAACGAAAATACTCGTAAGGGGTCGTTCAAATATTACGTAAGCATGTTTTTGGTAATTTTTGACCCCCCTCCCCCCTTGTCAGCAAAAATAAGCAAATCGCATACCCCCCCCCCCTCTATAATTACGTAAGCATACGGTAACCCCCCCCCGCTCCTGATTTTTTTTTTGTAAGGTTAATAATCTAAAAAAAAAGTTAGGATTCAATGCAAATAATGAACTTTAACTTAATTTTTTCTAGTTGCCTTTCGCAACTCTTCTTCGACTCTTTTTAACACCAACACTTCTAGTTCTTCGTCATTTTTAGAGGCATTTTTAAAATGACACCATACCTCATTATTTATATCCTGAATATCTTTCAAGGGTTTGTTTGATGTAGACTTTTTAAAAGCTTCAAACAGCTTTTTATATAAAATTTCACGAAATGAAGACATATGTTTTTTTTTAAAAAGCAAACAGAAAGCAGAGCAACTATATTTGCTTAATCTTCAAAAAGTTCAAGAAGGATTGCAGTGGAAAAAGAAACTTGTTCAAAACACAACTCAATTCGGAATCTTAAACCTTAAACCAACTACTGTTCCCTCTTAGGCGCCCGCCAGTCGCCAAGCGAAACAAAAACAAAAATTGTGTGTCCCATAAGTTAGATTTAATGTAGGATTCACGTCTCCAAACACCCAAAAGAGGGGAATCCCCTTTATTCATTTTGAAACTGCAGTATTTTGCATCATCAATGTTGGATTGTAATTGGCTGAAGGCAGAGTACGTCACTCTTATGTGACGTAAGTTTAAATCCCTTAGATCGATTTGAATGGAAAGTCACCTATCCTAGAACTCGGTGTACAAAAGTGAAATTTTTTGTAAGTTTCAATTTTTTTTTAGAAATAAAGAGATTATTAAATGCTTACGTAAGCATCACTCATACCCCCTCCCCCCCCCTTGTCAGCAAAAATAAGCAAATCGCTAACCCTTCCCCCCCCCTAGGTGCTTACGTAATATTTGAACGGCCCCTAAAAAGTGGTGTCAAGCGATGAAGAGGAACGATAAAATGAATATGCCACTGTCGTCAAAGATTATTGAATGTTATAACATGATGTTAATGATGAGGATATATGCGTCAATTTTAAATTATTTTGGTTCACATTACCTAAATACTTTATTGTTAAATAAATATAGTAACTGTTGGTGAAAGACGGTTTTCACTGGCACGACTTTCACATGAGTCCTTAACGCTTTTAGTGAATTTTACAGAATTTAAATTGTGAGGATGTTGAGTAATGTTCTTAAAATGCCAAAAAAATAATTTAAAATAAACTATAGAACTAAATCTGAACACTCAATAAACATTTTTAATAAAATAAATTTTTCCCAAACGGTTTATAAAAAATAGTACGATTTTTCACAAATTTATACAAATTTAGATTTACAATAATAATTAAATTTTATGAATGCACGTTCAATATTCCAATATATTACTACTTATACAAATAGTTAAGGCATATAAATGTTCTTCTGCTCTATATCAGAAATATTTTATAACAAACAAGAAATAATTTTAAAGTTCTTTTATGAGAAGTCTATATATGACAGAATAACTAAAATTTCTACCCCGTTTACCCTTGAAAAGGGACGTAAAAGACTGCGTGGATGAATGACTGTATTGTAACATTCTTAAAAAGGGACACTCTCTGTACCTTACAGTCATCAAGAAACACCTATCGCATGGACTCTAATAATGGGGTAAATGTTCTCTCCCTCTCCCTATTTATTTTTTTATAGCTTACATCCTATTCAAAATTTTTAGCCCTCGTGAAATTTGGCAAATTTGTCCTTTAACAAAACCTCCATTTTTACAATTGAATTAAAAAACAAAAACCTAGAAAATAAAGAATAAAATATAATTGAAGAAATACCAACTACTAAGCAGGAACCTGAAGCCTTAAGATAACAAGACGGAGTGAAGGATTGAGTCATCGAACAAAAGGATATCGTGACGTCATAGACCTTTGGCGGATGTAGCAAGGTGCGCGGAGGGGCGATTCCCCCTCCGTTATTCATGGACCTTTCACGTTTTAAATTTGGATGAAATCTATCAAGATTGGACGAACCCGCACTAAACATTTTTAATATTGTTACGAATTTTTGCATATTTGTAAATATTTCGTAGTGTTAATTTTGTAAATAGTAATTTAAGTACATTTCGCATAAGGCAGTGCAATAGTTCGTCGTTAAATTGGCTTCCCTGCAGTGAGCATCTCAATGCTTGATAACGGGTTTTACAGAGGTAACTCTGGGAAGCGAGTTTCAAGGGGCATTGCATTTAACATTATGGTAATGGGAATCTCGCCAAATTGGCGAGATAGAGCCAAGTTGGCGACGGTTTTGGCGACTAATTTTTGTCGTCAAATTTGGCGAGAAATCACCAAATGTCGCAAACTTGGCGACCATTTGGCGACATTTTCGGTCCCCAGGTACATGTATAGGACTTTTCGACTACGATCTGGAAAGTTCTCCAAATATCGACCTTTAGAGGTTTCAAGAAGGTTCGCAGTCTCCCCTATATAAGCCCGGCCGTGAGTGAGGTTAGTTAGTTAGTAGTTGATTTTGAGTCATTGAGTTAGTTGTTAGTTGAGTCAGTTAGTTGACTGATTTTGAGTCACTGAGTTAGTTGCATTGTCTTTTGCAGCGATTGAGCAATTGTGTTGTCAAGTTTTTAACTGCTGTTTTGTGCTCTATTATTGTGAAAAGAGCTGTATTCTGTCTACTAGAACGAGAAGTTCTGGAGCTGTATAAAGAAATCTGTGACGAGTTATATTGGAATAAATTTCTACAAGTTTTTGATCTACTTTGGCTTCAAATCTTTCGAACCCACCAACGTAACAATATAAATGTTCTCATCCCAAAAAATGGAGATGAAAAAGCCGAGGAC
This sequence comes from Linyphia triangularis, assembly GCA_963978545.1. Taxonomy (NCBI): domain Eukaryota; kingdom Metazoa; phylum Arthropoda; class Arachnida; order Araneae; family Linyphiidae; genus Linyphia; species Linyphia triangularis. The sequence goes on along the minus strand of OZ021723.1, from coordinate 18,002,416 downwards.
GAAGCGAGACAACAAAGCAAATTATAGTTTGAAAATGTTCCACATGAATATGTATTCGTTTTTAGATTGTTCTGCCTATTACATTTAACGATAGTTTATCCTGAATCAAATAGTTGTAGACAACTCAAATTTATTCCCGGAAATTTGTTACGTAGAAAACAATTGCGTCTCCTTTATGTTATTGAGACTTTTTACCTCTTTGTAAGATATTCTGTATAATCAAAGTTAAGTCAACAGCCATCGCCTCCTCCGTAATAAAACTCTGAATCCAAGGCGTTTTTATGGGATCGCGATTTGAGGATATTTGGCGCATTTTTTTTTTTTTTTTCCTTATTATTTAAAGCACTATTTTTTTTAACGAACTTTTATTTAAATATTTGGGATCAGAAAGAAATTTTTCTTAATTATAAATTATTTTCACTCGTTTTTAAAAACTGCGGGAATTGTCAATTGCACTCTAATATATGAGTGTTTGAAGTGCAATTTCACCGTTTGGCATGCGTGAAACGGCCATCTATTTTGTTTCACATAAACCAGGGGAAGATTAAAATACAGGGTTATTCAGAATTCCCTCCCGGGTTTCAAAGCGCTATAGTAAAAAAACGAAGACTAATACAGCAAATAAGAACATTTGGAAGAATAAAGAAACAATTCAAGTTTTATTTACATATAGCTTGTAGATGTTCCATGAGTGAACCCTTGGTCACACGGCATACATCAATGCAATAGTCCATTTCCTGCCGAAAAGTCCAGGATTGTTTCGAAACCGGGAAGGGAATTCTGAATAACCCTGTATATTTTATATTGGTTGGAGGAAACAATTAACTATGCCTTCTCACTTTCAGAAGATGTGTTCATTAGAAGACTATCCTTCCTTTACATACATTCTTGTATTGGTAGACCTGATAGACTATATGAGTCTACAGTCTACGAAAAGAGCAGGAGAGCACAAAATGACCTACATTTCCTTTAATCGTAGTATCGTGGTCGAATTTAGATTAAGGATTACTGCAATTGACGTGAAACTAACCATCGTCCTAAATATCATATCTAGTAAGAGTCACTAGGGCACCGTTGTACTACGCCAGCTATGGTACCATTCTGTACAGTTTCACGACCAAAGTAGCAATCCCAAATCGCGATTCGATCTCGCCCAATGTTGATCCCTCAGTTCAACTAAAAAGAGAAGTGAAAGAGCTCTCTATTTGATTACTATGGATTTGGTCTCCCTCCTTATTACCTTGCACGACTTTCCGACCTCCCTCGAGCAGTTGACTAGAGTGGCAGGTTTCATGGGCGGGCAGGTGGCGATATTTCGCACTCTGCAGTTCGGATACCACACTCCTTGGGCCATGCACATGAGGGAAAAGGAGTCCTCCAGGCAGGAGACAGCACATTCCGTCCCGGGCTCCCGACGACATTTGCCCAACTGAAAAGAGAGTTAAACACACAATCGCAAATTATGCAACCTAGAAGCGACTGCAAGTTTTGCTAATGCCGTCTAACATTAGTCTGAATTTTTGATGAAATGTGGAGAAATACTTGTAATTTAAGAATACCTTGGTATTCCGGAAAAAAGAATTTGTTTAAAATGTACAATAAAGGACTTTTAATAAAAGAATTGAATTACATACCGATATCCAAATGGTATTATTTATGGTATCTGAGCCTCGCTACTATGAGCACCTGTTTTGTTTTACCGAAAATCCACATTTCAAGTATGTGTGAGAGTGTTTTCATTGTTCTTATATATTTGAGAAGGTAAAGTGTCGTAACACGATGTTAGAAAAGAAAAATTACTGGCTATGTGGTGGCACGATTCCAGTTTGGGCCACAAAAATACAATTAGCCTTTGGTAAAGCTTTAGCGAACCAGCCCTGTGTTGTGCTACCCCTTCAATTGGATTCTTTGAGGATTTCGATGGAATGATAATCTGTATAACAAAATGCTTCGACTTTACTTATCTGTGAATTTACTGAGTTAGGTTAAACCCTTATCAGCACGTTTCATAATAGGTTAAATCTCATTTAAGCAGCGACGTCCTTTTTACTGCTACAACCACTATTAGTTCTTAATTTGAAAAAGCCTAATAAGCAAACAAACTGTAAATAAATGCATTGATTGACCTCGCTCTCATTCACAACCAATCAAAGCATTTTAGTGGAACTGTTAATCGCGAGATTTATTTACCACAGTTTCAAAAACACTAAATGTTCCAAAAGTGGAGATGCAGATGTTCTTTCCCGGTCCTTATAAGTTTTATAAGCTTCTGTCCTTATAAGTCCTAACCCTTAGCATGCGTGGCGCTGATTACACGGAATAAACAAAGTGGTTTTATCATTATGAAAAGCATTGTTCGTTAGGGAAACGATGAATCGATTTGTTTGAATGGGTTTTAACTAAAATAATTCTAACTGAAGCTCTCAGTGGATCGCAAATCGTCAGCTGGAATAGGGTTGCCAAATGACTATTAGAAGAAGACTTGGAAATTTTTATGTTTGGTTTGAATTGGTGGAAAGTTCAGCCAAATAGCATTTTAATTTTGTGATCGTTCAAAGTACTCCTACATCTTGCATATTTCTTAGTTATCCCTCTTTTCTAGGCCACCAAGGGTATTGCCAAATGTATAGGTTTCGAATCCTGAGTTAGCCATAAATGTGCATTGTGGCTCGGAATCCTCACTTAGCTGTAGCATAAGCTCTGATTAATCATTACTGTGAGAAAAAATAGGTCACCGAGTCCACAAACCAACCAAAACCTGCTTTCCTTACCTGTACATAGATGCGCAGTAACTCTGGGCAGACACTCTCGGTGGGTGTGGTTTTTCCCTTCTTCGTTATTCGCACACAATGTTTCTCTGCTGGCAACTCCTTTATCAATTTGCTACAAGGAATGACCTCGAAATAGACACGATTTCTCCGTGATTGGCAGCTGGGCGTTTGAGACCACGCCCCATTTGACAGACAGCTCACATCCCGTCTCCACAAGGTGGTGGCGCCAAACCGGCAGGTGGCGTGGCATGTGGTTTGGCGGCGGAAATTGCAGGCGCCGTGGATACGCACTCCAGCCGGAAGATGGGCGGGTTTGCAGGTGGCATCAACAGCTGCTTAAAGACAGGGGGTGAAAAAGTTGGTTTTGTATGGAACTTATTGGTGGTGTTATCACATATCCTCCGAAATGTCTGACTTTGATGTTTGGACTGTGCGTCGCTGTTTTACAATTCTCCTTTTCTTACAACTGTTATTGGAACTTATATTATTATCCGTTGGATATAGATATAGATTTTTCTTACAACTACGGGACGTGTTGAGTTTAAAAATGTGGTGTAGAAAAAATTTGTGTATGAATGTCCGTGGCCAGCACAACTCTCGAACGGATTAACCTACGATGTTCAACTTTGGCATACCAGTTAGTGGTGTAGTCATTGGACTTGTCATTAAAGTTTTCGTCAAAATTGAACATGCGCATAATGTAGCTGTCTTTGAAAAATTAATCTTTTTCAGTAATTGACAAAAACGGGTCTAACGATTTTGATCAAAATCGGAGTGAAATGCCTTTTCAGATGCTTTAAACATCCCCAGTGAAATTTCCGTAGAAATGCAGTAAAGATGTAAGAAGATGAAAAACGAATGTCTTTAACACTAAGTTCTCTTCCCTTTACCATTACCCATTAACGACTGTTACTTCTCTGTTGCACCTTACAATAAAGGATAATGTAATATTTATCGAAAAAACTGTCACCAATTTCACCATTTTTTGACGAAACCGGTAAATTAAACCAATCCATGTCAAATATAAATGCAGTGACGAGTATAACTGAAAGTTCGAGCAATGTTCCACAAACCTAGTTTTTTTTTTTTTTTTTTTTTTTTAATATATTACTGATTTTTTTTATCCTAAATAATGCTAATTGAGTTAATAGTAACAAAAAGAAGATAAATTTAATGAAACTTAATTAATCTTTCACCAACATATAAAGTATCGAAATCAAAGCAATATTGAAATTTATGTATGTATTATTTCATTAGTATTTTTCTGTGATATCTTTTCTAAGTAACAATAAATTATCAATTGAATTATAGGAAAAAAATATTCATCAACCCGTTATAAATTGCTTAATTTAATCTACTTATCACACGGGTTTCATTTGTCCGGCGCATTTGCTTCAGCCGAGTAAAAAAAAAAAAAAAAAAAAATACAGAAAAATAAAGTAAATTGTCAGAAAACCCAGATTTGTGTCAAAACAATCTTAACTAGGGGTGTGGAACGTCGCACAACTTTCAATTACACTATAATACTGACGTGGATTTGTGTCATTTACCGTTTGTATATTTTTATCCTTCATTTAGAATAAATGGCCAGTTTGGCGATAATTCTTGTATGGGTCTTTAAAAAAAAAAAAAAATTCGCCAAAAAGGTGATTTTGGCTATATATTTTCGATAATCCTTATATTATTCTTTATTACAAGCGAAACTGAGAGAAGAAAAAACGATCGCTGATGAGGTATGCTTAAGAAAAGTGAACTCTGTGTTGAAGACATTCATTTTTTAACTTTTCACGCCATTAAAAAAAAATTACGAGAATTTCGAGGGTGAGGATATTTAGAACACCTGAAAAGGCATTTTATCACAGCTATTTTCATCAAAATCGTTTGAGCCGTTTTTAAGAAATCATTGAAAAACATGATTTTTTCAATGGCAGCTACCTTAGGCGCTTGTGCGATTTTGACGAAAACCTTAATGGTAGGTTCCATGGCCACCACTAACCCTCACACCAAATTTGAACATCGTAGATCAATTTGTTCGGGAGTTATGTTGACCACAGACATAAATTTTTTCTATATCACTTTTTTGAAATCAGTATGTTCCAAAACGTGAAGAAATGCGGAAAAAAAAAAAAAAAAAAAACATTTTTTTTGGGACTGAATGCTATATTTTCATTACCTTATGTATATACATATATACATGGGTAATTGAAAGTAAAAAGTTAATTTAAGAATCTCCGAAACCTATCTATAGATGACCTAAAAATTGCCGGACATGGCAACCCTAATCTATTCAAAAACATATATGCTTTTACAAATCATGTGACTAGCATATCATTTACCCGAAATCGGGATATGGAGTGATGTCATGGCACGTGACCGAAAGTTGTATTACGCCACAACCACATTTGGAGTCGCTATATTTCTTCCTATGGAGCAGTTTCAACTCTTTCGCCTCCTCTGGCAACACTCCTGGTGGGCAGAATCCTAAAGTAACCCATGGATTTTCTACCAGGAAGAACGGTAACCTTAATTAATTAATTAAATTGTTTTTCAGGGTATTATCTATATAAAGTAATTGTTAAAATGCTACAATGTTACTGTGGGAGAAAGTGTGAGAGTTAGGGAGTAAGGAGGACTTTTTTTTCCAAATAGAATACAAAAATATCACTTTGAATGCAGAAACAAATCGTAGAAAATACACAATTTGCTATAGGAGATTAGTGGAACATGTTCACCGATAGCTTGAGAATCATTGCCAGATGCCGGTTTCTTAAAAAAGCAGTCACGCGGTTGAAACAGCCCTGGTTGCTCTCCTGTTCGAATTTTTTTATTAGAGTTTTTCCCAAACTTTTGATGCCGACCAAACGGTATAGTGGTTAGCGTGCTAGCTTCTAGACCGCGAGGTTGTGGGTTCGAGTCCCGTGTTGGCATTGGTGTTTGTAAATGTATGTTGGCTTGTCTAATGAAGAATGTTTCGGCGCATTATAGCCCTAGTGTTGCTGACGGCGCCAGATAGTCTGAATACAACCAACCCAAACTTTGGATACCATAACTTCTTTAATCACCACATCTTTGAAACAAATAAAAAGCATGTTGGATTGTGACAGCTCCGACCCCCGGTTTGAATACCTTTACAGAGAAACGTCATTCCTCCAATGACGTCACACACTGAACTTTATGAAGCTAACAAAAACTTTCGTCTTTGGAGTTGGCAACAAGCCACTTCAGATTGAATTGACAACAAACTTTTAAATGAAACAAGGGCTCCCGATAGCCTAGGAGGTAGAGTATCGAGCTCTTAACCGGAGGGTTGCGGGTTCTGTCCTCGGTCCGCCAAATATCGCTGTGTACCTAATGGGGGCTGGTGCACATTAAAATCTGTCGTGGCCTCAATGTCCTCTCGTTGGTGTGGTGGGGTTGGAGAGAGGGGTTTACACTAGAAGATTTCGATCTCGTATTCTTCTAGATGCTCAAAATTATGAGATGTATTTGGCTGTGTTAAGCACTTTATAAGTGGCAGAAATAGACAGTCGGTGGTTTCAAAACAAAACAAAACAAATGCAACAAATTGTAGCATGCAATCTTAATCTAAAAACTTATCCTCCATTAAAGTTTTCTCAATAAATTAATTATGTTGTTCACTGCTGTTGGATGCCTAAAAGCTTAAGCAAACCTTCCGATTATAACCAAGCCACTATCCAATTTCCAAATAATTTATCTGCCAAGTGTTGTAATGAGCCACAAAGTAGGTAGTCAAACCCTCTATAACGCATACAAGTTCTGAAATGCTCCATCTGGTTTTGCGGGATGAAGACATTGGCTAGATTTTTTTTCCAAGGACTGCAAAAGTCTTATAACTGAACTTCTTTATGCATAAGATAAACAAAAATTAGACTAATTTTGGACCGGTGGTCCTTCGCCAGATTGTAAGTAAAATTTTCCTCCAAATTTAAACTTGTCCTTTTTCTTGTCGCTATTTGAAAATGGTACCGACCTCTTAAGTACATAAGTTCAATATAATTAAATAAAGAATGGTAAATTCCTAGTTTACGTGTAAGGGTTGACACGATGGTTAAAATTCTGAATTATGGCAACTATAGGAATTTCACTTGTTCTAAAAAGAAAATTGTCGGGCTGCCATTATTTGCCGCAGAATCCGTACCGGATTCGGAATTTTAACCAACCAAAACTTGACGATAAGGCCAAAACGTTGCAGTGGTACACTATTAGCCGAAAACAAATTTCAAAATGACCACCAATAAAAAATCTCGGTTATGGTTTACTATAAGATGTCGGATGAATTGGCGATTTAGTGCAACCCGTTGACTCGGCTTTACGGCAACCCTAGGGGCTGTTTGTTAGGCAACACATCGTCATCTTGGATCAGGTTTTGACATCATTTTCAATTCTGACGATTTTTTTGAACATCACCATCCGCGACACCTTTCAATAAACCTGAGCCAAATCTCCTCTCCTTCTACGCATTCCAATTAGGGTTACCATAAAATCTCTGTTGCGCAAGAACAGTAAGAAAAGGGTTTTCAAATCAGAAACTTTATCACTTACAAAAATGCGCCAAATTGACTTGGCGATATTTACACGTCAACTAGGAACTGACCTTAAAGACTTACTCCAAAAGTATAGGACCGTCAGCAGGGCCCAAAAACAAAATCTTTTATTCGGTCCCCTTTTAGATTGAAACATATTTGGGAAATATTTGTATGAACATTTCCATTTTCTTATCAGTTTCTTTCAGTTTTTCTTCGGGTTCGATTTAGTCGCTATGATATTGAACATAATTCTTATTATTTCTTCAAATTGCTACGACCCTGTGCTCTTATCCATATATTTTTAGAAGAAAAAAGCATGAGGCTTATGTTTTGAAAGTAGCGATTTTTTACAAATTAAAGAAACTTCGTTGAGATACATATATTTGGGAGGAAAATGTGTGAAAAACATTACCTAACTGGGTCTGTCACTGCAATTACAAATTAAAATAAATATAGAAATTACACTAGACTTTAAATTTTTAAAATGTAATGTAGTGCCATACTTTAAAACAAAATAAAGTTTTGAAACATTTTGATTGTGGTCAATTGGTATGGTACTTCGTGTGAATTTTAATAACAGAATCTGAGTTTGAGTTTATTTGCATTGGGACTTTTTGTATTAATAGTCAATAAAACTTGATTGATCAGTAAGGATAACAACATTATTTTGTGTTTGTTTTCGTCATAACATGGGCGATATGATTGAGTTATGAATAAATTTTAAATAGTTAAATACCAACAAAAACATCTATGTAAAAAAGTGCCCAGTTCTTCATGCAATAGCTGTATGGCCATGAAAAGTATTGAGTTCTAAAGTAAAGCCAAGTTTAACATTGTTGTAAATTGTGGGCCATAAAAATTAATAAGATTTTCTTTTCTAAGTCAAAAATCTCTTTCATAGGTCAAAATAACTAGTTACAAAAATATTTGTGACACTTAGCCATTACGTAGTCTTGATCACTTGTTTGTTCTGTTGGTGCTGTGACGCGTAATGGCCAAGTCATACAAAACTCGATATTTAAGGCCTAGGAAGACAAATTTGACTTTGAGAAGAAAATATGACTAATTTTCATTGCCCTTAATTTTTAACTACGTTACACTTGGCTCTACTTCAGATCTCAATACTTCTCTCGCACATACTGCATGAAGAACTTGGCAATTTTGTACATAGATGTTTTTGTCGGGATTCCATTTCTTTTTTTCCGATAGCTCAGTGTGTGTATTTTAGCAACAAATGGTCTGGCAAGTTCTTATTGTTAACAAACAATCTTTATTCGTGGATTGTAGTTGTAGAGGGCTTTCCAAAGCTTTATTTTTATATCCACAGAGAGACCTCTCTATTACATAACAGCTCAAATGGCGGGATCCAATTAGAATGAATACATAATGAAGGGGAAAGGGTTAGAGGGATGGAGCTGCGCAAAGGGATTGCGCAGTACAATTAATTACAGGCTTAACCATCCCGGCCCACGTTGAAATAACATTTCAATATTATTACTACAAAATAGAACAATTATGAAGTATAAAATTTAGCAAATACAATGCATAAAAATTCAAAAAAATTATGAAATACAATAATTATAAAAATATTATAGAAAATACAATTAAACAGTTGAAAATATTATGCAAGACAATTTACTTGACAGGCAATAAACAAATTTTCGAAATACTTTTTTTTATATACAACGGAAGGTGTATTGACAGTACCTACTCCTATTTTACCATCTGATCCAAAAATGACATCCTGAATTCTACCCATAGTCCACTTACCAGGAGGTAAGTTGTCATCTTTTAGCAATACCATTGAACCACAGGTAACATTATTTTTATCAAATTGCCATTTATTTCTGGCTGCAAATTATTCAAATAATAAATTTTCCATTTGCGCCAAATGATTTGCACCAATTTGTTTACCCTTTGCCAATGACTTAAATAACTATCCCTTTTAACAGTAAAGTCGGGTTCAGGAATACTATTTATGAGTCTACCTATGAGAAAATGTCCTGGTGTTAGAACTTCATAGTCATTTGTGTCAGAGGACATTAGGAGTAAGGGGTCGACTATTAAATATTCCCTCAATTTGTGTTGTCACATTAATAAACTCTTCAAGTGTTAACTCTTAAATTATTCAAATAATCAATTTTCCCATTTGCGCCAAATGATTTGCACCAATTTTTTTACCCTATGCCAATGACTTAAATAACTATCCCTTTTAACAGTATAGTTGGGTTCAGGAATACTATTTATGAGTCTACCTATGAGAAAATGTCCTGGTGTTAGAACTTCATAGTCATTTGTGTCAGAGGACATTAGGAGTAAGGGGTCGACTATTAAGCATTCCCTCAATTTGTGTTGTCACAGTAATAAACTCTTCAAGTGTTAACAGTGTACTGCCAATTGTTCTCCGAAAAGGACTCTTAAATGCCTTTATGTTTGATTCCCACAGACCTCCTAAATTAGGAAATTTTGGAGGAATAAATTTCCATACAACTTCTTCATTTGTTAAATAGCTTGCCAAATCATCTGTAGGGTTTCTAAATAAATTGCACAAACGTTTCAATTCTTTGCTACACCCAACCAGATTCGTGCCATTATCTGAAAAAAAAATGGTTGAACTTTTTCCTCTACGACTAAAAAACCTTTTTAATGTGGTTATCATATTTTCTGACGTAAGGTCAGTGACAACTTATTCTATATGTATTGCCTTAGTAACAAAACAAATAACAAAGCCACATACAGTAAGTCGAATGAAAATACTCAGCGACCTCCAAATTGATGCCAACATCATCATATGACTGGCCTTGAGCCTTGCTTATTGTAATAGCGTATTGCCCTAGTAGCAATCACTGCATGACGTTTCGTCGGCCAATGATCAGAATTCATCAAAGTCATCGGCGATTCCCCAGACTGATTTATAAACACACCCGTATTTCCTCGTCTGCCGATGACCCTAAACTCATCGGAAAAGATATCATCCCAACATCAGTGGCCGGTGGAATTTCTGATAATAGTTTTTTTTAATCCGCAAAATATATCGATAAAAAACTTATGTTTCTTTTTCTTGCAATTCCACTGAATTAGAGGCGATCCTTGAATGTATTTCAAATTTAAATCAAGTATACAATTTTCTAAACATTTCGCTTTGGCAATAAGTGAAAAATATTTTAAAAATAAGTGTACGAAAAATTTTAAATGTAAAAATATATTTTGAAAAAATGCAAACCACATAATTATATATTGTTTATCTAATACGTCAATAAAATCCATAAATAAAAGTTTTTATATAGTAAAAAATATAGGAACAATTTTCCAAAATTAAAAATAAATTCTCCCATTTCAATTTCAATATAAAATAAAAATATAGTCCTTGTTTTTAAATAGTTTTCATTATAATTTGCTGAACTCATTTTGGTCCGTTTTTCAAACATCTTTTAAGTAAAATAAAAATATGTTTATATATTTCAAAAAGTTAATAAAATTGAATATAGTTTTTTAATAAAATTTAAAAATTAAATATATTTTTTAAATGGTCAACATTATTAAGTAAACTCTTAAATTGCATTTCAAAAAATATCATAAAATTTACACTTCAATTAGTTAAAATTTAACAAAATAGATGGCGACACTATTTATTATGTGTTATATTTAATATTAATTTAATTTGTAGGATTATACATAAGGTTATATATTTAAGGTTATATATATTTACATAAGGTTACGTACGTATAAGAATACAAAAACTAAATATGTTTTCATATGGGATATATATATTTTTTTGCTATAATAAATAAATTAATATCATTTTCCCAAATTTATGGAAGATTTTCTATTTTCCGAAAATTCCCCATATATAAAAAAAAAATGTCGGTCAATTTCCTTGCAAAGTCTGTATGATAGTAGAGTTTTGTACTACAATACAATTGCTATACCAAGAATCGTGAGTACCAACAGTCTAGTGGCCAAGTCAACGCGCTTCGGAAACGATCAACCTTGGTTCTATCCCAGGGTAAGTAATTTAGACGATTCTGGCGTGAGTAATTTGGTGGTGTTATAACTTAGATTTGAACTCTTAATATGTCACTGGAAATACTACAATATAAGAATTACGCTCTCTGGGTAAATATTTTAGTTTTGCATTATTTTAACTTGTCGTTTTTAATATTCGATACTTACATCTTTATAATTATTTAATGTTTATTAATTGATATTTCCGACAAAATAACGACCATCGTTTCGATATTTCTTGAGAGCAAAATTTTCCTCGGATAGTGCTCGTATTTCCCTCTTCTCCCTCAATGGCCGGCCATGGGGACAAAAGGGATTAGTTGCCAAGGGAAAGATAAGTTTAGGGTGAGTTTCCGGTGAATCGCCAATCACCGGCGATTCACCTGGGGATGGAATTCCGATCACCGCCCGAGGTAAAATTGCTACTAGGGTGGATACTGGCGGTGAGGCGGCGTTTCAATCTGAAGGGTTTTGTTATGTCAATTGGATCGAGATCAATTTTGGGAATTATATCTTTATCACTGTGAATGCATGTTGAAATTATTTTTGCTTTTATCAGATTTCGATCAGCAATCAATATAATTTCGGTCACAATCAATATAAATTTTATGCAATGACGACTTCCATTGCAAAGTCCTTTTTTAGGGTTTAAGTTTCGCAGCAACGTATAATGATGACACCTTTCTTAAAAAACAACCCTTGACGTGTGTGGCGAATCTTTGGCGATAAAAAGGCGTTTCTGCGCACACCAGTAGTGCACCTGCACTAAAAGAAACATAACATAACGGTTATTCTTCGAGACAAGATGCATTGCTCATGTGGTATCTCATATTAAAATTATATAAATCGCAAATATCGTGTTTGAATTAAAAGTCTTAATTTAATGTTGGATATGGGCTGTCGAGGACGATGCTCGATATGGTTGTGGGTTTGAGTTTGTGGATTAACATTGTTGGAAATTTGAATTTCGGAACCACTAAAAGAAATTGTTCGTCATAAATTCGCTATTCGCTACAACGTGGCATGCCAAATGGAGTTTATAGGTTTACTCATTGAGGAATTCCACAGAGAAATTGAGTCATTTGGATCCTCGCTGACAACAATAATATCGCGGCCCTATATATAGATTCTAGAGATACATCAATTGAATCGGTTATCTTCCTATTCACTTCAAATGTATGCTCATTTGCGTTTTATTAGTTCTTTCATTGATATTTGCTGTAAATTGCCAGAAATTGTCTCTTTCAAGTCTTCAGTGGATTTCATTTCTGTGAGAATTTCAAGAACTCGCCGTGACAAATAGAATCAAAGCCTAAATAAAATTATTTGTCTCCAAATAAGAAAATCATAATTTATCCTATACAAAGCAACTTTTATTCCACAGTGTTACACAGCGTGAGTGAGTCTATGAAGAGCGTAACTCTTATATAAAATTGAACTACTTGATAAAAACTATACTTGTACTGAGGTTTGCTCTTTGGTGTAAAAATAGCTTGAAAGTTTTCGATGTGGTTGCTGCAGACCATATATAAGACTTATTTTGAGTATGATTGTATCGTTTGACAGAACTCGTGATCAATCACTATACACCTTTGCTGTATTTTCGTATTTTCCCATTTCATTAGCCATTCTCAATAGACCTTTCATTTTCCAGGAAACATAACAGTTTTCATGTCATAGTTATCCACAAACTCCACTATGTAAAATTCTCTTTTTTAAATTTGCTCGTAAATTCCTTTTATCATTTATTTACAGTTGTTGGGGTTTGATTAAATTTCAACTACAGTTTTACGCAAACACTAGTGCAAAATTCTGTGTCGTGCGGATGTTTACTAGTAGTTGACTATGACGTCATATCCACAATCCTCATAGGATTCAATATTACAAACCAGAGTCCAGAGAGAACTTTCAGTTCAAACCAAATGAATCAATCAGGCTGTAAACAAACATTTAATTAAAATGCTGACAATGTTGTACGGCATAAGGTGGCTTGTGTAAGATTTCTGTCGATTTTCTTTTCGTTGCTTTCAATTACAAATATTGCATGTCAAACAAATCCACAAGAAAGTCCCATAGCAGCAATTTTTAGAATGCGCCCCCCCCCCCCCTTTTTTGGCGATTTTGTGCCAAGTATGGTAACCCGGCACCTATATGGTTCCATTATAACTTGGTATCCATTTTGGAAAACCTGTAGTTCAATTCAGTAGTAGTGTCAATTCAACTTGGCGGCATTTTGCAAGGTCGCCATAAAAATTTTGCCGTCACTGTTAACGTGAACAAGGTGTCAATAATAAAGATAACTTAGCCAAAGAATTATCTCCTACTCAAAATGTTGCAATTTTTGCACGTTCATTAATTTTAAGATTTACCGTACAGTGCCTGATGACAACTTTTAAAAAAAGTCAGCAAAATTGAAAATGTTGTCAAAAAGCTGTGTCGCCAAATCCAAAATGCAGGGAACAAGATTTTTTGCCAGATTTCTGCTTTTTTTTTTTGTAAAATTTTCCTCCTTTTTGTCCCTATTTCGAGGATCTGCATTTTTTTCGATCTGAACCAGTTTTTTTCTGCGGAAAATGAACTTTTTGTCACGTCTGGTCAAGAGATTTTCCCACATCGCTCCCCTTTCCTTGCAGATTACTTATACTTTATGCCAGATTATACTTTATGCTGGGATTGGTTATTGAAGTCGCTTGACCACCTCAGGGTTTTGGGGGTAAAGCATTCTGTTTTATTTTGTCTCACTTTTGATAAATCTTCTCTCTCATCTGATTTATACTTAAATAAAAAATAATTAAGTTATTGATTTTTATTGTGTAATCTTTTCATCATGTTGCATGTTGAGATGTTTTATTTCTTATTGCATCTTTCGAGTATAAATTATGGTTCCAATTTCTTGTTCTGGTATGATTTCGGTGTTTTTCTTTCAATCTTTTCCCTGAAAATGACGTTAAAACACTGTGTTGCATAGTCCAAACGATCACTTGGGTTGCCGGAAAACCAAATCAGAGTTTTGACAACAATTGGCGCTAAATCACCAACTTTCAAAAAGTCACCATCAGATAGATATAGTGCAGTAAATTTGAATTTAATTTAATGAAACATTTTGTGGCAGGAATGTAATAAATGGTGGGTATCGATAATTTTTCAGCTTTGACCCTCAGACGGTAATTGCGGACTTTATTTAATTTGAAATCCAAATGAAATGATTATGGTACTTGCGTATTATCCTGCCGAACGTTGGCAAACTTTTTAGCGGTGACAAAATGTTTGCCAATTGTTGAATTACTTTTCTGTTGCCAACATTTTTTGATAATATGAAAAAACCATTTATTAAAAATAATTTTATATCATCATCATTCTTATTAAAATTGAAATTTGTTAGAATAATCCTGGCAAGAAAATTTTCTTGAGAATGTATTTTATACTTTCTTAAAATAAAGTAATAATTTGAATTCAAAGAATAAAGTTGTTTATAGTTTGCTTAGTTGACCACCAACGAAAAGTTTTTCATCGGTCTGTGAGGTAATACCCCTAGGGATGTTATGTATGTATTATTCTGTTGATCTTTTTGTCATAAAAAGAAGTTCGCTAAATGTAGTGACCAAAACATCTATTGGACGATTTGAGATTCTATTTTAAATTCATGAGTGGAAAGATCAAACACACTCAATAAGTGACAATATTTATTTTATAAGGCAACAAGAAAGAAATCCTACAATTGGCTAACTTTTTGTTGCGAAGAAAATTCAACAGCACAATATGTAAGTACCATTTTTATTAACAAAAGATGAACAGAACAATTTAAGTGGTTTTATGTTTGTTATGGTAATAGCAAATAGTTGGAATTGTGTAGGACTAAATTTGGTTTGTTTCATGCATTTGTTTGTCTATGACTCCTAATCTTTTATTGGTTATTCTCCACAAAATGCAAAATTTCAGTAGCCGGAGAGAAAAAAATTATTGAAATCAATAAATGCTTAAAAATTTGTCTCAAATAGAATTTATCAATTACAGTCCAATTATGACATTGGCATAGATCATCTGATAATATTGTTACGAATTTTTGTATATTTGTAAATATTTCGTAGTATTAATTTTGTGAATAGTAAAATTTATGTACATTTCGCATAAAGCAGTGCAATAGTTCGTCGTTAAGTTGGTTTCCCGTCAATATGGGTGTTATCGCTTGATAACGAGTTTTACAGAGGTAACTCTGGGAAGCGAGTTTTAAGGAGCAGGGAATTTAACATTATGGTAATGGCAATCTCGCCAAATTGGCGAGATAGAGCCAAGTTGGTGATGGTTTTGGCGACTAATTTTTGTCGCCAAATTTGGCGATGAATCGCCAAATGTCACCAAACTTGGTGACCATTTGGCTACATTTTCGGTATATGTATAGGTACATGTATCTCATGTACATGTGTATAGGACTTTTCGACTACGATCTGGAAAGTTCTCCAAATTTCTCTCTCTGGAAGGTTTGTGAAGATTCACCTCTCCTATATAAGGACGGCCGTGAGTAGGGTTAGTCAGTTCTTGGATTTTGAGTCACTGAGTTAGTTGACTGGAATTACTGAATCTTAGTGAACATTCCGAGTAGTTCTAAAGTGAACTGTATTGCATTGTCTTTTGCGGCGATTTAGCAGTTGTTGTCAAGTTTTTAACTGCTGTTTTGTGCTCTATTGAGGTGAAAAGAGCTGTATTGTGTCTACTAGAACGAGAAGTTCTGGAGCTGTAAGAGAACCGTGAAGAGTTATTTTGGAATAAATTTCTGCAAGTTTTGATCTGATTTTGGCTTCAAATCTTTCGAACCCGTCCATGCAACAATATATAGAAATCATCCATAGTTATTCCATGGCATGAGTCCACGGACATGATTGACGATTTCCTTGCTATTGTTTAGTTCGAAATGGAACTTTAGGTTTATAAACGTTAGATTATTAAGTTGATATATGTACTATCAAATAAGTAATTAATAATTAGTATTTTATTATTCTTAACTCATTTTTTCTTGACCACAGACATGATGTTTCGATCTTTACAGTTGCACCTATTTCACTTGTAAATAATAAAAAATGATTGTTGTATTGAAAATTCGAATACACAATGTGTATGAACCCATATTGTTACATTAGAATTCTTTCCAATATCACAGTTGACTTATTTTTTCACCTGGTTGACTGCCAATCAACTATTAACTGCGGTTCACGGACACCTGGTGGGCTATTAACTGATACCGCATGAGTCTTGTGACAAGAAATATTACATTAATTGTGATAAAATTTCTACTCTTAAAAGTTTTATACTCAGTTATAATTTTATACCCTATAACTAAAAAATAAATACATCAAGGAAAGTGAAATTAGAATACCGATAAAACCAGTAACCTGAGGTTGAGACTGTCTACGAACATGACAAATTATTGTCTTTGGAGGTACTTTTTTAGTACCTACAAAATGTTCTTAAATTTATATGATTTGTTTTGAAGAATTTTGTTTGCACTAAAATATATTCCATAGTAACAAAATTATCCAACTTATCATGTGGTAAAACAAATTGCTGCGATAAGCTTTTGTGTATTTTATGGAGAATGACCCATATCAGTTTCCTTGGTGATAAAAATTAGCTTTGCAATAGAAGCCCTTTGAGAGAAATTGTACCGTGTTCACTTTCTATCCCACAAATTACCCTTAATTAACTTAAATTAATATGAACCTTCTTGTGATCCTTGTAGGAAAACCTTTGTGGTCCTTTTGGATTACATTCTGTATTGCTAGTATGGGCAGCGATGCCCCTCCAGGATGGCAGAGGGTCCTCAAGCAGAGGAAGGCAGGAAAAACAAAAGGGAAATATGATCTGTATTTTTACAGGTAACTGTTTAAATTCATTGCGTAACATTGCTGGAACCCCCCATGACAATATATTGTTACAGAAATCGTCTGTATAAAATTGTAAATATAGTGAGGAATTTATTTTAAAGTTCTATTTTATCTCATTTTATTCTGCATATGATTGTAAATAGTGATGTATTGCTTTTAAAATTTTATTTTATTTGTTAACAGCGATAATACAGGTTAGGAAAGGTCGTAGCATCTAAATCAATCAGGAAATTTCAAAGCATTACCTTCAGATGATTGTTTGGCTGGATTGTGCTAGAAATTTCGGCCGCGAAACTAAAAAAAGAATCCAAAAAATCTAAACGCCAGTTCAGTCGAGTATTGGATGCTGTTCGGAAATCATCGGATCTTTTGTTTACTTTTGCAGTGCCGGAATTATCGCTGTTTTTGAAGTTGTATATCTAAAGCTTGTATAGAAGCTTAATAGCAATTGATCTGTTGTTTGGAGAAGTTTTATGAGCCTTTGAAGAAGAATCAATGATAGTTTTTATTTAGTAAAAACTAAGTCATCATTTTCTCGGTGAAAAATTCATAACAATATTCAGTTCCAAGGAAAGGAAAAATGTGTGGATTATTTTACCGCGCTTAGCACAAAGGTGATAACTGTATTTCATGGCCAAGTTGAGATATTCTTTGATCAAGTGGTTCTCTGTAATTTATTTAATATAATGGCTGATTTTAATGGGGTCAAGCTGTGTATATGGGATTTATTAAAAAAGTGAATTAGTTAGGCCCAGTTGTAGTATACTAGCCGTAGCATACTCGTAGCAATGTGCGCTAGCGGGGTGTCGATCCCGGGACTCCTAGATCAGAAGACAGGCTTGATAACCACTAGACAAAAGAGATCTCTCCTGTTTAGGTTTTGTATCTGTTATTTGTACACAATACCACCACATACTGTGGCAGTATTTTCTAAATCCTAAATAATTTATAAAAATTGCTGTTTAGAAAATACTTCCTCTATTAATGCAGTAGTATTTTGCAAGTATAATAATGCAGTGGTATATTTACAAAATACTATTGCATTAATAGAGGAATGTGTGCGCTCGAGTATTTATGCAAAGACAATCCAAAAGACCTGCTCCATATTTTCATCCCTTGTTCCTTATAAATTTATTATATGTATTTTATGTGTGTATATATTACTTGTTATATTCTTTTATGCATTTTTTAATGGCATTGCTTTGTACACAACTAATGTGAATCTTGATCAATGCCCTTTATTTACTGCTTTTTATCACCTTGGACTGTTAATCTGTGTGTGCATCTTCACGGGTTAAAAACACTCACTTGTAAAATTACTTCCAAAACAAAATATATTTACATTGGTTGCTCTTGTTTGAAATATACTAATCTATTTATTCTTTAACATGCAATATTTGGGTATTATCCTATTTAGAGTTGGCAAACTTTTTATTGTTGCTAAAAAATTAGAGCCACCTGGCACCCTCAGAGGTTCGTTTCAACTTAGACAAGCATTGTGTTCCTTCTGTGGAACGAACCACTAGTTAGTGTAGAAAAACCACTAGTTAGTTTTATTTAAGCTACTTAATAATATCAGTTTTGTATTAAAGCTATTCTTTCAATATCAATCTATTCAATTGGATTCGAAATTATTCTCTACTCATCTGTATTTCAGCAAACTTCTTTTTTCTTTTTCAGTCCTGACAACGTTGTGTTCCGATCGAAGAGAAGCCTGGAAATACACTTGAAAGAAACAAACTCTGAATTTCAGTTGAGCTGTTTCAACTTTTTGGTGCCTAGTGATACTAAACCCAGCAAAAAAGAAGAAGCGCTAAAAGATGCATCAATGCATTTAAAGTTGGAAACAAGGTCATATAACCTTAGTTAGCTGATTAATCTTTGCGTGCTAATCCATATTTTTTTCTCAGTGACATTGATTATGTCAACTTAAGATTTTGCTGTTCAGTGACACAACTTTGGTGCCCTCTGAAAACATTGGGCAAATGCAGGTGACGTCTCGAAAACTATCGAGCAAATGCATGTAAAGTAAAACTTGACGGTTTATGACCTCCCGAAAGCTTTAAAAAACCTCCGGTGATTGGCAAAACAATCTTAATCAGTCGTATCAGCACTAAAGAAAAGAATCCTGATTAGACATGTGGTCAGCATAAAGTTAATTTGCATGTTTTAATTTTTACCAACACATTCTTGAATGTTCAATACATTACCTTTTATTATAGTTATTTTATTGATTTGAAGAAATTAATCGAAATACAAATACTTCCCAAATACTGACTTATTTGAATTGGTTTGATATTGAACAATTGAGTTTTAAGTGCATTTCCTCTTCTTCTTCTTCTTCTTCTTTTTATCAAGGACTATGGGGACTAAGGCACCTCTGCTTGAGCATTTTGTACCAACCCCATATCCCGTACAGATCGGTAGTGGGCAGTACTGCACAGGATGTAAGAGCACACTCGCAAGAGGGAGTGCGCAAGTCTACCTATAGCCGCCGAAGAGTTCATTTCTACCTCTTTCGGTAGCTATCCGGTAGATGGCAGTACTACCGACCGTATGTGGAACTTCTTAATTTAGAGGCATCACCAAGCAGAAGATTCCACCAGAAGACTTGGCTTTGCCACCCCCAGAGGTATTGATTTGTATGGGAACTTGGAGGACTTTGCGACCATGACTGATTTAACGTGCTCCAGTCACCATTAGCGAACACGGCGGTCTTTAGTCGGTCCCAGGCCCGAACTCGCAACCTCAGGGCTCGCAACCTTCTAGTTGCGAGAACGATACTCTCCCGACTGGGCTACGCGGCCCCGCATTTCCTCTTACTATAGTTATTTTATTGCTTCATTAGCTGAAGCAATATATGAATGGAAATTGTGTTCCCTATAATCTGGATTAGTCTGGATACTTATAGAAAAAAGTAATGGTTCAAATTGATTCAGTAGATTTTGTGTTATTTTTATAACCTTTAAGACGTGAAAAGGAGAAGGGGGGAGGGGAAGAGAGGGTTTCTCAAAATTTCAAGTAGTTTGGAATGATCCTCTTGTATTCGAATATCAGGCGTGTACAATATTATCAAAATTGGAATAAAAGTTGCTTCCTTTAAAAAGCATAAACACACACATAATGATATTTTGTATTTATAGAAACAGGATATCTAAATTGCTTTTTCTCAATGGCGTTGTTTTGCATGATTTATCTTTTAAGAATAAATTTTAAATTTTCATGCTATTTTAAGCATACTAATTTTATTAGTTCTTAAAGAAACCAGTCCTTAACACAGAATTGCCAATATTAGCACTTGTGACAAAAACCAACCATATTTGGGCCTGTGACCATTTTAAGAATGGACAATTCCTGTATTTTTTAAAAATGAGTGAAATTAGTTTATGAAGAATTTCTTTCCGATTCCAAATATTTAAACAAAAGTTTTATAAAATAATTAGTTATTTAAATATTAAGAAAAGAAAATGCCTCAAAACCGAGCCAAAACCAGTTTGATCAAAACACACAACAAAATCTGTGACATCAAGGGTTCTTACTGTTTTTATGGTTGTCGTGAGGCTGTTGCCAAATAATTGGCGCTGGTAGACCATTGCCATATCACGTACAAGTTGGAGCAGTTTGTGAGAAACTTGCTAAACTGGTTTTCGCTGCAGCATTTCAAGCTAAGATGTTTGGAAAGCCTTGACATCACATTCAATTTGAGCAGAATGAATTGTTTTCTCACCAACGTCTACCAGGAAAACTTTGATTGCAAATTAAAAAAAAAGAAAAAGAGCATTGAGCAGAAATTTTTCTTTTTATGGCCTTTTCGAAACATTTAGAATAGAATTAAAAAAAAAAAAGGTGTTAATTGTCCATTGTTGGTATCTTCAAAATGCTTTGTTCTTAAAAGTTTTTTATAAAGGGTTCTTGAAGATTAAAGATTCAACAGAGATAGTCTGAGCGACTGATCTGAAGCGACTGCAAGTTTTGGTTACCCCATTGAACATCATTCTGAATTTTTTATAGAATGTGGAGAAAAGCGAGTTGATTACGAATCCACCGACCTGCCATGGCAAAAATGGCTGAAACTGGTCGAAAATGGACTTTGAGTGAGTTGAATTAAATACGCCAAATACGCCATAACTTGCCAAATAATGAGTATTCTTTTTTAATTGGTAACCCATCACACTTTGATTTTCAATGAGGAAGAGTGCAGACAATTTCTGATCTCTGACTCGGAAAAGTTGCATCTTTTAAAAGTAAATCAAATTGCCGACATCAATTATGTCATTAGTGATGTAATATTTAGTACCAACTTGGCTTACTTTTGAAAGATGCAAGTAAGCCATCGCCAGACTTCTTAATCATCCGCAACCTTGTTAATTGAAAGTTAGAGAGCGATGGGTTACCAAATAAAAAAGAAAGCTTATTATTTGGCAAGTTATGACAGATTTGGCCATTGGATTTAGTTCAACTCAATTAAAGTCGATTTTTGAGCAGTTTTGGCCATTTTTGGACCAGTGATGGATTCACAATCTACTCACTTTTCTCAACATTCTATGAAAAATATTCAGAATGGTGTTTGATGGGGCACCTAAATTTGCAGTCGCCTCTTAGTCTATACTTGCAGCAGGGGAATTATCAACTATTAAAAAATTAGAGATTTTCTGAAATTTTTTAATAATTGGTAACTTGTTTCATGCAAAAGTTAGGAAATGAAAGAGTAAAAATCCCACAGCAGCAAGAAATCTTATTTTTCCAATAATTGTTTCTATTCTGTCTTTTGTCATAGAATTTCTCTCGCTAAAGTTTCACTACTTTTAGATGAAACTTTGAAGTATCGTTTATTTTGAGTTTTTATTTCATGTTTAAATTCTCTTAAGTTTCTATTCAAGTCGATAATGTCAATAAGTTTTTTTAAAATTAGTATTTAATCATTTATATTTTGGATTATTTTAATTTGTGTGAATTGGAATTGAAGCTGTTTTCTCTCAGATCACTCTTATAAAGATTTACTGTGTTTGTTGCGAAATTTTATTTCATTTTTAAGTTATCTTAAGTTTCTTTAAATTTAGTTTTTAATGGTTTATATTGGATTATTTTAAAAATATAAATGAATGGGAATTATCATGGAAGCTTACATTTTCACCAGTGTAAACATGTGTTAAAGTTGTATTTTGAACGATTCTCAGTGTGAAATACATCAAATTTAAATATAGAAAATTGTAAAAGTTACATTAAGTAAAAGATTGAAAAGTTAAGAAATCCCAACTAAATCTCGTTATCAAGGTGTTCGAACCCAGCCAGGATTTTGGGGATGCTTTTCTTAACTTTTCAATCTTTACTTAATGTAACTTACAATTTTTTATTTTTAAATTTGATGTATTTCAGATATGAGCCTTCTATTTTCATGCAGCATTGCGCTGAAGATGAATTTTCAAAGTTTTTACAGTTTTTCAGTATGACAATAGTTTTATACTTCACTTTTGTATTTGCTCTCTGTGTGAAATTTATAATCTTAATAAAACAATAATCTTAAGTAAACTATTACCTATACTGTGTTTGTGTGAGGAAATTTATAACATTATGTTCTTGTAGGTTGATTGATGTACCAGAAATAATAAACCACGATCCAGAAACAGAGTTGTTTAAGGCAGAAGAAAGTGACAAGAAAGATGAATGTGTCCACAATGGTATTCTTTTTTTAATTCTCTCTCTCTTTTTTTTTTTTTAAACTCGCTTTACATTGCTTCTTTAACTTGAGATATTAATAGAAATCGTCTCAGTTCATCACATAGTCCTGAAAACTCTTAAACTTGAGATATTCATTGGAATCGTCTCAGTCTACCGCATATTTCTAATGCAATAATTTTACGAAAACTCTTTAATTTGATATATTACTTGGGATTGTCTCAGTCCACCACACAGTCCTAGTGCAATAACTTCACAAAAACTAACTTTTGCCT
This sequence comes from Linyphia triangularis, assembly GCA_963978545.1. Lineage (NCBI taxonomy): Eukaryota > Metazoa > Arthropoda > Arachnida > Araneae > Linyphiidae > Linyphia > Linyphia triangularis. Next base: position 17,979,263 of record OZ021723.1, on the reverse strand, counting down.
CAAAACTTGTTTTTATATCAAAAGTATTGATTCAAAAAGCCTGCAATATCTTTTGTCACCTATAGCAAGAGCAATATAGACAATTTTCACTCAATGAAAAGTTAGAGTTTGAAATTAAAAAAATAAAAAAGATAGAAAGATTTGCCATTATTTATACTATTTTGAATTAAAAAAAATAAAATATTCTGGAACAATGAAAATAAAAATAGACTCTTTATTTGAACTTGAAATTTCATTTGCTTCTTCTATTGTTGTTTGATCTACAACACAGAATTGCAAATGTATGGAAGCACAACCATTAAATTATGAGGTTGCCCATCGTAAAGGAAATCTGCATCAAAATGCTGATACCTTGAGTAGAGTTCCTTAAACATTGTTGTAAGACATTGACTATGCACATATTTTTTTTCCCTTCTTCTTTTTAGAACCTTATAGTTATTGGTAGGCTTATTTATTTCAACTTGTAATACTCTACTTAAATATTATAATTTGGCAGTAAAATACTAATTTAAATTACTGCACTGAATCCAACTGGCAGCATGAACTCTTAAGACTGAAAGACTTTTTCTCTTCAATAAAAAGTCTTCTCTTAGAGGGGAGGAGTCTGTAAAGATTTATCTACATGAATGGCAACAGCCAAATGGTTACCATGACAACGGTCAACAAGATAAGAAGAAGATAGTAGTTTCCAAGGAAAAAGATATGATAGACTTCAGTAATATTCTATTTAACAACTTCTTTTAGAAAATTATAATAAAAGTGTAATCATTTGTAATTTGACGTTATTATTTTGAGAAATTGTTACAATCTCATTAGATCATGTACTCATATGAATCTTGCATACATATATTTAAAAAAAAAAATCTTAGCCTCAAGGAGGGTACAAGTGATACAATGATAATTTCTTTAAAGAATGGATTATAAATACATAACTATGATATTTCTTTTTAATATTTGTGATCGCTTGAAAGAAAGAAATTGAATGAGAGAAAATAATTTATTGCAAACAAAATATAGGTTTATTTATACAAAAACTCAAAACTTTTGCTTCAATTAGCATATTCCATGCTAAAATATATTTTTATGCCCTCATTGAAAGACTGGTATTCTTCTGTTAGTAGGTTACCTGATAAAAATCCCCAAATTGCAGGGATAACTCATTAAAACTAATAATCTTCCAATAATTTATTGCAACTGCATAAAAATCCTGATAAATGTATTTAAATAACTGAATTAAATGTAATAAAAAGATAAATTCACAAGATTAAAATATTATTTTCGCATAAACATTTCAGCTTGACGATAACGGCACCAACTTTCAAATTTGGAAGGTTTTAGTACCCTTCTTATGAAGACTACCGAAAGGCTATACCAAGCAAATGCTGAATTTGTTATCGTTCACTAAATATTAGCAAACAACAACATTCTGAGCTATATTTTGTAAACAATTTGATTCCAAGGCAGATTATTCTTATCCCCTATTCTAAAAAATGATTAGATACACTGACGATTATGACAAATGGTCTCATATCGATTGTCTGTCTGTCTAGTGGAACAATATTTTTATCATTCAAAGGTAAATTATTTGTTGTTTTCAAAAGTTATTAATTTCCAATGCGGTTAAAATTTTGATGTGCCTACTCTATAGTTAAATACTATTTCAATTAAAAACAAAGGTAATTTTTCTACATCTTCACCAAAAGACCCTTCTGTCATAATACTGTTAACTGACTAATGTTTCAAATGCAACGCTAAGTGACTTTGATTTGCAACATCTGTCAGTTAACAATGTTATGACAGAAGGTTTTTTTGATGAAGATGTAGAAAAATTATCTGTTTATATTATTTAACTATATAGTAGGTGCATCCAAATTTTCTAAATAAAAAACGCTTGATATACATATTCATAAATTTGTTCTTGTAATAAAGCACATTGAGAAAAATTCCTGCGTATAATTATAATTTATTTTCATAGTTGAATGCTTGAGCGAGAATAAAGTTTAAAATTAAATGATATTATTCCAAAATTTGATTTAATATCTCCATATTAAATTCCTGGCTACGTTGATTTCATATCCCTATAATAAATTCCTGGCTACGTTGATTTCATATCCCTATAATAAATTCCTGGCTACATCCTTGTGGAAGTTGTTTGTATGAAGTTTAAAATGAAATTATATTATTCCAAACTTGTATTATTGTACTTGTAGTAAAGCACATTAAGAAAAATTCCCACGTATAATTATAATTTATTTTCATAGTTGAATACTTGAGCGAGAATGAAGTTTAAAATTAAATGATATTATTTCAAAATTTGATTTAATATCCCCATATTAAATTCCTGGCTATGTCGATTTCATATGAAGAATGAAGTTTAAAATTAAAGGATATTATTCCAAAATTTGATTTAATATCCCCATATTAAATTCCTGGATATGTTGATTTCATATCCTTATAATAAATTCCTGGCTACATTGATTTCGTATCCCTATAATAAATTCCTGCTACGTTCCTGCGTAAATTGTTCACAGACTTTTCTTACATATTGTATTGTTATTTGCAATCTACTCCCTTTTATGTTTTCACGTCTGATTTGTATATGTACATTGCATTTATATGTTTATGTGTAATATGCATTTTGAGAATTATGTCAAATTCAATATCTTTATTTTAAGTTAGGGAAATGCTTTAATTGTGGTACAAAAATAATTTAAATGAAAACTGTTTAACATAAAGATATTTGTCTTGGAACCCTGAAGTGAAAACGACGGAGTCTCCCTATCTGAAGAGATGTCAAGCTATGCCACAATACGCTGAGGTCACCTCAGGTAATCATAATTTTAAATTATCCGTTTGAATATTTACTATTCTTGTAATTAAATTTGGTGTAGTGTGGAGAGAGAAAGGACCCATTATCATTATGATTTCTTTAAACTGAAAATTTTGAAGAAAAAAAATTGCAGCAAGACATTTAAATTAAATTTATTAAATGTATAAAATATAATAGAAGAAAATTTAGCCAAGTTGGAAAGAAAATAATCCTCGGATTTTAGTATTATTTGTTTTGAATTTGACCTACTTGGCGTATCCCTCCTAATATCTACTACTGTGGAAGAACCCTGCCAGCATTTGTTTTTGACTGGGCAAACAAACTCCAGTTTATTTAAAAAAAAGTTTCAGGGTCACTTATTTATCCTTTAGGTTAGAGGTAAGTTCAGGAGATCTAACAAACCAACTTCTATCATAAAATTGTCCCTGTTAATTGTGGTATTTTCACAGATATTGGGTTGTTCACCCACCTTAGTGATGTTTATTTTTTTCCTAATAGTAATTAAAATGTTCCTCTGTTAGGAATGGTATTCTGGATTCACTATTGCAATTGTTGAATTGAATATTTGTTTTTGTTAACTTTTCGTTTTGAACATAATTTTCTTAACATATAGTTTTATTTCATAGCCATTTTTGTATATTTGGTTATAATATAATTTATCTTCTTCATGGAAAACAAAGTCATCTTCCTTAATCCTTGGTGAATTGGCGATTGCCTCAATTTTATTTAGAATCTTTGCATTAAGAAATGAGGATTATGATAGCACACAGTTAATTAAGTTTAAAAAAAAAAAAAAAAAAAAGTTAATAGTTAATGTATTTAGGGTTGCTTTTTTTTTTTGCTCTGTTTTAACCTGACCTTCATGCTTAACATAATTTAAGGGTTTACGTCGGAGAGTCATGAAAATCAAATATTTTAATGAAGCTTAACTGCATTGCTCAAACTTTTATAAATATAACTATTGTTAAGGATGGTTCATATATCCATGTGTCCACCACTCTCCCATTATACTTTTGATCCATTCAGTTACTGTGGTTGTCAAAATACAGCCCAAGCTTTATTGGGTTGGGTGGTTGTCAAAAAGAAATACAAAGCTTTATAGGGTTGGAATACATCCTGAAAAGGGATCTTTGACCTTTCATTATCTCATAATGCTAATGTTCATTGGTTGAGATATGGCTTCATGGTGTAAGAGAATTTTTTCCCCTTTTTTCTCCAGGCACGAGGAATCGCAGCAGGAGAAGAAGTCCTTACTTTCGTGGGGATGTTAGTGAGCAGGCCTCTACTCCCCTTTTTTTTCGCAGGATGTGTGGCTGGGACCCCCCTCGCTCCCCCTACAACCTCATCCAAGAAGATCTCTATCACGACCCGTGGAAGATGCTCGTGGCCACCATATGCCTGCAGAAGACAACAGGTGGGACAACAAACAGTGTGAAATGAAACGTAAATAAAGTAAAACAAAATTTGAATGCATTTCAAGTAGTGATCAAATTCATTTAATGTGATGTCAAAACTCATGTGAGGGGTCATAGTTTCAAATGGTCATATGAAACATGTGACGTGATATAGTTTCCAACAGATTGTTCCAAATTGAAATGTGGTTGTGTGAGTAACTTTAACTGGTTAAGCTGTATAAAAATGTAATTCTATCTATTTTTTTCTCGCTAAATGTAATTGGTATTTGTGAAATGAATATTCAAATCCAAATGCAATTGGTGCCCACCTGATGGTTGTGGGGTTAGCCTTGCATGCCAAGAATCCATCTTAAGCTGTAGGTCCATCTTACTGTCAAGATGTCCATCTTAAGCTGTAGGTCCATCTTACTGTCAAGATGTCCATCTTAAGCTGTAGGTCCAGCTTACTGTCAAGATGTCCATCTTAAGCTGTAGGTCCATCTTACTGTCAAGATGTCCATCTTAAGCTGTAGGTCCAGCTTACTGTCAAGATGTCCATCTTAAGCTGTAGGTCCATCTTACTGTCAAGATGTCCATCTTAAGCTGTAGGTCCATCTTACTGTCAAGATGTCCATCTTAAGCTGTAGGTCCATCTTACTGTCAAGATGTCCATCTTAAGCTGTAGGTCCATCTTACTGTCAAGATGTCCAGCTTACTGTCAAGATGTCCATCTTAAGCTGTAGGTCCATCTTATTGTCAAGATGTCCATCTTAAGCTGTAGGTCCATCTTACTGTCAAGATGTCCATCTTAAGCTGTCATTGTGTAAAAAAATGGGTTGTTGAGCGTACAAACCAACCAGTTAATCAGAAGTTTGTATTCTGTGTCTGAAATTCCAGTGAAATTTTGATCAAGGCATAAAAAGTTGAAAAACGAACATCTTTAACATAGAGTTCTCTTCCTTTGAGCATTGACCATCAATGATTGGTTCACTTCCTTTTCTCTTGCCTGAAGAAATAAATGTAATAATTATAACCAAACTTTCCAAATTGACATACATTTTGATTTTGTATTGTCTAAAAGTTGACATATCGTTGTTGTCTCCCTTAAGCTTCTTTTATCTTTTGATAAACTTTGGAATAATCTTTCATTTTGAGAGGTTTATTTTTTATGTTGACTTATGTTTGTTTACAAAATTTACTGATTCAGTTTTTGGGTGATAAATTTAGTATGTAACCCTTTATATTATTTTAAAAGTACAGGGTATTTCCACTAAAATATAAGGCAACTAAAATTTTCCCTTTAATTCATTGTATTGACTATAGCTGCTTATTATCATAAACAGCTTTTTATTTAACACCAAACTTTCACTCTTACAACGTTAGTGCAAAACCGTTGCTTAAAACTGCTGGTTTAGCAGTGTATAAAAAGAATGTTTCGATTAAATACCTATGTAATGGCTGGTTTTTTCAGGTGTTGCAGTAAAGAGAATTCTCATGGACTTCTTCACCAAGTTCCCCACCCCTGAAGCGACACTTTTGGCGCAGAGTTCCGAGATCTCGAACATGTTGCAGCCCCTGGGTCTTCAGAACAAGAAGGCAAAAATAATACAGCGTTTCACTGGTAAGTCTCTTTAGCTAATCTGTGATGTTATCCCTTTCTATTAAATTGGGATTGTAATAAGTATAAAACGTAATAAAGCACCAATCGAGTTAATCACTGTGCAAACCGTTGTCCGAAATTAGTAGACATGACGGTGACTGCAACAAAGTTGTTCTTTTGTCGGATGGCCTGGTGAGAGTACTTTTATAGGTTTTCTACCATTCGAGATGCAAATGGGCAGCAGATTCCCTTGAAGTCTTCATGAAAGTCGTTTCTGCCTGATATTTTACAGATTTAATAGTTAGGCAACATAGCTCTCGAGTGACCATTGGGCTAACGTCTAAATCAAATAATTTATAAAGATGCTGCTTAGATTTATTTACACTGAATATAACTACTGCAGTTTAAACTTTTGCAATAAATTTAAATAGAACACAAAGTAGCTAATTTATTGTTCGAAATTTATCTCAGGTAGTCGAATTGCACTCTAGATGATCTGATTTAGTTAAGATACCTTTTAGTAAAAATTCTGGTTCCAATTGATTCAGTTGATTTCAAGTTATTATCATATCCCTTAGAGGTGAAAAAAATGGGGAAGGGAGGGAAAGTGAAGTTTTTCAAAACTTCAATTAGCCAAGACTTTTCCCCTTGTTTCAAAGATGAAGAGAGCAAAAAAGATTGGAATAAAATTGTTGCTTCCTGTGAAAAATATATCCCTAAAATAATACATAAATATTTTTTCACATTTTTTGCACTTTAAAACAACTTGCAACTTATTTTAAAACGTTTAATGCCTCAAAATGTATGAAAAGTCTCAAAGTATGAAGAGTTTAAAAATAATATATGACAAAAAAACAATTTTTTAATAGGAGCATTTTTGAATTTTTTTTATAGCTATGTTTGCGGATTTATATTGATTTAAAGCTTGTACTCTCAAAATAATTGTTATTTATCTTCAAAATCATATTTCAAAGAATGGAAAAATGTTTCAATGTTGTTTGGAATTTTTTTAAAATCAGTGCAATAAGTACTTTTCTTATTTATATAAGAAAATTACCTTTAACGTATTCCTTAATGGTGACCCCCTCTTCCCCTTTATAAAGTTATCTCTGAATGAATTTAACTCAAAATTCTTTTTGTTTGGTGGCTTCACTTTTTAATAGTAAATAATTTTTTTTTATTTATTTTAATTTCAAATTAAATTTTTTGTGCATTCAATTATTGTTCAAATTTAACATATCACTTTTTGTGTCAAGAAAAATATCATACCAATAAATTAGTATTTCAAGATATATTTTGTCTGGCGATCTGATAAATATTTTTTGTCTCTGGTGTCGGTTGAATTACAGCAGTTACATGCATGTACAATTTGTAGACATTGATTTTATTTCAACAAAAAAACATATATATTTGGAGTTTTATATATTAACGTATAAATGAAATTTGAAATATAAAATAAAATGAATTATTATTTTTGACATGACAGCGTTATGACTGAAATCCCCTCCTCCCGTGTAAAATTTGTCATTTTATGATAACATAAAAGCCATCATATTAATTTTTTTTATATAAACATACAATGTCACTATACTGGGAAATTGGATCCAAGACATGGTAATAACTTGCCATTATATACTCAAGTTTTAATTTTTTATCTCTATTTGGAACCAAGATATAAACTTTCCGCCTAGTTAGCATAGAAGCACTCATTTGGTCAATATTTAAAGCTTGCCGGGTTAGTACTTCTAATTGAATTTTAGGTAATGTTACTAATCTTATTTTAATAGTCAAGGTGCTATATAGCACATATTATTATAATTTGCAGTTTATGCTTGTCAAATTGCAAATTGACTTCCGATTATCATTTGCATTTCTTGTCATTTGAGTAGAATTTTGGTATGTTGGAATCGCTTGACAAGATCTTTTACTTGCTTTATCGCAACTGTTTGTAGTATTTGTAGTTTTCACTGGAATGTTAATCCCAGATAGATAACTAAAGCTACGGGATATCCCAAAAGTAACTCCTGATCTTTAAAAATTAACATCTCAAAACGTTAACAGGGTATATAAATGACGTATGTGTTTATTTGATGGGGAATGAAATTTCTAATCATTTTCGGAATTTTTATTACCTATTCAATAAACCTATGAGTAGTTTCAATTTCCTGTGAGTAATGAAGTTCATAGTGTTAAATTTTTAAAGATCAGGTTTGAGAAGCTTCTCGGTTCATTGGCATAGTGTAATTAGTTAGAAGTTGGAGCTATGTCATACCTTGTAAAGCAGTATTTGGGTGCAATTCAAGAATAAAATCATGAAATTTAATTTTAGTTCCTATAAAGGGACTTTTTTAATGTCAAATCTGAATTTAGTTTGTGGTTGTTTATACTGTGTCTTTTCAGATGAATATTTGCACAAGATTTGGAAATACCCAATCGAGCTACATGGCATTGGAAAGTACGGAAACGACTCCTATAGGATTTTCTGTGTAAATGAATGGAAACGGGTGAGGACACCGTTTTGTCGATTCAGTTTTAATATTTGTGTACCTTTTAAATATCTTTCTGGAAGGAAGTTAGAAGTTCGTGTATTAACCGTTTGAAATTGGTATTTTTTATTAACCTTTTCTTCAGAATGTATACTTTAACGTTTACATACATACATACTTTAACGTTTTTGTCCATCCATTTTTGTTACAATTTTTTACTTATGAGTTACTGACCCTGTAACCCACGAGTAAAAAATTATAACAAAATTGGAACATATTTCCTTAATCAAACGTTACGTATTATTTCGTTGACCGATGGGGAGCATTTTGTTCATTAACAAAACTCTTTAAGCAGCTCTTTAGTGGCAATAACTTTAAAAATCTAACTTGTTATTTTCCTTGTATCCTATTGGAACATTTCTAATTTAGTTTCTTATTCATTCTTAGGTGAGTCCAAAAGACCACATGTTAGAAAAGTACCATGTGTGGTTGAAGAAGTCGTTCAGCTGAAAATGACGGTCACAACAAAAATTCCTACACTTATAAATTGTTGCATGATTTTTACTTTAATTTAGACATTTATTTTTATATGGTAGTAATAAAATATTTTATACGAGTAAATAAACGTTGATATCGTTTTAAAATTCTTGTCTCAGTGAATAATGTTTTAAATTTAATGGTTGAAGTAGTACGTAGTGGCCACAGAACCTGAATACCAGGGAAATATGTCAGGGAACTTTCTGATTCTGGAAAACAATCGGTGATATGTCAGGGAATTTTTTAAAACTTCGCGAAAATTAGGGAATTTTTCTATTATTTTGAAGGTTCACCTGTATTTTGGCACCATTTCAGCGAATAAATGTTGTAATCGTTAGAAGTTTCATGTTACAGTAGAATTTAAACTTTTAATTTCTGCCAAAACTATTTTTAAAAATTTGGAAACCAGGAACCTGGAAACCAGGGAAATATGTCAGGGAGCTTTCTGATTATAGAAAACAATCGCTGATATGTCAAGGAACTTTCTGTTTCTGGAAAAAATTGGTGAAATTTCAGGGAATTTTTTAAAACTTCGCTAAAATTAGGGAATTTTTCTATTATTTTGAAGGTACGTTTTCCTGTTCACCTGCATTTTGGCACCATTTCCGCGAATAAATGTGGTAATCGTTAGAAGTTTCATGTTACAGTATAATTTAAACTTTTAATTTCTGCCAAAACTATTTTTAAAAATTTGGAAACCAGGAACCTGGAAACCAGGGAAATATGTCAGGGCACTTTCTGATTCCAGAAAACAATCGGTGATATGTCAGGGAACTTTCTGTTTCTGGAAAAAATTGGTGAAATTTCAGGGAATTTTTTAAAACTTCGCTAAAATTAGGGAATTTTTCTATTATTTTGAAGGTACGTTTTCCTGTTCACCTGCATTTTGGCACCATTTCCGCGAATAAATGTGGTAATCGTTAGAAGTTTCATGTTACAGTAGAATTTAAACTTTTAATTTCTGCCAAAACTATTTTTAAAAATTTGGAAACCAGGAACCTGGAAACCAGGGAAATATGTCAGGGCACTTTCTGATTCCAGAAAACAATCGGTGATATGTCAGGGAACTTTCTGTTTCTGGAAAAAATTGGTGAAATTTCAGGGAATTTTTTAAAACTTCGCTAAAATTAGGGAATTTTTCTATTATTTTGAAGGTACGTTTTCCTGTTCACCTGCATTTTGGCACCATTTCCGCGAATAAATGTGGTAATCGTTAGAAGTTTCATGTTACAGTAGAATTTAAACTTTTAATTTCTGCCAAAACTATTTTTAAAAATTTGGAAACCAGGAACCTGGAAACCAGGGAAATATGTCATTGCACTTTCTGATTCCAGAAAACAATCGGTGATATGTCAGGGAACTTTCTGTTTCTGGAAAAAATTGGTGAAATTTCAGGGAATTTTTTAAAACTTCGCTAAAATTAGGGAATTTTTCTATTATTTTGAAGGTACGTTTTCCTGTTCACCTGCATTTTGGCACCATTTCCGCGAATAAATGTGGTAATCGTTAGAAGTTTCATGTTACAGTAGAATTTAAACTTTTAATTTCTGCCAAAACTATTTTTAAAAATTTGGAAACCAGGAACCTGGAAACCAGGGAAATATGTCAGGGCACTTTCTGATTCCAGAAAACAATCGGTGATATGTCAGGGAACTTTCTGTTTCTGGAAAAAATTGGTGAAATTTCAGGGAATTTTTTAAAACTTCGCTAAAATTAGGGAATTTTTCTATTATTTTGAAGGTACGTTTTCCTGTTCACCTGCATTTTGGCACCATTTCCGCGAATAAATGTGGTAATCGTTAGAAGTTTCATGTTACAGTAGAATTTAAACTTTTAATTTCTGCCAAAACTATTTTTAAAAATTTGGAAACCAGGAACCTGGAAACCAGGGAAATATGTCAGGGCACTTTCTGATTCCAGAAAACAATCGGTGATATGTCAGGGAACTTTCTGTTTCTGGAAAAAATTGGTGAAATTTCAGGGAATTTTTTAAAACTTCGCTAAAATTAGGGAATTTTTCTATTATTTTGAAGGTACGTTTTCCTGTTCACCTGTATTTCGGCACCATTTCCGCGAATAAATGTGGTAATCGTTAGAAGTTTCGTGTTACGGTATAATTTAAACTTTTAATTTTTGCCAAAACTATTTTTAAAAATTTGGAAACCAGGAACCTGGAAACCAGGGAAATATGTCAGGGAGCTTTCTGATTCTAAAAAACAATCGGTGATATGTCAGGGAACTTTCTGTTTCTGGAAAAAATCGGTGAAATTTCAGGGAATTTTTTAAAACTTCGCGAAAATTAGGGATTTTTTCTATTATTTTGAAGGTACGTTTTCCCTGTTCACCTGTATTTCGGCACCATTTCCGCGAATAAATGTGTTAATCGCTAGAAGTTTCGTGTTACGGTATAATTTAAATTTTTCATATCTGTTAAAACTATTTTTAAAAATTTGCATATTTCTTACGCATAAATGTTCTATTTGATTTAATGATCTGGAAAATCGGGGAAATTTGGAAAAAAATTGCCGTAAAATCGGGGAATTTTGTAGTATTTGGGCGTCATGTACCTAAAGGTAATCGTTACAAGTTTGTGGCGGTCTCTTGTACAAAAGACAGATACAGCACCTAAGCACTAGTAATTACTTTTGCCTAGTGGTTAGAACGTCGCTCTTCAGATCTGGGAGTCCCGAGTTCGACTCCCCGTTAGCCCATATCGCTATATTGGTTTACCCGGACAACTGAATCATGCTGCCATCTATCGGCACCTTCTGAAAAATACTACATGAGTACCTCACAATCATCACGTCACGGCATCTTCTGCGACTCACTGCCAAACTCACTGCTCAATCGTTCGCCCTTTCACGACTCACTGGGAAAAGGCTATATGGTGGTCTCGTGTACAAAAGACAGATACAAAACCAACACCTAGGCACCAGTAATAACTTTTGCCTAGTGGTTACAACGTCGCTCTTCAGATCTGGGAGTCCCGAGTTCGACCACTGTTCTGTATTTTAAATTAAAATAATTAATATAGTTCATTAATTAATAACAAATTGCTTTAATAATTTTTCATAGTGCCCCCAAAAAGTATCGATGTAGCACAAGAAGGGAAAAAATGAATGTTCTTTTCCCCGTTGAAATGAGGCAAGCGGACCCGTCTTCCTACTTGTCAAGCTACGGCAGCTTTTGTTTTTAGGTTTTAATTCAAATCTTAGAGTTTTACTCACACCCATACTGGCGCAGCTTTGCCGATCTTGGCTCTTGTGCCATTAAAATCCTTACAACCAACCAACCAACCAACCAACCAACCAACCAACCAACCAACCAACCAACCAACCAACCAACCAACCAACCAACCAACCAACCAACCAACCAACCAACCAACCAACCAACCAACCAACCAACCAACCAACCAACCAACCAACCAACCAACCAACCAACCAACCAACCAACCAACCAACCAACCAACCAACCAACCAACCAACCAACCAACCAACCAACCAACCAACCAACCAACCAACCAACCAACCAACCAACCAACCAACCAACCAACCAACCAACCAACCAACCAACCAACCAACCAACCAACCAACCAACCAACCAACCAACCAACCAACCAACCAACCAACCAACCAACCAACCAACCAACCAACCAACCAACCAACCAACCAACCAACCAACCAACCAACCAACCAACCAACCAACCAACCAACCAACCAACCAACCAACCAACCAACCAACCAACCAACCAACCAACCAACCAACCAACCAACCAACCAACCAACCAACCAACCAACCAACCAACCAACCAACCAACCAACCAACCAACCAACCAACCAACCAACCAACCAACCAACCAACCAACCAACCAACCAACCAACCAACCAACCAACCAACCAACCAACCAACCAACCAACCAACCAACCAACCAACCAACCAACCAACCAACCAACCAACCAACCAACCAACCAACCAACCAACCAACCAACCAACCAACCAACCAACCAACCAACCAACCAACCAACCAACCAACCAACCAACCAACCAACCAACCAACCAACCAACCAACCAACCAACCAACCAACCAACCAACCAACCAACCAACCAACCAACCAACCAACCAACCAACCAACCAACCAACCAACCAACCAACCAACCAACCAACCAACCAACCAACCAACCAACCAACCAACCAACCAACCAACCAACCAACCAACCAACCAACCAACCAACCAACCAACCAACCAACCAACCAACCAACCAACCAACCAACCAACCAACCAACCAACCAACCAACCAACCAACCAACCACCCACCCACCCACCCACCCACCCAACCAACCAACCAACCAACCAACCAACCAACAGCTATTCATCTAGTTCAATAAATGACTCTTAAGTATGGATCGGGGATCGAGCTGGCACATTTGCTGCTAGTGCCAGCCCGATCAGACTGTCGGTTTGACGCGCTGATATGAATAAGTCAGCGATAATCTGACTCGACCGTAATTGCTACACCGAACTGCAGCGAATTAATTACATTTAAAGTTGTTTTAATATTTTGTGTAGAAGAAATTCCAGAAAGATTATTTTGTTTCTTTTATATGTCTTTTTAAATTTTGAACAAAATGAAAGTGGAAAAGATATTGAACTACAGAATTTCGAAAAGGTAAGTGCTGAAATTATTTACTTACGTTGATGCGTGAAACATAAATGACAACATATTTATATTTAAAGCAACTTAAATATTGCTGAAGATTATCAGATTTCTCTGATTTCACGAATCATATCCGTACAATCAATTTTGCATTGACATCTTAAACCATAGTTACATATATTTCTCCTTATCGACGCATTTATTTTTTATCTGGCTGGTTGTTTTTTAGTTTTCTGGTGCAAGTCTGGCGTCATTCGCCACGAAATTTTGTAAAAGGGCCGCGACATATGTCGACTTGTTGGCGAAAAATACTGATGACGTAATATATATATTGCCAACTTGGCTAAGTTTTAAAAATACAAGTATTCCGCACAGAAATAGTTTGTACACTTTTTCGTTGAAAATACAAGAGCTTAGGTTACCTAACAAAAAATAATGATCATTATTTGGCAAATTATGACTTATTTGGTGATCATATTTAGTTCAACTAATTAAAAGTCGATTTTTGAATAATTTCGCAATTTTTTCCCCGAGTGACTAGTATATTTATACTCTACTAATATATCTGAATTCTATAAAAAAATTCAGACTGATGTTCGATGAGCGAAATAACTAAATTCGCAGCGGCATTGGCTTTGAAGTGGTTGAGCGCCCATGCTGTAGGTCTTCCCACCATTTCCATGCTAACTGAATGTTATTTTCTTGATTAATACCTAAATATAACTATCTAGTGTAGAATTTTCAGCCTGTATAAAATGATTCTAAAAAAGTATTTACATAAACAAATGAGATGTTGAAGTATTACCAACCCTCGTAATATAAGCTGAATGCTTAACTAGGTGCGCTTGCACCAGAAAAAGTTATGAAATCTTATGTTTGATGCCAAGTCGTCGTGTTTAATTTGTTTGGGGTACTCGTACACAATAAACTAAATTGACCCAAGATAAACTAGGACTTTTAGGATAAACTAATTTAAACTAAAATCGGGTTTGGATTGTATATGTATTGTATATGCATGTCCAAATTTATCTTTTTTAACATACCCAAAAATATTGATATTCAATGAAATATCCAATCAATGCGATCCATGTTTGCAGGGAAAGTGTGTAAAACAAGCCTAATTTACATTATCCTATCAAAAATCATCAAACAGTTTCTGATGTATTCTAGTCTAGTCTTACGTCATCCGACTTTGAATCAAGCAATTCACGCAAAGTGAATATAATGAGTGAATTTCTGCAACACAGCTTTGGATTTTAGCGTGTAAGGACTCAAATCGGTTTGTTATGGCTTCGAAGTCTCATTTGGAAGAATCTGTGAAATGGTGACTCTTCGGCCATTTAGAAGCATGGCAGCCAAATGTCGGAATATTTCGAGACAGACAGCCTCTACGTAATGGAAACAACTTTAAAACAAAGGAACTGTTGTAAGATGGCCTGAACGAGATCGTATACGAATGACAACTGCATCTGAAGATCGATATCTGGCAACAACTGACCGTCGTAACGAGAAGTCTACTGTTTGCTAGTTAAGTTCAGAGCTTGCAGCCACCACTGAAAATGTTGTAAGAAGGTAAACTGTATACAGAAGGCTTAGTGAGAAACGCCCTTATACCAGAAAGCCAAGTGTATGCGTTTCACAGTCTTCGCAGGAAAAGAGGGATCGCTGTAATTGATGCAAAGAACATCAGAACTGGAGTGAGCACAGATGGTCCCATGTTCTCTTTACTGAAGACGGTCGTTTTACAGGTGATTCTAAATGTGTTTCCACATGAAAGGAGTCAGGAACACAAATTATCTCTCTAACACTATGGAACGTGATCGTTACGGTAGCGGAGGTATGATGGTACGGAGAGGAATAATGATTGATGGACGTCCATCCTTGAAATGTTTTCAACAGCGGATCTGTGATCGGTCAGAGATATCGGGATGAGACCTTAGAGTTTTACGTAAGACTTTTCAGTGGTGCATATGGATCTGACTTTTTATTCATGGATGATAATGTTCGTTACCTTCGAGCAAGCCTCCTTGACGAACAGGGCCTGATTTACCACTAGGCCCGGGCCTAGGGGCCCTCAAATTTGGGGGCCCCCAAATTTTGAAAGTTTTCTGAAAATTTTAAATATAATGGTCTTTTTATGGGAAGTACTAAACAAAAATAATAAAATTTTTTTAGTTACATATCCTCAAATTCCATATTTTTTATAGTCACAGAGAGTTAAGTTAGATAGATTAACCTAATAAAACCTAATTAAGCAAATCTTTCCGGTTCAGCCAATCATAAACAACTTTTTCTTATGTACACGGAGACAAGGGCTTTACGCCGCTGTTCTCCTTCTCTCGCTGCTTGTAAAGAGATGTTCACCAACCAACCAACCATATACAACTTCTTATATTATGAAATGAAAGAGTCTTTGTGATTGGTTGATTTGCAGGCTCTTCCGTGGATTTTTTTGAACTTTTTTGGCCCTCCTTTTTGGTGAGATCGTGGAAACAGTGGAAAGGTTACTTTGTATTATTTACAATTATTGTTATAAAATTAAGTAATCTTTATTATTATATAATTTGTGAACCCTGTGGCAAAATGTAAGTTTAAAATACAGGAAAGTGTGCTTTAAAATCATTGTTCATGGGGGGGTCTTGATGATTAATTCAAAAGTTTTGAGGAAATCAAGATCATACTAATTATAGCAAAAAAATCGTGTGAAAGTAAACTATGAGTTTTAATTGTAAAAAGTTAGTCTTAATGAATGTAGCTTGATATGGTAATATTGTGACGTAAGGAAATAAATATTTGCTATTGGGGGCCCCTCTCTGAATGTTGGGCCTACAGTAAAAAAAATTATAAATCGGGCCCTGTTGACGAATTCCTTGAAAGTGAAGATATTGAACGAACACAATGGCCAGCAAAGTCTCCTGATCTTAACCCTATACAAAAGTTATGGGACTGATTCGGAAGAGCAATTGCATGTAGACGTCTTTCTCTTACTGATGATAAATGCACTGAAGACGGCATTGCTGGAAGGGTAGTGCTTAATTTCCTAAACTGTGGTTAACAACGTTATTGCCAGCATAAGAACACGTTAAGATATGTGGGTACAAGTCGGGGGCGATTACATTCCATAATAAATTCGCCAGGCGTAATTTTTTTTCTGAGTTATTCCTTTTTCTGAACTTCCTTTGTCACATTTTATTAGCATTTTTATTGTTTCACGCTACAATTTCAAATAATATGCAGTTTTTTAAATTTTGTCCTTTGTATTTATGTGTCATAAAAATTTGTATGTATCATTCCAGACAAAATTCATAGAATTATAGTTCACAGTTTCTGAGAAATATGTAAATTTATGCAAGTAAAGATAATCTTGGACATGAGTGTATATCGTTGAAAATTGTATGGAATACATTTAAGTTATTTTATTTCCAATAAATACACACAGAAACACATTTCCCAAACATCGAGATAATTTTGGCAAGGTCAAATGTGAGCAAATATTCCAAACATTCATAATTATCACAGTTTCTCTTGATGGTAATTTACAGGAAAGGAATTTACAAAATAATGTTAATGTACAAAATGAATTGGTTATAAGAGTGATCGCCGAGCTTTTTCTTCGACGAATAAACTTGATTAA
The DNA here is from genome assembly GCA_963978545.1 of Linyphia triangularis. NCBI lineage: Eukaryota > Metazoa > Arthropoda > Arachnida > Araneae > Linyphiidae > Linyphia > Linyphia triangularis. The sequence continues at coordinate 17,962,126 of OZ021723.1, read as the reverse complement.
AAGTTTCCAGAACACACTTTCTCCCTAAGCATTGCCGTTTCTAAGACTTATATAAAAAAATTTCCTATGTAAAAATTATAAAAATAACAATCAATTTAGCAGTCATACAACGTCACAACGACAATTCAAAGTTTGTAATTCGAGATAAAATTAAATAATTAAGGATTTTGTAGTCAAAGACACGAGTTAAATTATTGAGCGTTAAATGCTAATATAGGTGAAAATGCCCTAATCTCGTTGATTAGTAATATTGCGGTAGTTTGAGTGTTCTGGAAAATTTGGCTTCAGATTTATGAGACGTGGAGAAAGTTTGACGATCACTTTTTTCCCTTGCCATGTCATCGCATTGGCTTGTGGCCACTACTGCTTTGGTGTCGCCATCTGTCGGAATTACTAGGAACGAGGCTTCCCGAACTCTCATTTGGTGTCGCCATCTGTGGACCACCTTCTAAACCTATAGATAATATAAGGGCACAATGAGTAGATAATAATATTGATAAATTAAAACAACTTTGTAATGAATAAATTTGAATAGTTTTGTTGCACTAAGAAATAAGTGTATATTTCAAGATGTATTTTCGAGGCTACTATGTGAAAGTTTTTAATATTGAGAATTTTTCTCAGAGACAATGATGACACAGTTTTTATTAGATAAAAATTATTATTTATTCTCTCTGAAGAACAGTGCAATCACTATCAAGCTTCAATAGAAACAACCCTTTGGAACTCGTTCTCACTTGACAAATGGACTACTTCGTTAGTCAAAGTGATGCATGAACGTTTCCTTGTGTTGCTCATGTGTCCGAAACTATCCTGTACATCCGCACCTAAACATCTTTTTATACAAGGTTCTCACTGAAATTACATAATGAAAATCAATGATTTTTCAAGGACTTTTAAAGGACCTAAATAATAATTGTAAGGACTTTCGAAATTTTTTTTCACGCATGTCTTCAATGTGTCATTTTACAGTTGCTTCGCAACTAGCGCTAATATCAAAATTTTTTATGCACAATTTGCATTTTGCCTTATGAACAGACACTTTGATGATATTTGCAAACCATTTTTCATGTGCACTGTACTTTGGACAAAGCACATTACTTGTACTTTCCGGGAATAGTACTCATAAAATTCTTCTGCCAAAAAAACCAAAAGACGTATAAGTTGACGTATACGAAATACAAATATACCAGGCAATTTCAGAGTAACGGGGATAAGTGGCGGTCTTGAGGGAATAAACAAGTAAGAGTTGAATTTTTATAAATATTGCCGTCATTCACATCAGCAAAAAAAAAAAAAAAAAAAAAGACTTTTAGGGAACTCTAAGCATTTACAAATACTTTTAACGACCTCTAAGCGTTTTCAAAAACAAGTTAAAAAATATTAAGCACTTTTGATTTCACTTTTGCTTCAACTTGCACTTTTATGAATTTCAATGACCGTGGAAACCCTCTTATATAATACATTATTTTTTATATTGTATTTTCTCATTATGTATTGATATTCCTATATTTTTAGACAGTTTTTGATGGATTTTAACTGTCTATCAGATGGAATTCATTCGAATTATGTTTTCATTAAATAAAGCCCGTATCAATACTGAATTCTTCAAATATGATCATAACGCATTATAAAATAGCAAGTGATTTTTTTTTTGCACATTGATATGTTTTACGAGTGCGCAGCAGTAAATGGTTTAAAAATTTAATGCGATAAAACTCGAATAATCTTTCTGCTAGTATAATTTCGCAATCCTAACAGTTATTTTAAATTTAATAGCAAATTGTCGAATAATTTGTTTCAAACACTCTTCTTCCTCTTTCTTTCTCTCTCTCTCTTTCTTTTTCTTGAAAAAACACATCAATGAATATTAAATATTTATTACAACTTTCAAATGATGTCATCAAGGATAATTTCCGCTTAGTTTTGTTTTGATAATTGTAATATAAAACTTACTTTGTTTATAAGTCGAAGCAGATGTGTATATCGGCCTTGTTGGGCATCGCTTAATTGTAGCAAAGAGGCCGTCCGTCCCCTACAAAGAGTAAAACTAGGCCATTAACGGAAAGGCACATTTAGCTTAAAGTTACTGGCCAACGAATGTGGCCTGACTTAAAATAACTAGGGGTGTGGGACATCACACAGCTTTCAATCACACTATTATACTGACGTGGATTTGTGTCATCAGCCGTACTTATATTTTCAGCATTCATTTAGTTAAAATGGACAGTTCGGTGATTTTTTTTGCGATAATTCTAGTATGAAACTTAAAAAAAAAAAAAAAAAACTCCACCAAAATGATGGTTTTGGCGATATACTTACTGATAATACTTATATTATTCTTTCTTGTAAGTGACACTGAGCACAGAGATGAAAAAGCGATCGTCGATGAGGAGTGCTCAAGGAAAGGGAAATCTGCATTCGTTTTTCAACTTTTTACGCCATTAAAGCACTTTTAGGGGAATTTCGGTGGTGGGGATGTTTGAACAACTAAAGAGGCATTACCACAGCGATTTCAAACGAAATCGTTAGAGCCGTTTTTTAGCAATTGCTGAAAAACATGATTTTTTCAGTAGCAGCTACCCTATGGTCATGCCCTTTTTTGATGAAAATATATCCTTGTGCCCTCATCAACCCTCACACCAAATTTGAACATCGTAGGTCAATTTGTTTGGGAGTTATGCTAACCACCTACACACAAACATAATTTTTTCTAGATCACTTTTTCAAGTCAGGATATTCCAAAACGTAAAGAAATGCAAAAAAAAAAGAAAAAGAAAAAGATTTTTGTTTTTTTTGTTTCTGTTGACCGAATGCTATACTTTCATTACCCTATGTATACATATGGGTAATTGAAAGTAAAAACCAATCATAACAAATGTATTATACTTGAAGTAAATTCACTGCAGGGTATGAAAACATGTACATCAAATATATTACGGTAAGAGGAAGTCCTAGTAAGGATCATTCCCTATACTCGCTATGTTACAATCTTCTAGCCCAGTGCATTTAGAAACTACTTGGTATAAAACCCTGAAATTTGGTGAGTAGGTACGAAAATGATCACTTAATGAAATGACATATATATTGTTTTAATTTAATGTCTATCTATATAAATAAAACTGACTTTCTGTCACACGGATTTGGGGACCGTTTCACGTAAAAACTACCTAACGGATTAGGATGAAATTTGGTATATCGCTTAATTAAACGACCAGGAGTAAAATAGGAGATATATTTTTAATTTTAATTGAGTTTTAAAATTTCCGAAATAATTTTTTTTGGTGTTTTTAAGCAGACAAAAACTGACTTTCTGTCACACGGATTTGGGGACCGTTTCACGTAAAAACTACCTAACGGATTAGGATGAAATTTGGTATATCGCTTAATTAAACGACCAGGAGTAAAATAGGCGATATATTTTTAATTTTAATTGAGTTTTAAAATTTCCAAAATAATTTTTTTTGGTGTTTTTAAGCAGACACAATTTAGTATTTCCTGAATGGGAACTGAATGACAATCTTCGTTTGGTTTGTTTTGAAAATCGCAAATGATATTCCACATTCACAATGCCTAGAAAAAAACGCCCATCATTAAGCAAAATTAGTGCTTAAAACTATTTTCGTAATATATTATAAACAGACTTACTTTATTGTACTTATTTTTACATATATATACTTATACATATTACTACAGCATGCTTTGTAAACTTTCCATTTATTAAACTTTTATATTACTTTTATTTAGTACCAAAAACTGAGTTTATCCGTCAACGACGGGCCACGCAGCTAGTCCATTATAAAAGCCAAACACTATTGCAGGTGGCAGCACTGCATAGGCATTGACGTAAAGATTTGAAATATAAAATAAAATACACTAGACGCTATTTTCGAGTTTTTAATTTTTGTCATTTCATTAAGGGATCATTTTTGTCCCTACTCACCAAATGTCAAGGTGGTTATGAGAAAGTAGTTTCTAAATGAACTGGGCTAAAAGATTGTAACAAACCGAGTCTAGCGAATGGTCCTTACTATTATTTCCTATTAAGAACAGAATCTTTTGTTTCTGAAAATGAAGAATAATTGTCTTACACCATTCTTAACCTTAATTCTTTTACATATGCAAGGCATTACTTTTAATTTTTTTTTTAAATCAACATTTAATAATAATACTAGCTCGCTTTGCACCACGTTGTGGACTCCTGTCATTTGCGCATATGTCCCAGATTTTGTTTCCTGAAGGGTTCACTGCTAAGCAAAGCCAAGCTCGCTTCGCATGCTAAAAGTTTTATTGTAATAAAAACAGCTGGCTTTGCTCGCTGAAAAGTTGCAGAACTACGCAAACATAAGCACAGAATCGCCATATTCGTCGAAAGGTTCATTGCTGCCAAGCACAAACTAGCTTTGCTCCATGGAAAGTTAATTGCTGTGCAAGCATAACGTAGCTTCAATCCCAAAATTTTTTTACCAAGAAAACCTTTAATATTAAAATCCCCTGCTATCAAAAAACAAAAATATTTCCCCCGTCAATCAGACGAAACGGTCGTTTCGCCGCCAACCTTAAAAAGGCAGAAACGACAGTAAGTATCTATTCTCTGCACAACTTAAAGCGAAAAAGCCGAAATTGACTATTTTCTAGCGTGTTTACGGAACTTCAAATAATTATACAAAAAATACAATAGATTCGCCTTGGTGATATCTTTTAAAGAAAAAAAATTTGAGTGCCTAGGGTAAAAGACAACGAAGAAACAAAATATTGAAATTTCCAAAACGAAATAAAAAAAAAACGAGTTCTAGCCCGATTTTGATGTAAAAATTTAAGCAAACGTCCAGCCCTAACTAAGCTATAGATCTTCACACGGATTGAATTATAGGATGTGGAATGTTTCAACTTAAAATTCTACACTGGTTTGAACTTCATTAAATAATTCTTTCTATTTTTAATTAATTTAAAACCACTTTTTTTCATTTTATAATTTGGCGACAGATAAAGGCGATCAACTTGTAATTGAGGTTCAGGTATATATGCCAAAGGTTGCCAAACAGGTTTGCTATCATTTTAAAGTTAGTTTTTCCGACATGTTAGCCTTAAGTGAGAATGAACGTAAAGTTAAAGTATAGGCAGAACGAATTGGACTATAATTATATGGCTTATAACATCTTTAAAATTGAAATAATTTAATTTTTTAAGAGATAGAATTAAAGAGAAATATTTGTTCTTCAAATTGTATGTGTTATTTGAACTGTATGATAACTTAGAGTGAGTTTACTTTCAAAAACATTTTAATTTCGGGAAATCTCCGTAGGAAAATGAAAATAATCATATTTTGTTGCAAGATACTATAGGCAGAATACAAGTATAAATGTGAAGGCTATGCGAGCTGACGTCACAGTCAATTCATTACTGCGGAACTGAATGAAACACGCATTGCGATTGGCTAATGGAATTTGCAAAAATGCCATTCGTTTTTAAAGATGTATTGATTTTGTTTACTTTCCGTTGTAAAATGAAATCGTAGAATCGTATATCATCAAAATTATAATTTCATAGTGAATTTTAAAATTGTTGTTAAGAAAATATTTTAAATTTTGTCAAATATCAATGGGTATTATGTGAACCAAAATAATGCTTGGTATAATAAAAATAATTTATAATGCAATAATTAGACTGCAAAAAACTTGTAATATTTATTTGTAACAATTTATTAGAATAAATTTTCAATTTGATTAACGCTCTGGCCTTGTATGTTAAAGGTGCCGGATTTGATTCCTGGGTTAGGTGTGGATGTTCGTTGTGATTCAGAATCCACGTTAAGCTGTGGGTCCCGGACTGATTAGTCGTTATTATGCACTAAAATAGGTCGTTGTGCGTACAAACTAACCAATCGAGTTGAATCTTGGCAGACAGGCTCTTTGTTGATGGCAATGTGTTTCATTAAGTTTTGGGGGTTGAGTTGCATTAAAACGAGGTTTTTGCACAAGTTTCCATTGCTCGTTCGTGGTCGATTTTGGTTACTGCCGTCCGCATTCGACTGGTTTGTCAATTTTGAAGATGATTAGGGCATGTAAGATATCATTGAACTCAACTTGAAAAATTATTAATATTCATGGTACCATAGGTGGTACTACTTCTGGTTTATCAATTTTGAAAATAAATATGGCATGTTGGGTGTCGTTGGGCTTGTCTTGAAAAATTATGAGTGTTTAGGGTACCAGGTATAGCATAGGTAGTACCACTTTCGGTTTATCAATTTTCAAGATAAATATGGTATGTTGGGCTTTTGTTTTGAGGAATTATGAATGTTTAAAGTATCAGTTATGCTATTGGTACCACTTCCGGTTTATCAATTTTAAAGATAATTATTGCATGTAAGGTATCGTCGAACTTAGTTCGAAGAATTATGAATATTCCTGGCACCAGATGTACCATAGGTGATAAAAAGAAAAACGTTGAAACGGACAAATTCCGAAAATAGAAGTCGCCAGTGTTTAAAAAAAAGTTCTGATATCCCCCAAAAAACACTTTTGAAAAGTAGAAAAACCACCAACCTCAAAAACACAAAAAACTTTCTTGTAATAAAAAAAATCAGAAACATGATGAAAATTTTCAGCCACAAACACAGTGATATAAAAAGTGGCCAATCTCTGATTACAACTCTCGGTTGTGACTCGCTTAAGAATGTATGCTTACATAGTTTATATTTCAGTTCCGCTCCCATAAAAATTTACGCTGTTTGATGTTGGCGCCCGTCTTAAGCACTAACCTTTAACCCCCTCCTCTCCCCAAACAATAAAAACTTTCCAAAATGCATGTATCAATCAAACAAAAGCGTACCACAAACATTTCTGTTTCCTACTTAAAAAATTCTTAATAAAGATTCAAATGCGAGCGTTTGAGCACAGTTTCTCTATACTATTTTGAAAATTACATCTGCATGAACATGAAGATTTACACTACTTAGTATTTCCTACCCATCCAAATGAAATCATATCTCTCCAATATTCGTGCAGTCATAAATTAGTTTAAACGCAAGCATTGTTAATATTCCTATGACGGGCGCCAACCTCAAGCAGCGTAAATTTTTATGGGAGCGGAACTTAAATTTTAAAAATAAACTAAGTAAGCATACATTCTTAAGCGAGTCACAACCGAGAGTTGTAATCAGAGATTGGCCATTTTTTATATCATTGTGTTTGTGGCTGAAAATTTTCATCATGTTTCTGATTTTTTTATTGCAAGAAAGTTTTTTGTGTTTTTGAGGTTGGTGGTTTTTCTACTTTTCAAAAGTGTTTTTTTGGGGGATACAATAATACAACACCCTTCACCCCTTTGTGAATATTTTAACATGTGTTTGTGAAAAGCAAAATTAGGAGGCCAAAACTACTTATGTTAACATTTTCAGAGTTCTAGGCCTATTAGAAGTCATCTTTTGTAAAAATATTAATTAAAAAAACGTATTAAAATTTTAATATTTTGTTTGTCAAAAGCCAAAACTATGTTGAATACTTCGGAACTGTAGCCTTATTAGAAATCGTTTTGTAAAATATGTGTTAATTAAAGAAAAAAAAAAAAAAAAAAAAAAAACTCATCAAAATTTTAAAATTCTTTTTTACAAAAGTCCGATTAGAAGATCAAAATTACTTATGTTGAAAATTTCAGATCTGTACGCCTATTAGAAATCGTTTTGTAAAGTATTTGTTAATTAATTAAAAAAAAAAACTAATGAAAATTTTAACATTCATAGAAGGCTAAAACTACTTCGAAAATTTCAGAGCTGTACCTTAATTTAAAGTAGCCTTGTCAAATTAAAATTAATGGGGAAAAAAAAATGAATTAAAAAAACTCAATAAAATTTAAACATTCTGTTAGTTGAAGGTACAATTAGAAGGCCAAAACTATTTACGTTGAAAATTTCAGAACTCTGTTCCTATTTTAAGTAGCTTTCCATAGATCCACAAATACACAGACTCTTTGTTTTATTATTATAGATTTCACGAGTATCATCAATACAAAATTTATTTCATTTTTTACAATATACCTACTTGTTACAGTAAATATTATTCTGGTAAGAAGTCCATGGAATTATTAATTGTGGCGTTGTGTGCGAGAACAGACCATCCCACAATTTTTATTGATTCTACTCAGTGTTGTTAAAACCATTCATTCCAAAACGAGCAAGAAACGGCACAAATAAAAATTGTGGGAATGTCCGTTCTGGTATACTCAATGAGGAACTTTTACATTTTTTAGTATTATTTTTTAATAAAAGTAGAGAAAAAAATCATGAAAAACAATACCATTCTTTCAAAAATTTGAGCTCGGATAGATAGTTAAAAGAAATTATTTAGTTTTTCACTTTGCGATTTCGTGGGAAAAAGCTACTTTTGCGTGTGACGTCAACGCGCAGATGATGAATCAGTCTAAAAACTGTTTTTAGACGAGTTTCCTTCTCGGATTTTCGACTGAATCCATGCGTAACTACGTCGCGTTTTTTTTTTTTTTAATGCGTTTTTGTCACGTGACCTTTGTTTTGATTTCAAATTCAATTTCTGATTAATTGAAACAATAAAGATAAAAAATAATTGCACTGCTCAAATATATTTGTTGGATAACACTAGAAAATACAGAAAAAAAAAAAAATTTCCTCACTTGTGAGTCTTATTGCAAGAGCACTTTTAAATATTTAATGCATAGGCTTGATATGCACCTGTCTTTCCTTCTACAATTTTGTTTACAATTATCTAATTAGAATAAAAAATATTCTTGGTTTAAAAAAAAGCCATATTTTTTTTTGGGAATGACTAAAATATCAAAAAGATAAATGTCTGAGGTATGTAGACTCACTTGTCTGGTTGGTACAGATTCATTGCAAGTGTATGGTTCCACGTATTCGCCAGCTTTGTTCACTGAAAAGAAAGACGGCGTTTAAAATTAAGAGAGTAAGTAAATTTTTCTTCAAATGTGCGTTTTATATAATTTATTAACACTATTATAAATTCATTTAAAATTAATCTGGTATTATCGAGAAACGGTACAGTACATGCTATTCTACAAATATTAAATTATTTCAAGATATTATGAAGCAAATTTTACTATGGTTACGAATGTTTGGACGAATGAAAATTAGGTACTCTACAATTTGACGGGTACCATTTAGAGCAGTTGTCGCCAAGCCTAAGCGTTTACTCGTTTAAAAGACACAAAAATGTATCACCAAGCTTAAATGTTTAGGGTTTGTTAGAGGAATTATAAATGAATTGAAGGTTGTTTGTTTGGACGAGTTATCGTTGCAATTTGGCGGTTTTTATCTGGCACCTGTCATAAAGAAAATATGCTGATCTTACAGGCTGATATGCTTTTCGTTACAGGCTGATTTTTGTCTGAGTATATTTCTGTTAGTATTTCGATATTTGTAAGACTCCATTTCTGTATATCTGTCTGTGTTTGCATGCCTGATTATCAATATAATCTTTGTCTTTGAATCGTCAATTGCTTTGAAACGTAAAGAGGAAAATTCAGTTAACGCTATAGAGATTATATACACAATGAGAGACAAATCCTCGCTTTTTTATTTATTCGTTTCACAAACCCAAGTTTCGAATCTTTTGAATCATTTGAACTGAAATTCAGTCTACTCTTTCGGTGTATATCTGTTCAATGTGGTGTCTCTATATTATTTTTGTGTCTTCTCCTATATATTTTCCTTTGTAATTCTTGTTTACCCCCCACCCCCCCTCGGACCTTACGTCTGTTGGTTCCAGAGGGACACACGGAGTGCCAGAACGGACCATCCCACAACGTTTATTTTTTCTAGGTAAAGGCTGTTTCTACCTCGTTTTGTTAACATTCATGTCAAAAATGTGTGTCAAAATGTTCATGTCAAAATTGTCAACTAAGTTGGACATTAGACAAACCACATTTAGCCTGAATGGTCTTAGCAAAACGGGGCACAAAAGACCTTCACCTAGCAAAATAAACATTGTGGGATGGTCTGTTCTGTCGCTCATCGTTTCGTATATATATTAGTAAAACAACAGTCACCGATAGAGGGAGATAGGGACACATAGATTGAATTGAAAGACATAGAAAGAGAGGTGGTGGTGACTGCGGTAGCCCTGTCTGAATTCTTTACCTGTAGGGCAGGAGTAGTGCGACGTCTTCGAAGTCTTGTTCGTCACCTGCTTACCGAGATCGGTCATCATCAGCGAGTCAGAGCACGGTTTGCGCATCTCGTATTCTAAGGAAAAAAAAATCATTCAGCTACTATCTATATCAATGTATATCAATCTTTTCGCCCCGAATGGGCCTTTACGTCACGGTTTTTTTAAGATATATTCTCGCAATCGTATTTAACTTTGGGAAAATATATCTCATCAGTCATCAAATTACTACAGTGTTATTCAGTGTGTATGGCGAGTGTAGATTAGACTTTTGTCGCATAGCAAATGGTGCTCAGGTTGAATGCATCAAATAACTTTCCTCCATCCTTTGAAATGTAGTATGTGGCGCCATCTATTGTCGTTCATTTTTCATTTAAAATCTACTCCTTCATTTTGGGACAATATATCCTATCAGTGATCAAATTAATTCAAGGTTATTGAGGGTTATTTAAATTGAAGGAGCAGATGTGTTTGGCGAGTGGAGATTCGACTGTATAACAAATGGTTCACACGTTGAATTCATAAACTAAAGCCGGAATTACATGATACCATTCGGGGTTCCGGTGTAGATCGCCAGCTCTGTGACTCAGCAGAGCGACCGTTGCGACACCTGTCGGTGGTCATGGGAGAGCGCATGTGATTGGATGATGGAAGCTGCAACCGCTGGTAAATAGAAAATACGTGATTTATTGTTGCCAGTCCAGAAAGTCAACTGCTGTCTTTCTGGATCTCTCTGCTGCCTTCGACCGTGTTTGGAGACAGAAACTCATTGAGATCATTCACCGTGCTGGCATAACTGGAAATTCTCTGCTCTGGATTAACGACTTCCTCAGAGATAGAAAGTTCGTCGTGAAGGTCAATGGAAACTACTCAAAGACGCACCGCATTTGGGCAGGAGTCCCCCAGGGCTCAGTCCTCAGTCCATTGCTGTTTCTCCTCTACATGAATACCATCCATGAATACATTAATGGAGAGTCTAAGATAGCCTGCTATGCAGATGACATTGACATCTGGAATACAAATTCTGATTTGTCTGCCTCGGAAGCTATCCTAAATACCAACCTGACTAACGTTGAAACTTGGGCCACTAACCTCAAGCTCTTGATTAACCCAGAAAAATCTAATCTCTGCATCTTCACCACTGACAGAAAAAACAGGAAATCATTCCGCCCGAGCATCAAAATTTTCAACTCAACCATCAATCAAATTTCTAATCCCAAATATCTTGGTCTCACGTTGGACACCGAGCAAAGGTTCACCAAGCATATTGAAACCACCTCACTCAGAGCATTAAAAGAGCTCAATATTCTCAGAAAATTATGTGGCTCAACATGGGGTTCTAAACCGAAGACTCTCCTCAACACTTACACTACACTTATTAGACCAGTTCTTGAATATTCAGCACCAATATGGGCTCCAGCATCCTCCTCATCAAAAGAAAAGATTGATACTGTCCAATACAGAGCTTCAAAAACCATCATTGGTGCAGTCTCTTCAACTAACAACCTGACTGCTGAGATTGAATGCGGTCTCACACCACTTGAAAGTAGGCGAAAACTGGCTACTGTTAAATTTACCAATAAGATCAGGTGCAGCAGCGTGGAACACATCTCAAATGTTACTTTTCGCGCCTGGAACAACAGGGAACGGTTAAAGAGATCCTCCACGCTCCAATACGACAAAGATATCAGAAATAACATCAGTCTGAATCACTCCTCCCTTGACATTATTGAAGAACCATATTTTGCTGTCAAACCACCTTCTACTGTTAAGATCAATTTAGACCTGCTGGAACCGTGTTCGAAAAAAGAACCACAAGCAACCATTAAGAGAAAGGGTATGGAAACTATAGCGAAGCTCTCTAAACCTGACCTTGCCACTGCTTACACTGACGGCTCCTCCAACTCAGAATGCGACAGAGGAGGTTCTGGCATCTTCCTTCTCCTTCCACATCAAACATCCCTCAAACATCGGGTCGCAGCCGGAAAAATCGCTTCCAACTTCACTAGTGAGCTGATTGCCATTAAATCCGCTCTAGCCCTTTACCTCTCACAGTCAGTTCCCTCGAATGGCATCATCATTTTCTCAGACTGTAAGTCTGCTCTGGAGGCCATTAAAGGAGGTAAATCAAGACTCGCCCACGAAATCAACGCGCTTCTGTCCACCTTAGTTGCCAGGGAGAAAACCTGCACCATCCAATGGGTCCCCGCTCATGTCAACATCGAGGGGAATGAACAAGCGGACTCCCTTGCTAAGGAGGCTAGGAACATGGATCCCCCTCCCATGTAAACCACTTGCTTCGATGCAAATGCCGTTGCAAAACATCACCTCTGCGGCGAACTTTGGAAGAAATGGTGCCTTCCGGAGCTTAATCTTGACCGCGAAATCACCACTACCATCAGCAGACTGCGAACGGGGCACATGAGAGGTATGAAGATCCATGCCTGACGGCTCCAGAACTTATGCAGAATGCAAGCACTGCCCAGGAGTTCAGCTGAATCCGAGGCATCTCTTCTGTTGCATCTCTGTTGCCTCGACCCTCTTCAACATCGATCTCAACTGCTGCCATGACACCCTTTATACCGATAAAGTCGGAGACGTGGCCAGTGCTCAATGCCTTTGGTCCCATTTGACTTGTCCTATCACCATTTTTCTGCACTTGTCACACGACAACAACAACTGTTGCCAGTTGTCAGGTGACGTCACAGATTGGTGACCTAAATTGAACTGGTGGCGTGTCAATTCGGCTTAACTTTAAACTTTCCTCTATCCATTGAAGTGTAGTAAGCATCATCTATTGTCGTTCATTTTTCATTTAAGATCTGCTCTTCTGTTGAACAGCTCTTTATAATATCCTTAGTCCAAATCGACTCTACGATTGGGATATTTTGTCGCAGGAGATTTCCAGGAAACAGGAAAAGTGAAAAACTTTAAATTCATAGTATACTTCTTAAAGTAAGTGGCACCATCTATTGTTGTTCATTTTTCATTTAAAAACTGCTCCTTCATTTTGAATAACCCTGTATATTTATTACAATATCCTTACACCCAGTGAAATAAGTATACTTTTTAAAAAAAATCAACAGTAATTTAAGCTACTTTTTATAATGAAGTTTTAACAATGTAAAAGTCGGGTCGTAAAAGGGTTAATAATTGAATTGAAAGCCTCACCTGATAGCAAAAACACAACTTCATATTTATCTCTTTTATTATACTCAACTTCAACTTAACTAGACATCACTTAGACGGTAGATCGTGACAGTGCTAATAGGTATTTAATCCATTTTGGCGGAGTGAAGACATAATTCTCGCCAAACCTTATAGCCTTTTGTTCTCTATAGAGTTGTGGTTTGGAGAACTTTATGCTTTCATTCCGCCAAAATGGATTAAATACCTATGAGCACTGTGACGATCTACCGTCTAAGTGATGTCTAGTTAAGTTGAAGTTTAGTATAGTTGGGGTAAAAACTAACTTTTCTTTCCTTGAAAACTACCTCGCTTTATCCTCAAAATGAACATGAACGATTGATTATCCAAATTTGTATTTACGGCTTAATCCTAGTATACGTAACACGATGAATTTGGCGACATTGACGATGATTTATGTGCTTTTTTTCATTGTATATATTTATGTATTTGTTATTTTCAGGTTACTATTTTCTATGTTTTTGCCTATATGCTCCAAATTTTGGAGACAATCATAAAAACGTTATTTCGGCGTTGGCAATAGTTTGGCTACAAGCGGCAACGCGTTATTTCGGCGTTGGCGACATTTTTCAAAATCGCACCAAGTGTATTACGTATACTAGGATTTTACCCTAATCACTTACCGATAACACTGTATTTAGCGTGAAAAAGGCGAGCTTACCTCTGGTGTCATGTCTGTGTTTCCGCATGCAACCCAACACAACGCAAGCCACCACGATCAGTACGAGCGAAGAGACCACCACGGGTACGAGTAGGGCAACATTCTTGTGGAAAGGTAAGTCGCGATGCTCACCAAAGGCAGGACCTGCAAAAGTAACGATGTTTTAATAACGAATCGTTGTTTAGATACGGAGTTTGTTTTAAGATTCAATTTGCTGTTGAAAAACACCTACATGCCCTACTTCAGTGAGAAAATTGCATTAAGTACGTGTTTGAAGTGGACCCACTTTGGCTCAATCAAAATGTAGTTCTAAGTATAATATTTTTCTACATATTCATTTAGTTGCGGAAATATCCCTTGGCTGTTTCTCGAATAGCCTTGGTATAAAGGTAGATAGAGTTTCCTTTATAAATTAGTATTAGCCCAGTAAAAGGGAGTTATTCTACCTTGCAAAAGATGGACGTCAGATTTTAAGACACGAAAGTCGGAACATTTCCATGATATTGTTCATTATAAATTCATGGACAATAAACATGCTTCTCTGAAACCACTTTGCATATGAATTTTAGTAAAGCTGTATCAGCAGATTCTGTAAGAGCCTATTCTAACTACATATCCAATTCTGCTTTTGAGGACTTTTTTTAGTTCCAAACTATGCTTGCATTCGATGATATATGCATGACATGTTTTGGTCGATTGGCTACAGATTCCCCATTTCATCCAATCCATTTATTTCCCAACTTTACAAAGATATCCATCATTCTCCATATCAACTATGTCTTTGGAAATTTGGTTTGGAACTTCCGACTGTCTATTTCTGCCACTTTTAAAGTGCTTAACACAGCCGTACACATCTCGTAATTTTGAGCATCTAGAAGAATACAAGATTGAAATCTTCTTCTGTAAACCTCCAACCCCACCTCACCAACCAGAGGATATTTAGGGAACGACAGATTTAATGCGCCCCAGCTCGGAAAGTTTTGTATAAGCTGG
The DNA here is from genome assembly GCA_963978545.1 of Linyphia triangularis. Lineage (NCBI taxonomy): Eukaryota > Metazoa > Arthropoda > Arachnida > Araneae > Linyphiidae > Linyphia > Linyphia triangularis. The sequence goes on along the minus strand of OZ021723.1, from coordinate 17,947,105 downwards.
CTATCGAAATTCATATAAAAATATCGCCGGACAGCTGCTCTAACCAAACTATAATTATTTAATGTAAGTCAAACAAAATAAAATATTTCGTGACACTCAATCAAGCAAATAAATGGCGCCGACACGATTTCTGCTTCAAGGAAGTGCAAGAGGGCACACTTGAATCCTCCTGGAATTTGAAAAGAGAGTCCTTATTTTGTGAATTTTAAATAATTCGGCGAAAAAAATTCAAATGTCCAAATAATTTTATGAAAAATATAAAACTTGCTTTCAAAAAAAAAAATTAAATTAATAATAAATAAAAATAAATAATAAAAATAAATAAAAAAAAATAAATAAACAAATAAATAAAAAAATAATATTTTGAAAAATATAAAACTTGCTTTAAAAAAAAATAATAATAATAATAAATAATAATAAAAAATAATAATAATTAAATAAATAAATAAACAAATAAATAAATAAATAAATAAATAAATAAATAAATAAATAAATAAATAAATAAATAAATAAATAAATAAATAAATAAATAAATAAATAAATAAATAAATAAATAAATAAATAAATAAATAAATAAATAAATAAATAAATAAATAAATAAATAGTGACTGTTAATAATATATGAATAAATAGTTAAATTTAAAGTGTAGAAAAGTGTTATGAATCACTGGAACATAGGGGTATGAAGAATATTATTAACCCTTTGCACTCGAGGCCTTTTTCGCGTGGGGGAACCAGAAACTCGAGATATTTTAGGTTCGGTTGGCGTTTATGGAGTTGCTTCATAGAAACTAACCAGTCATTGGCCTTGCATCAAATTTCCGCATCAAACCTAGTGGTCCTCTCGTATTTCGGCATCCAATCGTGTGGCGCCTGAGAGGCGCCACTCGAGTGCAAAGGGTTAAGTATTCAATGGTACAGAAAATTATTACATGACTATTTTTTTTTAATCATTTCTTTCGAAAATCCAATTAAAAAAAAAAAAAAAAAAAATCAAGGTTTGAGCACAGTTCAATAGTGTGCGATATACACCTCCCTCTCCGCTTCCCCACGGCTATAAATTTCCTCAGATGAACAAGTTTAACAGTTTCGAGTGAAACACAAACTGCATTTCTAAAATATGCGCGCCTCGTTCGCAAGTGGTAAAAGGCTGATTTACATGCTGCCCTCCAGCGTGAAGTCGCAAGTTACTGAATGCCATCAACTATCACTGTGTAAATGCTTTGCAATAATCACTTGAAAAACTAATTTTTGACTGGCTTCCTATTATGAGGCAGTTTCAGTAGATAATTTTTTATTTTTATTTTCTGGGGTTCAACTCCTATCCAGAGTGAACACCGACTGGAGAGTTCCAGTTGCAGTAAACGAAAAACTGGCATTCCAATTACCTACTAACAATGACATTTCAATCAATTTATAAGCTAACATGCCAGCTACTGGCAACATGTCGATGAATTTTACATGTTCTCCCAGATCTTTCAGCTATACCGGCAACATGTCGATGAATTTTACACGTTCTCCCAGATCTGCCAGCTATACCGGCAACATAAGGCTTCATACTATAATATTGTTACTAGAAATGTAAACATAAGGGTGTTAAATTTCATTTCTTACCAGTTAATGATGACTTATCCTTGGCGTCCTTCTCCCATTTGATGTCGATGGACGATTTAGTCGCGCCAGTTACTACTGCAATGGGCGAAGTTGGAGGGGCTAGAAATATTTTTCTTTTATGAAATTCAAATATTAAGACTATACAACAAAAGGTTAAAGACTGTTTGATTATAGATTATGAACTCCCAGCAGATTTGCAGCCAACGATCAAAATTTATGATATTAGATGTTAATTCCTCTAAATACTTCATAATACTATAATTTATTACAGTAGTTGCACCTATTCGAAAATGTTTATACCTCTCTCAAGATGCAATAACTTACACCAGTAATTTTAACATTTGCGTTCTTGATTTGTGACATAGAATTATTCATTCGCTTAGTGAAATTATTAGAAGTTATTATATGAACAAAAATGTCGCCAAGTTGATGACTTTGGTAACCAGTACGGTGGGGAAACGTGTTAAGTAATATCTAGGTTTTAATCCAGTATTTCTATTTAAAGCCAATATAAAGAAACTTCTTACAGTGTTACGAATGGAATATAAAAATACTAGCTGAATACCCGTGCTGCGCTACGAAATTTTACCATTAGCATTTTAGCGATCAAAAGACATTCATGTATTCTACACTTCAGACGTTTGCTCCCATTTCGATCCCGACAAATTGATTTATCAAAATAGGAACTTTCCTTTGTTGACATTTTAAACGAAATTTATAATTGTGAATAGTAAACTGGTATAGTTTATTGTGTTTATGTTTGCTCTTAGTTCTAAATTTCAAAGTAGTAGCTGTATTGGAATTAAGTTAATTAGACATTAAGTTAATCCTCGTATAGTTTCAATGTTGCGTCGTCTTTTCATCCCTTAAAAATTCGTTAATCGATATTGGAATGACTTATTTTTTTAACATTTGCAAAAAAATATCAGAAAAATGACTACATTGGAAGAGGAACATTCGGATATCCCTCGTTTGGAACATTTAACCCCTTCTCGACCCCTTAAAGTTGGTTAATCGAGAACAGAATAGCTTACTTTTTCTATGTTTAATCTTTTTTGACATTTGTACCAAATTTCCGAGTTGTGACCATATGGGAAGTGGTACATTCGAATATTCCTCGTTTGGAACGTTTAACCCCTTTTCCACCCCTTGATCCACCCGAGATCGGAATAGTTTACTTTTTCTGCGTTTGTCTTTATTGATATTCACACCAGTTTTCAGAATTGTGAAAATATGAGAAGTAGGACATTCGAATATATCGCTCGTTTGGAACGTTTAACCCCTTTTTGACCTCTTAAAATGGGTTCATCGAGATCGGAATAGCTAACTTTTTCTATGTTTACCATTGTTGACATTTGTACCAATTTTTAGAGTTGTGACCATATGGGAAGTGGTACATTCGAATATCCCTCGTTTGGAACGTTTAACCCCTGTTCCACCCCTTAAAGTGGGTTAATCGAGATCGGAATAACTTACTTTTTCTTCGTTTGTCTTTATTGATATTCTCACCAATTTTTAGAGTTGTGACGAAATGAGAAGTAGGACATTCGAATATTCCTCGTTTGGAACTTTTAACCCCTTTTCGAGCCCTTAAAGTGTGTTAATCGAGATCGGAATAGTTTACTTTTTCTATTTTTACCAATGTTGATATTTGTGCCGATTTTCAGAGTTGTGACTATGTGGGAAGTAAGATTTTCGAATGTCCCCCGTTTGGAACGTTTGACCCCTTTTCGACCCCTTAAAGTGTGTTAATCGAGATCGGAATAGTTTACTTTTTCTATTTTTACCATTGTTGATATTTGTGCCGATTTTCAGAGTTGTGACTATGTGGGAAGTAGGATTTTCGAATGTCCCCCGTTTGGAACGTTTAACCCCTTTTCGACCCCTTAAAGTGTGTTAATCGAGATCGGAATAGTTTACTTTTTCTATTTTTACCATTGTTGATATTTGTGCCGATTTTCAGAGTTGTGACTATGTGGGAAGTAGGATTTTCGAATGTCCCCCGTTTGGAACGTTTGACCCCTTTTCGACCCCTTAAAGTGTGTTAATCGAGATCGGAATAGTTTACTTTTTCTATTTTTACCATTGTTGATATTTGTGCCGATTTTCAGAGTTGTGACTATGTGGGAAGTAGGATTTTCGAATGTCCCCCGTTTGGAACGTTTGACCCCTTTTCGACCCCTTAAAGTGTGTTAATCGAGATCGGAATAGTTTACTTTTTCTATTTTTACCATTGTTGATATTTGTGCCGATTTTCAGAGTTGTGACTATGTGGGAAGTAGGATTTTCGAATGTCCCCCGTTTGGAACGTTTGACCCCTTTTCGACCCCTTAAAGTGTGTTAATCGAGATCGGAATAGTTTACTTTTTCTATTTTTACCATTGTTGATATTTGTGCCGATTTTCAGAGTTGTGACTATGTGGGAAGTAGGATTTTCGAATGTCCCCCGTTTGGAACGTTTGACCCCTTTTCGACCCCTTAAAGTGTGTTAATCGAGATCGGAATAGTTTACTTTTTCTATTTTTACCATTGTTGATATTTGTGCCGATTTTCAGAGTTGTGACTATGTGGGAAGTAGGATTTTCGAATGTCCCCCGTTTGGAACGTTTGACCCCTTTTCGACCCCTTAAAGTGGGTTAATCGAGATCGGAATAGTTTACTTTTTCTATTTTTACCATTGTTGATATTTGTGCCGATTTTCAGAGTTGTGACTATGTGGGAAGTAGGATTTTCGAATGTCCCCGGAACGTTTGACCCCTTTTCGACCCCTTAAAGTGTGTTAATCGAGATCGGAATAGTTTACTTTTTCTATTTTTACCATTGTTGATATTTGTGCCGATTTTCAGAGTTGTGACTATGTGGGAAGTAGGATTTTCGAATGTCCCCCGTTTGGAACATTTGACCCCTTTTCGACCCCTTAAAGTGGGTTAATCGAGATCGGAATAGTTTACTTTTTCTATTTTTACCATTGTTGATATTTGTGCCGATTTTCAGAGTTGTGACTATGTGGGAAGTAGGATTTTCGAATGTCCCCCGTTTGGAACGTTTGACCCCTTTTCGACCCCTTAAAGTGTGTTAATCGAGATCGGAATAGTTTACTTTTTCTATTTTTACCATTGTTGATATTTGTGCCGATTTTCAGAGTTGTGACTATGTGGGAAGTAGGATTTTCGAATGTCCCCCGTTTGGAACGTTTGACCCCTTTTCGACCCCTTAAAGTGTGTTAATCGAGATCGGAATAGTTTACTTTTTCTATTTTTACCATTGTTGATATTTGTGCCGATTTTCAGAGTTGTGACTATGTGGGAAGTAGGATTTTCGAATGTCCCCCGTTTGGAACATTTGACCCCTTTTCGACCCCTTAAAGTGTGTTAATCGAGATCGGAATAGTTTACTTTTTCTATTTTTACCATTGTTGATATTTGTGCCGATTTTCAGAGTTGTGACTATGTGGGAAGTAGGATTTTCGAATGTCCCCCGTTTGGAACATTTGACCCCTTTTCGACCCCTTAAAGTGTGTTAATCGAGATCGGAATAGTTTACTTTTTCTATTTTTACCATTGTTGATATTTGTGCCGATTTTCAGAGTTGTGACTATGTGGGAAGTAGGATTTTCGAATGTCCCCCGTTTGGAACATTTGACCCCTTTTCGACCCCTTAAAGTGTGTTAATCGAGATCGGAATAGTTTACTTTTTCTATTTTTACCATTGTTGATATTTGTGCCGATTTTCAGAGTTGTGACTATGTGGGAAGTAGGATTTTCGAATGTCCCCCGTTTGGAACATTTGACCCCTTTTCGACCCCTTAAAGTGTGTTAATCGAGATCGGAATAGTTTACTTTTTCTATTTTTACCATTGTTGATATTTGTGCCGATTTTCAGAGTTGTGACTATGTGGGAAGTAGGATTTTCGAATGTCCCCCGTTTGGAACATTTGACCCCTTTTCGACCCCTTAAAGTGTGTTAATCGAGATCGGAATAGTTTACTTTTTCTATTTTTACCATTGTTGATATTTGTGCCGATTTTCAGAGTTGTGACTATGTGGGAAGTGGGAGAATTAGTGATGAGTGAGTCAGTGAGTCAGTGAGTGAGTGAGTGAGTGAGTGAGTGAGTGAGGGCTTTGCCTTATATATATAGAGATTGAACATTATAGTACTTTTTGTTGAGTTTCATGTTCATGTAATCCTAATAATCATATCAATTGATTTTCCGCTTACTTGACGTTATTAGGTATAATTAGATTGCCTCAAGAATACAGATATACGTATTATTTTTATTTTACCTGTCTCCAGAGTTTTCCCTGTTATTTTCACGGACTTCGGCCCGGCGCCTGCCGAGTTGAATGCCTTGACCACTATGTCGTACTTGGTAAATGGCTGCAGTCCGGTGATGTAGGTGGACATGGGCTGGCCATCTGCCGCCGCCACTTGTTTCCAGGTGAAAGGATCGGAAGAGGAAGATGGCCTGTAACCAACGGAGAAGCCCCGGATGTACCCGTTGGTGACGTCATCCTGAGGCGGCTGTAAAAATTTGACATTAAGGATACTTTCTACAAAAGGTCTTTCAGAAAGAATTCCCTAATTATGATATCATATAACTACGAAACAGTGTGAGACAGAAAGAAGAGAAAAGTGTTATTGTAGATAGACAGGTGTGGAATCATAAATACACTTTTAAGAAAATTAGTTACTATATTGAAATGTGGCAACACTTTGGGCACTTACGTATGAAACCGTTGACCATTTTGTTGTATATCGCCAATCAAGTTATTTCGCCAATTGTTATTTTTCTTTCATGTTTCCAAAATGACGACAAAATTTCTAACATATTGAGTGCTTGACATGACGTCATTCTCAATCGATCGTGTATTCTTGCATATATTTTATTTAAAGAGAATTAAGAAGAAAGCAACCACTACATTTTTTTTTGTTTATTGTATCTGTACCTTTATTAAACTGAAATAGAATTTCAAGTAATTCCATAGACTATATTGATTTGCTTAGAAGATTGATGATAATATTTTGGTTACTACCTGTGGTCGAAAATGTTTGGCAAAAAGGTCGATAGTTTAACACGTTTAATCCCATGGAATCATATCGTTGTCGGAATTTTCGTTGGCGCGGTATACTCATCGATATAGATAAACAACTGGATAGACTGCTCCATTGTCAATGCAAAGAGAAAAAAGCGCCGGGGATTGCGAAGCTGGTGGGAAGATTAACCAATCACAGTTCACTTTTACAGTTGGATGGAAATGCGAAAAACCTTGTAAAATGCTAGAGTATATATTTGTTTGCACATTATTACTAATTAAGGTCTACTATTGACATTTCTGCTGTGTACAACCTAAAATTTTATTTTCAATCCTCGGCAATCAGTATTTTTGCATCCCACCAACGGCATCTGGCAACGGCTTCATTTTCCCAGCGTTAAGCAGTCTATCCAGTTGTTTATTTATATCGATGGGTATACTACAACTACTTTTGTCTGTGAATATAAATTAAGTTTAAAAACATTATCAACAAAGTTTAATTACCGGATCATGGAGGTGCTTGGTCTGGCAATAAATCGTATCCCGCATATTCCTCATAGGGTGTAGGGTCTCACTTGGATCCTTTTTCAGGTTCAAATTATGGAAGGTAACAAACGCAAGTACACTTAAGAAACGAGAGCAAAATCCTTCACGTCTTTCTTTTATTACAAAAAGTTTAGAACAAGAACTGAATAAAAAATAACCGTTTTTACATTCTAAATAAAAATTATCGTTTGCACTTTTTCAGCTCGTAACAGAACTCAGAACAAGTTGAATAGTACAAAAGTCAATTCTTATAAGCAACTCCATGATGACGTAACATAGGGTATCCAATGAACTCCTTTTATTTAAGTTCGATTTGTCAAGAAATAATGGATAATTGTTTAAAGTAGACAAATAAATTTTAAAACAGTAATACATTTATTCATTGTTATTCAAAGTAAAACGTGATAAGAGGGGGACAGGACGATTTAGAAAGCAGAACTCGGTACGGCAAGGATTGTGTAGTAGCATGGTCTGGCAATAAATCGTATCCCGTACATTCCTCACAGCGTATCCAATGAATTCCTTTTAACATTTAAGTTGGATTTAACAAGAAATAATAAAGATAATTGTTTAGACTAAAGGAATGCATCTTTAAAACAGTCAAGCATTGCCATTTTTTGTTATTTAAAGTACATAGTCTTTAAAAACCAAAAACTAAGATAATTTTTCTTCATTTCAGTTGAGTCTATTACCTTTCAGTACATGAGCGTTGTGAATGGAGTGGAGTTAGAGTTTCCAATATCCCCCAGTCCACATACTATATGGCGATCGCCTCTAGGCAGTTGATGCGTGCAGAAGAACTGTCATTCTAGGAATCTTCCTCCAGTAAATTGTTTGAGGGTCATAGCCAACTGCCAAGAGGAATATTTTCTCATCACACTTGTATATGTATTACACTGTCGGTGCTTTTTTTATGTTCCTAACAGTCACTTGGAGGAGGGAAACAGGCCAAGATACCCTTCCCTTACAGTCACTTGGAGGAGGGGAAAAGGCCAAGATACCCTTCCCTTACAGTCACTTGGAGGAGGGAAGCAGGCCAAGATACCCTTCCCTTACGGTCACTTGGAGGAGGGGAAAAGGCCAAGATACCCTTCCCTTACTGTCAATTGGAGGAGGAGAACAGGCCGAAATACCCTTCCCTTACAGTCACTTGAAGGAGGGGAACAGGCCAAGATACCCTTCCCTTACTGTCACATGGAGGAGGGGGACAGGCCAAGATACCCTTCCCTTGCCATTTGGCATTTTCTGTATTGGTCTCCAGAAGGAGACTACACTAGAAGACAACATACCCTGAGCTCACTGCATGCGCTGTAGGAACCTATTTCACTCATCGTTGTAGGGCATTCATTGAGCTCAGGATATTTTCTTTTTAGTATAGTGCCTTTCAAATGAAACGTGTTACACGTTCATGCCCTTTTTCGATTGAAAGCAGAGCATTTCAAATCTTATACACCAGCTTTTTAAAAATAAATAAATTTGGAGATGGATTGGGGAGAGGAGGCCCCCCCCCCTCCTACTTGGTATTTTCTAGGTAAGGTAGAATATTTAAACTTGGAAATTAGTAGCTTTATTCAAAAGGAATTCTTCATCCTAGAGCTATTGTAATTTCATAACGTTTTTTCACATGGATTTCGGTTACTTCATTATGTGTTCAGCTGTTTTGTTTGAAATTCGGATACATTCAAGGTTGCAGATACTACTCTTATGAGCCGACCCTCAATGATTCATTCCAACTAAATTCAGGAACTCGAGGAAAAACAACCTTCTCAGAAGACACACGACATTATTCTAAGTTATTAAATCTAGAACATGTAGTGAGTAAAACAGCAATACTTTGCCATTCCGCAATGAGTAAACTTAAAAGCTATATTAAAGGTTAGATGCAATTCTCGACATCCTCCCAACCAAGTTAACTATACTAATCAGGTTACCTTACAAATTTCACCACCAATACAAAGCATAATGCAAAATCTGTTATAAACACAATGTTTTTAGAAATAAACGCAGATTTAGCATCCTATAACAGCAGCTCCTAAAAAGAGAATTTTTGTGATGCTCTGATTCTAAGACCAGCCCGGGTAACAAAATTATTATCAATATTGTAACAAATATCACCACACTGAACACCACTTGACTGATTATCACACTGAACAGGAACTTGAGGAGTATACATTGGAATGTTTCCAGTGTTATTTATGAAGTGCGGATGCTTCATCTAAAGGAATTTCCAAAGGGTAAAGGCACTGAAGAGCTCTGACAAGCTCACCTTTCTGGTTCTTGACTCGAATGCGACGATTCACTCCATTAGGACCTGGAAATAACTTGATTATTCTTGTAAGGGGTCAAACTAATCTTTTCTTATCCTGACTGCCAACAAATACAATATCACCTATCTTAGAAGAACAGTTTCCAATGGCTTTGGGTTTAGAAGTTTTAAGTATACCTAAATACTCTTGGCGAAACCTCCTTTTAAAAGCTTCACGTACCTTTTGAATATAATCCAGTTTTTTCCACAGAACTTTATGGTTTACATCCAAACTTCCACCCGGAATAGTGTCCCTCATTACATCCTTTAAAAAGTGAGGGCTAAAAAATCATCAGCATCAGCGGTGACAACAGTGAGAGGTCTATCATTCAAAATTGCTTCACGATTACACAAGACTGTGGACATTCCCTCGTAACTCAAACTATCTCGGCCAAGAATTTTCCTCAAGATTTGCTTCATTAACCCATGATACGCTCCCAAAAGTAATCCCACCACGGTGCCCCAGGGAGGATTAACTTCCAAGTAATTTGTTCATCTCTACCTCGGCGAGAAACTTCTTAAAAATCAGTGTATTTAGAAACATTGTAAGCTCCCACAAAATTTGTACCATTGTCGCTGTACACTGTGGTAGTTTTCTTCTTCGAGAAACAAATAGATGGAATGCAAGTAAAAATGCCTCTGTGGATAGAGAAGTAACAAGCTTAAGATGCACTACCCGATACACGGCACAAGTAAAGAGACAATTCCAAGCCTTACTCTTATCTCAAAGTATTAAAGGATCAGCAAAAAAAAAAAAAAAAAAATCTATTCCACGAATTTCAAAGATTGCGGTCTTTTGGTGGAGCAGCCGTTGGTGGACAAGCCAAGCACTTTCCCTGAATAACGTTTACAGGTAATGCACGTTCGTAGTGTAGAACGGACAGCTCTGCGATCACAAATTTAACCAAAACTTCTCTCTTAGAGAGTTTAGTACATAGGCTACTCCAGCGTGTCCCCTCTTCTTAAGTTCTTCCATAATCAAAGTCTTTACGAGATGAAGCTCAGGGGATAAGACCGCTGGTGTTCTAAAATCGGTAGTATCATCTCTTTGGAAAACACCAGATTTAATTCGAATGATCTTGAAATGTATCCAAGCTCTTTAACCGATTTCAACTGTCACTAAATACTTCAGATTGTATCAAATAAACACTTAACTTCTCCGCATTATCCAAATTGGTGACCACCAGTGGTCCCCATCGTTTCTCCACATTTCTACTGTTTAAAGAAATCACTGAATCCAACCAAGCATTCGAACTGTTCTCCGAAAACCGACAAGTCATAATACCAGTTAACTCAGTAGTCATTAAATTCGAAACTACTTTCTTCTTTCGTTCACTGGCTATTTCTTCTTCGTCAGGTGTGAATTCCTTTCCAAGTTTAACTTCCTTGAGGTAAGTACAGCCATTTTTGGCTCTCCCACCACTTTGATGGCAGTAATTGGGGTGTAGAACAACCTTTACTCGGCAGATCTGACGGGTTCATTGGTCAAGGAACATGCCTCCAATTTTCTCTTGACGTTAAAAGTCTTATCTCTTGGACTCTATTATGAACAAATACTCCCCAACACTCCTCTCTTTGGATCCATGTTATCACAGTAGTAGAGTCAGTCCTGAAGTCTTTTGCAGGAAACTCTCTAATGATGTCTGGAGCAAGACGAGATGCAATAGTAGTCTCAATTTTACTAGCCGGTGAAACTCTATCTCTTGTTTGTACAAGTTGAATCTCTACTCTGTCCACCGTCTTTATACGTACAAACGCTGCCACTGCATAAGCAAGCTGATTTGCATCACAGATAAAGTGTTATGAACAGTTCTCGATGGCCAACTCGTATCTTTACCATCTTGGTTTAACATTTTCTATCGTTGCATAGAAAAAATATCGATGAATTGATACATGATGGTATTTTTTTTTTCAGTTTTGACAGAAATGAAGTATTTCGGGGCAAATTTCTAAGTTTCATGATTGCATTTTGTAAGGTGACTACTTTTCAATTTTCAAGTGAAATATAAGGCAAAGCCCTCACTGACTCACTCATCACTAATTCTCCCACTTCCCACATGTCCACAACTCTGAAAATTGGAAGAAATATTAACAATGGTAAATATAGAAAAAGTAAGCTATTCTGATCTCGATTAACCCACTTTAAGGGGTCGAAAAGGGGTTAAAAGTTCCAAACGAAGGATATTAGAATGTCCCACTTCCCATTTGGTCACTACTCTGAAAATTGGTGCAAATGACAACAAAGACAAATATAGAAAAAGAACACAAAAGAAATTGAAGTTAATAAAAAGAACTTAAAAATAGAAAAGAGTAGGTATTTCTTCCAAGTTAGAGAAATAATAATAATAATAATAAAAAAAAATGAAATGGAACACGGCCCATTTAAAAATATACATCAAAGTCTAATATCTGATGACTAACAAATAACAATCTAAACATTTTCCAGGAATTAATAGAATATATAAATGATTATACAAAAAAGAATAAATTGATACGGAGTCAAGCGGTGCCTGAAAACCACTTCTCATTGCAATAAATCAGCTAAAAAAAAAAAAAAAAACCGAGTTTAGGAAATAAACAAGAGGCTTATATATATATATATATATATATATATATATATATATATATATATAAGCCTCTTATTTATTTCCTAAACTCGTTTTTTTTTTTTAGCTGATTATATATATATATAATGTATATACACGTAGTGTAACATTGAACTGGAGTTTCAAAATGGTATTTGTGCTTTTAATTTACTTGGAATTAACACATCATGAAATGTATGGAAAAATATTGAATATTGGCGTCACTTTAAGTGTCGCTCAGTCAAGTCCAAACTTAAGTTTTGAAGTTTTTGAAAAGGGAATAAAGAAAATCGAAAAAACACATGAAAAAACACATTTCAAATTATCGATACATCGATGACTTTTATCGATATTTTTAATATCGATGTTTTAAAAAAATGATGCTTTAAAGTTGATGAAAAAAAACGATGATTTAAAGATGAAAAAATATATTTTCGTTCAGAATAAAAAAAAGGTTTCGGAACCATAGTGCACTTTTAAAAACTGAGGGACGAAAAATATAATAATAGTTGTTATTTTTAACAACAACAAAAAATGCGTTTTATAATTGTAAAGAATCCGCATTGCTCACACATAGCTGATATGTAAATGAAGACAAGCTACGCTTCTTCCTTATCTTTTGTGTGAAACATTTCATATCAATTTATATCATTGGTTTTTAATAACAATTACTAAAATTAAAAATTATTGCAGACATGAATAACTCAAGAGATTCGTGAAATGTAAGAGGGTCAGGGCAATTAAAAATGTTGAAAGATGTGAGTCTTGGAGATTTGGCGACAAAAAGAACTCGTGAGATTATTGACCATTTCAATATTAGTGAGTCTTTTGTATCCACTCTGAGTAAATCAAGAATAAACTATTTATTTTGACCATATTTCTTAATTTGGTATGTAGCATGGTACTACTTTAATCTAAAACAATTTTATTTGGTTAAACTAACTATTAGTTAGAAATTTAAGTTCAATTAATTTTAAGAATTTTTCTATTTTAGTTTAAAGAAAACACGTGAAAATTTGTTTTAACGCATTATGTTAATGAATATAGAGAATAATATAGGGGTTATAAAAAATAATTAAAGTATATTAGTAACTGAATTCATCAGATGTAATTTTAGTGGTGGTCTTCTGTTTGTTTGTTGTAATCTTTGTAAGCAGTAACATCCATGCTTTGCGTAGCCTTGTTTTTAATCTCTTAGTAATAACTTAAACGTTGTTAATTATGCAATTTGGGATTTTATATTTTACATTGTCAGTCTCTGTATTTCTATGGCATTGATTATTGGAAGATTTTATTGGTCAAAAAGTACCATTGAGAACTATTACAATCGATACTTAATGAGATTTTATGGATCTTTAATTTTTTGTAACTCTAGCCCTCAGTAATAGCCAATGTATTTTTGGTCATGTAAAGTTATGTCATGCAGAAAACTAACCTTTCAAGAAAGATTCTGAAGACGACAGTACAGATCACAATGTTGATGAGGATGAAATTACTTTGTGTTCAGTTTGAACAAGATGGTCAAAATTAATAAACATCAAATTGCAGACGTAGATAAAATTTGTAAAACACGTGAAAAATATTTTCTTTTTATTTTATTATTAACCAGCAAAATACCCTTGCTTCGCTACGAAATTTTAACATGTGCAATATTTTAGCTAACTGTGAGGCCTGGCATTGCGTAAATCTGTCATTCGTGTATTGAACCCAGTTTTTGGCGCTTCGCTCGCAGGAAGGTTCATCGCTACGTAAAATCGATCTCGCTTCCTTAGCTGAAAAGTTCATGGACACATATACACAAGCTTATTTCACTCGGTAAAAGGTTCATTGCTGTGCAAGCATAGGCTCGCTTCGCTCTCTGAAAGGTTCATTGCTGCGTAAGCAAAATCTCGCTTCATTCCCTAAAATCTAATTGATACGTAAAGACTTTATTTTGGAAGCCTCTTCCTTTCCAAGAAAGAAAAATTCCCCATTAATACAATAATACAGCACCCTTTTAAGATTATTTTACCACGTGTTTGTGGAAAGCAAAATTGGAGGCTAAAACTACTTATGTTGAAACTTTCAGAGATCTAGGCCTATTCGAAGTCGCTTTTTGTGAAAAAATTTATTGAAAAACAAATTAAAATTTTAACATTCTTTTTGTCAGTCCAATTAGAAGGCCATAACTACTTGTGTTGAAAATTTCAGAAATGTAGCCCAATTACAAATCGTTTTGTAAAATATTTGTTAATGAATAAAAAAAAAAAAAAATAAAAAAAAAAAATGATGTTCTTCAAAAATCCAATTAGAAGGCCACAACTATTTATGTTGAAAATTTCAAAGCTGTAGCCCTATTTGAAATTGTTTTGTAATATATAAATTAATTAATTAAAAATGAACAAAATAAAAATTTAAAATTCGGTTTTTTAAAAGTCCAATTAAAAGGCCAAAACTACTTAAGTTGAAAATTTCAGATCTGTAGCCCTATTAGATATAATTTTGTAACATATTTATTAATTAATTAAAAAAAAACTAATTAAAATTTTAAAGTTCTGTTTGTGATGTATACAATTAGAAGTCCTAAACTACTTATGTTGAAAATTTCAGACCTGTAGCCCTATTAGTAGTCATTTTGTAAAATGTTTATTAATTAATTAAAAAGATTAATTAAAAAAGAACAAAATAAAAATTTTAAATTCTGTTTTTTAAAAGTCCAATTAAAAGGCCAAAACTACTTATTTTGAAAATTTCAGAGCTGTAGCCCTATTAGTAATCGTTTTGTAAAATGTTTATTAATTAATAAAAAAAAAAATAATTAAAAATAACAAAATAAAAATTTAAATTTCTGTTTTTAAAAGTCCAATTAAAAGGTCAAAACTACTTATGTTGAAAATTTCAGAGCTGTAGCCATATTAGATATCGTTTTGTAACACAATAATTAATTAAAAAAATAACTAACTAAAATTTTCACATTGTGTTTAAGATGTATAAAATTAGAAGACCAAAACTACTTGTGCTGTAAATTTCAGAGCTCTACTCCAATTTTAAGTAGGTTTCTGTAGATCCACAGAGCCACAGACAGACAGACAGACAGACAGGCACACAGCTTGTTTTATTATTATAGATTATTGTTATTGAAGTTTTTTTTTTTTTAAATTTTAGAGCCTTATTTCTAGTGAGGATATTTTTGAATATTTAAAATGCCGTATATTGTACAAAATTTCTGGACGTTGAATTTTTTTTTTTTTTGACGAACTTATTTTTTCTTTTTTGTAAAGTACCAATTTAAAGAGTAAAGCCACCACTTCGGACAAATAGAAAGAGAATACTTAATAATTTATCCCATATAAATTATGTTTTATATGCGTTCGGTAATTTTTATATTCATTAACATAGAGTCATTTCTGTTTTTGGCTAGTGCTAGGTGTTTGCATCTAATTTTAAATATTAAACACATCTCTATCAGCAAAATATGCTGTAAACTACTTTAAATTCTTAAAGGAAACATTATTTAAATTAGGAAATTCTGAATTAAAGCTTAAACAAGGGGTGTATAGCTTAAAACAAGGGGTGTATAGCTTAAATAAGGGGTGTATAGTTTAAACAAGGGGATAATATAATTCTTATATTATCCTTTCTTGTGAGTGAAACTGGGGACAGAAAAAAAAAAAAACGATAGTTGATAAGGTATGCTCAAGGAAAGAGAATTAAGGCCTTTGAATTCGGCATTTTTTTTTCAACTTTTTACGCCATCAAAGTATTTTTACCGGTATTTCGCGGGGGGGGGGGGGTGAAGGGGAGGGGATGTTTAGAGCAACTTAAGGGGCATTAGTGCCAGGGTCTGATCATGACAATTTGGGGCACAAGGCCCGGCCACATTCGGGGGGCCCCTTTTTCAAACGCGTGATATATTGGAAATAAGCCTGACACAAAGTCAAATGAATTAACTTTAAATATTGAAAAATTTGATAAATTAATGTTAATATTGTTTCTTAATAATTATTTTTTTATCACACATTTTTAACAGTCAAATTTATAAATCGAAAGAGGAAAAACTTTGTAATGTATAGCTTTGCATTCACTATCACAATACAAATCACAATATCTTCAGTATTATTCACAACTTCAAAGTCGATATTTGCTAATCTCACAGTAAATTCCTCAAGATTTCCTTTCATTTTTTCCTTTCATCTTTCAAAAAAGTTTGTTTTTTACAAATGAATGTGAATTTATGCACTCAGATCCAAATATTTTTTATTTATTCTGGTTTAAACAATTTTATCATTAATTTATCAAAAAAATTTTGGCAACAGGAAAGAGTTTCTTCAATGATCGGTTAAATGCTATTTCAGCGCGATTGGATGAAGGCAAGTTGATTTAATAGTATTCCGTAAAAGCGACCTTTCAGTGGCAGTGATAGCCCCAAAATTTGATTGAATGCATTGTCATCGATATCGAATCTATCAGCCTAGTTTCGGACCGATAGGATGACGACAAGGAGGTTAATTACGTCTTCGCAGATTTTCTCGCCATCGACATAGAAACCTACACACACACAAAATCGAAGTTAATATAAAGGATTTAAAAATCAGAAATATTCCAATTATTTTGGGAAATTTTTTATCGTATTCATACACACATGTACATCATAAACATGCAGACTCATATGTATATAATGTTAATCACGTACCCACAAATATACGAAGACAGATGTTTAAGCTATTTTAATATTTTTCCATACCCATACAGCAGTTAGTTTTATTACAACATCAGAATAGGGATTTTAATTTCATAAACTTTTATGATAAATGTTTTGTAATAGGTTTGTTTTCAGAATTCTGCAAATAATAATAATAATAATAATGATGATAAGCAATTAAATTTAAATATATTAATTGGCCTGCATACTTATTTATGACTGTCTTAAATACTAATTGGTAATTCCAAGCAGTGACAGACGAAACTATTATTTGCTATTTCAAATTTGACTTCCTCATTCATTGGCTATAAATACCGACGAAAAGTGCCATTTCCTATGAATATTCAGCTCTAGAAAAAGTGAGTATTATTCGCATTCAATTGAAATATAACTTAGTTTTAAAGCACTAAGTGGAGATTCAACGAAAACGGTAAGTTTAAAAAATTATTTATGGTAAAAAAACAACTTATTTCTCAGTTTGTAGTTCATTTTAAAACATATTCCTTTTTACTTCTATTAAATATTATCTAGCAACTTTAATTTATCTAAAGCAGCGGTTCCTGATCTTTTTAGTTGTGCACACCACCTGTTGTGTAAAAAAAAAAAAAAAAAGGAACAAAAAAAAAGACTGATTCTTACTAACTAATAGAATGCGTGTTTCAGTAATTAGTAAAACGTACCGTACAAGAAGAATTAAACAATGATATTTTTTCATGAAAAAAGGAGCTTGATAGTATTTACTTTGCTGTCATAACTATAAATAAACTTTTAAAACAAGTAGCTAAAGCCAAAAAAAAATAAAAAAAAATAAAAAAAATTTACAATGTTTTTCTCCTATGTGAGAGTCAATATTTATATCAAAATTTTATAGTTTTAGCCATGCTGTTGAATTTACGCATTATTCACTCGTTACACCATCGAAGAATGCACTCGAATAATTTGATTGTTGCTAACAATCGAGCGATTCGATTGTTTCCATCTCTATTCCTGAAGCTCCTATGATATTTTATCTTATCTTAGATTACAATCCACGGCCCAGTACCACGCTACTCGCGGCCCACTTGTGGGCAGCGGCCCATGAGTAAGAAACCGCTGATCTAAAGCATCATTATGCAGGGTGTGTCTGTACCAGGGTCGTGTATTTGTTGGAGAAAAAGGGCATGTAATGACAGAAGCAACAGTGTTTTGTAACAAAAATGTAGTTAATAAGAAATCCGATTGCAAAATTTTTAAAGGAAACATTATTTAAATTAGGAAACACTGAATTAAAGCTTAAACAATGGGTGTATAGTTTAAACCAAGGGGATAATATAATTCTTATATTATCCTTTCTTGTGAGTGAAGTGAAACTGAGGACAAAAAAAAAAAAAAAAAAAAAAAAAAAAAAAGGATCTTTGATGAGGTATTGGTTGGTTGTTTTCAGATTATCTTGCGCCGTCAGCAACACGAGGGCTATAATGCGCCGAAACATTCGTCATTAGACAAGACAACATACATTTACAAACACCCTTGCCTAACAAGAGACTCGAACCCACAACCTCGTGGTTTAGAAGCTGGCACGCTAACCACTATACCGTTTGGGGCCCAAAGCCCTTGCACATTCGGGGGCCCCTTTTACAAACGCGTGATATATTGGAAATAGGCTTGGCACAAAATCAAATGAATGAACTTTAAATATTGAAAAAATTTGATAAATTAATGTTTATATTGTTTATTAAAAATTATTTTTTTACCACATATTTTTAACAATCAAATTTATAAATCAAAAGAGGAAAAACTTTGTTATGTATAGCTTTGCATTCACTATCACAATACAAATCACAATATCTTCAGTATTATTCACAAATTCAGAGTCGACATTTGCTAATCTCACACTAAATTCCTCAAAATTTACTTTCATTTTTTTTTCTCTATCTTTCAAAAAAGTTTGTTTTTTACGTATTAAAATTATGGTTTGGTTTATTTGAATAAATATACTCTGGGATACTAAAGATGGTTCAAGATCAATACAAAATGATTTTTATAAAAAGATAATTTTTATGAATAAAAGATATTCACATAGCTTTTGTGAGACAAAAATATAGGTTTACATCCAATTTCGGGCCCCCTAAAATCATGGACCCAAGGCCTGGGCGATGATGTTTAGGGCTTGATTAGCACAGCTATTTTGAACAAAATCGTTAGAGCAGTTTTTTAGTAATTACGGAAAAACATGATTTATTTCAATGGCAGCTACCCTATGCGCATTTAACGAAAACATTAATGGTAAGTCATTGTGCCATCACCAATCCATTAACCAAATTTGAAAATCGTAGGTCATTTTGTTCGGGAGTCATTTTTTTTAGATTACTTTTTTTAAATCAGGATGTTCCAAAACGTGGAGAAATGCCAAAAAATTGAATTTTTTTTTGACCGAATACTACACTGTATACATATGGGTAATTCAAAGTAAAAATTTGAACAGGAATTCCTTGAAATATCCGAAGTGGATTGCGTGGAAGAGTTATGCGTTAAATTATTCAAAAACAAAAAGACTGCTTAAATGGACATATGTTGAGGGAATCATTGCTGAAATTCAACACTGATTGGATGACGATAAAATGTCAAGGGGACTTGGTATTCCTTGTTTTCACAAAAAATTATCAAGATAGCAATATTTTATTTTTTCCATGTTTATAATCTTTGAAACCTTCTCCTAATTCTGGTAAGTTTTTGAACTGATCCGAAAACTGATATTGCCGAAAAATTATATTTTTCTGGAGAATTTAGCATAACTGCAATTGCTCCTTCGGTGCTTCGGCCGATCAAACGGTATAGTGGTGAGCGTGATAGCTTCTAGACGGCGAGGTTGTGGGTTCGAGTCCCACGTAAGGCATGGGTGTTTGTATATGTATATTGGCTTGTCTAATGACGAATGTTTCGGCGCATTATAGCCCTCGTGTTGCTGACGGCGCCAGATAATCTGAAAACAACATTTTTCTCAGTTCGCGTCTTTTAGAATTCCTACCTTACTCAAATCGCTATAATTTCAACAAATATCAATGAATTAACTTAAAATTTTTTTGAGTCATTCTAAAGATCTATTTAAGAGAAATAGGCATGGATTTTTTAATAAAATATAAACTTTTGTTTTACAAATTTAAATGTTGGAATATGTCTTTTTTTTTTTTTTTTTTTAAATCTTTATGTACAGTAATTATTGTTTTTCTCGAACACTATTTTACTTATTCAAAATCCGATGCCCCAAAAAATTAAAGAATATTACTAGAATCATTAAAAAAAAAAAATCTGGAAAAAATACTAAAACATGAAACATTGAAGTTCTACGTTTTCTTTTCTTTTTTTTTTTTAATTTTAAAATTTTTAAAATTTAAAGCACCATGTGAACTTTAAAAAAAAAAAAAAAAAAAAAAAAAAAGTTTTTATGTAATAATGCTTCCAAATATTTTAAAATTATAATTTTAAAGGCCGCAATTAAAAAAAA
This sequence comes from Linyphia triangularis, assembly GCA_963978545.1. Classification (NCBI taxonomy): domain Eukaryota; kingdom Metazoa; phylum Arthropoda; class Arachnida; order Araneae; family Linyphiidae; genus Linyphia; species Linyphia triangularis. The sequence continues at coordinate 17,926,857 of OZ021723.1, read as the reverse complement.
AAAAATAGTTTCAAGGACATCAAGTTCCCTTCAAGGAGTTATAATTTGGCGCAGAAAAATATGAATGCCGTTACTTCATTTCTTTTCAGATGCAACTTTCTGTTACTACCGTTGTCATGGTGTTGCTCGTGCTTGGGTTTACAGCCACTGTAATGAGCGATCCAATCTCCGAATACAAAAGATCAACTGGAGAAAAGCGATCACCAGTCGAAGAGAGGTTTGCTTTGCCGTAAGTATGAATTTACAGTTTTTTCTCCTTCAAATATTTTAATACGAGCCCTAAAAATAATTTGTTTCCTCTATAGCAGCTTTCGCCACGACTTTTAGAGGCTGGCCGTATGACTAATGATGGAGCTTTTCGCTGGCTGGATACACCAATATATGTATCGTTTATTATTATAAAACTGAAAACAAATACATATACAGGGTGTCACAAAAGGTCATGTCCAAACAGCACACATGGTTGTGTCAGGTTATGAGGAAGCAGAATTACATAGGAAAGGGGGGTCGGAAACGCGATTGTAATCCGCTAGAGGGCAATAAGCGCTAGCAGACGAAAGCGCGGGCAGTCGGATTAATCGAAGCGCAGACGTTGCAGAGAACCGGCACAGTACCGTGGCCATCACGATCCCCGGACCTAACCCCTCTGGATTTTTACCTCTGGGGATACCTGAAGTGTCTGGTGTACGAGACACCCGTTCCATCGGACATGGACCTCATCGCACGTATCGTTGAAGCGGCGGCACGTGTCCGGGAGACTACTGGCCAATTCGAACGAGTTCGCGATTCCATGCGTCGCAGATGTGAAGCATGCATCGCAGCTGATGGGGCCAATTTTGAGCACTTCCTATGATTTGTAGCATTTTTCTTTTTTATTTGGTACTGTTTTGTTGTAAAATAAAGATTTTTTACGCCGTTTGTTATCTTTTCTTTGCGTGACGGTTACGATGAAATTTCACTGTCAAAATTGCGTTTCTGACCCCCCTTTCCAAAGTAATTCTGCTTCCTCATGACCTGACACAACCATGTGTGCCGTTTGGACATGACCTTTTGTGACACCCTGTATATATATATTTTCAAACTGCGATTAATATTTGCTCTTTTTTTTCTTTTTTCTTCTTCAAATAATTACAAAATTATAATTTTCATTATTAGTAAATCAAAGTATAAAAATTAAGTGAAACTTTTGTTTCAACATGGCAATGCGACTTGGCCTTACTTTTAATAAAAGTATTTAAACTGTACTTACAGATTACTAAGTTTCAGTTGATATCAAAATTATGCGACAATATTGGTCGAAATCGTTCAGCTTATTTTATGATAGATCTTCTTTCGCAGTATTTATTAAAGTGAATTTTAATAAATTGTCCAAACGAGATCCAACTTGCTTTCATCCAATCGCGTTGAAACAGCATATAACTGATCATTGAAGAAACTCTTTCCTGTTACCAAAATTGTTTTGGTAAATAAATAATAAAATTGTTTTAATCGGAATAAATAAAATATATTTGGATGTGAAAGCTTAAATACACTTTCATTTTTAATGACTAAATTTAGAAATGTAGTTTATCGTATATTATGCAGATAGAGTTGTTTTCAATGTTTAAAATTAGTTGCCGATACTAAGCACACGTTGGCAACAGAAACGCCTTGGTAATGGATATAAAAGTTGACAATTCAAATAAAGGATTTATAATTAAAACTTTGCTTTTATGAGGTTATATCATTATTCATTAAATTTTTAGTTAAAATCCACTATAATCATTTTAATGCACCATACAAATCAAAGTCTGCAAGTACTAACGTTTTTTGACTAAATAGCGCAATCAAATAATAAGACGAGAAAAACTGAACACCCAAACGTTTATTTAATAACTATAAAATAATAATCACTAAAATTTATTTCAATTACTTCCGGTCGTTTTTCCTTTTTCAAATTTTTTAATACTAACTCTAAGACCCTTAAATGAAATCAAAGATAATTTAATATCTCTATATATAAAAGTAAGTTGTCTGTACGACTGAACCTTAAACAAATCCACAGTTTTGCACATAGAGCTACGAAATTTGTTACATAGAAGCTTTAGTACATGGAGATTGTAGAGAACAACTTTTTAATTCGATTAAAAGTTGATTTCATTAAAATAAATTGACATTAAAGAAAAAAATCTTGGAATGGCAACAATATTTTTTTATTGCATCAGAATGAAAACAAAAGTTATTTCAATGTTCCCCCCCATTTTTTCTGATTATTTTTATGCATTACAATCGTCTCTAATATAAGCGGTTCGAAGATTATTATAATTTTCCATATATTTACTGTCAAACGAAGCTCTGCGGCGCATGCGCCGTTTGAAAACGAAATTGTACGTACTACAATATTTTGAAATTTGAATGTAAACATAATGGCTAAAATTATTGAAATCCACCGAAAACTTTCCAATCATTTCGACATTTGCTAATATTACTTTTTATTTCCAAGTAAATATTTATTCATTTCCTTTATCCTGATTATCAAAAATCCTTCTTTTGACTGTATTTATTTTTAGCATAGTGTTTTTATACTGTGTACCCAAATTTCATATTATTTAATACAGATTTCAATAAATTTTTTTGTTTTATACATGTTTTACTATTTCTAGACTATTTTACAATTTACACCAGAAGCGTAGTACTGCATTTGCGATTTTATTTCTTTGTTGTTTATTTTGGTCGTAATTATGAAATTGGTTAGGAGCCGGGTATTGGACTTCTTTTTTCTCTGTGTACTAAAAAAGTTAAATAATACAAAACATTCAGGTATAGTATAAAACATTTCTTTGGCGCGATTTTATTTTGTGTTTTTTCACAGATTAATGCGGTTTCTAGCAACATTTTTTATTTTCAGTTTTTATTATTACTCATATTTTAACTAAAGTTTGTACTAATTCGTTAACCGGGTACCCTATAAAATTGCCAAATTGATGACCTAAATAATCCAAACTAACAACTTTTAAATAATTTATAATTTCTATATTTAGATTTGGCGATACATTTACGCGCCATTTAAACGGGTCAACATTTAAACTTATCGCCAACTGGTAACCGCCTAACGCACGATAGTAATATTAAGAGTATCTTAATAAATATTAAGAGAGACTTTAATATTTATATTTCAACTTAACTTTTTTGTTATTTATGTTTTAACTTTCTTTTAGTTGCCATGTTTTTAATTTTTGTGATTTTTTTTTATCTTTAAATGAAAAAATCACCAAATGCCCTATACTACATCTGTTCCATTTTTTCTTAAATGCAAACTTCTATGTCTTTCAACGGGTCCCCAGCGGCGCGGGGCCACACTGCTAGTCCAAAATAAACGCAAAGGTGAAAGAATAAAGTAAGCATTTTCACTAAAACTTTACCGATTGCAAGGACAATTGTTTAACACGGAATCCACCTTATAATTAGTGAACGTGAGTTATAGCCATAGACTTATTATTATCAATAGACTGCACGTTCCAACTTCAATTATACAACGAGAATGAAACCAAAATGAATCACATGAGTAGGGACTTTTTGGCAGATTTGGCAGGTTTCTCCTCACTCAGGCGATAAACAAAAACATATTTATGAGTGTACTGTAAAACCTTAACTAAATAGAAAATTTAAAAAATAGCACTTACTTGTGAAAGGTTATTGAGCCTCCTTTCTGGAATTTTTCTTTGCAACCAAATGCAGAACAATATTTCGCCATTTTTCTTGTATTCACGTACTTTCCGTCAGACGCATTTCGGCGTTTTCCATTGGAATAAGTGTTTTTTTTTTGTTTTTTTTATCTTCTTCGTTCTCCTTCGTCTATCAGTCACGTGGTTTTTAATTTGGTTACACGAGGTTACTCTAAACATTCGGTCTAGCAACCAACAATTTAACATACAAGACAACTACGTCGTAAAATTAATCCTTTATCTAATAATCTTATTATCCTTTATCGCCCGAGTGAGGAGAAACCCGCCAAATCTGCCAAAAAGTCCCTACTCATGTGATTCATTTTGGTTTCATTCTCGTTGTATAATTGAAGTTGGAACGCGCAGTCTATTGATAATAATAAGTCTATGGTTATAGCCGATTCTTTTATATCATATGATTGAAATATGCAATTTCTTTTTTTCCCTACTAGTGCTGAAAAAAGATCACCCTTTTACAAGCCCGTACCAGAGCGGAAAAACAATTGAGGAGAGGTCAGCAAAAGCAAAGGAAGTCTTTAAGCCTTCTGAATTTTGTTTTGAAAAGCACAGGATTGGACACGCACCTTTTTGAAATTAGTATTCTGCACTTTAAATGTATACGCTGACTCAATCCAAGTTATGAATAAAAGGAAAATGGTGTATTATTAATTATGGAGTTTTTCTGTTGTTTACATATACGCATGTACATTTACAATGAAATTGTGTAACACATTCGCTGCCGATCACGTGCCAGCGGGAAATGTACCGTTGTTCCCAAGAAGCCTGTCCAGATCAAACTGCACCGGATCGGAGTTGCCGGTGTTTGTCGGAATTATCTGAAACTGTGTTTTAAAAACACAAGCTTCCAGCTAACCTTATGCAGGAAGACAAGATGTATACGATATTTATGTCACATGACAAATATTGATTTTTTTACTTCAGTAAATTCCAGCTTGAGCAGATACTGCAATCGGGTGCAGTCTGATAAGGACAGGCCGACCAAACGGTATAGTGGTTAGCGTGCTAGCTTCTAGACCGCGAAGTTGCGGGTTCGAGTCCCGTGTTAGGCATGGGTGTTTGTAAATGTATGTCGGCTTGTCTAATGACGAATGTTTCGGCGCATTATAGCCCTCGTGTTGCTGACGGCGCCAGATAATCTGAAAGCAACCATCTGATCAGGACAGATCGGTCGCGAATATTTTAACAACTTAGCTGCCAGTCTCGCGCTGGCGTGAGACGCGGGGTGTGCGGTGAGGGACCGGTCTCGCGCGAGATGCCTACCGACCAACTTTTATGAGTCAGTACGGAGCACAGTGGTCTGGGAGCGGCAAAAACCCCGGTTTTTAAGTTTTAAGTAAAATGAAATTGACATTATTTTTTATTTTAAGGATAGTTGACTACTAAGATTCCAGAATTTAGACATTAAATAGACATATTTTTATTTATTTACACTCACTGAAAGACATCGCACAAAAAGTAACTCGTTTTGACGTCAATATTTATTGATTTGCCATTAATGATATAAACTATTAAAAATATATATTCGCACTCTAATGAATTCTTAGGACTGTTTTCTGAGATTTGTGTTGAAATCTTTTTTTAATATGTGGTAAAATACGTTTTTCATGATGATTCCTATAATATCATATTTTCGTATGAATAAAAGGCTATAACTAATGTGCGCCAACGTGCGCCAAGGCCTTATTGGTATCAAACTGTTCCTTACACAATATTTTAACCAATAAACTAAGAATCAGCTGCTACAATCTGCATCTTTGGTAATTATCTACATAAATCTGTGAAGCAAGCTGTCCAATCACTATAGAAAACACATAAACAAGGTTATGCCGTACTTGTAGTAATGTATAAAAATTATCGTTTTCTAAAATATTTTACAAGTAATCGAGCTCTTGTTATGAATTATAGATTAATAGCCTAGTTATCCAAACATGACTATTGTTTACTGTTTTAAGGCAATCTGCGAAATAATTAGGAAACGATGTTTTCCCGTCCTTACGACCAAGTTTAGAATCAGAAGAAATTTTGTTATCCAACTGAAATTGATATTTCTGCATTCATCCAGAGAAGGTGGTGTGATGGTTCCTCGGGACATAGTATAAACAGACTTCTGAAAATGAGGGCGAGACTGATGCAATTATGTTTCTTACTTCTCTAGTACCTTTGTGTATGGTTGTTGCTTGTTCGAATTTTTTTTTTTTTTTTTTTTGAAATCTCAGTCGCCGTCTGCAGACCTATTCGGTTTAAATTTTCTAAAGAAACACCCGATGTCATGAGAGAGGAAGCAGTAGTCCTACCTTCTTGAATGACAATCCCATTACAGAGACTCATTTTCTAGTGTTATCAATGATCGACGGGCAGGTATCCCAAGCTCTAACACACGCAGAGTCTATATCAGTGTGTTCGATTTGTAAATCCAGCCAAATCAACAGAAAAGAACAACTTGGAACTCTTAAAGAGTAAACCCATTTAACCCACTTGGCCTCTCATCACTCCATGTTCGATTAAAATTCAGTACTCCACATTGCATACAACATGGATGTTAAAAAATGGAGAAGTAATAAACAAAGGAAGTGAAAGAAATTAAAAAAAAAAAAAAAAAAAAGGTAATTCTAGGAAAAATTTAAAAGAATAGAGAATTTTGGGTTTGCAAATTAATGAGGTAAACAACCAATGATGAAGGAGATTTTTCAAAGGTCTTGTTATCACATCAGATACTGATGAACTGGATAAAAGCCTAATTCACAGATTCAAAATCATTCTCAATACCATCCACAGAGAAGCCTCAATAGATCCCCAGAAATGTAAGCAATAAGGATATATGTTGAGCTGCACAACTGGCACTACATGCCAAACACAGGTCTTCATAACAATTTCAAACTTCTTTTATGTTAATATTATTACATCTTTTAAATTAATATTATAATCAATTAATTTTGAATGATTCATTTAAAAAATAATTATCGTATAAATTCAGGTTTGCATTTTTTTTTTCTTTTTTTTTTTTGTTCTTTGTTTTTACTTTCAAAATACAATTTAATTATTTACCTATATTTTTATTAATTAATATGTAGAATAACAAAAGGTTTTCAATGAAAACGAAATTTTTTAAACATTATATAGTAACTTATAATATTTTACGAGGCTCGTTATAATATATATATATATATATAATTTAATTTTTAAGGAAAGACTGACATACACTTTCTGCTTATATTACAAGCTACTATAAAACATTATTTTTCTTAAATTCATGCTCCACCTGATTTACCGCACTTACCCTAATCTAAAAAGCTGACTCGTAACCAAAGGGTTTGGGGGAAGATTTAAGGTTAAACTTTACGTTAGGATGAAATTTCCTTCAAATTTTTTATTGATGTACTTTGACTTTTCAAGTGTATTTTTAAATCATTATAAATTAAAGAATTTTAATTTAATCTTTAATAATTTGCCAAAATAATTTAGTGAATAACTCAGTAACGAAACAAAAAGAAATTTTTACTTTATTGTTATTTAATAATTATTTGACTATTCATTATTAGATCATTTATTAATGATTAGAAAATTAAATAATAATTTATTAAGTGTTCAAGTAAATTAAAATAATGAAATTATCCAAATATTTTAACCAATTTTATTCCCCCCCCAGAAGTTTTCTGTTTACGCTCCTGCTAAAACGGTTGTTCTTACGAACTTGGCTATAGCATAAATGAACTCGGAGGGGTCAAAATACTAGAGAAACAGAGGTTTTCAAAGTTTTCTTCTCAAAATAGAAGTTTTTCAGCCTTTTTCGACCACTTGGCGGCGCCGGCATAGCGCGAAGTAACATGCTAAGTGTCTGCACTGCGCTTGAACGTTCTAACTTCGTTGGCGAACTATTGGTTGGTTTTAACTTGGCATCACTAGACGGTAGATCGTCACAGTACTCATAGGTATTTGATCCATTTTGGCTGCGTGAAAGTTAAATGTTCGCCAAACCACAACTCTGTAGAGAACAAAAGGCTATATATCCCTCGTTGAAAGGTTCATTGCTGCGTAAGCAAAAGCTCGCTTCACTCACTAAAATTTAATTGCTACGTAAAGCCTTAATATTGGAAGCCTCTCCCGTGTCGAGAAAGAAAAAAATTCCCCTTTAATACAATAATACAACACTCCTTTAATATTATTTTAACACGTGTTTGTGGAAAGCAAAATTAGAGGCCAATACTACTTATGTTGAAACTTTCAGAGCTCTAGTCCTATTAGAAGTCACTTTTTGTGAAAAAGATAATTAAAAAACAAATTAAATATTTTATATTCTTTTTGTCAGTCCAATTAGAAGGCCAAAACTACTTGTGCTGAAAATTTCAGAACTGTAGCCCAATTACAAATCGTTTTGTAAAATATTTGTTAAATAATTAAAAAAAAAAAATTAAAAACAAATTAAATTTTAAAATTCTGTTTTTCAAAAGTCCAATTAAATAGGCCAAAACTACTTATGTTGGAAATTTCAGAACTGTAGCCCTATTAGAAGACGTTTTGTAAAAATATGTGTTAATTAATTAAGAAAAAATAAAAAAATAAAAAATAATTTAAAATTTTAAAATTATGTTTTTCAAAATTACACTTAGAAGGCTAAAAAACTACTCATGTGGAAAATTTCGGAGTTGTATCTCTGTTTGAAGTCGTTTTGTAAAAAAATTAAAAATAATTAAAAAAGAACTAATTAAAATTTTAACATTCTGTTTGACATGTATACAATTTGAAAGCCAAAACTACTTACGCTGAACATTTCAGAGCTCTACTCCAATTTTAAATAGGTTTCCACAGAGCCACAGACAGACAGACACACACACAGCGTGTTTTATTGTTATAGATGATAGATGATGTGTATGTATGCCACAAATAGTTTCTTATTTTTTTACATTTGAAAACTTTAAATCACTTTTTCTAAATTTCACTACATTTAAAGGTTAATGTTATATTTCCTTAGTAGTTTTAGATCTATTAAGCGTTTTTAAAAGTGGGGGGGATGGATTTCAGTAGTTTTAGAAGTGAGGGGACGCATGGGTATTTTCTCGAAAAGTGGGGGGACGCGTCTACCCGCACTTCTAGTACTGGAGATGAGATTATCACAAAACATCACATAAACATACGTTTTTCAAAAAGTAGTAAAATAACATTTATCAGAACAAAACTTTTGTGAATTTATTGAAGAATCCCCCCCCATCGTTCTATAGTTCTCTCGGTATGCCGTTAATCGCACACCTCCCGCCGCTCACATTGCACGAAGCCTAAGGACTCGGTACTATACAAGCGGCAAGCGGTGTACGTTAAGCGGCAGACCGAGAGAACGATAGAGCGGTGGAAGTTGTTCTGACTACGATTTACAGTGATTCAAAAGAAGTTTTAGGTTTGAAATATAATTTGAAATGTTCTTTTATTACTTTTTGAAAAACTTATGTTTATGTGATAATCTCACCACTAATAAACAATATTGGTTTTAAGATACTTCATCTTGTATGTGATAATCACTCAAAATGAAAACACTTTTTGTTCATTAACAAAACTCTAGACGCAGCTTTTTAGTGGCAGTAACTTTAACAATCTAACTTGTTATTTTCCTTGTATCCTATGGGAACATTTTTAATTTAGTTTCTTATTCATTCTTAGGTGAGTCCAAAAGACCACATGTTAGAAAAGTACCATCTGTCTTTGAAGAAGTCTTTCAGCTGAAAATGACGGTCACAACAAAAATTCCTACACTTATAAATTGTTGCATGATTTTTACTTTAATTTAGAAATTTTTATATGGTAGCAATAAAATATTTTATACGAGTAAATAAACTTTGATATCGTTTTAAAATTCTTGTCTCAGTGAATAATGTTTTAAATTGAATGGTTTAAGTAGTACGTAGTGGCCATAGAATCTCGCTGACGCTTGCCAAGCTCCTGGATAGCTATGCAATCCCCTTGGCTCGCTTTGCTCGCCTTAAAGTGAAGTATTTAAAATATGTCTTATCAAAAAGCTATTTCAGCTGCATAAATGCCATGAAACTGAAAACGTTTTGTTATTTATGAAGAGCCAGAATACTTGCCACGTAATTATCCTACTGCTGTCGAGACGCGTTAAGCAGGGACAGTGAGGCAACATATAGTAGAAAGTTCTTGGAAAACAACAAAAATAAACAGTATCGTACAGTCTGTAGCAAAATTATTCGAACAATTGTACTCCATTATTCAAAGAATATAAACAAGTTAAGTAAAATATCATTGGTTTAAATTATATCTTCACATGGATATATTATTACGTTTCGTTGATTCACCAAAATTATTTCGTACGGGCATAATATTTATAATTCAACTATGATAAGTAGTTTATACCATGGCCTACAATTATAAAAATAATCAATTTTAGGGTGTTTTTAAAATATTTGTGTTAAATATAACAAAACCTCGACTGAACGATAAGAAAAGTTTCAGTTCGACATATAAACAAGTTAAGTAAAATATCATTGGTTATTATCTGGCACAATACTGCACCGAAACAATCGTCATTGATAAATTTTAGAATAACAGTATTTGGTTGTATTCAAATTATCTGGCACAATACTGCACCGAAACAATCGTCATTGATAAAATTTAGAATAACATTATTTGGTTGTATTCAAATTATCTGGCACAATACTGCACCGAAACAATCGTAATTGATAAAATTTAGAATAACAGTATCGAAATTATCTGGCACAATACTGCACCGAAACAATCGTCATTGATAAATTTTAGAATAACAGTATTGAAATTATCTTGCACAATACTGTACCGAAACATTCGTCATTGATAAATTTTAGAATAATAGTATTAAAGGAGAAATGCTAGTGAGGGCAATACTACACCGAAACATTCGTCATTGATAAATTTTAGAATAACAGTATTGAAATTATCTTGCACAATACTACACCGAAACATTCGTCATTGATAAATTTTAGAATAACAGTATTGAAATTATCTTGCACAATACTGTACCGAAACATTCGTCATTGATAAATTTTAGAATAACAGTATTGAAATTACCTTGCACAAGGACAATACTGCACCGAAACAATCGTCATTGATAAAATTTAGAATAACAGTATTTGGTTGTATTCAAATTATCTGGCACAATATTGCACCGAAACAATCGTAATTGATAAAATTTAGAATAACAGTATTGAAATTATCTTGCACAATACTACACCGAAACAATCGTCATTGATAAATTTTAGAATAACAGTATTGAAATTATCTTGCACAATACTGTACCGAAACATTCGTCATTGATAAATTTTAGAATAATAGTATTAAAGGAGAAATGCTAGTGAGGGCAATACTACACCGAAACATTCGTCATTGATAAATTTTAGAATAACAGTATTGAAATTATCTTGCACAATACTACACCGAAACATTCGTCATTGATAAATTTTAGAATAACAGTATTGAAATTATCTTGCACAATACTGTACCGAAACATTCGTCATTGATAAATTTTAGAATAACAGTATTGAAATTACCTTGCACAAGGACAATACTGCACCGAAACAATCGTCATTGATAAAATTTAGAATAACAGTATTTGGTTGTATTCAAATTATCTGGCACAATACTGCACCGAAACAATCGTAATTGATAAAATTTAGAATAACAGTATTGAAATTATCTTGCACAATACTACACCGAAACAATCGTCATTGATAAATTTTAGAATAACAGTATTGAAATTATCTTGCACAATACTGTACCGAAACATTCGTCATTGATAAATTTTAGAATAATAGTATTAAAGGAGAAATGCTAGTGAGGGCAATACTACACCGAAACATTCGTCATTGATAAATTTTAGAATAACAGTATTGAAATTATCTTGCACAATACTACACCGAAACATTCGTCATTGATAAATTTTAGAATAACAGTATTGAAATTATCTTGCACAATACTGTACCGAAACATTCGTCATTGATAAATTTTAGAATAACAGTATTGAAATTACCTTGCACAAGGACAATACTGCACCGAAACAATCGTCATTGATAAAATTTAGAATAACAGTATTTGGTTGTATTCAAATTATCTGGCACAATATTGCACCGAAACAATCGTAATTGATAAAATTTAGAATAACAGTATTGAAATTATCTGGCACAATACTGCACCGAAACAATCGTCATTGATAAATTTTAGAATAACAGTATTGAAATTATCTTGCACAATACTGTACCGAAACAATTATCATTGATAAATTTTAGAATAATAGTATTAAAGGAGAAATGCTAGTGAGGGCAATACTACACCGAAACATTCGTCATTGATAAATTTTAGAATAATAGTATTGAAATTATCTTGTACAATACTGTACCGAAACAATTATCATTGATAAATTTTAGAATAACAGTATTGAAATTATCTTGCACAATACTGTACCGAAACAATTGTCATTGATAAATTTTAGAATAATAGTATTAAAGGAGGGTTACATTAAATTGTTTTATGTAACGATGTCCCCGACAATGGGAGTTTATGCAGCTAGTAATATAACAAAAGTGAAAATAACAAAACCTCTGCTAAATTTAGCTAGAATTTCAAAAGAAAAGTTTGTGTTCGACAAAAAAATATAATTTTGCACCTGACAGCTAACTCAATACTTTCAAGCCTATCGATAGCTATAAAAGGAGTAGAACTCTGCAGACCACATACACTTGCTGACTTGGCATCAGACGAACAACATGTCTTGTGATTTTGTTTGCCATACAGAGTTCTTTTATTACGGGGGGCAATTGCAGCCCCGAAAGATTTTTTTTGCAAATGTCCACGACAACAATAACATGCTGACCGTAGCGGTAAGGGAATCATCCCTTACCGCATTTTCATTTGAAGACGTAATTAAAAATATGGACTTGCCGACGAACCCCTTTACATCATCAACCAAAGAAACAGATGGCCTCAGGGAGATGGAACTATCCAAGCTGGCATCGTACCTTAAGAAGGATCTGATGCTGGATCTCGATCCCAGTGGCCGCCCCTCCAGCGTGGGAACCCTGGACTCTGCAACTTTTTACTACTTAAAGCCAATAATTCCAAATGGACTAATCTTACTACCGGTCAATTTGCTGGAAGAGCAAATTGACCTATTAACTGAAAAACCAAACGGACTTGATATCTGCCAGGCTGCTGCCGATAAATTGTATCAAAAGCGGCAGTCTGGCAACGAACCCTATTGGGATTTGTAAGTAAATAAATGTTAACTTTTTGTGAATGAATATTTTTCTCTTGTCTACCATATTTTTTATAACGTTTTATCTGGAATAATCTACAAAAATGTTTAAGAATTACTTATTATTTTAAAAAAATCTGAACTAAGCATATTTTAATTTAAAAAGGCATGTATATAGAATCTTCGTATTTTTAAAGTATATGGTGTGTCATCAAACTGATTGAATTTTCTAGTTTTTTAAATTCCATAAGTTCAATAACAAAATGCATCTATCTTTTAAAAACAATTGTAGACAGGTATATTATTTAATCAGAAAGAAATATTCCAAACTGACTGTTTTTTAAAAAAATCGTTGAGGATAATATTTATTTACAGACATTAAAGAAAGAATCTCCTTGAAAATATAATTGACTATGATTCGATCGTCACTTACCATTTCAATTAAGGTTTCGTAATATGTAAGAAATTATCTGAAACTAAGATTGAATTTTCTAATAGGTGTCAAAATGGATATATCTTTACAATTGTAGACTGAGTTGGTTAGAAAGAAATATTCCAAACTGTAATATAATTATTCAGACTGTTTTTTAAAAAAATCGTTGAGGATAATATTTATTTCGACACTAGAATCTTTGAAAATATAATTAACTGTAGTCACGATTCGATCGTGACTTACCTTTTCAATTAAATAAATACCACCTGCTTTCGTAAAATGTAAGAAATTATCTGATTGAATTTTTTATCAAAACATAGGACATTCTTAAACCAAAAGCACTACTTTCGATATGTTTTAACGTAATAATTTCTCTATACTAAACTTCAACTTAACTAGACATCACTTAGACGATAGATTATCACATGGGTATTTAATCCATTTTGGCGGAGTGAAGACATAATTCTCGCCAAACCTTATAGCCTCTGTTGTGGTTTGGCGAACATTATGTATTCACTCCGCCAAAATGGATTAAATACCCATGTGATGATCTATCGTCTAAGTGATGTCTAGTTAAGTTGAAGTTTAGTATACACAATGTCATTAGAAACATGGGATGTTAATAATAAAAAAAAAAACAATTATATTAAAATGAATTGTAACACCGAAAATATTTGTACTCATATGAAAGCATGTCAACTGATTTGAATATCGAACTTGTTGAAAACTTTTACGATACAACTAAATCACAACAATTATTTAATGAGTTGTTACAGTACAAATATGAAAAACTACAAATGAACTTTAATGGGAAAAATTTTATCCCCAAAAGAAAAGTGTTGGAGACATTGGTGTCAATTATGTTTTTTCTGGAACGTGTGTATTTTCCAAACCATGGACTCCTTCTTTATGGCAAATAAAATTAAATGTAGAAAATAAAACTAAACAAAAATACAATTTTGCTCTTTTAAACTTTTACTCTAATGGATATGCTAAAATTTCTCCTCATAAAGATAATGAAAAAGACTTGAATCCAGACTCTATCATTCCAACTTTGGAGCTACAAGGATTATGAAATTTACCCGGCCCAAATTTAAGTCCAGTAAAATCCAACTACCAAATGGATCACTTCTGCTTATTAAACCACCAACTAACAAGTTTTGGAACCATTCTATTTCTGCCGAGCTAGCCGTAATGCATCCAAGAATAAGTGTTACTTTTCGAAATATAAAAAACAATACTTGAATTTACGCAAAGATGCGTAAAATTTTTTTACAGTATATAATTTAATTATAAGAATTTTAGAATAACAGTATTTTGTTGTATTTAAATTATCTGGCACACCGAAACAATTGATAAAGAAATAAATTTTAGAATAACAGTATTTGGTTGTATTTAAATTATCTGACACACCGAAACAATTGATAAATTTTAGAATAACAGTATTTGGTTGTATTTAAATTATCTGACACACCGAAACAATTGATAAATTTTAGAATAACAGTATTTGGTTGTATTTAAATTATCTGACACACCGAAACAATTGATAAATTTTAGAATAACAGTATTTGGTTGTATTTAAATTATCTGGCACACCGAAACAATTGTTACAGTACAAATATGAAAAACTACAAATGAACTTTAATGGGAAAAATTTTATCCCCAAGTGTCAATTATGTTTTTTCTGGAACGTGTGTATTTTCCAAACCATGGCAAATAAAACAAGACTAAACAAAAATACAATTTTAAACTCTAATGCTAAAATTTCTCCTCATAATGAAAAAGACTTGAATCCAAGTCTTGGAAGGATTATGAAATTTACTCGGCCGGTAAAATCCCAAATGAATCGAACCACCAAGTTTTGGAACCATTCTGCCGAGCTACATTCAAGAATAAGTGTTACTTTTCGAAATATAAAAAACAATACTTGGCGTAACAATTTTTTTACAGTATATAATTTAATTAAATAAATTTGAGGTAATAAATAAAAAGAGCTTACATAAAGTATCTTTTATTTTTACAAAACAAATATATTTTTAAACACAATATGATGAAAAAAGTGTCTAAACATTGAAATAACTTTATATACAGAGCATCGGAAACAATAGTGACTTTTGAGAAAAAAGAGTGTATTACATACATAAAGTATTCTTTTTTTTTACAAAACAAATATATTTTTAAACACAATCAATTTTACATTTATGATGAAAAAAGTGTCTAAACGTTGAAATAACTTTATATACAGAGCATGAATATCGGAAACATTTTGGACAATAGTGACTTGAATGTCTATGCAAAGTTCGTATTTCTATAGGCAAATTTCTTTGAAGTTCAATTTTTGCATAATGTCCTGTGACGTATAACATGTCAATATGCATTTTTTTTACATAATAATAAACGTCATTATGCCAATCATTTGAACGAATAGATCGTGTTTTATAATGAGTAAATGTTGCTAAGGTGAATCGAATAGGTCCTCGCTTGAAAGGGCTGGGTGGGAATTGAAATTCTAAAATTCCAATGACCGGTTTCATTGGGCTTAAAGAATTTTCACGGCTTGAAGAATTTTCACGGCTTGAAGATCGTATTGGAGAATTTTCACGGCTTGAAGAATTTTCATGTTTTGGTGACTTTAATGGTATAAATGAAGCATCTCCTTCCATTATGATTTGATTATTTCTGCAAATGTCGCTAGAATATATAGGCGAATTCATATTTTTTTTATTTTTTGACGTGCTCTTGTATAAAAAGTTCAGTCAGGTGTGTTTTAGTTTATCGACAGTTCGCAAACGAAAGTTTCACTGCACAACTAAAAATAATTTTCTTGGAGTCTACAAACAGAAAAATTTCTTTAAAAAAATACTTGCTGTAAAATACTTGGAGGCTGAGTCTCTTATTAGGTTTATCCATAGATCACAACACTGTTTATTAAAAATATACAGAGAGTTTTTAAAAAATCCTGCATAGCGCCAATATCAAAAACATTACTATCAAAATTTATTTATTAAAAATGAACGTGCATTCACTTGTTTATCAAAGTAATTTTATTATTTATTTATTAAAAACAAATTGGCAGACAATGCTATCTTAAAGCGCAAGTTAGTTAAAAGCAATCTGATAGAATGCTTTGTCCTAATTTTTCAGCTTGACATATTCTCCTCGAAGTTAAGTTTGATGCAATTTATATCAAAAAAAGGTAACAATAAAAGAAAATTAGTTTGCAATTTAATAATTCTATAACATCTCTGAAATAATTTTCAAATGTGATACAATTCATAAACAAAATCGTATACACATTTGAAATAGGTACCATTGATGCAGTGGGTTGCCAGACGAAAAAGTTTGTTCTACGACATATTTGGCAATCGGATTTTAGTTCAATTCATTCCAAGACCAGTAGATCTCTATAATGTTCCAAAAATTACAGTATAATTTGAAAGATTTAGTCCAAGGAGGGGGTATTTTTGCATCCACTTGTTTATCAAAGTAATTTTATTATTTATTTATTAAAAACAAATTGGCAGACAATGCTATCTTAAAGCGCAAGTTGGTTAAAAGCAATCTGATAGAAAGCTTTGTCCTAATTTTTCAGCTTGACATATTCTCCTCGAAGTTAAGTTTGATGCAATTTATATCAAAAAAAGGTAACAATAAAAGAAAATTAGTTTGCAATTTAATAACTCTATAACATCTCTGAAATAATTTTCAAATGTGATACAATTCATAAACAAAATCGTATACACATTTGAAATAGGTACCATTGATGCAGTGGGTTGCCAGACGAAAAAGTTTGTTCTACGACATATTTGGCAATCGGATTTTAGTTCAATTCATTCCAAGACCAGTAGATCTCTATAATGTTCCAAAAATTACAGTATAATTTGAAAGATTTAGTCCAAGGAGGGGGTATTTTTGCATTCACTTGTTTATCAAAGTAATTTTATTATTTATTTATTAAAAACAAATTGGCAGACAATGCTATCTTAAAGCGCAAGTTGGTTAAAAGCAATCTGATAGAATGCTTTGTCCTAATTTTTCAGCTTGACATATTCTCCTCGAAGTTAAGTTTGATGCAATTTATATCAAAAAAAGGTAACAATAAAAGAAAATTAGTTTGCAATTTAATAATTCTATAACATCTCTGAAATAATTTTCAAATGTGATACAATTCATAAACAAAATCGTATACACATTTGAAATAGGTACCATTGATGCAGTGGGTTGCCAGACGAAAAAGTTTGTTCTACGACATATTTGGCAATCGGATTTTAGTTCAATTCATTCCAAGACCAGTAGATCTCTATAATGTTCCAAAAATTACAGTATAATTTGAAAGATTTAGTCCAAGGAGGGGGTATTTTTGCATTCACTTGTTTATCAAAGTAATTTTATTATTTATTTATTAAAAACAAATTGGCAGACAATGCTATCTTAAAGCGCAAGTTGGTTAAAAGCAATCTGATAGAAAGCTTTGTCCTAATTTTTCAGCTTGACATATTCTCCTCGAAGTTAAGTTTGATGCAATTTATATCAAAAAAAGGTAACAATAAAAGAAAATTAGTTTGCAATTTAATAACTCTATAACATCTCTGAAATAATTTTCAAATGTGATACAATTCATAAACAAAATCGTATACACATTTGAAATAGGTACCATTGATGCAGTGGGTTGCCAGACGAAAAAGTTTGTTCTACGACATATTTGGCAATCGGATTTTAGTTCAATTCATTCCAAGACCAGTAGATCTCTATAATGTTCCAAAAATTACAGTATAATTTGAAAGATTTAGTCCAAGGAGGGGGTATTTTTGCATCCACTTGTTTATCAAAGTGATTTTATTATTTATTTATTAAAAACAAATTGGCAGACAATGCTATCTTAAAGCGCAAGTTGGTTAAAAGCAATCTGATAGAATGCTTTGTCCTAATTTTTCAGCTTGACATATTCTCCTCGAAGTTAAGTTTGATGCAATTTATATAAAAAAAAGGTAACAATAAAAGAAAATTAGTTTGCAATTTAATAATTCTATAACATCTCTGAAATAATTTTCAAATGTGATACAATTCATAAACAAAATCGTATACACATTTGAAATAGGTACCATTGATGCAGTGGGTTGCCAGACGAAAAAGTTTGTTCTACGACATATTTGGCAATCGGATTTTAGTTCAATTCATTCCAAGACCAGTAGATCTCTATAATGTTCCAAAAATTACAGTATAATTTGAAAGATTTAGTCCAAGGAGGGGGTATTTTTGCATCCACTTGTTTATCAAAGTGATTTTATTATTTATTTATTAAAAACAAATTGGCAGACAATGCTATCTTAAAGCGCAAGTTAGTTAAAAGCAATCTGATAGAATGCTTTGTCCTAATTTTTCAGCTTGACATATTCTCCTCGAAGTTAAGTTTGATGCAATTTATATCAAAAAAAGGTAACAATAAAAGAAAATTAGTTTGCAATTTAATAATTCTATAACATCTCTGAAATAATTTTCAAATGTGATACAATTCATAAACAAAATCGTATACACATTTGAAATAGGTACCATTGATGCAGTGGGTTGCCAGACGAAAAAGTTTGTTCTACGACATACTTGGCAATCGGATTTTAGTTCAATTCATTCCAAGACCAGTAGATCTCTATAATGTTCCAAAAATTGCAGTATAATTTGAAAGATTTAGTCCAAGGAGGGGGTATTTTTGGAATGTATTGGTCATCACAATTTGGCTTAAAATTAATTTTTAACCGAAAGTTTTTCAGTGGTGCTTAGGTAGTATCACAAATTAGAAGAAGACATATATTTTTAAATGTGCTGTCTCTTCACCAACAGTTGCTACAAAAGAATTCTTTAAATGTGATTAACCTTTCTGCTAGAGAAAAAATATGCATAGTTGTCTTGAATTGATTACTTGTAGTAAAATTGACTCTGAGTTGAACTATTAGATTAAATGCGGTCCGAACAAAATGTTCTGTATTTACTAACTCTGTCTGAAATAAATTTGAATAACAACTCTAAAATAATTTTTAAATGTGATACAATTCATAAACAAAATCGTATACACATTTGAAATAGGTCCAATTGTGTACAAATTCTTTCAAAAAGATTTACTTGGTAATTAGGAAATTCTTGCCATTGAACCGACACTATACTAAACTAGACATTACTTGTGGTTTGGCGAGAATTACACCGCCAAAATGGATTAAATACCTACCGTGATGTCTAGTTTAGTATAGACGCTAATTTATTCTTCTGCGTGTATAATTTTACAGTATTAAAAAATATACCAGCCTGTGCAAAATGATTTCCTTTAGGTTATAATTTCAAACTTTTTGGAAGTATAATGCATTTTTATGTATAAACTTTCTTTTTCCGTCAGTGACTAATTAGGAGAACATATATAAATAAACTAGCTTAGAGGTAATATTTTTATTGCAAATTGACGCCAAAAAAAGTCAGATGTGCATAAAAAATGTGTTTATAACAATATATATTAGATGTTCAACAATTATTGTTAACAAAACAAAATTAGAATTCTGTAAATCGGATAATTTATTAAGAAGTTATGACCGTAAAGTCATATGATACCAAAATGTCATTTTTCAGAAGAAGCGTTTACAGTACTAATGAATGTTCACTTTATCGGGCCCGATGGCCAGGTGTGTTAAGTATTGTTTTACATTCGAAAGGTTCTTGGTTCAAATCCCGGTAACCTTTTTTTAGATTTGGAAATTTTTTATTAACCATGTATAATAAAAATATTTTACAAAATACCTGTTTAAAACATGCAATTGTTTAAAGACAATTATAGATTTTTTTTCTATAAATTTTTATCTAAAAAAAATCGTTATTTATAAATGTAAGGGTTATTATTTTTTGAATAAAAATTCATAGGAAAAAAATATAATTGTCTTTAAAAATTTGTCTGTCAACAAATCTTCAAAGAAATAATTTTATTTCTTGTTATATGTTAACAATTATTTATTAACCATGTATAATATATATATATATATATATATATATATATATATATATATATATATATATATATATATATATATATATATATATATATATATATATATATATATATATATATATATATATATATATATATATATATATATATATATATATATATATATATATATATATATATATATATATATATATATATATATATATATATATATATATATATATATATATATATATATATATATATATATATATATATATATATATATATATATATATATATATATATATATATATATATATATATATATATATATATATATATATATATATATATATATATATATATATATATATATATATATATATATATATATATATATATATATATATATATATATATATATATATATAATATATATATATAAATTATATATATATATTATATATTATGTAAATAAACCATATATAACATATATATATAAATTATTATTATTAATATTTAATTAATTATTAATAATATATTATATATTAATATATTATATATTATATTAATATAATACCAGATTCGTTTAATTTATAGTCAGGGATTGGAAAAAAATCATTTTTTTTCAGCCAATCAGCATTCTCTATTTTTCCCGCTAATGAAAAAAAATCATTTTTTTTCAGCCAATCAGCATTCTCTATTTTTCCCCTTAATGAAAAAAAATGATTTTTTTTCAATTATAACGGAACTCGAACCTTTCGAATGTAAAACAAAACTTAACACACCAGGCCATCGGGCCCCTATAAAGTAGGAATTTAATTCCACTCTGCTCATTGGGCTAGCAAACACTTTTTTAATTATGGGAGTTTTCATATTATTAAAATATTTTACCTGTCATGCAAATAATATGTAACTTAGTAAATTAAAAATAATAATTGTTTTCTAATACTGCAAAATTATAAACACATGAAGGAAATTGTTTCGCTACATAAGAATTATACTGTGCTTTTTTTTAAACCAGATGAAAATAATACAATTTAATTAGGAGACAATTTAATTAGCAATTCAATTATATTGTCATTTAAATTATTAATCATGTTAAGGTATACATTAGGAATCGTGAAATTTAACTCAAGTCTGTGGTTCCCGAATTTATTACCATTAAAATGATATTATTTTCTTTCTGAGAAACGTGAGGAACTGATATTTAATTTTTGTCAAATATTTTAGTTTAAAAACCACGTTTTGATATTTTATTTCTAAAATTCATTAGTTTAATAAGCAATTATGGTAAACAGGACTAAAAATAATTTAAAAAGCACTGCTATTTCAAAAAGATGTTTTCCAATTCTATACGCAGAATAATTAAGAAAAACTGAAATTACCCGCAAACCAAAATTTTATAGTGGCACCACCTAGTGAGATTAATTAGCATTTCAAGTTGCAATAATACCTCCAAGTTAATTACAAGTTTATATATGTATGTTCTAATAATGTCCTAATTAGTCCCTTTAATCAGCTGATTAAAAAATTGACGGGGAAAAAAAGTTTGTATAAAAATGCATTATTTTTTAATTCTGATATACTGCTAAAAAGTTATAACATAAGAAAATCATCTCAATTGTATATCTTAACAAGAAATAAAATTATTTCTTTGGCAAATTTTTAAAGACAATTATAGTTTTTTTTCTATGAATTTTTATCTAAAAAAAATCATTATTTATAAATGTAAGGGTTAACAATTATTATTTTTAATTTACTAAGTTACATATTATTTGCATGACAGGTAAAATATTTTAATAATATGAAAACTCCCATAATTAAAAAAGTGTTTGCTAGCCCAATGAGCAGAGTGGAATTAAATTCCTACTTTATAGGGGCCCGATGGCCTGGTGTGTTAAGTTTTGTTTTACATTCGAAAGGTTCGAGTTCCGTTATAATTGGCTGAAAAAAAATCATTTTTTTTCATTAGGGGGAAAAATAGAGAATGCTGATTGGCTGAAAAAAAATGATTTTTTTTCATTAGCGGGAAAAATAGAGAATGCTGATTGGCTGAAAAAAAATGATTTTTTTCCAATCCCTGACTATAAATTAAACGAATCTGGTATTATATTAATATAATATATAATATATTAATATATAATATATTATTAATAATTAATTAAATATTAATAATAATAATTTATATATATATGTTATATATGGTTTATTTACATAATATATAATATATATATATAATTTATATATATATATTATATATATATATATATATATATATATATATATATATATATATATATATATATATATATATATATATATATATATATATATATATATATATATATATATATATATATATATATATATATATATATATATATATATATATATATATATATATATATATATATATATATATATATATATATATATATATATATATATATATATATATATATATATATATATATATATATATATATATATATTATACATGGTTAATAAATAATTGTTAACATATAACGAGAAATAAAATTATTTCTTTGAAGATTTGTTGACAGACAAATTTTTAAAGACAATTATATTTTTTTCCTATGAATTTTTATTCAAAAAATAATAACCCTTACATTTATAAATAACGATTTTTTTTAGATAAAAATTTATAGAAAAAAAATCTATAATTGTCTTTAAACAATTGCATGTTTTAAACAGGTATTTTGTAAAATATTTTTATTATACATGGTTAATAAAAAATTTCCAAATCTAAAAAAAGGTTACCGGGATTTGAACCAAGAACCTTTCGAATGTAAAACAATACTTAACACACCTGGCCATCGGGCCCGATAAAGTGAACATTCATTAGTACTGTAAACGCTTCTTCTGAAAAATGACATTTTGGTATCATATGACTTTACGGTCATAACTTCTTAATAAATTATCCGATTTACAGAATTCTAATTTTGTTTTGTTAACAATAATTGTTGAACATCTAATATATATTGTTATAAACACATTTTTTATGCACATCTGACTTTTTTTGGCGTCAATTTGCAATAAAAATATTACCTCTAAGCTAGTTTATTTATATATGTTCTCCTAATTAGTCACTGACGGAAAAAGAAAGTTTATACATAAAAATGCATTATACTTCCAAAAAGTTTGAAATTATAACCTAAAGGAAATCATTTTGCACAGGCTGGTATATTTTTTAATACTGTAAAATTATACACGCAGAAGAATAAATTAGCGTCTATACTAAACTAGACATCACGGTAGGTATTTAATCCATTTTGGCGGTGTAATTCTCGCCAAACCACAAGTAATGTCTAGTTTAGTATAGTGTCGGTTCAATGGCAAGAATTTCCTAATTACCAAGTAAATCTTTTTGAAAGAATTTGTACACAATTGGACCTATTTCAAATGTGTATACGATTTTGTTTATGAATTGTATCACATTTAAAAATTATTTTAGAGTTGTTATTCAAATTTATTTCAGACAGAGTTAGTAAATACAGAACATTTTGTTCGGACCGCATTTAATCTAATAGTTCAACTCA
The DNA here is from genome assembly GCA_963978545.1 of Linyphia triangularis. Classification (NCBI taxonomy): domain Eukaryota; kingdom Metazoa; phylum Arthropoda; class Arachnida; order Araneae; family Linyphiidae; genus Linyphia; species Linyphia triangularis. Next base: position 17,902,943 of record OZ021723.1, on the reverse strand, counting down.
GAGTCAATTTTACTACAAGTAATCAATTCAAGACAACTATGCATATTTTTTCTCTAGCAGAAAGGTTAATCACATTTAAAGAATTCTTTTGTAGCAACTGTTGGTGAAGAGACAGCACATTTAAAAATATATGTCTTCTTCTAATTTGTGATACTACCTAAGCACCACTGAAAAACTTTCGGTTAAAAATTAATTTTAAGCCAAATTGTGATGACCAATACATTCCAAAAATACCCCCTCCTTGGACTAAATCTTTCAAATTATACTGCAATTTTTGGAACATTATAGAGATCTACTGGTCTTGGAATGAATTGAACTAAAATCCGATTGCCAAGTATGTCGTAGAACAAACTTTTTCGTCTGGCAACCCACTGCATCAATGGTACCTATTTCAAATGTGTATACGATTTTGTTTATGAATTGTATCACATTTGAAAATTATTTCAGAGATGTTATAGAATTATTAAATTGCAAACTAATTTTCTTTTATTGTTACCTTTTTTTGATATAAATTGCATCAAACTTAACTTCGAGGAGAATATGTCAAGCTGAAAAATTAGGACAAAGCATTCTATCAGATTGCTTTTAACTAACTTGCGCTTTAAGATAGCATTGTCTGCCAATTTGTTTTTAATAAATAAATAATAAAATCACTTTGATAAACAAGTGGATGCAAAAATACCCCCTCCTTGGACTAAATCTTTCAAATTATACTGCAATTTTTGGAACATTATAGAGATCTACTGGTCTTGGAATGAATTGAACTAAAATCCGATTGCCAAGTATGTCGTAGAACAAACTTTTTCGTCTGGCAACCCACTGCATCAATGGTACCTATTTCAAATGTGTATACGATTTTGTTTATGAATTGTATCACATTTGAAAATTATTTCAGAGATGTTATAGAATTATTAAATTGCAAACTAATTTTCTTTTATTGTTACCTTTTTTTGATATAAATTGCATCAAACTTAACTTCGAGGAGAATATGTCAAGCTGAAAAATTAGGACAAAGCATTCTATCAGATTGCTTTTAACCAACTTGCGCTTTAAGATAGCATTGTCTGCCAATTTGTTTTTAATAAATAAATAATAAAATTACTTTGATAAACAAGTGAATGCACGTTCATTTTTAATAAATAAATTTTGATAGTAATGTTTTTGATATTGGCGCTATGCAGGATTTTTTAAAAACTCTCTGTATATTTTTAATAAACAGTGTTGTGATCTATGGATAAACCTAATAAGAGACTCAGCCTCCAAGTATTTTACAGCAAGTATTTTTTTAAAGAAATTTTTCTGTTTGTAGACTCCAAGAAAATTATTTTTAGTTGTGCAGTGAAACTTTCGTTTGCGAACTGTCGATAAACTAAAACACACCTGACTGAACTTTTTATACAAGAGCACGTCAAAAAATAAAAAAAATATGAATTCGCCTATATATTCTAGCGACATTTGCAGAAATAATCAAATCATAATGGAAGGAGATGCTTCATTTATACCATTAAAGTCACCAAAACATGAAAATTCTTCAAGCCGTGAAAATTCTCCAATACGATCTTCAAGCCGTGAAAATTCTTCAAGCCGTGAAAATTCTTTAAGCCCAATGAAACCGGTCATTGGAATTTTAGAATTTCAATTCCCACCCAGCCCTTTCAAGCGAGGACCTATTCGATTCACCTTAGCAACATTTACTCATTATAAAACACGATCTATTCGTTCAAATGATTGGCATAATGACGTTTATTATTATGTAAAAAAAATGCATATTGACATGTTATACGTCACAGGACATTATGCAAAAATTGAACTTCAAAGAAATTTGCCTATAGAAATACGAACTTTGCATAGACATTCAAGTCACTATTGTCCAAAATGTTTCCGATATTCATGCTCTGTATATAAAGTTATTTCAACGTTTAGACACTTTTTTCATCATAAATGTAAAATTGATTGTGTTTAAAAATATATTTGTTTTGTAAAAAAAAAGAATACTTTATGTATGTAATACACTCTTTTTTCTCAAAAGTCACTATTGTTTCCGATGCTCTGTATATAAAGTTATTTCAATGTTTAGACACTTTTTTCATCATATTGTGTTTAAAAATATATTTGTTTTGTAAAAATAAAAGATACTTTATGTAAGCTCTTTTTATTTATTACCTCAAATTTATTTAATTAAATTATATACTGTAAAAAAATTGTTACGCCAAGTATTGTTTTTTATATTTCGAAAAGTAACACTTATTCTTGAATGTAGCTCGGCAGAATGGTTCCAAAACTTGGTGGTTCGATTCATTTGGGATTTTACCGGCCGAGTAAATTTCATAATCCTTCCAAGACTTGGATTCAAGTCTTTTTCATTATGAGGAGAAATTTTAGCATTAGAGTTTAAAATTGTATTTTTGTTTAGTCTTGTTTTATTTGCCATGGTTTGGAAAATACACACGTTCCAGAAAAAACATAATTGACACTTGGGGATAAAATTTTTCCCATTAAAGTTCATTTGTAGTTTTTCATATTTGTACTGTAACAATTGTTTCGGTGTGCCAGATAATTTAAATACAACCAAATACTGTTATTCTAAAATTTATCAATTGTTTCGGTGTGTCAGATAATTTAAATACAACCAAATACTGTTATTCTAAAATTTATCAATTGTTTCGGTGTGTCAGATAATTTAAATACAACCAAATACTGTTATTCTAAAATTTATCAATTGTTTCGGTGTGTCAGATAATTTAAATACAACCAAATACTGTTATTCTAAAATTTATTTCTTTATCAATTGTTTCGGTGTGCCAGATAATTTAAATACAACAAAATACTGTTATTCTAAAATTCTTATAATTAAATTATATACTGTAAAAAAATTTTACGCATCTTTGCGTAAATTCAAGTATTGTTTTTTATATTTCGAAAAGTAACACTTATTCTTGGATGCATTACGGCTAGCTCGGCAGAAATAGAATGGTTCCAAAACTTGTTAGTTGGTGGTTTAATAAGCAGAAGTGATCCATTTGGTAGTTGGATTTTACTGGACTTAAATTTGGGCCGGGTAAATTTCATAATCCTTGTAGCTCCAAAGTTGGAATGATAGAGTCTGGATTCAAGTCTTTTTCATTATCTTTATGAGGAGAAATTTTAGCATATCCATTAGAGTAAAAGTTTAAAAGAGCAAAATTGTATTTTTGTTTAGTTTTATTTTCTACATTTAATTTTATTTGCCATAAAGAAGGAGTCCATGGTTTGGAAAATACACACGTTCCAGAAAAAACATAATTGACACCAATGTCTCCAACACTTTTCTTTTGGGGATAAAATTTTTCCCATTAAAGTTCATTTGTAGTTTTTCATATTTGTACTGTAACAACTCATTAAATAATTGTTGTGATTTAGTTGTATCGTAAAAGTTTTCAACAAGTTCGATATTCAAATCAGTTGACATGCTTTCATATGAGTACAAATATTTTCGGTGTTACAATTCATTTTAATATAATTGTTTTTTTTTTTATTATTAACATCCCATGTTTCTAATGACATTGTGTATACTAAACTTCAACTTAACTAGACATCACTTAGACGATAGATCATCACATGGGTATTTAATCCATTTTGGCGGAGTGAATACATAATGTTCGCCAAACCACAACAGAGGCTATAAGGTTTGGCGAGAATTATGTCTTCACTCCGCCAAAATGGATTAAATACCCATGTGATAATCTATCGTCTAAGTGATGTCTAGTTAAGTTGAAGTTTAGTATAGAGAAATTATTACGTTAAAACATATCGAAAGTAGTGCTTTTGGTTTAAGAATGTCCTATGTTTTGATAAAAAATTCAATCAGATAATTTCTTACATTTTACGAAAGCAGGTGGTATTTATTTAATTGAAAAGGTAAGTCACGATCGAATCGTGACTACAGTTAATTATATTTTCAAAGATTCTAGTGTCGAAATAAATATTATCCTCAACGATTTTTTTAAAAAACAGTCTGAATAATTATATTACAGTTTGGAATATTTCTTTCTAACCAACTCAGTCTACAATTGTAAAGATATATCCATTTTGACACCTATTAGAAAATTCAATCTTAGTTTCAGATAATTTCTTACATATTACGAAACCTTAATTGAAATGGTAAGTGACGATCGAATCATAGTCAATTATATTTTCAAGGAGATTCTTTCTTTAATGTCTGTAAATAAATATTATCCTCAACGATTTTTTTAAAAAACAGTCAGTTTGGAATATTTCTTTCTGATTAAATAATATACCTGTCTACAATTGTTTTTAAAAGATAGATGCATTTTGTTATTGAACTTATGGAATTTAAAAAACTAGAAAATTCAATCAGTTTGATGACACACCATATACTTTAAAAATACGAAGATTCTATATACATGCCTTTTTAAATTAAAATATGCTTAGTTCAGATTTTTTTAAAATAATAAGTAATTCTTAAACATTTTTGTAGATTATTCCAGATAAAACGTTATAAAAAATATGGTAGACAAGAGAAAAATATTCATTCACAAAAAGTTAACATTTATTTACTTACAAATCCCAATAGGGTTCGTTGCCAGACTGCCGCTTTTGATACAATTTATCGGCAGCAGCCTGGCAGATATCAAGTCCGTTTGGTTTTTCAGTTAATAGGTCAATTTGCTCTTCCAGCAAATTGACCGGTAGTAAGATTAGTCCATTTGGAATTATTGGCTTTAAGTAGTAAAAAGTTGCAGAGTCCAGGGTTCCCACGCTGGAGGGGCGGCCACTGGGATCGAGATCCAGCATCAGATCCTTCTTAAGGTACGATGCCAGCTTGGATAGTTCCATCTCCCTGAGGCCATCTGTTTCTTTGGTTGATGATGTAAAGGGGTTCGTCGGCAAGTCCATATTTTTAATTACGTCTTCAAATGAAAATGCGGTAAGGGATGATTCCCTTACCGCTACGGTCAGCATGTTATTGTTGTCGTGGACATTTGCAAAAAAAATCTTTCGGGGCTGCAATTGCCCCCCGTAATAAAAGAACTCTGTATGGCAAACAAAATCACAAGACATGTTGTTCGTCTGATGCCAAGTCAGCAAGTGTATGTGGTCTGCAGAGTTCTACTCCTTTTATAGCTATCGATAGGCTTGAAAGTATTGAGTTAGCTGTCAGGTGCAAAATTATATTTTTTTGTCGAACACAAACTTTTCTTTTGAAATTCTAGCTAAATTTAGCAGAGGTTTTGTTATTTTCACTTTTGTTATATTACTAGCTGCATAAACTCCCATTGTCGGGGACATCGTTACATAAAACAATTTAATGTAACCCTCCTTTAATACTATTATTCTAAAATTTATCAATGACAATTGTTTCGGTACAGTATTGTGCAAGATAATTTCAATACTGTTATTCTAAAATTTATCAATGATAATTGTTTCGGTACAGTATTGTACAAGATAATTTCAATACTATTATTCTAAAATTTATCAATGACGAATGTTTCGGTGTAGTATTGCCCTCACTAGCATTTCTCCTTTAATACTATTATTCTAAAATTTATCAATGATAATTGTTTCGGTACAGTATTGTGCAAGATAATTTCAATACTGTTATTCTAAAATTTATCAATGACGATTGTTTCGGTGCAGTATTGTGCCAGATAATTTCAATACTGTTATTCTAAATTTTATCAATTACGATTGTTTCGGTGCAATATTGTGCCAGATAATTTGAATACAACCAAATACTGTTATTCTAAATTTTATCAATGACGATTGTTTCGGTGCAGTATTGTCCTTGTGCAAGGTAATTTCAATACTGTTATTCTAAAATTTATCAATGACGAATGTTTCGGTACAGTATTGTGCAAGATAATTTCAATACTGTTATTCTAAAATTTATCAATGACGAATGTTTCGGTGTAGTATTGTGCAAGATAATTTCAATACTGTTATTCTAAAATTTATCAATGACGAATGTTTCGGTGTAGTATTGCCCTCACTAGCATTTCTCCTTTAATACTATTATTCTAAAATTTATCAATGACGAATGTTTCGGTACAGTATTGTGCAAGATAATTTCAATACTGTTATTCTAAAATTTATCAATGACGATTGTTTCGGTGTAGTATTGTGCAAGATAATTTCAATACTGTTATTCTAAATTTTATCAATTACGATTGTTTCGGTGCAGTATTGTGCCAGATAATTTGAATACAACCAAATACTGTTATTCTAAATTTTATCAATGACGATTGTTTCGGTGCAGTATTGTCCTTGTGCAAGGTAATTTCAATACTGTTATTCTAAAATTTATCAATGACGAATGTTTCGGTACAGTATTGTGCAAGATAATTTCAATACTGTTATTCTAAAATTTATCAATGACGAATGTTTCGGTGTAGTATTGTGCAAGATAATTTCAATACTGTTATTCTAAAATTTATCAATGACGAATGTTTCGGTGTAGTATTGCCCTCACTAGCATTTCTCCTTTAATACTATTATTCTAAAATTTATCAATGACGAATGTTTCGGTACAGTATTGTGCAAGATAATTTCAATACTGTTATTCTAAAATTTATCAATGACGATTGTTTCGGTGTAGTATTGTGCAAGATAATTTCAATACTGTTATTCTAAATTTTATCAATTACGATTGTTTCGGTGCAATATTGTGCCAGATAATTTGAATACAACCAAATACTGTTATTCTAAATTTTATCAATGACGATTGTTTCGGTGCAGTATTGTCCTTGTGCAAGGTAATTTCAATACTGTTATTCTAAAATTTATCAATGACGAATGTTTCGGTACAGTATTGTGCAAGATAATTTCAATACTGTTATTCTAAAATTTATCAATGACGAATGTTTCGGTGTAGTATTGTGCAAGATAATTTCAATACTGTTATTCTAAAATTTATCAATGACGAATGTTTCGGTGTAGTATTGCCCTCACTAGCATTTCTCCTTTAATACTATTATTCTAAAATTTATCAATGACGAATGTTTCGGTACAGTATTGTGCAAGATAATTTCAATACTGTTATTCTAAAATTTATCAATGACGATTGTTTCGGTGCAGTATTGTGCCAGATAATTTCGATACTGTTATTCTAAATTTTATCAATTACGATTGTTTCGGTGCAGTATTGTGCCAGATAATTTGAATACAACCAAATAATGTTATTCTAAATTTTATCAATGACGATTGTTTCGGTGCAGTATTGTGCCAGATAATTTGAATACAACCAAATACTGTTATTCTAAAATTTATCAATGACGATTGTTTCGGTGCAGTATTGTGCCAGATAATAACCAATGATATTTTACTTAACTTGTTTATATGTCGAACTGAAACTTTTCTTATCGTTCAGTCGAGGTTTTGTTATATTTAACACAAATATTTTAAAAACACCCTAAAATTGATTATTTTTATAATTGTAGGCCATGGTATAAACTACTTATCATAGTTGAATTATAAATATTATGCCCGTACGAAATAATTTTGGTGAATCAACGAAACGTAATAATATATCCATGTGAAGATATAATTTAAACCAATGATATTTTACTTAACTTGTTTATATTCTTTGAATAATGGAGTACAATTGTTCGAATAATTTTGCTACAGACTGTCCATATTACGGTATTTACACTTAAAACTTGTATATATATTGTATTTTACGGAGATTGATATCTTTTTCATTTAAGTCATTGCTACGCGTAAAAGCTAAGTTTAATTTTAAGCAGAGGTTATGTTATTTTAAAAGCACATGATTAAACAACAAAGAAACTCTATATATTCTAAAAATTGATTATTTTTATAATTGTAGACCATTAATTTATATATATTTGTTTTTAAAGTATGTGATCTAAAAACAAATTCTACGGTTTAGTTACATAAATAAAGCAAGCGTTCTTTTATTAAAAGTGGCGTTTCTCACATGTAATTAAAAATGTGTTCCCATTCCTTAAAAGCTAAACTAAAAATCACTAGACCGTCAGTACAAACACACCTCACAAATTAATTCAAAAACACTTAAAAGGGGTTCTCATCCAAAATATTTAACATAGTTATTTATGCATAGTAATCAAACACAATGCATATTACCAGATCCAATAACACAAAATTGTCATTACTACTCGACAATTAGTTCACCTAAATTGATATAAAGTAATTATCAAAATATATCACTTTATAATTCAATTTAAGAAATTAGTCATATGGAATATTTCGCAAAATAAAGTTTAAAATACCTCAATGTCTAATTACATTCCATAAATTAAAACACTTAATTAACCACGCATCAATATTTAATCTACCGCAAAGATATATTCGAAAATCCCGAAATAATAGTCTCACACCGAATCGCCATTAAATTCCCCTTTTTGCCCAATCATCGCGCTATAACTTATTGTCAGCAGTTCCCCCTTACGTCACTAGTAAATTATCCTATAGAAGCATGACGATTGCATTAACTGTGTACACGAACATCCCAACCGTATCTTTTCTTAAAACCATCGTACATTTTTGTAATTAATAACGGCGCCAGATAATCTTAATAAAATACAAATGTAAAACATTAATTATAACAAAAAATTAAATCATAGACAGCTGTGTAAACCCAGCTCGGGTATGTGATTTTTTTAGTTTTAAAATAGCGAAATTGGTGGATGAATGTAATGTGCCACGTACATCAGGCTGTGTAAACCCAGCTCGGAATATGTGTTTAAAAGTGATCAGAAGCCGCCTAAACGTGTATTCTAAACAGGTTAGTGTCCAATTAAAAACTTACTAAAGTTATGCCAACGTTTAATGTGCTGCGCAGAAGGAGACTTTCTGGGTGATGAGAAAACAGTTTGTTTTCTCTTGCCAAATCACCCAGAAAGATTTCACTCCTTTACATTATTTATTAATGATGTTTCGACACAATATAGCTTTCGTATACTTTCTGTAAAAGAAAATATCCACTTTAATATTGAGTCAGGAAATTACCATAACACCTGCGACCAATGTCATGTTGTAAGAATTGCTAGCTCTAATAATAGAACAAATGAGGTAAATTAACAGTGATTTGTCACAATTGCTATTAATTTTTTTAATAAAAGTGCCACAATTCTAAAAATTAAATCTATACATAGTTTAATCTCTATGCCACTAGTTAAGCTAACATTCAATAAAATTCTGCGATTATTAACTTTTTCAAACATTGTTGATTAAAAGTTATTTAAAAACAATGTTATTTCTGCACAACAACAATTAGTTTGAAAGCAGAAGTACCATCTCGAATAAACATTATTTTAATCTTAAAAATTATTAAATACTACAGTGAATATGCAAAAAAAAAACATTTGTTTTAAAAATTAGGCCTTATTTTTATCCACACCAGCTATTGTATTTAAAATTCAACCCTACAAAATTATATTTCCAGTAAAATTTTAAATATTTTCAAAAAATTTATCTTTCACACACTAATAAAAATTCTTTATAACACCAAAAATAAATGCAGCAATCTGTAGAATTATTCATTTTCTTTCAAATGATTTTAAGAATTGTATTTAAACGACTACACTCTAAATTTTATGATTTGCGCGCATGATAGTGATTTATAATGGCTTTAGTTGTAAGAAAAGTATAATGAGGTCCATTCATGGACCGAGAAACATCATTTGGGGTTATTTTTCTTATTGAGGCCGACACGAACAAGTATATTTAATATTTCTTCTACACTACGATTTCTACTACGCTTGGGATGAAGTTTAGTTATTCTTTTAATTGTTAGCTAGTTGTAAAGAAATGACTAAATCTATACTAAACTTAACTAGACATTACTTGTGGTTTGGCGAGAATTACGCCGCCAAAATAGATTAAATACCTACCGTGATGTATAGTTAAGTTTAGTATAGAGACTGATCTGTGTGTATAATTTTCTTTTTACAATATTAAAAAATATACCAGCCTGTGCAAACCTCCATTTTATTTTAATTAATGTATACAATTAAGATAATTTCCTTTAGGTTATAATTTCAAACTTTTTGGAAGTATATCAGAATAATGCATTTTTATGTATAAACTTTCTTTTTCCGTCAATTTTTGAATTAGCTAATTGCAGTGACTATATATATATATATATATATATATATATATATATATATATATATATATATATATATATATATATATATATATAGTAATGTCAAGTTAAGTTGGAGTTTAGTAATAGTTGGACCTAAATAGTGTATTGAAATAATTCAATAAAATTTTAAAAAATAAAAAATTTTAAAAAATAAAAAATTTTAAAAAATAAAAAATTTTAAAAAATAAAAAATTTTAAAAAATAAAAAATTTTAAAAAATAAAAAATTTTAAAAAATAAAAAATTTTAAAAAATAAAAAATTTTAAAAAATAAAAAATTTATATATATATATATATATATATATATATATATATATATATATATATATATATATATATATATATATATATATATATATATATATATATATATATATATATATATATATATATATATATATATATATATATATATATATATATATATATATATATATATATATATATATATATATATATATATTATATACATATATTATATATTATGTAAATACACAATATATACATTACTATTAATAATATTTAATAATTATTAATAATATATTATATATTAATATATTATATATTATATTAATATAATACCAGATTCGTTTAATTTATAGTCAGGGATTGGAAAAAAATCATTTTTTTTCAGCCAATCAGAAGCCTGTATTTTTTTCCACCAATCATCATTTTTTATTTTTCCCGCTAATGAAAAAAATATCATTTTTTTAACCAATCAGAATTCTTTATTTTTTCCACTGTATATTGGTAACTAAAAAAGTTGCTTTTGTACTGTTTAAGCCAACTTTATGCTGAGAAATGTATTTTTTTTGCAAATCTATCAACCACTATACAGTTGTGGTAAAAAAATAAGTTACTTAAACAAAATTTGTTCGTTATTTTTTTGATAATTTCTTTCTTTTAAATTTTGAAACACACATATTCCTCTGATACCTCATGACATTGCAGTTGGATGTAAATACTGCTTTTAAATTTCGGCGAAAACTGTTAAGTCCCCTTAATCTCATTTATTGTAAATATAAAATTTTTGCCAATGATCTATTATAACTATATATGATAGCAAACCAATAATAAGGCCTAGCCCGATCGGTTTTATAGATTTAAGTATATTTTTTCTTAAATATATCACTGGAAAATTGGTCCATCCACCATGAAAATATACAAATTCCATGGCGTAAGTTTTTAAAAATTCAATTGCATCCTTTTCAATTTTAGACTTTAGTTTTGGATAATTTTCTTGTAATTTAACAATCATTATAATAAAATCTGCTATATGATACCAATTCATTTCCTTTTGATAGTGATGTCATTACTTTATTCACAACAGAACAATTCAATTTATGATTCAAATATCTGTTAGAAACATTATCTGTTAAATCACATATCCTTGAAACTAATGTGTATCTTGTTATTACACTTTATTTACAACCATTACTTACAATTATTATTACAATTATTAGTACAAGTAATAGATATAATTATTACAATTATTAGTACAAGTAATAGATATAATTATTACAATTATTAGTACAAGTAATAGATATAATTATTACAATTATTAGTACAAGTAATATTTACAAGTAATATTTACAAGTAATAAATATAATTATTACAATTATTAGTACAAGTAATATATATATTATTTACAAGTATTACAATTATTAGTACAAGTAATATTTACAAGTAATAAATATAATTATTACAATTATTAGTACAAGTAATATATATATTATTTACAAGTATTACAATTATTAGTACAAGTAATATTTACAAGTAATATTTACAAGTAATAAATATAATTATTACAATTATTAGTACAAGTAATATATATATTATTTACAAGTATTACAATTATTAGTACAAGTAATATTTACATATCGATACAGGCGGTCAGATGATGATTGAAGTCCTACAAATTGGGCATTTTTCACACACAGAAAACCATTCAATGATACAAGTTCGATGAAAAATATGCCGACATTTTAAAGATGTTCCACTTGTTGTAAAATTCTTTAAACAAATGGCACATGGATCCTGTTGAGAATGAATTTTCCAAGATTTCATTTGATACATAAACCGGATGTATCTTCGAATTTCTTCTTTTAATATGTGCTCCGGCACTGGTGAATGATTCGATGAAATCGCCGAAATTATCGTAATGGATTCGTCAATGGATCGCTTTAAATAGATATTATGATATATTTCTCCATTTTGAATAAAAATGCTAGCAAAACTGCTGCGATAGTTGTAGTGCAAGCGATTCATAATGCTATGTCATGTTTCTTCAGTCTCTCTATATATATACTAAATGGACAAGTCTATTTTTCCGAATAGGGAACACAGGTTTTAATAAAAACATTTTTCTTTTTTAATCACAACATATTTATAAGCATTGCAAACTTTATAATATTGCATCAATATGGAGCTTGGTATTTGGGATAATATGGTTCCTGAAATTATTAAAGATTTCGAGCCTTTTGGTATATTATGCGTAAATTATAAAAAAACTAAACCATCTGCGTTTATGATTTGTAATTTTACACATCACGTTTACGGCCCGTGTCCTTTAAATTGGATACAACGTTTAAATACTGAAGCTATAATACCACTGAACATTAAAGTGTTATATATTCAATCAACAAAGAACACATTTCAAGAAATAACGAATGTGTTAACAGACATTATTATTATGAAAGCACCCAAAGTAATTAATAAATTTTGCTTTACATGTAAATATTCAGATTGTATGCATGTTAGAATTAAATTAATAAAAAAAGAAGTGATAAAATATCCATTTCATATTTGAAATAAAATAATGGACAATGTATTGAGTGATTATTTGTTTTTATTAAACATTAATAATAATAGTAATATTAATAATAATAATGATTATAGTAAATTGGTAGATTTATTTCTTAAATCGAATTTTAAGAAAAAATCTAAAAAGAAACGAAGCTTATTTTGTCAGGCCTTAACATGTCGTTGTAAAAAGTTATTTATTCCACGGCACATTCAAAAGACAATACATTTTTTACTTTATTCTCGAATGCCTGCCTTTTTAAAAACAGGTTTAAATCATCCGTGAGGAATTGATATTTAATTTTTGTCAATGAGATTAATTAGCATTTCAAGAATATAATATGTTAAAGTATTAATTTAATATTTTTTTATGTTTAATTTTGGCGTTAATTAACTAGTTATTACTTTAAACGTAAAATAATATTTGAATTGAAGAAACTAAAGCTTACTTTAAATCAATTTCTTTAATATTCATGTAGTTTAGGAAAATAAAATCTTTAAAATATGTTATTTTATTAAAATATTTCTCTTCTGTAAATTTATTCAATAACAAACTTACATAGGTTTTTATTGAAACAGAATTTGGTGAATATGTGTGAAAGAAATTATTCAATTTCATCATGCTTCTTAAGTCGTTCCTGGAAGGAAATAACGTTCGCTTCCAAATCAAGCATTTTAAAAGCCACTCTTGTGAATGTATTATTTTTATCTACCATTTTCAACATTATTTCCAGATTGGTTAGTTGCCATCTGTGTGGTTAGAGCTCTGTATGTCAAAAATTGAACATAAGGTTCGGAATCCACGTTAAGCTGTTTGGTTCCGTTCTGATTAGTCGTGCATAAAAATAGATCACCAACCAAATTGGTTGCATTTCTTGAAAGTAAAAAAATAATTTCCAGTCTTTTATGAAGTTAAATGACAAGCAAATAACTATTAATAGGATATTTAAGAAAAAATTCAATATATTTTAGAAAACAAATGTTTAGATAATTTTCTTGGCTGTACACAATAATGAAAAAGTACATTTAATCTTATGAATAAAACAAGATGACAAAAGGTTTTACATATTCAACAAATAAATAACTATTTATTTTGTTAAGTCAAAGAATATCTAAGGAAGAATTTTATTTTTAAAGTTAATTGATAAAAAGGCCGAACAAATTGTGTAAGAATTGGCTTAAGATCGAATTATAATTGAAAGGAATTGACACTACACTCCCCCCGACCAGTATTTTAACAACCTCCCTCCCTTGGGTTTTTCGTCGCTTGTTATAATGAATTTTGTCTCTTTAACACAAGCTTCACATTATCTGAAAAAACACTCCCTTTTTAAAAAAACCCTCATTTTAAAATTACGGTTTGCAGGGTAATAACCTGCAACACTGGTTTATATATAAATGTATCATTACTGTCAAAAAATTATAATCTTAATACCTTAAAAGTTCAAATTGTTTTCCCTACAGTAGAATAATAGTTAACCTTTGAATTCTTTCAAATACAATTATTCAATATATTTTGAAGTAATATTCAAACAGTTGTAAAAAACCATTTATTTAACAATATTTTAAATACAAACATAGTTAAATACAAACATAGTTGGAATACATATATTCAAGCAATTATTAAAAAGACATTTATTTAACAATAATTTTAAATATAAAGATAACAATTGTAATTCATTTTTTCATTATTTTTGGCTTTCCACGAGAAATCTTGTGCTTTTTGACAGCGTGGTGTTCTGTTGAAGCGGATACTGAAGAATTGTTTTGGATTGGAGTAGTTGGTATTCCCAATATCATATCTACTTTGGCATGTATTAATTGAACTATTGAAGAAACCGTTGAGTTGTGATTGCCTCTAGCAATATCGATAAATTCTTCTAATATTTCCCTCCGAAATCTCTCACTTATATAAGTGGGCTGAATATCGTATGTATTGCATATTGGCTCTGGAGAGACAAATGTGTTGGCTAAAGGTTGAATATCGGAAGACATATTCGCTTCCAACTCATTTACTGTTGAACAGCCAGATAAAGATGGAATGTCACTAAACAGGGCTCCGTTTTCCATTTCCTATAAAATTGTAACACATTAAGGAAACTTGATGTCTTAATAGAATTGCAGCACACATCGAACTTTTATTTATTAGAGGGTTTAAATATTACAGTTTATCCTTAAAAAAAATTACTTATTTGTCTGCACAAATATATTTTTTTTTTCATTAGGCTGACTCAATTCCGGAAAAAAAAATACCGAAATTAATTTCAATTGTATTAATTTCTTTCATATGAATAAATATTTTAACATCCATCTGTTTACAGCTTGACACCAACACAGGTGGAGGAATGAATTTTTTGTCGGGTACTGGAAAAATTGAATGGAGGTCAATGTTTTTGTGGGCAAGTTGTTTAAACTAAAAATGACTTGCACTGTTATTTTTCTAACAGTATGTTAAGATATATTTAGAAATATCAAAGCAAAAAATAACTTTTATTTGGAATAATTTTTAATTAAAAAATATTGGATGAGTTTAGATTATAATTAATTGGAAGGTTTTTAAAAATATTTGTAAAATATTTATTTGGTAGATGATATTTTTAATAATATGTCTGGTTCTTTTTAAATGAATGTCTTCATAACTATTGTCTACAAAAATAGAAGTTTATAACCATTTTTAAAAAAAAAAATATGAGCGCAGAAAACTCATTTAGTATATTGATGAGCGGGATAAAATTTAATAAATTAGGGAATATTTTAAAAATGTACACTTTAATAAAATACACTTTTAAATCGTGCTTGGCTTTTTTTAAAATCAAGGATTAAATTTTAAGCCCAACATTGAATTTCTTGATACATTCTATTAATTTGAATAATTTCATAAATAATGTTAGGTATGTTGAAACTATTCTCACTCGAATTTAATATCCTCCTCCAAAGTTTTTCACTATAGTTTTAAATCAATCAACTTTTTAATAATTATGTACATTTTTCTGATTGAGAACTTTTGTTGTAAAAAAATAGGATTTTCATTTCTTCTTAATTATTTTGAATCTGCAAAGCGGGCATGAACTCTGTTTTTCTAACCACTCAGAGATACATTCTTTATGAAAAAAATGTTTACAAGGTAATATTTTACATTTTGTGGAACTATAAAAATTTTGTAGACAAATTGAACATGTTTCATCTACATTTTTAATTCCAATATTTATTATTTCACAATATAATAATGGCTCATCAAAAGTACGTCTTTTTAAACCAAACACACGTTTCAAGACTAATTCTGAATCACCTAAATGTTCGAAGAATGGTAGTGCCTCCGTATTAAAGATATCCATTTTCGGAATTTATATCTTATTTAAAAAAATAGAATGATTTCATTCTATAAAAAAATACTTAAAATAGAATTTCTTCTTAATTATTTTGAAAGCGGGTATGAGCTCTGTTTTCTAACCACTCAGAGATACATTCTTTATGAAAAAATGCCTACAATGTAGTGAATTTATAGATGTTATCAAGACTCTTTTAATAGTTACATACTAATTTACTAGATGGGTTTACCCTACTCAAATTAATTTTGGCCACACCAAACCTTAAGATTAAATCTGAAAAAACCTCTGACTGTATTCGCCATTTTTGGAATTTATATAGATTTACTTACCAAAATAGAATAATTTCCCTCTTATAAAAAAATACTTTGGCTTTGTGAATACAATGTTTTAGACAAGTTTATTTATATTATAGGTTTTTATATTCTTACGACAGCATTTATAGAAATTTCAGCTGTGGTATATCAGCTGTTGAAAATAATACACTTTTAATTTGAATTCCTTCGTGAAATCATTTATAACAATGTAAGACGTTTCACCACCTGTCTATATTTGGCAATTGTATAAATACTGTTACTGGGAAATGCTTAAGTGATTTCAATCATTCTGACATACTTATGTTAAGCAATACACGAAATATCTTTACAGTTGAGTAAAGTATTCAAAACCTTGTTATTTCTTGCAAGACATAGGTCAACAGTCGATTCTTAAAATGTAGGAAGGTTTACAACATAAAATCACCAGGCAAAGTAATTATGAACACAGTGTCTTTGAAATTTTATTTTATAAACAATTTTTTACAACATTTTAATAATTCAACATACAATAAAATTAAAGAGCTATTGATTTAAAATATCATGAATGTTTTACTGGTAGTTGAAAAAAATTCAAACTGTATACTTGAAGCAAGGTTTAATAATTTAATTAAATTTTCTCTGTAGGTTACCATTTTTTGTAAAATTATGCTTAGTGAAAATTCATTTGCCAAAGAGACTAATCATTATGTTTGAATACTTTTTTCAACAGGCTAATCCCATATTACAGTAGAATTGATTAAATGACCTTTCCTCTTAAGAACTTTACTGACCGGGACATGCAGTTTTTAAGAAGGGGGAAATCTTGCATAAATTCAATTGGACCTTTGACTACAAGGTCCAATGTATTTAAAATCTAACAGGAAAGAAAGGTCGCCTTCATTTAAAACATACTTATTTAACAGAAAGGTATTATTTTAGTTTAAACTTTCGGGCCTTTAATAATATAATTTAAACGTGTTTTGCATTGTTGCTTAATGTCTTCTTTCATTTGATTAATGGCATATATGGCAAGTAATTCTCGATAAATAAAACATAATTTAAAATACTTTTTAGCATTATAAAAATGAATCTTATGGTCTGTTAAATGACTAACATTTTGAATAAGGCAACAAGTTCTTGCCAAATGTCTGTACTCTAGCATTAAAACCGGATAACATTGTATGTTATGGGTTAAGGCATAATATTGTAACAATTCTAAATTGACATTGTTATAAATATCGAGTTGTGAAATACAATACAAATAGTCACCCAATTCATTTTGAGGATTTCCACATTGCTTATGTAACATAGATTGTAATTCACCATATTTGATTGTATAATTTACATAAATTATTGGAAAAACTTTATGGAGAATATTTCTAATAAAAGATATACTATATCGGTGTATTAAATATATGGAAATAATGATTAAATCATCAAATTGAAATACAGCTCGATGTTTACATGGAATATAAAATTCCTTTGAAAACAGGATTTCCAATTCATCATTCCAAACCCCAGATATAAAAATAATTATTTGATTTCCAAGTTTTTGATCTCTTTGAAAATAATCATTTAAAAAATTGGGAATATTCATTATGAATAATTAATTTGTTTGACAAGTGAATCATTATAAATGAAAAATTTCTTAAAAAGATAGTTTTTTAATAAAATTTTCATTAAATCTCGAGGGGAAAAAATATTTTTTTCCTTTCAGTTTTAGTATATAAACAGCGTATATGGCAATATAATATAAATAAAATGGATAATTTGAATTTTACAACTTCATTACCAGATGCCAAATGGCCTTCACGACACTCTAATGATTCTGTTGGTTATGATTTATTTACACCGAAGCAAATATGTTTAAATCCTGGTGAACTGCTTGCTGTTGATATCGGTATTATTTTTGAATTAGATTTGAAATATTATGGAAAGATTGAAGAATAGTCTAGACTGGCAAAGGATTATCAAATATCTGTCCATGGTGGAGTTTTAGATCCAGGCTTTCGTGGAAATGTAATAGTTTTAATTAAAAATGACGGAAAAGATATCATGTTTTTTTCAAAACATGATCCAATTCCCCAAGTAGTGTTTCATGAATGCATTACACCAAAACTGACTTATGTAGATCACGTGTCTACTGATACTGAACGTGGAACAAGAGGTTTTGGAAAAGAGTAGATATGAAGCAAGTTATTTCTAATAAACTAAAGAGACTTATTCAAGTTTTTCATCTATTGACGAGTGAATTTTAAAACCAAGTGTCGATCTGAACAATACAAATGTTTAATTTACTTGATTTCAGAAGAAAAAATCATTTTGTATTTCAACTATATGAGATTATGATACTTTTGTATATAAGATTGTAAATTTAATATGAAAGTGTATAATTTGATAAAAATAAATATAGAAAAAAATTGTTTTTATAGTTTATTTAACAGTTTATAGATTCAACGATTGAAGAAAATTACAACCAACCCGGTATGTCTTTTTTTTATTAAGTAGCGGTATTGTGAAGACAGCTGTACGTTTGGAAGGAAAAAGTCTGAAATGAATGCCTCGTTAAGCTTAGCATTGGTTCTTTTAAACACGAATTTTTATACAGGATTTCGTAAACAAAGTGCTCTTGTATATTTTATTATTATAGTTTTTTTTAATTATAAGGATTAGTTTATATATGAAAAAATTATTAATAACACAAAATCTTGTCACATAAAACAATTTATTTACAGTTTATTTAAATATGCAGTCAAACATTGAACAATTTCTTTTTCAGGTAACTTTGAATAAAAAACATTACTTTTTCCAGTTTTGTAAAACACTTTAGACATGGCAATTTTTAAATCATGTAACATAAAATATTTAACATTATTTCGGCGAAATACTTCAATACAATGAGGATGTATCTTTTTCATTCTGTTTAAATTTTTAATCATATAGATGTGTTCCCATTTTGCTATTCTGTACTGCTCTTTGGCCATTTTGAATAAAATCACTTGCGTCGTTTTACAACTTTGCTTTATCATGGGCGGATTCCAAAAATTATCTAAGGTTTGTAGTAACCAGATGTGGAAACACTCATCATCAATTAGCTTGAAAACTTTTATAGAAGGTATAAATCCTTCAATTCCATCGGAATTCAAAAACTTGTACACATCACTAGACCGAAAGAAAATTCGATTTTCGGCATTTACAACACCAAAAAATGTAAATTCTTTATACTGTACATGAAATATACCACGCAAAAATGTCGGTAATGGCCATTTTACAAATTCACAAAGTCCATCGTGATGAATAGGAATATTATCATAGCGAATATATTTTCCGTAACCAGCAATATTTTCTTCTGGTAAAGTCTCTATGTTAAACAATTCAAACATATCTTCAGCAGAAAACCATATATGGAACTTGTCATATAAAATGGATATATTTTGAAGATAACCATTAGGATTTAGGAACATAAACTTGATATAATTCATGGTGTATGCATAATATCTCGAGCGAGCTGTGTTTTTATAGGATTTTTTTTTTTTTAAATAAATAAGTATAGTATGAATTTACATCAGTATTCTTCATTGATTGGTAGCCATTTGGGGATAGATTATAAATTTACAAATGACGAAACTGTAATTATTACTATCGCCGATATTATTTTTAGTAAGGATATTGTTTTAAAATTAAAAAATTTCCAACACGTGTATGATAATTCAAAGCCAATGGTTCGTAGTTTAATGGCACACTATAAAATGGAAGGCGTGTGTACGGTATTTAAAACGGATGATTCATGGGCAATACTATTGGGAAATCAAAAATTAATTTATCCATCCATGGAAGGTAAAACATATTTATGTTTAACACCTTATTTTGTTAGAGAACCTCAAATTTTGGAAAATATGACAAAAATTTCTTTTCATGAAAACTGCTATGCTTACAAGAATACAGTTTTATTTCTGGATAATTACATGATACCTTATGCTGGTAGCAATTATTTTAAATCCAAACCTGACGATTATTTTAGAATTTGTTATATTACGTTACAAAAAGATGTCTCATTGCATTTAAACAACGTTAATGGTATTTTTAAATTCCCGCTGAAAATAAAACCCACCATTGCTACAATTTCACCATTTATTCAACCAAAAGTAATGAATGATATTCTTTTTGCAGACAAGTATTATGAAAGTACTAATATTGTTTTGAAAAAGAAATGTTTTAGTGACCCAGATCTAATTTTACATGACATCTTAGAATCTTATCAAACATCTAGTGATTTGGGCATTGTTATAGAATATCCAATTTCATCTGTGAGTCATAAAAAATTTACTGCTTTTGCTATAAATTGTAATGCACCCAAAGAAGTATTATATATACCAACTCCATATGACCGCTATTACCAATATAAATATCCACCTAATAATATTAAATGGACTACTTTATACTATGATAATAATAATAATAATGTTGATGAAAATTTGTCTCCGGTTGTCATTTCTAAAAATATAATTGGTTATGTTTATAAAAATACATTTTTCTGCTTATTACATCCAAAACTTACCACTATCAAGAAAAATAAAAATACTCAATATTTACTCAATATGTTATGCTTCGATATTCAAACTGACTCAAATTTTAAAGTAGTTCAAACATATCGTTTCGATTACAATCATACCTTACTATGTGTAAAACATAAGACATGTTACAATGAATTGTGGTGTATGAAATTAGATATTCTTTCTACGACATATTCAAAAGCCATTATTCCCTCGTATCTCGTCACAAACTGGGGCGAATTAGTATTAGAAAATTCAGGCAGTAAGCATTACGATTTGTCATTTATTAAACTTATGCATAAATTGGATTTACATAATGTATGTTTTTCAACTAAAGAAACATCTCGTGAGAGAAGGATTGAATATAAAAATCAACAAGATATTGTTTTTCATCTTGAACCAAATGTATTGGCATTTATTAATAGTTTAAGGCAACATATTCCTGATGAGGTCGAACAAGGATGTCTTATATCCTAGATCCAATTAAATAACCATGTGTTTTAATACATTTCAAAAAGTGATCAATAGTAATCCAGTTTAAATGGATATTGACAAAAAGAGTGAAAAAATATAATAATTCAATTTTGGTTATTTCGTAAACTAAATTATCTGGACAAGAAAAATCTCTGGCAATATCTTGGATAATATTGACTATGGCAAAATAATTTTGTGGATCAATAATTAGTTCGCCGTTAAATTGAAAATGAAGAGGTATAATTAATTTTTGTCCGTTAAGATGATACAGGAAACCATATTTTGATTTATTTCGTAATAATTCCACAATATACTTTTTGGCTAATTTGACGATATTCGGATCCGATACCAGAGAATGGGTAATATAACTGGTGAAAGGATAGATTTTGTGTACTTTTAAAAACGGTGAGATATCTATATTATCGCGGAACATTTTTACAAGTTCATCATTAGGAGAAATACATGATTCTAAATAATCTAAGTCAATCATTGTCTTTATTTTTCTTAATAAATAGGAATTACTAAGTCAAATTTGTACAACATATATCAAGGATAGCTATTGGTACGGTTTTTGGGAGGTCATTTTAGACAAAAAAACTGGATATTTTAATGCTTCTGTATTAATCTATCTATTGACGACATTCTGTCGTTTATAAAAGTTGAAATCATAATTTTTTAACCCTAAAAGAAAATATGGTTCATAACCCTTTCATAGCCAATTTTTTAATATCGTGAATAAACTTGTCTTCCGTATAATTGTCGATCAGTTTAATGGTATTATGAGAAATGAAAATATTTTTATTTTTATGTAAACGTATAAAAAAATTAACGCAGTTCGGACTATACATTTCAAAGATTTGGTTAGTTTGAGGATGTTTGAGTTTTATTTTTTTCAAAGCAGCTTTATAATTACCTTTTTGCGTTCGCATAGCATAATATTCCGATTCGCCAATTTTGAGTAATACAAACATGTGTTGTCTACTTTTACAAACAGTTCTTGGAACAATATCTGGTTTGGTTAGATTCAGTTTTTGTTTTAGCGTAATACATTTCTTTTTCAATTCGTAATGATAATTAAT
Source organism: Linyphia triangularis (assembly GCA_963978545.1). Classification (NCBI taxonomy): domain Eukaryota; kingdom Metazoa; phylum Arthropoda; class Arachnida; order Araneae; family Linyphiidae; genus Linyphia; species Linyphia triangularis. Next base: position 17,880,285 of record OZ021723.1, on the reverse strand, counting down.
AATTCTGGAAACACATTTGAGATAAAACTCGTGCGATATCCACATGGCCACTGCGAAAAATAATTCTTTTTCAATATACAAACCATTCAACATTTCATCATTTTCAATTATATATCCGTCTTTTATTTTATTTTCCCATTCAGTCATGTCTCGATTTACGTGAAAATGATCAGTTTTGACATTAATTTTAATGTGTTCATATTCAGTTTCCCAATAATCATCTTTGATATGTTTTGTACACAAAACTTTAAACATGTTCACTTTATTTCCTTTCTAGAGTAATTTGAAAAAAAATATTATCAAAATAAGAATACCAATACACATAAATATTAGATTGAGAGGTAAAAAACTTGGAGTTAAATGAACGAGTGCGTCGTATACAGTGGGCCTTTGACATTTTAATGTAGACCCTTTGGGTAAATTGGGATATAGTAAAGCATTACACCTCTTACAACAATCTGAATCTTTAACGTCGTATCCTTGACAAGCATTTAAATCAAACTTTTCTGTACAAAATCGTGTGCCTTGTTGATTGCAACAACTCAATTCTTTAATTTTACATTTTTTATTTAAAAAACATCCCGTATTATCGTTTAAAAACCGCGTAACTTCATTCCCTACTAATATGGCAGTAGCCGTTAAACCTCCAGCCACCACTGTTTTCTTAATAGGAATTTTTTTAATTATAGATTTTAGCGTGGAATCATTTTTAGCCGTTTTAATCAAATCGTCTACGGTTTTTAATTTTTTATAACGAGATTTTACGGTTGTTTTAAATATCTTTTTCCACATTGACTCTTTACTATTAAATAAAGTAATAATGAATTGTAATTTTAAATGTGACGGGGTAATTTGTGCCACAAATACGACAACGTCTTTTAAACATGTAATTTGTAACACCCATTTATCAGAAGTTTATGGTTTTAAACAATGGATTTTTAAATCACAGGTAGAAACGAATACTGGATTTGGAGGTCCTTATCTTATGCCAGACGATTTTATGAGTTTTAAGCCAAATACCGTCGTATTACCTACTAAACAATTTTTGGATAGTTTTTTGATGCCTGAAAAGTTTGGAAACTCTGATTCGTATCAATACCAATTGAATCCGAGAATGCAGACTTATTATAATAATTTAAATATGAATAGAATGAAATTTCAAAAAAATACAAAGTCAGCACGTTACCATTTTGAATTGATTAGAAATTTAGGAGAAAAAGACTCTAAAAATATTTCAACCATTAATGATCATGATTTGGCGCAGGTTGAACTTAAGAAACACTTACAAGACAGAATTACAAAAATGAACCACTGGATTGAGAGTGAACCTTATTACCAAAACTTTAAAAGTATACAAATTATGACAATTAATGATCCAACAAAATTAATTCCGCTGACAGATTTTTCACCTTTTTATGGATTCCTCATTTTTAACACGTTTATAGACAAGCATTTCTTACCAGGATTAGATAAGGCACCCTTAATGTTATATGCAAATTTGGCGTACAAGGAAAATGTTGGTTTTGTTACAATTAATGAAGTAGTGAATAATGTTCCATTTGTCACATTAGGTGAAATGAAGGCATCTTATGCATACTACCAGCACAAAACACATTTAGAACCTAATCACATTTTAAAACAAGCATTTAACAAAGACTTGTTTCCAGACAACATGAGAAATTTGAATGTCATTAGTTCAAATGATCGATATTGTTAACTGTTGTAGCTCAAAAGCTACTAAGCTTACTGTCACATAGGTATTTAATTTATTTTGGCGGTATAATGTTCGCCAATCCTTTAAAGCCCAATTCATTTAGAAACTAGTTTGTGTAAACACCTTGGTGAGAAAATGATCACTTTATGAAATGGAATACAATAAAAACTCGAAAATAACTTCTAATATATTTTATTTTGCATTTGAAAAATTCAATGCATAAGCAGTGACTACACCTGGTGTGGCCACTGTTTATGCATTGATGTATATAGTGGATTGATCCTTACTACTATATATACTCCCTGAATCCTATCGAGGTGAAACTTGGCAGATAGATTGGATGACAATACATTCTATAAAATTTTGTGGACTGTCGCTTTTACATACACTTCTATAATCGTTTCGGAATACTAATAAATCGCGAGTAATTGTTGAAATTCTTACCTGTTGCCAAACTCGTTTTAATAAAAAGATGTGATTCTATTGCCTTAACAGCTTTTACTCACGTTCTATTTATCCAGATACAAAACTCAATTCAAACATGTTCAATTTGGTGATATACAGGGTGTTTATAAAAAGTTGGGACACATGTTGAATAATTCATAAAATAATGAAGACACATTCAAATTGATAGCATTAATAGTTAGACTCAAAATACTCCTTGTCAATGGACTTAACTTGATATCACTAAATCTGCACCGTGCTCATAGGCAATTAATCAATTTTAGCGGAGTGAAGACATAATTCTCGCCAAGTCTTTTGTTCTCTACAGAGTTGTGGTTTGGTAAACATTATACTCTACCAAAATGGATTAAATACCTGTAATGATGTCAAGTTTAGTATACATATAGATTTAAGAAAAATTGAGATGCGAGGAAGCAAAAAATGACTCGAGACAGTAATTAAAGGTTAAGTAATAAATGTTTATTGTCCTTTTTAATGCTTTGTTGACGAAGTAAACAATCTTTTGCTTTCTCAATATTCATAACGTGAGTTGAATATTGAGTGTCTTTCATCTTGCAAGTTCGAATCGATGGTACATGTACAATATAATAATACTGTGTGTAAAAGTATTCGTCTAAGCCAGTAAATTGTACTGTTTTAGGTTCGGGAATATGGTCGGGAAAATCGAATGTAAAACCAGTTTCTTCTTCAAATTCTCTCATGGCACATTTAAAAGAGTCACTTTCCTTTTTATCTTTTTGGCCGTGTGGAAAATCGTATTTATCTTCAAATTGAACGTTACAGCGAAACCTACAATAGTCCCAACGGAGAGCAGAATTTTGTTTTGGAAGAAAATTGAAACGAAAGTCTACATAATTTATTTTCTTGTGATACATTTCGTATTTTGATAAAACATATGGATATTTCCTTTCAATCATGACGACAGACGTATTATTTACAATTACAATGAGACCGTATGAAACAGAAAACTTGCCAATTTTCATGGTGACTAAATAAATATTTTTACTTGTTCCTTTGCTTTTTTATTAGATATGTGGTAAAGTAAAAAAATATAAAAAAATATTTTAATTTCATACAAGTTATTTGAATATGTCGTTAGTAAATATTTTTTTTTACAAGGGGAGATTCTCGTTTTATTTTGTTGAAAAGATACCAATTTATTGTTATACATTTTAAGATATCCGACTGGTTTAAAATCGTCATTTTAACCAGAAAGTGACCTTCTTTAATACACCCGGGTCAATTCAAACTACTGTGAGACTCGCTGTTCATATAAGGAATGTTATCTATTAATGTTCAAAGTAGCGTATTCCCTCCTAACCAGCCTTTTTAAGAGAAATCCTGGTCAATTAGAAAACAAAGCAGGATTTTGAAGACAGAATTTGTTGGGTGCCTGTAACGCTTTGGTTTAAAGTTACGGAGAGGGATCAATGGTATGTTTACAAAAATGAATTTATTAGTAGGGTAATTCGTATTGTATCGCATCTTTTCTTCAAAACTATAACATTTTTTCTATATTAGAAGTTGATTCCTAAAAAGTTTATATCAAGATATTTCCAGAAAACAGATTAGTGGAATAATACTTTAGTTTAATTTAATTTTTAGACAGAAGTTGTGTATAACTTTAAAAAGTAATATACAAATTGTATTGTATCTTTTCCGAAAGTATATTTTCGCTTTTATTTGGCTCTGAATAGAATTATTGGCAGGTCTCCTCGCAATATATCATTGAAGGTAAAATAGACAAATGTAGCTTGTTTGACCTTTATCTTAATAAAACGGATCGTAAATATTCCTAAATGTGTATATAAAAGAACATTTAAAATGGAATTAATATATATGAAACAAATCTAGAACTTTTAGATATTGTGAAACAGATGTAGGCATTTAACTATCACAAAAACATGATAACTAAGTTAAAATATTAAGCGTTTTCTTGATATTTATGAGGAGATTTTGCGTTTAACCCAATTAAATGATGCAAATATAGAAATTATTTGATAGTTTTGATTACGTAGGTCTTTAATTTGGCTATTTTTTATCCAGACAACTTAAATATGACCGCATTTATCTGTGAAGTACCAAATCAAATTGCGCCAAAGAAATATTTCATCTGAAAGTTTTTTAGTACACAGAGAAATCCAATCCTTATCAACTTCATAATTACAACAAAGAAATAATATCACAAATAAAATACTACGCTTCTGGTAAAATTTTCAGAATACATATTATTAACTAAAAGCTTTATGAAAGGGATTTTTTGTTGGAAAAATAGACATGTTTCCTTAAAGATATCTTTTAGTTTAAGAGGATGATTTATTTTGCCCTAATAGAATTTTGTGTAGACCGTTTGTGTAAATATTCGTCATTTTTTACCAAAAAACCCAATTGTGTAAAAATGGAGTTTTAGGAAAAGATTCTCGGTTTTTTTAATTTTATTTCGAGATTCCAATTTATTGTCACTTGGATACACTTTAAATGAATCCAATGTATATTTCAACCAGGAAGTGACCTTCTTTAATACACTCGAGAGTGGTTCAATCCAAGCTCACATGAGAAAAGAAGAACTGATACTGTTGTTGCTACTATACCTGCTATAGATGCTAATGATTTAGGATATTTTTTACAAAAAGTATCTGGTATATATGATTTTTGTTGTTCAAGGAAATTTCATGGCACTCTTGGTAATGTTTTACAAAAATTTGCTGCATTATTTTATGATGGTACTAATTTTCCTGCTAGCTTTCTTGTACGTGAACAAGCTACTATGAATGTAACATTTAAAGGATTGATTCATTAAATCTACCCTTTGCGGTATGTTATAAAATTTATTTGTTGTGTTTTTATTGTTATAAACATTTGTACGGTAAGTTTACGTTTTCAATGCGGACGAGTACCGCTTTTTAGTGAAGAACCGTAGGGGGAAAAAAAATTCTCCTACTTGCGGCGAGCGAAAATTTTCTAAGTTTTTTCCCTTCTCGGTCCTTCTTTTATCACAAGCCACGGCATTCTCACATGATTCAATCTTTTTTTTCACCGCAGGCCAAGCGCAGAGCTGTCCATAAAAGCGAAACTCATTTCCAAACATTTGGAAATGTGTGCACAGTTTACTAAATGAAGAAACAAACTGCTATTCGTCAAAATACTTGAAACTTGTTGTAATGGACCACCTGGTCAATTAGGAAACAAGGGGGAATTGCTATACAGAAATATACGTCTTTGATTACGAGTTAGAACTAAATTAGTATGCGTGACTTCGTTGTGTATGTTCTTCAATTTGTTTAAGGACGGGTGGTCCAAGTTACGCAGTAGCTTGGTCAACCCATGTATTAAAAGAATTTGTTACTTAATCAATGTTACAATTTAATTCGTATCGTGTGAATATAAAATAAACTTTTTTTCAAAATTAATTGGTAAAAATTAATATTTCTCAAAACATTCTTTACGTACATGTAATCACAAATCTCCCAATGTTTCATTGCAATATAAAGAATCGTATACATATTGTTTCTTAACGTCTTTTTGTATAAGTTTTGGTAAAGATAACTTTTTAACATTGTCCTTTTTATCTAGTTGAGTATTTATTTTATAACGAGCAAGCTCATACAATGGTCTCGGAGTATTTAATGACATGACTTTGTTTTAATCTAAATTGGAAATGTAATATTTGAAAAATGGCAGTTTATTTTAATATAATAATATTCAGTCCACTAAATGAAGAAACATAGGACACTCCAACCGACTCAGACTTCAAAAACACCTTAACTTATATATATTCGTAATTCTTAGAGGGTAAAAAAATAATGTGTTACTTAATCAATGTTACGTTGTGTTTAAATTTTACAAAAATGAATTTATTAAATAGTATAATGTTTTATTAGATGCACAGGGTACAATTTAATTCGTATTAAAATTGTATCGCATGAAATTTGAATATAAAATAAACTTTTTTCAAACTATAATATTAAAACGTACAAGGTAATACACAAATTGTGTTGTATCTTTTCCGAAGGTCTTACAAATATTTTTTGCTTTTATTTGTTGCTTGGTTGAGCTTACTGAATAGAATTATTGTCACTTCTGAGTTTTAAAATCCCCTCGCAATATTTCTACATATCATTGAAGGTAAAATAGACAAATGTAGCTTGTTCAAATTTTGGCCTTCATATGATATCTTAATAAAGTATAAAAACGGGTAGTAAATATGTATATATTCCTAAATTTGTATATAAAAGAACATTTAAAATGGAATTAATATATATGAAACAAATCTAGAACTTCTTTTGTATTTCGTTAATTTTTTAAAATCCTTGATTACTTTTTTAAATATCATAATATAGTTAAATTAGAGTTAAGCAAAACAATAGCAGAACAGGTTGATTGATGATGTTTTATATAAAATAAACAAATTAAATCATTCAAGATAAAATTTATGGTACCAATAAACCGAATCAGGTATAACATAATTCTAATATATTTAAGGGGTCTTTCTAATGAAGATAGTTTTTAATATTTTTCAATTACTTTAATTTTTTAGATACATACCAATAATTTTCACCTTCTAGATTATGTTTCACAATTTGATATAAAAACCATTTGTTTGTATTATAATATAAAGGTCCTTTTTTAATGGGTGTTAACTCCAAGAATCGTTTTAGTATTCCTAAAGTTTGAATAATGAATAATATATGAAACCAAAACCACAATATTTTAAATATTTTTTCATACAAAATGTTTAATGGGAGTAAACATATGTATTTATACACACTTTGATCACCCTCTGTCCACCATGTCATAAAACATTTTGCATACAACGGGAATAAATTATTAGTTTTATATTTAAAGAAATCAATATAGTTATTGTTTAAAAATATATCTATTAAATACATTTGGAGTAAAACGTTTGCTAAATAAGTAATATCTAATATAAGATGTTTTATATAAAAATTACATTTTGTTCTTTTTAATTCCAAAACTATAAAATTACAATAATTTTCATCTAATTTAGGATTTTGAATAGATAGTTGTTTAATAAAACTTCCCACAAAATATTCCCATATTACATTTGGAACAGAAAATGCTAATGATTCAAGTAAAAACACCAGAGGTACCCATTGATAATATAAATGGTATTGTTTAATGTTATTAATATGAGTAAATGTTCCATTTGTGAAACAATTTGTATTAACTAAATCCATTGGGTGACGTTGTTGACAGCAACAGAAAATTGGATCACCAAATAATTGTCTTGCACCACTTAATAGAAAGGCACATATAAAGAAATTTCTAGTATAAAAGTAATGTAAATCACATGTAAAACTACAATAACGTGTCTTAATAGAAGTATAGTTTTTAAGTTGAGTTAAAAACTGTAACATGTTTACTTTATTTCGGTACAAAAATATATTTACAAACATTTTTACTAGGTTATTTTTCTTTTATAATTATGACAACGTTTAGAATAACATTAAACAGATAATAAACAGTCTATAATCGGTTAAACCTTTTTTCTTGAAAAGGTCCATAGTATATTCCACAAGCAAATTCTTTTCAGCATACGTTGCTAGGAAATACATTGCTCCCAGGAACCAAACAACATTGCAATTCTGAAGATATTCATCGGCAAAGAGATTTATAAGTTCAACAGTTGCTTTTTCTTTATCATTGGCACTCTGTATCTCTTGTAGTTCTTTAACAAACTTTGTTTTAAAATCCAATTTTTCAAATAAATGCAGTAAATGTTGAGTTGCATACTTTATGCCAACCTTTTCATGATAGACTAGCTCTTCAATAACTTGCTCTATGTAACATGTGGCCATCGTAAAGTGTGTAATAGTCGAGAGAAGAAACCAGCTTATATAGTATTCCGCTGGCTTTATTTTTTTTATTTTTATTATATAATCTAAGCGTTTTACGTGTAATAAAGTTTATCATGCCTTTCAGACGATGGAGAATTCTTAACATATTTAATGATTCATGCATTAAAACACCAGATATGGCAGATTACATAATACTTATACCTTCTTCAATACAGTTTAAATTAGAACAAGACTTACAATCACTGTTTAGTAGAAAATTAAAAATGTTTCAATTTCAAAAAATATTTAAAAAAATGAAATGTTATTTGATGTATTTTACTGTGTACACTAAGGAGGAAAAACGATTGAGTGGTCCTATTGCTGAAGATACATCTGTAAAAATATGTAGTATATTATTAGAAGAAAAAATTAAAAACCTAAATGTACAAATTGTTGGACCCAATTATTTGAAAAACAAGTTTAATATTATAACAATAGATCAATTTAATTTATTCTGCGTCCATATATGAATCGTTGCTAAATTTATTACCTGCTTTATAATTGGATTTATCAAATCCACCCAATTTCTTTAGTAAAAATTCATATAATGTTTCGTCTCTTCTTTTTGAATAATGCATGTAAGCTTTATATTTTTTTTCCAATAAAGAACTCGTTTTTTTAAGTTCTTCCAATATATCTTTAAATTCGCAATGTAACATGTTTTTAAAAGTGCTTAATGAACGCGCTAACAAAGTCAAGTTGGCATTTGTTTTAGGAATTTGAAGTTCATTAAAAAGAATTTCCAAAGACCACATTGGTCTTAATTCCTCTTTAACTGCATCAATATAACTCTTAATTCCTGTCGGATCTGGAATTTCTGGAAATTCAAACTTTTCATCCAATATAATACTTAAATGTAATTTAACATAATCCTTTAAAATGTTTTCAAAACTTGTTGTTGGTTGAATTGTTAATATTTTGTTAGCCATTTCTGAAATTTTTGGGTAGTCATCTTCCAGTGTAAAATTTTTTCTTAAAGTTTGGCGATATAAATGAAAATGAGCAATTAGGATATGATAATACAACTCACATAATTTATCAAAGTCTGTATCGTTTTTTTGATTGATAAAAGTGGCACCACTCGTATCAATTTCTGTAAACTTTTTCAAGTCTTGTTTATGTCTTTGATCCATATCTGATAAATCTTTTTTACACTGGTCTAATTCAACTTCTTTTTTAATGAGAACACTGTTTAATTGTTCATATTGCTGATTCATTTTAGCTATCGTTTCATTTATATTTTTAGATTGTTTATCAAGAGTTGAAATATATTCTTCCTCTATATTTTGAGAAATATTTTCAACTTTAATCTTACAAGATTTTTCCATTTCTGAGCGGTTTTTTTCATATGTCTGAAATAAGGCATTTTTTGCTTTTGTTTCAAGAAGTAATTTTTCTTGACATGTTTTTAATGTTTCTTGTAATGACTGAATCATTGTTTTGAGACTTTGTATTTCACGGTTTTTGTCTAATTCTGTTTGTTGCAACAAATTATAATTTTGTATTTGAGAGTTACAATTATTAAGATTTGCTATACATTCTGCATGTAAGTTATGAAGTGATTCATATTGATTGGTCTTCAACTCAAGATTACGCAACAATTTTTTATTTTCAGATTCTTTTTCAAGAGCAATTTGACCATTATTACTCATTTCTTCTTTCATTTCATTTAGTTGTTTATGACACAAATTATTCGAATTTTTGTATTTTTCTAATTCTTTAATAATTATATCATGTTTTATATTCAATGTAGTATATTTTTCCTGAACACTTTCTTTATCCAACCTATTTTTTTCCAACTTTAATCTTAAATCTATAACCTCACTATTCAAAGCTTGTACAGTATAGTCAGAGTTGTTTTTCAGAGCTTTTTCACGTAATTCCTCGTAAGCATTTTTTAAATGAGTGTAATCATATTGTATATTTCCTGTTTGTCTTTTATAATCAGTCAATTGGTTGTCTAAATTTTCCACTTGCCTATTCAATTCCAGAGTCGTATGATCAAATTTACTTTTTAATTCCTTGTAATTATATTCAATCATTTCTTTTTCTTTTTCACAATTAGTCAACTTGTTGGTTAATTCTCTTATCTGTTTATTTAAATTCTGATTCGTACTATTATAATCAATGTGGTTTTTGTCTTTAAATTCAAGTAATTTATCGTTAATTTCTTTTATTTCTTTACATTCATTTTCACTTCTTTGGTTATCTCTTTCACAATCAATCAATTTGTTTTTTAATTCTCTTACATCATTATTCAAATCTTGAGCAATATTATTAAACTTAACCTTATTTTTCTCTAAGGTGTTATGTAATTCGTCATTTTGTTCTTGTAATTCTCGATTATTGTTTGCAATACTTTCTTTATCTCTCATACATTGAGACAATTCGTATGTTATTTTTCTTTTATCTTTAGAAAATTCTTTCACTTGTAATTCTAAATCGTCAATTTGTAGTTGTAGAGCATGCATAGAAAAATCCGATTCAGAATTATTTAACTTTTTAATTGCTGTCAATTTTTGTCGACATTTTGTGAGCTCTAATTGACATTGGCTGTATTTTGACTCATCTTTTAATTGTTCTTTTAAATTTGAAATAGTTTTATTTAAATTTTGTAATATTATTTTGTGATTTTGTTTTTCTTTTTCTAATTCTTGGGCCATGTTATCAAACAATTCTGTTATGTGTTGTTGTACCGATTTAAAATCTTTTTGTTCTAACAAAAGATTGATATTTTTTTCAGATTTCACAAAATATTTTTCACCTAAATCTGACAATAAGCTTCTCAAGCTAAAGTTTTCGTGCTTTATTAAGCTAATCTTATCATTTAATAAATCCAACTGTTCCTTATGCTTTTCAATTTTCTCTTTTTTCTTGGCTTGTAAAGATTTACTTAATTCAAAATATACCTTCTTTGCTCTTTCTGTTTGGGGAATTTTAGTACATAAATTATTTTCAATTGTATATAAAAGAGAAATAAAATCTTCATTTTCTAATCGAGTTTGTTGATATTTGTCTAATAAAATCAATTCTAAGTTTGCGAGTTCTTTTTTATTAATTTTTTTACTTGGGTCCCACTTCTGTTGGTCCCATGCAACAAGAAGATTATTAAAAAAGGAACGCAAGTTATAATTTTCTTCTAGTTTGTCACTTACAAAATCTTTTAGGTCATTTAATCGAGGATGAAAATCCTGGTAATTTTTCTTATAATAATATTGAATTAAATTATATAATTGTTTATTTTCTATTTCTTCATTCCAAGGTTTATCTTTATATTGATTCACATGACCTTCAATAGAATGTATATCCATTTTAACATCACTGGTTTCATTAATTAATTCATCAACTTTCATTTCATTATTTTTAGATTCTTGTAGAATGCGTTCATATTTTTCAAGAGTCATACTATATTGGGTATTACTGTTTTGTAAGTCAATACTTAATGTTGTTACTTTTTGATTTAAAAGCTCATTTTCACGCTTTAAATCAAAATTTTCTTGTATTATAGTTTCATTCATATTTTTTAAATTTCCTATATCATTCTCTAATTCTGCAATTTTATTAATATCATCTATTTTCAATTCTGCATTGAATTGTTTCTGTAACCCGTTTAATTCATTTTGACAATTTAAATAATTTTGTTTTATTTTTTGATGTGCAATTGTAGTTTCCATGCAATGTTTACATACATTTTCAGTCTGACAATAGACTTTTTTTAATTGTTCTGCATTTTGTTCTTTACAATTTTCCAATTCTTGTTTTAATTGTTCATATTCTGTATTTAAATTTTGTAACATTTTTTTACATTTTACCAATTCTTGTTCTGAGTTTGAATATTTTAAATTGTCATGTTTTAATTTTAATATCATATTATTCAAATCCTCAATTTGTGTAGTATCTTCGATAAATTCATAAGTGTCATGTAATGGTATATGTAAAATGTTTAATAAAAAATTAAAAAAACTAGAACTAGATTTAAATTCTGGCATATAATCTTTTACTAAGGGGGCGCTTATTTCATATGCAGCAATAAGATCGTCTTGAATAGTTTTTTTCAAATTCTCACTCAATTGTAACGACAATATGCATTTGTCCTTTCTATATTTGATTATACTTTTAACTAATTCTTTGAACATGTCTTTATTAAACAAGTCGACATGTATATTGAAGCTTATGGTAATAATTATCGCGGTTTTAAATTTATAGCACTTAGATTTAGAAAACCCATTGTAAAAATACGCATTAAAGATAATATTCAACCCATTCAAACCGATAATATTTTAGTTATTTATTCTAATAAAACAGTTAATACAGAGTTTAGTACTTTGACATTTGTAGTTCAAGCAGACTGTACTACAAATGCTATTCGAGTGAATTCAGGTTATGAATCTGACTTATTACTCGCCATGTTAAATAATGAACATGTGTTTATGCATTCATTCCATGATTCTATTTTATATGTTGTAGGATCCAATAAATTAACTTTCTTTTATGATGTCTTACCAAAAACAATTACCTTTCATGCACTGTATCGTCTTTCTAGATATGGATTAGAAAATACTCTTGAATTGGAACATTTTAAATTTTGCAAGTATTTTATACGTAATCACCCAGAGTGGAAAAAGTGGTCTTCTTGGTGGAGTTTAGTACAACTCATTTTAAATACAAATAAATTGATTCGTACACCCATAACTATTCAGATGGCGAAACACATTTCAAGCATTTATAAAAATTCTCAACAAAACTTTAAAATAGAATATTCTGATTTATACAAGTGTGAAATTGATTTTAGTGAAAAACCTTTTTTAGGTATTATTTTTAAAATGGAAAACGGGAAAATATCTTATGTTTCGCCGATGATTATTTCAAAATCAAATTCTGAAAAATCTTTTCGTGATGTCAATCAAATTTCTTGTAATAGATGGATCCCTTTGTATTTTAATAAACATACTTGGTTAAATGAAGGCATTTATTTCTATATTTACAACTTGAAAGAAAATTTAAAATATGTGAAATGCATTTTAAATCATTTAAAAGAAACAACCATTGAAAAATATATGTTTATTTATAATGATATTTCAATAATCTATAAAATTTTAAAGTAACAGTAATATATGTATAAAAATATCTTGACACAAAATCTTGAAATATATGTATAAAAATATCTTGACACAAAATCTTGAAATATATGTATAAAAATATCTTGACACAAAATCTTGAAATATATACAAAGATATCTTGACACAAAATCTTGAAATATATGTATAAAAATATCTTGACAAATAATCTTGAAATATATGTATAAAAATATCTTGACACAAAATCTTGAAATATATGTATAAAAATATCTTGACACAAAATCTTGAAATATATACAAAGATATTTTGAAATAATAATATATTACGAAAATAATATATTGGATATATTTCCACTTAGATATTTAAATTGCAAATACAAAATGTGCTCATCCATAATATAATGGTAGTTCAGGATTTCTTTTGCAAATAAAATAATATCCGATGTATATCGTCTTTGTAAGTCTGAAAATAATCCTATAAACGTAAAAAATTCTAATAGATCACCATTGGGAATAGTTTTATTCCCCACGGAATAAATCACATCTTTGATCTCGTCACTGTCAATGTACTTGAAAACACATAGTTTTTCATATTTTTCATTAAACAAACACCAAACCCTTCTATCGGATAATATGCTGTGTAACTCCACTGCCGCTGAACATGGCTTTATGCAAGCATGTGTGCAATTAAAAATTGCTATAAAATCAGAGATAACTGTCTGCATGTTGCGATCTGATGTTCTTTTCAAAATGAGACTCGATATATATAGGGAATTTTTTGGAAAAATGCCAGAAAGTTATTGAATCTGCCACATAACGTTATGCCAAATGATTTAATATTATTTCTATGAATACTTTCCATTCAAGGATAGATGAGCAATATTTAAAATTATTGTCCAATATTGTTATTTACTTTTTAAAATATAAACAAATTAGTTTTTATTACGTCATTGTTTTATTTTTGGCTTTTTACCAAGACATTGTGTATATAAGGCGAGAGAAATTGTTCAGTTCAAGCAAAATGTTTTCCCGATTGCTGAACAATGAGTCTTGGGAACAATTTTTCGCAAATGCACGAGTGAAATGTTGTACTGTGAATAATAAATTTCAAATTCAGCATGATGAAGTTGATAAACCAAGTCACCATACAGAAAACTATATGAAAAAGGGAGCGCTTGACGACCAAATATCTCCAAAAAAATGTGATTTCTCTCATGTGCTAAAACGGTTGACAAACTCTAAAATAGAGAGGAAAAATGCGGATCAAAGACTGTTTTGGCAAGTGAATAATATTTATCTAGTAAAAAGATTTTTTACATTTGGTTTAATAAATGCAGAACCTGGTTGGGCCTTTACAATTATTAATGGTAAAGCGGACATAGATATTTATACGACAGACATTATATATGAAAGAGGAATTTTACCAAAAGATAATACATTTTTTGAATTGGAAATTTTACACCCACATTCACAAATCACCTTAACAAAGCCATTTATATTAGTTGCAAAAAGAATTTGTTTGTTTTACATAGAATATCATCAATTAAATGTGAATTGTGTAGAACAAGTTCAAAGTTTTGAAATTCCTGCAAATATTACTGATATTTCTGAATATATTCAACATTTTTGTGAACAAACAATGATGGAAGACAATTTGGTGATTCTGGAGGATTGTTCAAAAATGGAAGACAATGTTGATATTCCTCAACTTAATATAACGGATGAATCTTTGGTTCCCAAAGAATGTATTGATTTGTATAAAAAATGTTATAGTATGTAATAAAAGTTTCGTTCTTTCCCATTAATAATAAATATTTTGTCATTTAGTTTAATTTTAAAACGTTTAGGTGAATTCAATTTGCGAATGTCTAAATACTTAATATTACAATTGTTTCTTTCTTTTTTAGAGATATATTTACGATCCATTTTGTTTTTGAATTAATCACCGATTATGTTATATAGGTCGAGAGAGATAAAAAAAATAATAATTATGAATCAAACGAAAATGATTTAAGTATGGGACTAGCAGCGTAAGCTGTTTATCGAATCGTTGTGTTACTTGAACGTTAGCTTAAAGTTTTACCAAATGCAAATTTTTATGGAACTGTTATTAAGTTTCACTACAAATATTATTTCTTATTTCAGATATTTGACTAACTTTTAAAAAAATGTTTATCCTAATGAAAACTGTAGAATCCTAAAATAATGATCCGCCCGAATAGGGACTTGAACCCTAGACCATTAGGTTAAAGGCCTAATGCTCTACCAACTGAGCTACTCGGGCTCAAGAGAATGTAATTTTAAAATTTATATAAATAAAACTGACTTTCTGTCACACGGATTTGGGGACCGTTTCACGTAAAAACTACCAAACGGATTAGGATGAAATTTGGTATATCGCTTAATTAACCGACCAGGAGTAAAATAGGCGATATATTTTTAATTTTAATTGAGTTTTAAAATTTCCGAAATAATTTTTTTGGTGTTTTTAAGCAGACACAATTTAATATTTCCTGAATGACAACTGTTTTGAAAATCGCAAATAATATTCTACATTCACAATGCCTAGAAAAACGCCCATCATTAAGCAAAATCGACAAAAAAGTTTTTTCAAAAACGTTTAAAGAGGAACGAATTATAATGTAATTTTGTAAAAGATTTAAACTCAAATGGTGCTTAAAACTATTTTCGTAACATATTATAAACAGACTTACTTTATTGTAATTATTTTTACATATATACTTATACATATTACTATAGCATGTTTTGTAAACTTTCCATTTATTAAACTTTTATTTAGTATCAAAAACTGAGTTTATCCGTCAACGACGGGCCACGCAGCTAGTCTTTTATATAACTGTTAATAAGTTCCGCTACAATTCTTATTTCAGATAATTGACTTATTTATCAAAAATCCTTATGAAAACTGTAGAATTCTCCTTCAATGTTGACATAAAAAATGCTGGGTGATTTATAAAAATAAACAAAAAGGGTTGGTTGGTTTTGTACAATATTTTGATAAAAGTTTGAATATCCAAGTAAATAAGGATAAAAGTGTGTAAAAGTAAGTTTAAGATAACAAGTTGGCAGAATTAAATATGAAACATTGATAACTGAATGTAAATAAATGCAGTAGTTAAATATCATAGTTGTTGAGCTAGCTCCTTTGAAAAGGGAAAATGAAATGTAGATTACATTTCATCTTTTGTTTGATACCAGATGCTGCGTGCGCATTTGATTATTTTTCAACAGGTGGGTTATTGTAAGTTGTTTTGAGAGGTCGTATGGTTTTTCTATTAAAGCCGTCGGTGATGTATTCTATTATTTTGTACCGTTAATGTGTGGTTAGGTCTAAAGCCAAATTGGTGTGGAATGATGACATTGTGTGTACAGGATATTTTTACTGAAGAGTGAAATGAATCTGGAGTTTTCTGCAAATATGAATTAAATTTTTTAGATTTAATTAAATAAAAATGTGGGGAAATATATATAAAAGAAAAAAGATTTTTTTTATTTTTATATATAAGATAAATAGTTTACTTGACATTACTTTAACAAATATGGCTGTAGTTTCTTATACAATCAAAGTGTTAGAATATAATGATTGCAAATTGAAGTATACTCCTATTCAGCTTAAAAATTTACTTCATGCTTGGAGAAATCATCATTCTACAACTTTAATATGCGTTAAATGTGAACAAAGTTTGTCCTTTGAAAATAATTTTAAAGTTTGCTGTAATTCATTATATTTTACACCAGTCGAACCTTATATTGTGCAATCTATAGCGGTTTTAACGCCTGGCTATTCTTTTTTACCCAAAGCACTTGAAAGAGCAATGAAAAAAGAATGTATACCTATAGATCAGGATTTTGTTATTATTCCAGACCCCTTATATTGGCAAATTTCAGCTACTCTAGTCTATGACCGTGTTATGAATTATGTTTTAGGTTTGCCTGTTTCTAAAAGGAAAAAGAATTTTGACGTACCTAAACAACCATCTTTTTATTATAAGCAAATGCAAACAGCATTTTTGTATCATGGAAGTTATTCTCAAAGGTCAGAAGGTAAAAATACCTATTTTAGAAAAATTGCTCTTGCTAAACGTTGTGAATTTACTGCTCGAGCTATGATTATTCCTGCCCCATTTATAAAAGCAAATGAAATTATTATTCCATATTCTATGGAGCAAGAATTAAAAGTTTTAAAAAAATGGGTTATTATTAATAGAATGCCTTCATTATTACCGGAAAATTTTGTAGCTTTAAGAGTAGTCAGGGCCTGGAAACATGATTGTTTTGGTATTCCTTTGGAAATTGTTCAGCAAATGAACGCTGACTTCGATGGAGATGAAGTTAACGCCTATATCGTTAAAAGTTTTCAAGCTCAAGCTGAATGCGAAGCTATTTTAAATAGTGAAAACAATATATCTAGTTTTACAATGGGTTTAAAATTGACACCATGCCACGATATGCTCATTACTTATTATCTAAAGTATCACGAAATTGATTTTTTTCCTTACAAACATCCCAATTTACAAAAAACATTTAAAGTCATTTTTGATTTGTACGGATCCAAAGAATGTTTTAAATGTTTTGATAAAATGAGAGAATATTATTTAAATGCAACGCAAAATGATTTTTTATATACATTATCTTTTAGTGAAATTTTGGAATTAAAAAAATTAGCTACATCGTTGGAGGAATTTATTGAAAAATTGAAATATGTACCGGATAATTGTTTGTTAACACAAATAAGGTCTGGTGCAAAAGGGAGTTTTATTCATTTATATCAATTGGTCGGGTCAGTAGGTTTACAATGTACGGATTATACTGTACCTTTAGTAAATCCCTATATAAAATCTTCTTTTCTGGATGGTTTAACACCTATGGAATTGGTTATACATGCACAAGCAGGGTTTGAAGCTTTAATTAATACGTCTGAAGTGTGGAGACCTGGTTACAATTTTTTTAAACTTTCAAATAATTTACAAGATTTAGAAATTAATCATTTGGGTCAAGTAGTAGATAAAAATAACATTATATCGGATGATTCTGTTAAAATGATGTATTATGAAGATTTGTTGTCAAAAGAATCATTTCAAGAATTAATAACAAAGTATGTCATATAATTGTGATAAAAAGGGAAATAAATATTACAAGTATTAAAAACATCGACCTGTATTTGTTACGAATAAAGAAAATGCTCAAATTTATGCTAAGGATTTTAAAGGAAATATATCCGAAAAATGGTATTGTTAAGGATAGATATTATAATTATCACTATGCAAAGGATTTTAACGGAAATGAATATTATCCATCTCGGAAAAATATGATATTATGATTCCGCAAAAAATTGGGAATATATTAATTGCACGGTTTAACTCAAAAAAGAACGCTATCCGAAATATGGGAACGTGTTTTATCCCATTGATAAAACAATCAACCATTTTATCTATTGAATGAGTATGGAAAATGATATTATGGTAAGTCAAAATATAATAATTCTGTTAATATTGATCATCACGTGTACAAAAAGACTGATATTCTCGGTAATAAAATTTATACAATTGATTCAAAATTGGGGAAAAAAATTAACGATTGGGCTTTTTTTAGTATATTCTGTTTGGGAAATGTGCCATTATTTGTGAGTATTGTGTTTGTTATGATAATTTAGCATAATATATTGATGGTTTTTGTTACCATAACTAATATAATCCATAATAACCCAATTATAATCTGGATTGACTAATAGCGCAAAAAAATAGAGTAATTCTAGACACGTAATTTTATACTGTAAAGGATTAGTACAATAATTGCTGGCTATAGTTTCAATTTCCTTTATAATGGTTTTCTTTTCTTGTTGATGAATCAATGGGAATGTTGTATATTCAATGTACAAAAAATTAAATGTTTTATTTTCCGCCAACAAATACAAAATTCCGTAGTCATGTTTATTGGCTATCAAATGATTAACATATAAATTGGCACGGTGCTTGAAATCTCGTATTAACTGTAGTGTAATATCATTAAACTGTTTCATTGCATTATTTCTTCTGTAATAGTTTTTTAAATTTGGATTTTGAAAATGAATTTGAGATATTAAGTCATCGACTTTACGCTTTGCCTTTTTCAAATGTTCCAAATCAAAATATTCTTCATTTCTTGGACAATGACAGTTATTCATATTACTCTTGTTTTCTTTAAGTTTTTTATAGCTATTCCTTCATAAAACACAATACATTCCATTTTAATTTTTTTTGTTGGTTGGATATCTTCTAGATAATCCTCCAAAGCTGAAACTTCAAACAAACTGTCTTGAGATTCTGTTCTTTTAAAATTTTTAAATTCTTCACCAAATTCTTTTATAATTTGCTGTTGATCAATCGAGCCATTTTTTTTCGTATCTTTTAAAAATTGTCGAATAGCAGATATTAAATCATTCTCTGTAGTGGTAGCACCAGGAATTACTTGTACATCAGCAAATTGTTTAAATTGCATATAAATAGAAGTCATGCTCATATAACGTTCTTTAAATTCAGTAATAATATCTGGCTCTTGTTTCAAATTTAAATATCCACTTTGCATGTCAATGTTTTCAAATAAACGAATATAAAGAATTAAAAAGAATCCTTTATAGGATAAATTAACGATATTATCACTCATTTCCATTTTGTATCGATTCTTTTCAACTTGCTCTGACGTTGGGATAAAAGTATAAAAGTTTTTAAATTCTGAGTGAAACGGAATGACAATCACCCTTGCATTAAAAGCCTCGGTTGCAGTACAACAGGGGGGTTTATTAGTTGAAGCTATTAATTTGGCTGTAGGTATCCCACCTTGGTTATTTTCGTACAATTTTCGAAAACTGGTGAAGGAATTGCCAGTTAATTCTTTGATTAAATTTTCATCAATATTTCCGTGCATTTCTTCGATTGCAACGATGCGTTTACTAAATAAACCAACTGCCAATTCGGGTTGAGCATTTAAACCTTTTGCCGGTTGTAAATTAACATTACGTATAGATTGACAATATCCTTCAAACAATTTGGAAATCATTTCAAAAAATTTTGACTTTCCATTTCCGGTAACACCTTGTAAAATATAAAAACGTCTCGCATAATTGGTGGCAATTAGTACACTTGCAAGAACGTCCAACATGTATTCGAGTAAATCATATTCAAAAGACATGTATTTGCACATGTGAACATAAAAATTAAGCATGCTTAATACAAATTCTTTATTGTCGTCATAAATACCAAATTCTTGAGCTGTTACCTTCAAAGTATCAAAAAAGTCATCCGTTACATCTAAAAATAAGTTTTTCAAATATTGTCTAAAGAATTTCTTGGATACCAAAACATGATATACTTGAATGAGTTGAACATCTGTTCTAATTCCAATTAATTCTTCTCTAGAAAAAGGGATTCCTAAATTAATTTCAGATAAGAAAAATTCTGGTACTGTTGCTCCAACATGCCCAGTTAATAAATCTAAAACACCTCCTGGTGTTTTTAAATGCCATTTATGTTTATCCATTATGACCATTACACGATCCATATTAGTTTCGCTGGAAATTATAGACACAACATCAGAAATATTTAAATTTTGAGTAAGTTTTAATTTCACATTTCCTTTTAATATTTTTTTTATTTTATTATTAATATTGCATACAATATTTTTGATTTCCGAATCATTAGAATATTCTTGCCATTGTTCTTTTACAATATTCCACATAAATTTTTTAATTTTTTTACATGAATTTTTGAAAGTTGCAACCATAATGGGAATATATCGATTTATAATTCGGACGATTATTTGGGCTAAATCGTCAGTTGTTGTGCAACTTTCAATTAAAATTTTCATATCAATTACGACATTTTCCAATTTATCCGCAAATTTATTATATTTCGTGGATAAATTGGATCCGCAATATAGAATTGTATCAAGGGTAAAATCTGTTGAAATCTCTGCTATAATTTCATCGTTAATTTTCCCAATTTCATGTAATAAAATGGGAGATGTTAAAACATTAGTTAATTCATTAACAAGTGTAGAGGCGGGTAATTTTAAATAATTGCATAATGCATAAAACATGGGTAAAAAATAATATCCATTATCAAATTCCATGATTGCTTTCAAAGGATGTTCGAAATTTTGAAATATTGGATTATTTTGATTATCTTGGCGTAGCATAAAATTAATATTTTTAAAGATATCTTCTCTTAAATTGCAACACGTTTGACTTTGTTCAAACCATTGGTTTAATGCATAATTTTCAGTTACAAAATCAGTAATTTTCATTCCTCTAGACATGATATATTTATAAGCAGGTGAGTCAGAGATATTTTTTGAATTAATTGAAAAATTTACCTCTTTATAAATTTGATATATATGTTTACTCATAAAAGTAAAATGACCAATAACTTGACAATTAGGCTTATCCTCGTACCCAATAAACGTTGGATAATGAACTTGGAGGGAATTACTTCGATAAAACACTGGCATCATATGAAAGTAAGTCTTTTTTAAAAGAATATTGTATGGTAAGTTTAAAATTTCGCGGAAAAAAGTATTGGTGTTACATTTTTTCATTTTAAAGTTTTTTCTAATATGTCCAATATGAGCCATAAAGTTCTCACTTAAACTAACACACAAAATCATAATTTTGTTATTTTCAACATAATTGATTGAAAATGGAGCATATGCAAGAGTATTAGGTTTAGATGAATGACTCAAATTAAAATTTTTAACTATGTCTAATGTGGCTGTATAATTTTTACATTTAAATTCTAGTTGTGGTTGTAATTGTGAACAGAATATAATGTAATCTTCATGGTTAATGACAAATTCAGGAAAATGAATATGTAGACCATAGCTATCCAATCTAGAAGCAAAAATAACAGTATAGCACGTTAATTGACAAAATGTTGAAATAATAATTGGTTTTACAACATTATTCAAATAATCTTCAATATCTTCACGTTTACATGTATTAATAATCTTAATATCAATATCAAACATAAGTGAATGAGTGCGAGCAAATGCTAAATCCATGGTAAGGTGATGCTTGTCACTCGTCTGGCTGAAATAATGGTTGACAAAATCTAAATATTTGTCACGTTTAACACCCCATATCTTTTTATCATACATGTCATACAGAATGTAAAAATCGGATGGAATATTTTTTTTAGAGGCAAATTCGTACATATGAGGATTTGATGACGTCATCTCTTTATTTTAAAATTAACCAAGTAACTATTAAGCAAATTAAGCAAGTAACTATTAAGCAAGTAACTATTAAACAAATAACTATTAAGCAAGTTTTTATAATAATAAAAAAAAAAAAAAATTATTTCCAAGACTTATACAATATTAAAATAAAAGAGTTCATTACAAGTTATATCTTTCAATCACAACTTTTGGTAATTGAGTGGTTGAAATAGATAGATTCTTAATAGTATTTACACACATTTCTTGTAATGTGGAAGGCGGTTTTAATATTAATTTTATATTAAACACACGGCTTAAATCACTGTCCTTTTCACAAAAATTGATTATTCGTGAGCGTTCCTGAACCAGTCCAAATAATAAAAAAAATTTCATACAGAATTTTGGAATAATAGAAAAAGTATATATATTATTATCTTTAAAAACTTTTATCGTTAGTGTGTAAATAAGTACATATTCAAAAATGAGACGTTGTACATCTTGAGATGTGGTCTTTTTAATAGTGTTACAACAGTGATTATTTAATTCGTTTTTTTCAAACTCTGGTGTTATATTACTGTAAAGAAAGTGACACGTCGGACAAAAAAATAGTTTAAATGGTCTGTTTGGAATCTTCTTTATAATTCCAGTTATAACTATTTCTGTGTTTAGATAAGGAAGTAAAATAAACTGCTTAAGAAATTGTGGAAACTCAGATTCATTAACAAATGTAAGGTGTGTATTTGAAAAAGTCTTCAGATTATAAACAACAATTTTAACCATAATGTCTACTTAATTAGAAAAATATTATTAAAGAGTTACATTGGACTATAGTGTTAAATTTTAGTCATGTTGGTTTTAGATTTGTCATACGATGTGTTTCTACACATATTTCAATACGTGTCACTAGAAGACTGTATTAATCTTTCATCGTTAAATAACTGTAAATTAAATGAAGCTTTAGAAACATATATCCCAATTCCTAAATCTATATACTTTTATAAACAAATTTTACAATATTTTCCACTTGGAGAGTGGTACATTCCCAATAAATTGCAATTCTTATGCATATCCTTACTGCCTAATCTCACCTTGGAAATTGTAGAATATCGATTATATTCAATAAATTGCGATACTTACATGCATAACGATATTTGCAATACTTACATGTATGATGAAATTGGCAATGAAGATTTTTTTGACACGTGGAAGGATATATTTAAATATCGCATTAATTTGAAAGGAAAAACGGCTTATGTTAACAAATTAACAGGTTTTGTTTTAGAAGAAACAAATAAGTTTTGTTTCTTGAATAATTTACCATTGGTAAAAGAAAGGGAGTTTAATCATAAAAGAGAATACAAAATTGGAAGCAATTTTGTTCTTGTGGATGATTATAAAATGTTAATATATGAAAAAAGAGAATTAAGTTATTCCTGTCGAAATATAAGAAAAGAACCTCCGAGTAATATTTTTATTATTTCTCTTTCAAATAGCCGACCAAACGGTGTAGTGGTAGCTTCTAGACCACGAGTTCCGTATTAGGCATGGGTGTTTGTATATGTATGTTGGCTTGTCTAATGTTTCGACAGCCCTCGTGTTGCTGACGGCGCCAGATAATCTGAAAACAATCTCTTTGAAACTCCACAATTCTTTTCTGTAGAAAAAAATAAACATTGTTTTATATTAAGTGATGGTTGTAAAATTTTCCCATTATTATTTTCTTTATGTTTATGACGATCAAGAATTAAATAAGAAAGGTATTTGGGAATCTTATGCTGTTGATAGATATAGATTTTCAAAAAGAATACAAGACTTTGAGTTGAAATTTAATAAAATGAATTCGATTCAAGAATTGCTTGAAACATATGTAAAACCACATTTAACAACTACAGTGTTTAGTAATTTAGGAAGACGGCCGTCGCTGTTAATTTACTATTTTAACATATTGTTTCCCGATTGGGAAATAATAATTCGTTCTAGATGGGAAGATGAAGCAGAGACATATTGTGATTTATTGGTGTGGTTAGAACCCAAATTTGAAAGTGAAATTATAAAACCAAAATATGCTAAATGCATGATTGTTTTCACTAGCCATCTTCATCTTAAAAATTGTACTAATGTTATTGGATTTCATTTAGGTAATTCTTATCGTGACACTTTAATAACTAAACAGTTAGACTCTATTGAATTTAAAAATAATTTAAAAATAAAAAACCATTTCATATTAAAACCCGAATTATTTCAAACAACTTATGACATTATACCAAAAAATTCTCATGTTTTAATTGACTTAACTCATTGTAGAGATTCTCACGAAAAATATATTTGTTTAATGAATTCGTTCGAAGTGTTGAATTATTATGAAAATCATGTATTGTCTTGGAAAATGTGTTTAAAATCATTAAAACAATTTCAAAAAGATATGGAAATATGTAAAGAAAAATTGAAAAATGCAAAATTTAAATCTGCCACTACCAAATGTTTTAAAAGATTGTGTCAATATCACTTAATGAAATAATTAAGATGTCTGTTCCACCTTATAATTTTAAATTTTATAATAAAAATTCTAAAGAATTAAAACATGTGTGTAAAAAAGAATTACTTTGTGATTTGTTGGGTGCATGCCTAGGAAGTCAATGGAGACAAAATAATCCAATTACTTTGGAAAATGCGGCTTATGTATGTCAAAATTTGGAAAAATGGCATCTTGTAAAAGATCTTTATCAACATTCTTTTCAAAAACCGAATAAAATGTTATCGAGATGGAAAAAAAATGAGTTTGACGACGAAAAACATGTTTTTATAATTTGGTTAAAGAGCTTATTGCATCAAAGAATATCATTTAATATGTTTATGACAGGTCTTTATTCTTTTAAATGTGTTAAGGCCTATATAATAGATTTACAATGGCAATTGTATGCTAAACATTCGGTTTATTATGATATTTTTAAAAAAGAATTGAAAATAACAGATATTGAATGGGATGGATTTGATATTGCAAACTCTATTTTGAAATGTATATTTGGTATTGAAAAAATAGAAATGGATAACGAATTTAAAACTGCGAAGTTGGATGGTTTTTTATATTTTATTAGTTGTCAAGGTTTAAAAGCCATGTCCAAGTTTCACATTTGAACATAAAATAATTCCAAGAAATGTTATCATATGATTTGCACAAAAAAATTCCCATTTAACCTTGCTATTAAAAATATTCTCAATTATAATCCAGACCCCAATTTATTATCTAATTTTACATTCATTTCCACCTACAATTTAAAGTAACAAACCCCTACACTCCCGATTTGTGGAACGAAAAGAAACATATTCATTCTTTTCCACGCGCGCAGTATTTTAGATCATCAAAAAATGTCGGTACACCTAAAGAATGAGTTTATTTTCTCCCCTTGCGTTTTTCTTGTCACATATAGAACTGATTATAACAGATGAATGCAAGTTTCACTTATTAAGGATTGAATGACTACTTCAATGCTATCTGCATATTTTTTCAAACTCTGTCTCATATAATTGTACACCAATGACCTCAGACTTTAAATATGTATTATTATCTTTAAAAAATAACGAATATCATACACAGTCTTTTTCACACTTATGGAGAAATATATGTCTTTCTAAATTTTCCGAATAACTACAAGACGAATTATTCAAGTTTATTTTTAGCTCTGAATCAGTTTTACCAAAAAAACAAATGTTTCTACTATACAAACTAAAATTGCAATGCAAATATTTTTCCATTCATAATCAGAATTTAAAAAACTTATGCAGATGAATCAGAAATAAGCTATCATTGATAAATTTGCTTTATTTATACACTTTACAGTTGATAGAAAATATTCCTTTTAACTATACCATATTACAATCAGAGGAGGAGGGTTAATTGACCCCCTACCTGAAATTATTATTTGAACATGGCGGTCCTTGATGCCAGTGGTGGTGACGTGTGGCCATACACCAGTGGTGTTCCGGAACCACTGTGTTGGGATACCCTGCCCCCCAACCCAGTTCGTCACGTGAATTCTCCTGTATCCGTTCTAAACGAGTGACACACTTGCATTTACAGAATCCAGAACTATTGCACTTGTAACATGCCAAGCCACTCACGATTTGATTTGGTGCCCGCATACATTTCTTTTCACAGCAATACCACTTGTCATTGCAACGGTACATGGCGTCAGTCGTGCGAGTCTCGCAGTTACACATACCAAAGCTCCTACACTTTTGACATTCCAAACCATCCAATGTTGAATTGTCAAACCAATGACATTTCTCTTCACAACAATACCACCTGTCGTCGTAATAGACAGGGACGTCGTTCATGATCCTGGACGTACAATACGAAAATAGAGCAGAATAATTCTGGACACTCTTATTAAAAAAAGAAAATATCATTAACTTTTGGGGTTGTCTCTAATAGTCTTACTGTATCTTAATTACAATATTTCGAGATCTGTATATATCTGAAGTAAACAAAATATTTTTTAATCTAAAAATATGTCCTGTTATTTTATAAATTTTTTTAAATAAATAATTATTTTTTATAAATGTATTATCCAATCTAAATTATTCGTTTCTATATATAAATCAAACTGATATTTTAAATTGGAACATTATATATCTCATTATTGTATAAAACTGCTTCTAATATCATTTCATTCTAAATTTTGGAAATGTGTCAAAGTAAAGGTTCACATTTTATTATCATTTCATATCATATCCAACTTTCATATATATCAGCCATGTCCAACTTTCACATTTGAAATTATTTTACTTATAAAAAAGAATTAAATGAATTTAAATTTTTCAAATATATACAAGTGCTGTATCTATTAAGGAATTTTACAACAAATTATGTTTTATCAAGACGTAATGTTATTTTTAACCAAGACAAACACATTTTTAAAAGATTACCAATTTTATTGCAAATTATACATTTTAAACAGTATTAATTTACACATGAATTACAAAAAAAGAATTAATTACATTTAAATATATACAAGTGTGCCGTGAGTATAGTGGTTAGTTAACAAACGTCAGAATTAATCTAAATGAACTTAATTTCGTGCATAAGTTAAAGCGTTGCAATAACTCAAAGTCGTAACTTGAAATGATATTTATTCATGAACAATAGGTATTTAGACAACACATTTCCTCAAAGCACGCTTAGTTAAGTCAGTGTTGACATCCATAGATTACAAGCAAAATATAATATATCATAAAGATATCATAGAACAACTAATAAATCATATTGACACTTTTGATTACTATACAGTATAAAAACTGGCTGAGCATTTGAATCAAGAAATTTCACTTACTGGCATATCAGGGTCAGGAAAATGGCGAAGTCATGTGCACGTCATTGCGTCCGATAAAAATGCATCTCTCTCTCAGGAATCACCGCTTGACCGACTTGCTATCTCCCCAATTTCCTTCTCTTACGATCCCCCTCATAATTACATAAAAACTTCTCTCTCTACGCCATTGGAGCGGCTCGAATCCTTTATGGAATCGCCAACTCTTATTTGACCAATTGGTCAAACCCCTGTTTAAATATTCCCCCAAAAGCTTCGGACAGAAACTTAAGGGGCTATGCACTTGTTGCAGTTTTAAACAGACCCCTTAATACAATTTGTAAAATGTCTGTGGATATACAGCATGACATTTATCACCCTTTTCACCAACAAAAATTTTAAAGAAATTCCACTCAGCCAGCTAAAAATTAAAAAATAAAACACTCACAGCATTCCATAAAGTAACTGCAAAAAAAATACACAAGAATGAAAGATGATGTGTAAAAGCATGAAATTACAAGCAGATAGTTGCACACTGAAATATGACCAATCACAATTTTTTGTAACATTGTTAAAGAGCAAAAATATATAAATTAGAATCAATTGGATCACAACAAATAGCTAAGTGTCTCATGCAGTACATTTCTAGATACGGCGTACCAGAAACCATTTTATCAGACAATTGTAGTAAATATATACAAGTGCTATTATCTATAAAGAAATTTCACAACAAATTATGTTTCAGCAAATATTACAACTAAAAAGACTATATACAAACATTTAAGAAATTATAATAAAGATCAACATTTTTGAAAGTCATACATTTTTAAACATTTCACTGTTCCATTTTATAAGTGCGGTTTGTGCCTGGTCTTCAGCTGAAGAATATTTTTCTCCAATATAAAGTACTTTTGGCAGAAGAGGACATAAATACATAAATGCTGCCATATCGGATGCCCCTATCGCTGTTTCTTCACTCCCTTTCAAAACGTCAGTATAAAATCTGGCCACATAGTTTTTCATATTATTATATGCCACATAATAATGGTTAAAAACACCAGAATCTGGAGGTGCACAACTTCTATACGGATTGTTTGGCAATAAATGGTTTCTGTACACGGTATCCGTGTACGTCCATTTATTTACAAATGAACTGGGCGTTGGTTCTATTATCTTTACAGATGAGTCACTGGTTTTAATAAACACAATCTGCCGTGGATGAAATTCACCACTGTAAAAGATCCACTCTATTGATGCAATGTATTCCATCGTGTTAAGATACAAAATGAGCGAAGAAATCTCTTTATATAGGATTGATGTTAGAAAAAAATCTATTTCAAAGCAGCTGATTACACCTTTTCATGACGTAATGTTATTTTTCCTAGCCGATTATTTAATTGGTGGGTGACTTATATTTAATGTGACCAGATTTTTCTATCTTCACCAATTACCCACTTTCTTAATTAACAAAGTTCTGAAGACATTTTTGTTTAGAAGGATGCTCCAAACGCATTGGTGAACATCAATTTAATAAAAAAAA
Organism: Linyphia triangularis; assembly: GCA_963978545.1. Classification (NCBI taxonomy): domain Eukaryota; kingdom Metazoa; phylum Arthropoda; class Arachnida; order Araneae; family Linyphiidae; genus Linyphia; species Linyphia triangularis. Next base: position 17,851,115 of record OZ021723.1, on the reverse strand, counting down.
ATATTTAAACGAACATTTCACATTTAACTACTGTAAATAACTTGTTATACAGTAGTTAAAAATGTGCCCTGTTATTTTAAAATAAATAATTATATTATTATCCAATCAAAATTATTTGTTTCTATATATAAATCAAACTGATATTTCAAATTCGATATTGGAGCATTAAGCCCCATGTGAATTCCATTCTAAATTTTGGAAATATGTTAAATGCAAAGAGTATATAAAGGTTTACATCATTTCAGAAAAAATGGATAACTTACCTTTAGAAGTGATTTCCCACGTTATAAGTTTTCTATCACTAGAAGAAAAATTTAAACTTGTGTGTTTGAACAATAAAAGAATCAACCGAATACTACTTCGAGATTATCAACTCTCATTGTCTTCATTGTTTCATGATAAACTCATTCCTATGTTCCCAACCGGATTATGGTATTTACCAAGGAATCAAAAATTACTACATATTGAATTACATAATTCAAGCATATGTGTTAGTGAATATTTTCGTCCTATACATCCTAGTTATTTTACAAATTGCCGTTTATATCATGAAGAATTTTTAAATTATTGGAATTTGCACATTTTACCCTTCCTTATTTCGTGTGATGGATTTTTTGTAGGTGTAAATGATGACTATTTTATTACATTTAAAATAATAAACAATACGTTTATATTAAACGGAAAAGATCCTGTACCATTGTCTCATAAATCCTGTATTTCTAAAGTGTATGTCAATTCATCCATGATTATCTCGGATTATGTTTCCAAAATTCATATAAATGAATTTGGTAAATTGTCATCGTTTACAGTATTGAATTACAGTAGAATAAATTATGCAAAGATTACTGTTAAAAAAACAAACATTAATATTGTCATTATAAAGTACATAGACCAAGCATCTGTATTTGATTTGTGATGAAAAAGATTGTATTTAATTTGACTTACTTAACATTACATTTTATTGACTTACATAACATTACATTTTAGATATGAATCGATTATAATATTACTTAAAATATAATGTATGTGAAAGTAATTTAATATATGGTTTTTAATAAATTCATGTAGTAAAAATGCATTTTGGTGAATTATTATTTCAAAAAGAAAGTTCCCAATTTAGAATGGGTTGATTTGCTTGATTAAAAGTTTGATACAGGAAGAAAAGAGACCGCATTAAAAGGAAACCCAACTAAAACAACACCTTGTTTTAACGGATAATTTCAACTGTCAAAGACAATTTCTGTAAATTATAAATAACTAGTTTTTGTTCAACCTCTTTTGAATAAGTTATTTTTATGTGCGATCCAACTGCACAAAATAATTTTAAATGTAAAACACTGCATGATATGTAACAAGAAAATATTAGTTTTAAAAATATTAACTGAACTATAAATTTAAGGTGTTAATAAGACTTTTAAAAAAATTAAAATAACAGGCAAAAAAATATTTATTTTTTTAGAATTATAAATATTAGATTTCCTTACGCTCATAATTTAAGTAAGTATCAATAGAAATGTCCAATACTATATATCCTTTGCGTTGGGAAAGGGAAAGTAGAAAGGGTAATATTTCACACATCAAAATAACTGCAGTAAATATTAAAGGAGAGACAGTTATTATTAGGAAACAATACATTGATTGGATTGGTGTGTGTACAGGTAATATTGATAAAGTTATTAAAAATATTAAAAAATATTTTCCTACGTGTATAGTTAAATGTGTAAAATTAAAAGACACTCATTTTAAAAAAGTATTACCTTATTTTAAAGAAAGAATATTGTCTCAAAAACTTGGCTATTCCAAAAAACCCTTTTATAAACTTTATACTTCTGCCATGATTGACGATATAGGTTCGTTTTTTAATAAGAAAAAAATGGGATATTATGAAAAGGAAGATTGGCTAACTCGAATTTATATCGATTTTTGCACTCTTCAAAATTCTAGTGAATTTTATTATAAGTGGTATAACGTAGATGAGTCTAAAATTCTTTTAGTAGAATCCTTACAATTGGTAAAAGATTGTCTTATAAAACCAAATATTACAATAGCTGCATTTGATTTAGAAACTGTTCCGTTAGATGGAAAAAATCGTATTCCTACTGGACATTTTGAAAGCGATAGAATTGTCATGATTAGTCTTATAAAATGGAATCAATGTACAAAAGAAACATTTGTTCTCTATTATAATCCAATATGTGAGCCTTTAAAGATTGCAAATCCAACTTATTTAGAATATTTTAGTGAAGTTGACATGTTAAATGCATTCCATGTCTTAATACAAGATGTTCATGTGTTAACAGGATATAACATAAACAAATTTGATATACCCTGCCTTTTTGCGCGATTAACTTGGTTACATAGGAAATTGAATCTTTATTATTCAAGGAAAATTGGCAATTTTCTTGTACCAACTATTGATAATAAACTTGTTATTGACATGTATAATTTTATTGACATTTTTTCAAACTATGATTTACCAAGCCATAAGTTGGATGACGTAGCGAAATGTAAACTAAATAAAGAAAAAATTCCCATTAAATCTACTGCTATACACAATTGGTATACAAAACCAGTCAGTAGAGAATTATTATTATCAGATGATGTTTCGGAATGTTTTCAGTATCTAAAACCACGAAATGTACAAGAACATGAATTTGGTACTTATTTGAAATGTTTAGAATACTGTTTACGTGATTCGGAATTGGTTTTCGAATTGTTTCAACATGAAATGGCTTTAGATTTTTTAATTGAAAGATCTAATTTTACAGCTTTAAATGTTGAACAAGCTTTATACTATGGAAATTCAAAATATATATTAGAGCTTTTTAAAACGTATGGTACAAACCTTGGTTATTTTATCAATACGAGTCAATTTAAAAATACGGTAATAGAAGACGGTCAAAAATTGAGTCATTTTTTTATTAAAAAAAAGGGAAAAATGAAATTTCAAGGCGCACTCAATTTCTGTACACCATGTACATTTTTCAATGACGTGTACGTGTTTGATTTTACAAGCATGTATCCATCCATTTTACTCAACCATAATTTATGTTACGGAACATGTTCTATTATGGACAGAACTGAATACAATGCATTACCGCAATCTATTTTGAATCAATGCGAAAGTGTTCCTTACCGCACTCATGCTGACATAGAATTTCTAAAATCGAATAAATTTCCATTTGAAGTGTATAAACATCCTGTCATGACAGAAAATGATCAAGCAGTTATGATTTGGTATAAGGAAGAAAAAGGATTTTTACCCGATATTGCTGAACATTTCTTACATAAAAGGCGAGACTATAAAAAAATTAAAGATGTAATTCATCATAATAAACAATTGAATGTTAAAATTGTTTTAAATTCCATTTATGGTCTTATGGCTTCTAAGGACACCTCGTTAGGGTGTATTTATATAGCCATGATAATTACTGCTTTTTCTAGAATTTATTTATTAGCAAGCGCCGAATATTTTAGTTCTCGAGGAAAAGTGGTTGCCTACTGTGATACAGATAGCATTTTTGTTCAAGGATATGGTATAAAAGACGGTATACATATCAATCAATATTTGAATCAGCTCCATATGAATCTTGCTTTTGAACGAGTCATGGACAATTTACTCGTCATTACAAAAAAACGATATGTTTATGAATGTGGAAACAATATTAAAAATAAAGGGTTTGAAAAGAAATCCAATGAATTGATCAAATGTATGTCCAACTATATTATTGAACAGGTCATGCGAGCCTTAAAATCTGGTGAAAGTGATGTCAGTGAAGGATGGAAAATTTGGGTAGATACATTAGTAACGGCCTATTCCATGTGTATGAATCCTAAAAAGTATTGTATTACGCGAAAAACTAAAACAGAATATAAATCCAAAAACTGTCCACAATTAAAATTATTGAAACGTTATCCAGAAAAAGCAGGACAGTTTATCGATTATACTTATAGTGAGGTAGACATATCTACTGCAGAAGCTACCAAATGGGTTATGGAAGTTGAAGAATGTGAATATGTTAACTTTGAAAAATTATTTATATCTCAAAAGAAACTGTTTATTAGATTGTTAAATGTTGCATTTTTTAAATTTAAATTGTCAGAAATCGAATGTAACAGGGTGTTAAACACGATGAAATGGAAAAGGTTTTTAAATGCCGAATTAAAAAATATGAAAGAAAAAAAGAAAAATATTATAATACTGGTTGAAAAAGGGGTCGATTACACATTTAGCATGAATGATTAAAAAAATATATCTTTAAATTTGCAATACGTATCTTTTGCGAGTTTTGTATTTAAAAAAGGACCCAAATGTTTGCCTACCAATTGAATAATGAGAGATTTTTTAACATAAGCTATCCCTAATAAGATAAAAACCAATATATTGATGATGATAAAAATTAAAAATATCCAACTTTGTGTTATTAATAAACATATAATAATTAGAATTATGGTGTATAAAAAATTACAAGCTAAAATACCTAACGTATAATCCATGCTTATTTTTTTATTTTTTCATAAATTAAATAATTTTGCCATTCAATGGGTTGAATATCGTAATATAATGTTTTATATGTAATTTTTAAAAAAGCTTTGTAAATGAAATGATTATAATGAAAAAATAATAAAACACACAGTATTAGTAATATAAACATCTTTACTAATAATAAAGATGGTTAAATTTTCATATCCAAAAATAAATGGCGATGAATATTATAGTATTGAAAAATATATTGAAAGAAATGGTGTCCAAATTTATGCCAAAAGAAAAGATGGTTCGGAATATTATTTAATTTTAAATGAAGAACCAGTAATTGCTAAAAAGAATGGTACACCATATTATGCAAAAAGGTTACAAAAAGAAGTATATCCTCGTGATAAGAATAAAAAATGTATTTATTTAAAGCTGGATAATGGAAATGAGATATACCCGAAAGATGAAAATGGCACTGAATTCTATCCTTCACCTTTTGAACGATATGCTCTCAAAGAAGGCAAGTTTTACTATGCTAAAGATAAGAATAACAATGAATTTTATTATAAGACTCGTATTATTAAAAATAATGACAAAGAAATGTATGCAAAAAATAGTTCTGGAGACGAACTTTACCCTATTAATAGTAAAACGAATAAACCTATTTATATTATAGAAAATAGTAACATTGTGTATGCAAAAAATAAAAATCAAAAGTTTTATTATTTTAAAAAGAATAATTGTGAATATTATGGTAAAATTGGCAGAATTGAAAAATACATTACTAATTCTAATGGTAATCAAATTTATGCAAAAAATGAATTGAATAGAGAATATTGTGCAAAGAATGACGTTTTTCCTTATTATGCATTAAAAGTTAACGATAAGGGTATGCCAGAAGAATATCTACCAAGTGACGAAAATGGTAAATCTTATTTTGAATTATTTAAGGATTTCTCTGTCCCCTTAAACTTTTTATCAGATAAAGCTTCATTTTATAAAAAAGAAAACGGAAATGATATATATTCAGAAAAAAATGGTAAACAATTTTATTCTATTTCTAATAAAGGAATACCAGTGTATGCATCATTAAACACAGGAAACGAATATTTTGCAAAAGACTTAGAAGGAAATGAATATTATGCTGTTTTTGAAAATAAAGAATTTTATCCTAAGCTTAAATCAAAAGATCAATTTTACTTAAGAAAAGGTAAGAAAGATATTTATGCCAAAAGAGAAAATAATGAATATTATGCAAAAAATTCTAACAATGTGTGCATATTTGCTCAAAATGACAATAAACCCTATTATGCTTTAAATGAAAAGCGTGACGAAATATATCCAACAAGCGAAGCAGATTCTCAATTTTATAAAGTGGAAGATGATGAAACAGAAATTTGTGCCAAAACTGCACAAGGTCAATTCTTTTATGCTAAAAATAAAGATAATCAATTGTTTTACCCAAAGAAAAAAGCAGAAATAATTGAAGAAATTATGGTGCTTGAAGAAGAGGAACCAGAGATAATTCCAATGGAGATTGCTAACGAGGAAGAATTAATTCCATATATTCGAATTTTTGGTGATGAAAAATCAAAAATTGAAGATGATTAAAAATAAGAATGCCCTCTTATAAAAAAAATTCGGATCGGGATGAATATTATTTAAAAAATAATGGGAGAGAAGAATATATCACACATGGTGAAGGACAAATATATGCAAAGAAAAAAGACAATAGAGAATTTTACGCAAAGGACGAGCATGATAAACCATATTTTGCAAAACATCGGCAGTCTGAATATTACGCTAAAGGAAGAAACGGTAGAGATATTGTTTTTAAAATTGGAAATGTAGAAATATACGCTAAAGATTCTAAAAATGCTGAAATTTATCCGAGGTATTCAGATGGAAGGGAATTTCTTTTAAAAAAGGACGGAAAAGAATATTTTGCTGTAAATGAAAACAAAATGGAAGTGTATCCCAAAAATACATTTGGTGACGAATATGTTCCATCTAATATGTATATAAAAACACGTGATGGGAAAAATAAACTTCCACTTTTAAAAAACGGATATCCAAAATATGATATATTGAACAATGACGAGATTTATCCAGTAGATGATAAAAAAAAGCCATATTTTTGTAAAAACAGAGATGGGGTAGAGATTTATGCTAAAAATGCAGAGGGGGATGAATATTATCCAGCGGATAATATGTATGCTAAAAATAAAAATGGAGAATACTATTATGCAAAGGATAGAACAAATATTATTCATTATCCAGTTAATAGTAGTGGTGAAATATACATAGAAACTAGAAATGGAAGTTATCCCTTATTGAAAAATATTAAAAATGGTTTTGTGTATGCCAAACAAAAGGGACGTGAAATTTATCCTACTATGTATATAAAAAACAAAAAAATGGAAATGATTATTGATACGTATGCTACAGAGTTTAATAACGGATCATATTATCCATTGGACACAGAAATGAATGAATATACTTTGCCTAATGGAGAATGTATTGATAGCAAAGGATATCCTATAACGGTGGATGGTTTTATTATTATTCCAAATGTAGAAAATGAACCAAAATTGTGTATTAAAGACATTAATAAAATATCTATTGAAAATATAGATAGATTATTATATCGCCCCGGATGGAGAGGTTATGATTTTCTTACCAATGTAAAATCTAAACGAAAAGCTAGAAATAATAATATAGCTAGTTATAAAATACTAAGTTTAAAAGATGGTGCAACATCTATATTATATTATGTTATAGCTGCCTTGACTTTAATTATAATTATATTGATTTCAGTTTTGTAGATTACATTGCTATTAAAAGAAAAAATAATTTTTTTTAAAACATTATATTATAAATGAAATAAAACTAAATCATTTGTATATAATGATTAAAAATATTTATATTACGGTACGCTGTCCTCAAGTTTTCTTTCAAAAAACTAATATTATACATTATTTAGCTGCTTATTACTTGAGTCACAATAATAATAAAGTCTCATTTAAGATTCTGTCCAAAATTTGTTGGACAACATATGGTTCTTTTAGTTCTGCTGTTATAAGAGTTTATTTTTTTAATGATAAAACTTTTTATTCCAAATGGAGAAAAAATACCTTTCCAAACCTATGTAGAGGAAGGTATTGTGAAAGTCGTTTCACAAAAACCAGACATTTATACCACCATAGAAAAAAAACATTGCGCATGTCATACCGTAAATAATATTGCAGTTGATAATACTTCTATTTTTGTTAAACATAAGGACCAATACATAGCAGGTTCAACATATTATCGTATTTTGTGGGAAACAAATGACGATTTTGAAACTAGTATTTTATGGTTGGTAAAATCTCATTTTCTTGCATATTCATGTTCAATGGGTAAATATTTTTCTAATCGTACACAAAAAGATGAAACAACTTTAGAGCGTAAAATGACACCATTCTTTTTTGATTCTATGCAATTGAAGTGTGGATGTTTAAAATTTACATTGACAGACACTCCAGTTTATTGTTTACGAAATATTGTATTGTCAGGTACAAAGAAAGGTCCCACAATTGGTAGTGTTATATAAAAAAGTATATGGATTATTTAAATGCACAAATATATGCTGAGCATTGTGTTCGAGTTTATTTACACAACAAATTTTTACAATCTCATCCACATATATTTCAATATTCTAAGTTGGAAACTCGACCTGCTACAAATAAAGATTATTATATTCCGCCAAAAATTGCAAATCATTGTATTGTATCAAAGGTATCTTTTGATGAAACGGGATGTCAAAAAATTGCATGTTTTCCAAAAAAGCAAAATTTAGAAAATTGTGATTCAAACGATGATACTATTGTTTTAAATTTGGGTCAATATTATACATTTGCATGTCAACCCGCTTGTTCCCAAATATCAAAAGATTTGGATACTGAATATAGAAATGGAAAATGTATGAAAGTTAATATTTTTAAAAAAGCGTTTGCGTTATTTCCTGAATATGTAGGTGGATCTCAAACTATTGAACCAATGCATATTGGTTTTGATATTAAAGATGGGGATTTAAAAATAAATTCGAGTTATTGTAAATATTATGGTTTGGAATTTAAGCAAGGAGAATGTTTTTCACAACCACATCAATCTTTGGTAGAAGGTATTCTTGGCACTTCAATTTATCGTTTAATTAAGCGGTCACAATATAACAAAACTAAATATACATTGCCACCTATTCCGAATAACATGAAAAATGTACATGAATGGTTAGAAGGTACAATTTCAAGAAAAGTTCGCAATAAACGGAATACTTCTCGAATAAATGCTAGAATTGTGAATGAAATTGCAAGAGATCTTGTAGTAGATTTTGGTATTGATTTAAGCTTAAACACGATTGGTAAAATAATAAGAAAACGAATTCCAAAAACATTGCAAAATATATCATCGAAACTATACGTTAGTAAATTTGCTAGTAAAGTAACCAAAATTGCTATTTCAGACATGATTTTAAAATCACAATTCAATAGTACTGCTACATTAGTCAAAGTAATAGGACAAGGTGTGTCAGTTGCAAGTGGATTATTTACTGTTTACAGTATTGTTACTATGATTATAGATATATTTGATCCTTTCGATTTTAATGGTATTTTGGATAAAAATACACTTGAAAAAATAAATGATCGTTTAGATTTTGAATATTTTCAATCCCACAAAAAAAATCAAGAAATTACACCAGAACATGTATGGATTTTATTGAATGAAGATTTAGGTGAAGCTATTAACTACTCCATAGAAAAAATGATTGAATATATGGAAGCTCTAACACCTGATGCTGTTCCTCTCCCAGTGACAATAGAACCATATAATTTTATAACAGTATATCATTCATCCATTTTAATAATTTTGATTCTCTTGGCCATTATACTTGTTGAATATGTAGATTATATTGCATTTGCAATATTTTTATTTTTATCGATCGTAAATTTCCAATAACGGTTTGTATAGTTTTAAATCTCTAGCTGTAGGGTGTCTTTTACTAAGGTGAATCAATACATGTCTACACGTTCGATTTGGAATTTTTCGTAAAAAACTGCCACCTTTTTTTATTCTTAAATTATATTGTTTTAAATTCCTTGGTCTCGGAGATGGGCTTCTATTTCGAACACTAATTCGTCTTGGAGATAAACTCCTACTTCTAAATCTTTTTGATGTGGGTCTTGAAGACGAACTTCTTCTCTGAACATTAATTGGTGATCTGCGTCTTGGAGACAAACTCCGACTTCTCCTTGGTGATGAATTTCTAATAACATTGGGGGATATATTTGTAACTTTTTTAGGTAAAATCCTTGTACTAGGTGATGTATTTGAAACACGTCCCTCATTCTCTGGGTTAGCAATATCTTCATTATGAACCTGTGCAACAGCCTCAAAATGTCTAGGATTAGATAACCATCTATCTACGGATACATTTGAAATGTTAGAAATATTGCTTAAGTCATCATTCAAAATATAATTCATATCTTCGTGTGGCACTATGTCGTTAAAATCTTGTAAAATTCCAATTTCGTCAAAATCCATTATTATACTTTATTCAACAATATAAATATGTCCAGCTAAGGGTGTTATATTAAACTTTATGCTACTTTTAAATGCCTCAATATCATTTTTAGGAGTAATATAATCTAAATTGCAAAACTTTTTTACTTCAGAAGTATTTGCATCAACATTAATAGTGGTAATTAGATAAAAGGGTGTCAAAGCAAGTAATTCAGCTTTATTCGTCACATTACCGAGTCGAATGTTCTTACACGCCAATTTATTTCGACATTCCTGAACAAATGTATGATAATGTTTCATTTTCTTTTCTGGAAAACAAATGATCCATTTTTCTAACATTTCTATATTATCTTGCAAATAATCTAAAACGTCCCATAAAGATAACAATAAATGTAACGAAGAGGTTGTATTAGTCATGTCAACAATAATAAATGTTTTTGCAGTAAGTGAAAGGGTAGGTTTTCCAGGATTAATATTGATATCGCACACAGGATAGTTGACACCAATCGTTTTAATTTCAAAAAAATCATATTGTGTTTTTAATACATCCCCCCTTGTAGCTTGAACAGAACAACCTTGCATATTTAAAATTCTTCTATTTTTAGTTATATTTTTTCGAATGTCTGGTGAATAAAAAAATGATATATATGTACTCGGATTATTTGAATCTGTCAATAATAAGTGACTCGAAAATACAACGATTCTTGCTGCTTCTTTGTACGACATGATAGTCATATTCGGAGTTGGTTCAATGTATATGAGTAAATCACATTTGTCAATAGTATCAGAATTGGACTTAATAGTAGGAGTAGATGGAACATAGTAATAATTTGAAAACACTTGAATTTGAAACGTTGGGAATGATTTCATTATATAATCAAAAAGAATATGGGTATATCGACCCAAATTACCATACACTACTGTTTTGTCATTCTCCATTATAAAATTAAAAAGTTCATCTAACGTATTCATTCTTCTTTATTTTTAATAAAGAAGTAAAATGAACGATACTAAAGAATTAATGCTTACTACTCTGAAAGGTATAGTTATGTTTTTTAAAGATATTATTGAAAAAACAGGTGGCGATTTAACCATTATAGCTCAAGCAGAAAATGTAATTCGTAATGATTCATTTTATGATAAGGTTTATGATTGGCTCAAAAGAACACAACTCACAGATAAAAAATTTACACTCGAAAGTTTCATTCAACAAATACCTCAACTCATTCCATATACACATTTACTGGAACAATCGTTAATCATTCATGAATCATTATGGGATGCTGTATTTCGCAATCTGTTGTATATAAAAAATATGGAAAATTAAGATATGAATCTTTCTATCCTAGAGCCTTTTGGTATTTTTACTTTAGCAGGGGGACTATTATATTCCATGACAATTTTTATACTTAACGTGAATCATTACAAGTTTCATTTTATTATTCAAACGCTTGTTTTATTTATAGCTTTGTTTGTCATTGCTTCTTATAAATATTTAAAATACAAATATACTTGTGAAAAAATGGATGAAATTATCAAAATGATGTCTATAAAAAAGAAATAAGTATATCTATACCTTCTCTCCAAAAACGGGCAGTATCACCACTTACAAAACCAAATATATCATAAAACAATAATGGGGATTTAATACATAATGTTGGATCAATAAACTTTTTTTCTAAATGAACGTGTTGCATGATAGAAATAAAATGTTTAAAATTCTTATCCAATTTATGAATAATCTCTGTACAATCTTCAAATTGAATATAAATATGAAAACTTGTAGAATTCAATTTAACGTTTAAAACTGGTTTAACACATTTATCTTGAATAATTTTTTTACACAATTCGTAAGAAGACATAATAAAGTATGATTAACAGTTTTAGTAGCTTGTATAGAACTGAAGCACAAACTGATGTTTCACAATTGGTGGAAAACTTATGTTCGCAACATCCAGAATTTAATTCAATGTTTGGAAATGGTATAGAAATATTGAATGTAGAGCAAAAAACCGAGTTATATAACAAATTTAAAGAATTATATCCAAACGAATCATTAGATGATATTATACAAAAACATCAGAGTTGCCAAGATCCTTGTACTAATGTAGAAATCTTTGATGCGCAAACAAAAAAAATTTATAATCCAACCATTTCAAACTCTACCAAACGAAATAAACCAATGGATTTTAATCTTGCTGATTTTTTAATTAAAGAGCAGGAAGAACATCGATGTATTAATATTCACTTTGATGAAACACAAGACGAATACTTTGATTTACAAAATTTATCTTTTGAAGAAAAAAAGAAGTGTGATAGTGCTACAGAAAATTCTTTACATCAAATTGCAAAAATTGCATTGATATTAAATGATTCTAAAGAATTACCGTATCAAGTATTGGCTGTACGTGGTGAGGATAGAATTTTATAAAATAAAAAATTCTTTATGTATTTTTTTTGTATATATAAGATGATTAATTGTATTAAATAGTTTTAAATAAAAAATTAATAAACATTTTTTAAGGTTATTTATAATCAAGCTTAGAGACTTGGGGTTTAATAAAATAATATGTTTGATGTTGAAAGAATTAAACCAATCATTGTAGAATTTTACTTTAAAATATTTAAGATATATGATAAAAGCAGTCTTTGTAAAGAGTTTACTCAACAATGGGTAGACTTGTTGCAATCTTATACCAAATTGCCTGATTTTGTACGTTTTGAAAATAAAATACCACTATTGTCACGTTTGAGATCACCTACTAATGCAATTCTCGTTGTTCCATTTGATAATACAGACATTTATTTAAAAAATGCTACAATTTTTCCTCTATATCCTTTTCGAGTACAATTAAAAACGCACTCAATTTGTTGTAAAGAAGGTCTATCGCTGTTAATACTTTATCTAAAAATTACAAATATTCAATATGTAGGATTTTATAAAGTCGGCAATTATAAAAAAATTATTGAAAAGATTAAAGACTTAAATTCCAAGATAAAATGTTATCCTCCAACGAGTTTTAAATATTTTGCACAGATAAATAAAGTTATAAATGGATTTGTATGAGCAAATGACAATTTATGTGAGAGCTATTCAAAATCTTGATTATATTATGAAATTTCAAGATAAAAAATTTAAATTGATTCCCCATTTTGTAATAAAAGACAGATCGCTTAAACATCCTTTTCAAAAAATGTTACCTAGTATAGCATTGGACTGGTTTAAAAACCGTCAGTTTCAAATTATGTACAATGTTACTGAAAGATTTATTTGGAAATTTAATCCAATAAAATTTCATTATAATTATATATTTGAAGATGATATTGTTAAAAAAAATAAACAACAAATTATACAAGGAAAAATAGATAATTCAAAGGAAATATTTTCAGATGTAGATTATATAATGGATGAAAAAATGGAAGTGAGTGGCGAAGCTTTTATAAATAATAAAATTAAAGAGGATTTAAATGGTGAAATTAAACAAGAAATACAATCTGAAAATCAAGGACCTACTGTATGGCAAGAAGAGAACATTCAATATGCAGTGGGATATGCAAATCAAATACATAATTTTTTTAATCAAAAAAATATAAAAACAGAACCATTCATTGATCAAAACAATACTGATCAACAAAATGTAAAAACAGAACTATTAATTGATCAAAACAATGCTCACCTTGGTGAATTTTCACAATACACGACATCTAGTATAGATCAACATTATATAGATGAACGCGCACCATTTGAAATTAAAACAGAGTAATCTACTATCCTCTAATCCAATTCAAAATATCAATAATACTATCTATGTTATTAGGATAACGTATTATGTTTGGATTTTCATCGCTCCATTCTAATAAATATTGATAGTTTACAATAAATTGTTTTACATTATCAATTAACTTAATGGCTGGCACATAAGTATTCTGATTGGTTTCATCCAAATACAAATAAATGGTCTTTTCATCAATCAAAACGTGTTGATTATGAGGGAAAATATGCAACAACATTTTTTTGTTTCGTAATTTCCACATAACTACTATACGTTCGTTTATATTTTTATATAATAATGCATTACTTTCAAAATTATAAAACAATAATAAAAGACAAAGAAAAATGAAAATATATTTCATTTTCTTGGCTTTATTTTTGGTGTTATGTATTACAATATTTAATTTATTTTATAAACCGCAATTGTTGTTGAATTCTCAACGAAATGTCGTCACTTTAGACACAGTCCCCTTTGCGTTTAATCCGTTTGATAAGTTATTTTGTCCTATTAATGGATTTAAATGTCCAGACGAAACGTGTGAATGTTCTGATTATTGTAAAGGAAATTATGAAAAAATGAACGTTTTTGATAACGAAGACATTGTACTGTTTAATGAAAAACTAACACCCGGTACCTATTGTTTGCCAAAAGGAGCACTAAAATGTCATTTAAAATCTTCTATTCCAGTGTATTCTATCAACGATTGGATCTGTGTCCCTCGAAATAACAATATTTGGAAAAATAATAATTTTATAGCCTGTAAAAATTCATATGCTAAAGATAATAATTTAAATGTATTATTTGACCGAAATACAAATCAAGTAGCTTTAACTCTTTCAAAAGATTATTATGAAATGCACAATGGAAAATTACGATATGAATGTCAATGTGGATCTCGAGATGTAAGGGGTAATAAAATGATTTCTCTCGAGGAAGTACCCTTTACATGTGTAAGTGATTATTGTCTAGCCAATTTTGAAAATGTAATTCAAGATATTGGATGGAAAAATGGTCAGTGTCATTGTGGACCTTATTCACATGAAAATCCTAAAGATTTAACTTCTCCATGTGTTGATGTTCTTTTAGGCGTAAAAGAACATATATTTACAGGTATTGTGAAATGTACTAACAGATATTCATTTAAAAAAGAACCTATATACTGTGGTATGAATAAAAATTTCTTTACATTTGAAAAAGACATGACATTCCATAGTATTCCATTTGAATTTATAAAAACAACAATAAAGTAAATGGACACTTTTTTATATAAAGAACCTTGGGTACCGTATGTGGATCATTTTTTTCAAAGTAGTTTAGTTTTAAATTATCCAAAAAATATGATTTTTACAGCTCAAATTTTAACGAACCATTTAAAAAATGCTAAAAAAGTTTACGATACGTATCCATACGCAGAAAAATTTGACATTTCGTCTTTAAATACTATAGATTGGAAAAATACAACACTTGTCATTGATAAAGATTCAGAATTAATTATAGCACCAGAACCTTTAAGATTATTAATTAATTTAGACAAAAGACTCAACCATAAAAAAGCAAAAGATTTTTTATTTTGTACATTTCAAATACCCTTACTACATTCTTTTTTAAGTGTAGTGTTTATTATATTTGGGATTTATTTTTTATATCTATTTCAACGATATAACCTAATTGGTCAGTTTCAATATCTGTAAAAAAACGTTGTATATATGGCAACTGACTAGAATCGAATACATAGTGTAATGCTTTTTGGTCTATAGGATGTGTCACACAATTGGCGTAGTCAAATTTAGCAGCTTCAAATGATTTCTTTGAATAATGTACATTTAAAAGAGCTGTTATAATCATGTTTCTATCAAATGTGTTATACAGACTATTTCGCATATACTTTTGAGGAAATGTTTTGTATTGATAATAATCGAGTATCCACAAGCAATTTTTCCAAAACTCTACAATCAACTGTTCGTCTTTAAACATAATATTAGAATATTTAATTTTTTTTCTTAAAATCAGTGTTGATAGAATGGAATAAAAAATATCCGGTAAATAATCATTCTTGCATTCATGTATAGCATTATGAATAAGATTGGGGTTTGTTTCGGTAATGGAAATAATAGGAGGAATAAAATCATTTCCAAATAAAAAGGAGGCATAAATTAACATTGGAGGACTGTATTCCAAATAATTTGTAATGATATTATTTAAATGATAAAATGTGTGATGTTTGCGTTTAATTTGAATTTTATCATACTTTGAAAAACGAACGCATGAAATAATAAATACATCATTGTCTTCACTTACAATAATGGGTTTTTTACAGTGATAATGTTCGGCAATATAAAACAATTTGTGTTCTCCTTCACCTTCTATGTCACAACCACTTAAAATTATACGTATGTGTGGGGGTATATTATGTAAATTAGATTGAATACTTAACAAGCCTTTTTTTAAATATAAAGTTACATTTCTAGAAATTGTATTATTTCCAAATAATACAACTTTATATAAATCTCTACCCTCAGCCAATTTTTCTCTTCTTTTTTGTTGAGTGGGCCATTTCATTGGAATTCCTTCTCCATCAAAAGAAATAATAATAGTCACATATTGTTCTTGTGCTTTAGTTTTGAAAAGTTTATTGAGTATACTGATAATGTCTTGCAAGACAAGAGGACCTATATCCGATAATAGATCGCTTTCAGTTTCTTTTAAGGATTTGTCAATGGCTACATATAATAAACTTTGCGCATCAATTAATATTGAATCAAAAGAATCAATTTTATCTGTCGGAATCTTGGCTGCTTTTAAAAATGTGGTAAAATTTGGTATTCCCATTTTACAACAAAAAATACTACCTGTATCTAGTTTTAAATATGGAAAATTATTTAATGATGACTTATTTTATAACTAATTAAAATAATATATTTTTTTTATTTTTTGCGGTGGTTTATAAACAGTAATCACCCCAAATTAAATATGATCTGATGCTCAAAATCTCCAATTCTTGTAGATTACTAAATAGGAACAAGTCAGATCAATAATGATTTCATTTTTTCTTGCCAATACTTGCTATAGGAAAAGCGAGGACACATACTTGGCTATTGTTCCAGAAAAACATACATTGCAGTTTCTGGAACAGTTTGTGTTACGTCCTTATAAGAATGCAAAGTTACATATAACTGGATTGACAAAGGAGGATAGTACTCGTTTTGAGATAAATTTGTGCTACTTGTGTAATCGTTTATTATCAAATATTAATATGGAATTCAATGTTAAAAAAAAGTATACACATTGTCGCAATATCAATAGTTCTTCTAATATCACAAGAATAGATTATTGTGGGGACATTTATTGCCATAACCATAAATTTAACGAAGCACTGGATTGTCATGAACATAGCTTTAGAAATGTTGGTACATTTTCAGATGTTAAACGCCTACTCATTGAATTTGCAAATATGAAAACTTTATTTATAAATATACATACAGAAAAAAATTTTATTACCGATAAACGAGTAATTATAATTTTCAATAGAAATCTAAATACAAACCTATATTTTTCCAGGTATTTTGATGCAATTGATCTTTGGAATGGAGCGAATCCGTTTTTTTGCCTGCATCGTGAAAAAATTGATCTTTACAACGGAGATTTGAGACATCTATTAAAATGTGAATTTAAAATTTACTCGCCTTTTACCCTCCAAAATTTATGCATAAAGTTTGTTAAGAAAATGTCCATTTCAACTAACCGGTTACCAAATATTTTGATTAAACAATACAATTTGTAAATACATCCATTTATATATTCCTACTCGTCATTTTTGAGTTTAACATTTTAACGATAAGATCATTAATAAATAATGAGAGTCATCACATGTTATGAATGAATTAAGGTATACTGGGTGGCCCAGCGGGTAATGTTTACAACAAAGTCCAATAGATGGCGCTAGGTGCACGTGAGTGAAGTCAAACTTGGTGAGTGGGCAATTGTAAATGTGATGTTCCTTCCTCTACTCGGAAAATTTCTTGTGTAGTGTCCTCGCAAGGTGTGTTTGGCCCTATTTTCATCGATGGAAGCGCGGCGAATTACAGAAAGTTCCTGGACGAGGAGTTCATCCCTTTTCTTCATGGTCGATTACTACCTATGGGGTTATTTGAAGAGTAAAGTGTGGCAGACAAGTCCTACGAACCTTCCAGAACTGAAAACCGCCATTACAACTGTTGTCGACACGATTGACAGTGAGACCTGCTTACGAGTAATAGTTGGATTCCAGAACCGCCTAACTACTGTCCTTGTTAAAGATGGCGGGCACTTCGAACCTCTTTATCATTAATTGCCCAATATGTCCATTCAATAAACGTCATTAAATTCTTCTCATGTCTCTTATTTGGTTTTATTTTTTCATTTGTTTCAAACATTACCCGCTGGGCCACCCAGTACAAGTAAGATGATTTTCTTTAAATTTTAGGTAATAATTTCAAACTTTTTGGCAGTATATCAGTATTAAAAATGATGCATTTAAATATATAAACTTTTTTTCCCGTCAATTTTTTAATCAGCTAATTGCAATTAAAGTTACTAATTAGAACATACATAAATAAACTTAGAGGTATGATTTTTACTGAAACTAAAAGATATTATATTGACGCATGTTCCTATGGAGAATTTTAAATTTGGCTATAGTATTTATTTAATTATAAGTTTTTAAATAAAATGTTTAAAAAATACATAGTTTTTAACAAAAAAATTAAGATTAAAATATTTATAAAAAATGTGTTTATAACAATATATGTTAAATTCTCCATAGAAAACACATTCACAACTTGTGCCTTCAGAACAAAATTAGAATTTTGTAAATCGGACTATTTATTATGAAGTTATGACCGTTGTCATATAACACCAAATTGTCATTCTTCAGAAAACGAGTTTACTACACTAATGAACGTGATACAAAACAGGTTCACAAAACTCACCGTAATTTAAAAAGTAAATTGAGTCTCAGAAAGAAAATGGTATTATTTTAAAGGTAATTAATTCGGGAATATTTTAAAATAAAAAATGCAAATTTTAAAATTCCTAATGTATATGTATACCTTAACAACTTTCCGCCCGAGTCATGATATATGTTCAATTAAATCAAGAAATTAAAATGTATCCTTTAATGTAAACTTATATACCAAATCTGTAAAAAAGCTATACAAAGTCTTGATTTCTACAACGCTGTCTAATTTCTTTAGCAATTGATTTTGGAACATTATCTCACTACAAGTGCAGATTTATTAAAATAATATTTTTTTATATTTTTTGCGGGGTTTATAAATAGTAATCACCACAAATTAAATATAACTTTAGTGTTCAAAATCCCAACTCTTGTAGATTACTAAAATAAGTCAGATCAATAATGATTTCCTTTTTCCATGCCTATAGGGGAAAAAAAGATGAAACATACTTGGCTATTGTTCCAGAAAAACATATATGGCAGTTTCTGGAACAGTTTGTTTTACGTCCTTATAATAATACATTTTTACATATAACTGGTTCGACAACGGGGGCTAATGATTTTAATTTTGATTTAGATTATTGCTACGTGTGTAATCGTTTATTATCAAATATTAATATGGAATTTAATACTAAACGAGACTTTAAATGTCGCTACACCTATTACAATAGCAAAGGAATACAGTGTTGTAGCTACATTTATTGTGAATTCCATAAATTTATCAAAAAATGGCATTGTGTGGAACATTATAGTAGAAAAATTGGTACATTTTCAGATATTAAACGCCTACTCAATGAGTTTGCATATATGAAATCTTTATGTATAGATATAACTACAGTTACAGATTCTATGAACGAGAACCGAGTAATTATAATTGTCAATAGACATCTAAATAAAAACCATTATTTTTCCCATAAATTTGATATAATTGATCTTTGGAATACAGCGGATCCATTTTTTAATCAGGATTATGAAACAATTAATCTTTACAACGGAGATTTGAGACATTTATTAAAAAATGAATTTAAAATTTACTCGCCTCCTACTCTCCAAAAATTATGCGTAAATTTTGTTAAGAAAATGTCCATTTCAACTAATCAGTTACCAAATATTTTGATTAAACGATACAATTTGTAAATACATCCATTTATGTATTCCTACTCGGCATTTTTGAGTTTAACATTTCAACGCCAAGATCAAAAAATAAATAATAAGAGTTATCACATGTTATGAATTAATTAACAACTTCCCGCCCGAGTTTTTTTAGTCATGATATAAAGAAATATTCTCATATGTTCAATTAAATCAAGAAATTAAAATGTATCCTTTAATGTAAACTTATATACCAAATCTGTAAAAAAGCTATACAAAGTCTTGATTTCTACAACGCTGTCTAATTTCTTTAGCAATTGATTTGGAACATTATCTCACTACAAGTGCAGATTTATTAAAATAATATTTTTTTATATTTTTTGCGGGGTTTATAAATAGTAATCACCACAAATTAAATATAACTTTAGTGTTCAAAATCCCAACTCTTGTAGATTACTAAAATAAGTCAGATCAATAATGATTTCCTTTTTCCATGCCTATAGGAAAAAAAAAGATGAAACATACTTGGTTATTGTTCCAGAAAAACATATATTGCAGGTTCTGGAACAGTTTGTTTTACGTCCTTATAATAATACAATTTTACATATAACTGGTTCGACAACGGGGGATAATGATTTTGATTTAGATTATTGCTACGTGTGTAATCGTTTATTATCAAATATTAATATGGAATTCAATGCTACCCGAGACTTTAGATGTCGCAGCACATATTACAATATCGAAGAAATGCAGCGTTGTAGCGACATTTATTGTGAATACCATAAATTTACCGAAAAATGGTATTGTGAGGAACATTATAGTAGAAAAATTGGTACATTTTCAGATATTAAACGCCTACTCATTGAGTTTGCATATATGAAATCTTTATGTATAGATATAACTACAGTTACAGATTCTATGAACGAGAACCGAGTAATTATAATTGTCAATAGACATCTAAATAAAAACCATTATTTTTCCCATAAATTTGATATAATTGATCTTTGGAATACAGCGGATCCATTTTTTAATCAGGATTATGAAACAATTAATCTTTACAACGGAGATTTGAGACATTTATTAAAAAATGAATTTAAAATTTACTCGCCTCCTACTCTCCAAAAATTATGCGTAAATTTTGTTAAGAAAATGTCCATTTCAACTAATCAGTTACCAAATATTTTGATTAAACGATACAATTTGTAAATACATCCATTTATGTATTCCTACTCGTCATTTTTGAGTTTAACATTTAAACGCCAAGATCAAAAAATAAATAATGAGAGTTATCACATGTTATGAGTTAATTAACAACTTCCCGCCCGAGTTTTTTTAGTCATGATATAAAGAAATATTCTCATATGTTCAATTAAATCAAGAAATTAAAATGGATCCTTTAATGCGAACTTTTATATCAAAATCTGTAAAAAAAGCTATGCAAAGCCTTGAATCAGATTTAAGTTATGTTAAACAAACCATGTTTAGTAAATCTTCATCTCCATGTAATACATATGATCAAACTAAAAAGATGAATGAATACGTTACGCAAATTGTAAATGTATCATTAATACGGCTTTTTGAAGTTGATAAATTAATGCTTATACATTCGTTTTTAGAAAAAACATATGCTACCAATACAGAAGACTTATGTTCCATTTGTTTAGATCAGACTATTCAAGGCCCATTATATCAATTGCCATGCGGTCATGAATTTCATCAACTTTGTTTTAAAAAATATAGAGAATACTTTTGTCCGAATTGTCGTAAAAATTTTGTAACTCCATTAATATCAAAATATACAAATGTTGTTAAAAATTTAAAAGATGCAATGGAAGTTTATGTTTAAAATAAGAGATTATGGATTATAAAACTGTAGTTTTAAATCTTTTAAAAAGAAAACAATACCCTGTTTTGTCTGGTCATGTTATTATAGACATTTATTACAAAACTTTAAAACCCAAATGTCCAGGAAAACAATATTTTTCACATTGTAATTGTCCTGAAGCGATTTTTGAAAAAGAAAATGAAGCTACAAAAATTGTGTACATGTCTACTCAAGGCAAATATTTCTTTGTTCACAAAGAAGATATAAATGAAATAGATTTGAAAAATTTACCACTTCAATGTAAGCGAATAAAAATCAATAAAGGCTTTATCAATAAAGTTTTAAAAACTGAGTATATTACGTTTGAAGAGGAAATGTATAAATTTATTACAGAATTAAATTTCAACGTTCCAAAATTGAGTGAATTTTTAAACCTCTCATTTATTGAATGTACACGTTTCATTCCAGATTGTATTCAAATTTGGGTAAGTAATTATAATACGATGCCAATACTTGGACATTGTTTAAGTAAAGATTATTTTGGTCCAGTCACTGAACTTATTGATTCTCGAATGATTCTTGGAAAATTATCATCATGCACTTCTAAAGACGTCATTCTTTCATGTAGAAATGAGTTGGCTATGAAAAAAGACGAAGAAAATGAAGAACATATACCCAATTATTTACAGAGATTTGAAAGATATACTCTACACTATGTTCCTGAATATGAAACATATATTCCATTAGCCTATAATCCATTAGAAAATCCCATTATTCACTGATCATATGTAAAATGCATCAAAACTGGCGTATTCTCACTACCATCTTTTTCAAAACGTATATATCGTTTTGTTTTTGGATCATAATTTCTACAACGTTGTCTAATTTCT
This sequence comes from Linyphia triangularis, assembly GCA_963978545.1. NCBI lineage: Eukaryota > Metazoa > Arthropoda > Arachnida > Araneae > Linyphiidae > Linyphia > Linyphia triangularis. Next base: position 17,828,509 of record OZ021723.1, on the reverse strand, counting down.
TTAGCAATTGATTTTGGAACATTCAAATCATTATCTTTTGACCTCACTACAAGTGCTGATTCATTGCTTTTTAATTTTAAATCAGCTGGTGGATTTTTATTAAGAAAAGTGTATAGCTTTAATGGTTTTAGACGTTTTCTTTTATCAGTATTGACACCTTGAGATTTCGTTAATACTCTTACAGGACTTGTGGAACGAGATGTCACATTATATCTTATAGTAGAAGTGGATACATCGCTTTTTCTTGATCTTAAAGGAGACGCTGATCTAAATCGTGATTTCTTTCTTAATGGATTTCTTTGCAGAGATCTAGACCTCATTAGATTTCTTACTGGAGATATACTTCTTTCTCGAAATATTTCACTTCTAATTGGTGATATACTTCTGGATCTCATTAGATTTCTTACTGGAGATGTACTTCTCGATCTACCTCTAAGGGGTGATAATATTGCTTGAGAAGTAGAAGGAATTGGGGAAATTGTCCTGGTTGGTGACGTGCTTCTAGAATTGGGATTAGAATAATCACCTTCATTATGTTTATTTAAAAGTTCGTCAAACAATGCAGTTTTAGAAGGATGAGCTCTATAAAATTTAGTTCTATTAACATTTATATTAAATTTAAAATATTTTTCTTTTATTTTATGTTTTGGCATCAAGCCTAATAGAAAATGTTTAATCGCAAGTTCGCTATCAATTACATCTCCGGGGCGTATAAATTTTATATCAGAATCTCTTTTATTTTCTTTCATAATGTAAATTAAATAATCCGTTGGTATATATTTTAAATACTTATTACGAGGTCGCATACTTTATTTCAGTAAACACATGATTTATTTTTCCAAAAATGTGTAATTTGTAAAAAGGACTTGTATGAATAGCATCGTGTCTGTGATATCGGGCACTGGCTACCCTTTCATAAACATCTATATGTGCCAACATATGGTGAATAAGTATAAATAAAAAATGCCAAGTTGTATTAATTTTAAAGTAATCAGATGTACTCATGTGCATATCACGACATTCATATAAATTAACCGTTCCTCTATCAAGGTCTACATTCATTTGATTATTGCTTGCATACAGAGAACAATATTGCTGAAATATTTTTTTGAAATAATGAACATTGAATATAATGTATAAAGGAAATCTTCCATTAACAGGCACTTCGCCAAAAAATGCATACAAAATTTCCTTTGGGCCAACAGGATGTCTCAAATAATAAAATGAAGTATCGTATTCATTTAATTGCGTAATGGGACTTCCGTGTGCCTTATTGATAAAGGGAATCCAGCGTTCAATTAGTAAATGAAAATGATTGACATTCGTAGCGTCAATATTTCCTAGAGTTTTCATACATAAAAACCATGCAGATTTCCAATTTTGAACTTTATTATTTATTTTCTTTGGAGGAGGATGATATTCTTCAAAGTTATCAATTTCTCTTTCCATTGTGTTGAAATAAAGAAAAATGTATTTAACTTTATTATTGTATCTCATTTTGGGAATATTATTTCTATTCTTTCCAAAAACAACGCTTGAAAATAATTATAAGCTAAAAATTGATAAATTAATAAAAGAAGATTGCTCAAATAAAAAAATGAAATGTATCGACACTTGTGATTTTTTGTGTACAGATTCCAGTTACAAGTGTGTCAATAACGTGTGTCAATTAGATGATAAAATTGAATGTGGACATGGAATCATAGCTTTGACCGATTTTAACAATATTCCATTTTGGGAATGTTTGTGTACGGATCCTTCTTATTATGGGGGTAAAGAATGTAAAACACAAGCTCCAGATGTTTGTAAAAATGGCACGTTCGTGTATAGAGATTGGAATCGACACATTTGTAAATGCAGACAAGAAGACATTTTGATGACGCTTAATCAAAAGGAATATTGTATTCCAAAGTCATTGACTACATTTTTCCCTTAAGCCCCTTTTTAACCCAAAAATAAATTTATTACTATTTCAATAAAAAAGTTGTTTAAAAAACTTAAAATAAAGATTTTTACGTTCTAGTATAAGTTGTCATAAAAACCCCAAAAACTAAAAATAATTTATTACAACTCATGGTAATGTTAAAATTTATTTTAAGTTTTAAAATTCAAAAACTTAAAATAATTTTACCATAAAGCCAATTTATTTTAAGGTTCGATTTTTTGAAATTGTAAAATAAATTAACAAAAACGTCAAAAACCTTAAAATAATATGGTATTATTCCAAAATGTCATAATTAATTTTACGTTTTTTGATGTTTTTGTCAATTAATTTTACGTTTTTTTTTTATTACACTTAAAAATTTGTTAGTATGGGTGTTTTTTATTTTACGATTTTGGACTAGAAATCGTAAATTAAATTTATTTTACGATTTTAACTTTGAGAAATGTTATATAAGGCATTTTTTCAATAAAAAAGTTGTTTAAAAAACTTAAAATAAAAATTTTTACGTTCTAGTATAAGTTGTCATAAAAACCCCAAAAACTAAAAATAATTTATTACAACTCATGGTAATGTTAAAATTTATTTTAAGTTTTAAAATTCAAAAACTTAAAATAATTTTACCATAAAGCCAATTTATTTTAAGGTTCGATTTTTTGAAATTGTAAAATAAATTAACAAAAACGTCAAAAACCTTAAAATAATATGGTATTATTCCAAAATGTCATAATTAATTTTACGTTTTTTGATGTTTTTGTCAATTAATTTTACGTTTTTTTTTTATTACACTTAAAAATTTGTTAGTATGGGGGTTTTTTATTTTACGATTTTGGACTAGAAATCGTAAATTAAATTTATTTTACGATTTTAACTTTGAGAAATGTTATATAAGGCATTTTAGGAAACAGTTGTTGTTGACGTCTTTTAAAAATGTAAAGATAAGCATGATAGGTTTTCAAAAAATATTTTTCTTGTAATCCTTTTTGATAAGAAATGGACATTAAATAATCAAATAAATACATAGCCTTATCAGGAACATGATATTTATTTAGTAATTGACGGTTCACAATCACATTTTCAACATCACCTTTTGTAATGTTTAGTATAATTTTCAATGATAAACCACTTTCCAATAACAACAACAAAATTAATGAAATTTCCTCTTTTTGATAATTGCGTTTACAAATCTCTTTTAAACGAATCATTTCATCTATAGATAAAGTTTTTCGCTTGGACTTTAGTAATTCATTTTTGTAAGGAATGTTTAAACATCTTGAAATAGCATGAATAACATTTTTAATATAACCAGGGGATTTTTTAAGAGTTATTAAATGATCTTTATAATACAACAAACTTGATTCTTGCTTAAAATTTTTTTCCTGACACCATTTCTCATAACGAGTTAAATAATATTTATAAATCTTGGCAGTTTCAATGGAAACCATTACTTTATTCCTCTATGATAGATTCTAATACTTTATATTGAATATTGGTTTTAAAAAAATTAGCATCTTCATTACACAATACCATAGATTGTGGAACAGGAATACCATTGTGAATCAATCGATCTGAATTTTCAAATAACACCTCTTCACAACACGAAGCAATTCCATTCCCTCTTAATCCATTAAACACTTCCATATTTCCAACTCTCATACCTCCTTCTCTTGAACGTCCACGTACAGGTTGCCCATGAGCCTTATCTCTTTTACATTTGGTGGCCACATATTTATGTTCCTGACTCAAATATAATATGCCAGCATAATTGACGGGCCCTATCAGTGAAACTGTATTTGCCATTTTTTTACCATTTGAATTATACACCTCAATATAATCCCGACCGCCATTATCAATCACCTCGAGTATTTGTCCCATAGTTTGGCGACTAATTATACATAAGGCATTAATTATAATATGGGGTTCAACTTTTTTACCCTGATACATGGCATAAGGTAAATGTTTGTGTTTTTGTAAAACGCCCTTTTGACCGTGTAAACTACACAATTTATCTCCTGTACTACATTTATGATGACTTTGAATGGTGATCAATAAATAATCAGAAACAATTTTAAAATTTATGACTGATAAATCGGCTTTTTTCATATAAATATTTATAACTTTGTCTGTTTTTTCTTCCAAAATCAAATGCATTGATTGGGATATAATAACAATTTTTTCAGTTGGACAAGCTATTGTTCCTAAAAATGAATTGTTTTTATTGGGATGTGAAGGACCTATCCTAGGATAAAAATATTTAGAAACATTATTTGAAAATTTAATTTTAACCGTGTATATTCGATAAATATCAAACACATTCAAATCTTCTCTCATGACTATACAATCTTCTTGTGTACAACCTTTAAAACTAGCAAACATGACATTTATTTTAGGAAGAAAGAGCGTAAATGGTTTTGAAAAATCATTTTCAGGTTTCAATACCGGTTTATGTAATTCCGTTTTGATCATGTAAGCAGAAACCGTTTCCCTAAAGTATAAACTATATTCCGGTGTAATGGACAAGACTGAATTTTTGAGAGCGTTTAACGCTAATATATTTTTAGGAAACCCATTATGTTTTGCATATTTGATAATATCAGCACTATAACTCGTGATAAATCCGACACCTTTTGAATTAATAAAATTCTCAAAAGATTCTACCCAATAATGAATATCTCTTGAAGTTACCCAAAAGTTATCTTCCAATTTTTTATAAAGTAAGCCCGTTTTATAATTAATAAATATAAAGTTTTCAGACTTGTAGCATTCGATAAAAAGTAAATCTTCTTTCAACTTTCTCAATGGAATAGTTTGAAAACAATGAAACGTAATAGATATGCAAGTAGCATTGATAACTATAAAATATCCGTCTTTCCCCCATTCAATCTGTAAATACTCGTATACACGATTCACGTCATCTTGAGTGGAAACAAAAGTATCTCTTGCCAGCATCATGACTCGACCCACATTTTTTGATTCTGACGTACCGTATAAACATAAAAAACCAATATAACTATTCAAAAAAGCCAGCACTTTTTTTGATTTAACCTTATTTGAAATTTGTAAATTAGTAAAGTGCGCCAAATAAGGAAATATTGGATAATATTGGCAATTGGCTTCACGATAGGGTGTCGATCTTTTCTCAATGTATACTTCGTTATTATTTCCAATTTCTCTTTGTGGTGTGGTACTCTGTACATTAACCATTTTATTTTTAACATTATTTTCTTTGAAAAATAGAGTCTTTTTTGAAATGATGTGAAGCACGTCTCCATTCGTAATCGATTTCACTACAATAGGATGTTTTTTTGCAATTTCTTCAACGTTCCGTGTTTTAAGAGGAACATATAAATTTTTTGTAAATAATTTATAAAATAAATGACCCGGACTTGTAATTACTCTATTATCCAATCTATCAATATCAAAACTATTGTTATAAATTCTTGAAAGATAGACTCTTGAATCTACAGGATAAGGACAATCAAAAAAATGATCCGTATCGGCTGAATGGGAGCCATCGTTTAATTTCATAATTAAGTCCCCCCTTTTAAACTCCCCTATATCTCCAAAATATAAACTCAATTCCTGGCCTTTTTCATTAGAATCGTATCGATAAATTCGAACAAATGTACCTTTTACAATATGTGGATTTGTTACGTCATTAGAAATAAAAAATGGAATTTGCTTTAAGGCACCATTAATAACAAAACAACACATTCCAATATCTCCTGGTTCAAAATCAAATTTCCCTTCTGCTAAATTTGGAACATTGTTTAAATTTGAAAACTGTTTCCGATTCAATTTTCTAATGGCAACATCTAATTTAGACCCAATCATAATGGGGAAAATACAATTTAATACTTTAAGTCTATTCTTTCTTATAAATTGAATAGAACATGCATACACTAATCTATTTTCAATACAGTCCGTTAAACCCTTACCGTTATAAATTAATTCACAATTGATACTATTAAGCAATACAATAAATTTATCCACATTTTCATTGTAATTACGCACAATATAATGAGTAATTTGCTCAATATTCATATTTTGATTTTAAACGTAATGTTTTTACTCTATTTATAAAAGAATTTTCACAATCTTGTTTATAATAGTGTAAAAAATAAGCGCACCCGCTTAGAATAATAGTAATAATAAATATACAATATAAATTAACACTATTAATAATAGGTACATATGATTTATACCTCGATCCAAAAACTGTTAATAAAAATTTGTCATACGACATGTCTTAATTTTACATTGATTAGAAACAGTTTAATATACAAATAATAATTTAAAATTTTTTTTTTTTTTTACAATTATGATTTCAACGTATTAATTTAAAGTAGAATTTTTTTTCCTATTTACTATAATTTATATAAATATGTGCTACATTATAAAAGTAAAGTATGAGTGAAAAATATAGTCCACAATATATTGCTAATACGATTAAACACACTGCTGATATGAATTTGTTAAAACCTAGATATCCAATCATGTCGTCTTTAGAGAGCCGTCTCAAGACTTATAGGGATTGGTCTTGTGTCGCACCTGAACCAAAAACACTGGCCGAATGTGGTTTATTTTATATTGGACTAGGTGATTGCGTGAGATGTTTTTTTTGTGCAGGAATACTTGGAAATTGGGAATTACAAGACATTCCGTTTGTAGAGCACAAAAAATTCTTTCCGCATTGCACATATCTTGCTATAATTGAAAAGTATATTTCTAACGACAATAGGGAAATTGAAAATAATGCTCAGATTGAAAAGTATATTTCTAACGACAATAGGGAAATTGAAAATACTGCTCAGATTGAAAAGTATATTTCTAACGACAATAGGGAAATTGAAAATAATGTTCAGATTGAAAAGTATATTTCTAACGACAATAGGGAAATTGAAAATAATGTTCAGATTAAAAAAAATAATGATCAGATTGAAAAAAATAATACTATTCCAACTGTATGTCTAATTTGTATGGATCAAGAAAGAGGTATTATATTCCTACCATGTGCCCATGTCTGTACTTGTTATAATTGTGGGAAGAAATTATCGAAATGTCCGATTTGTCGTACCTCAATTTTACACAAAATTAAAATTTTTTTGAGTTAAAATTCCTGATTTCAAATGTCTTCTTTGAAAATATAAACAAAATAGCAATTATTATGTATGTTATATAAATTGAAGGTATAATAAACTACACTTATCGAATGATTTCCAAAGAATGTATAAATTGTTAATATTGTTTAAAAATATATATTTTGAAAATGAAACGCAATTTGTTGTAAAATTCCTTAATAAATGGCAGCACTTGTATATTTTTGAAAAATAAAACTATAAAAAATGAAACGCAATTTGTTGTGAAAATCCTTAATAGATGGCAGCACTTGTATATTTTTGAAAATAAAACTATAAAAAAACGAAACGCAATTTGTTGTGAAAATCCTTAATAGATGGCAGCACTTGTATATTTTTGAAAAATAAAACTATAAAAAATGTAACGCAATTTGTTGTAAAATTTCTTAATAGATTACAGCACTTGTATATTTAAAAAAAATTAAATGTATTTAATTCTTTTTTTGTATTCCACACATCCAAGCTTATGTAGTGTTACCAGACATAAATAACAAATAATTAATAAATTTAAACGGTTCACTTGTTACTCAAAATGGAAGAATTTGTACTGATATTGTCAACGACCCATTAAAAACTTATAATTAAATAAATATTAAAACAAAATTCTCCATAGGAACATGCGCCAATATAATATATCTTATTTGCAATAAAAATAATACCTCTAAGTTAATTACAAGTTTATTTATGTATCCTGGTTCAATTCCCGTTTTGATTGGTTGAAAAAAATGATTTTTTTTCATTAGCGGGAAAAAATACAGGCTTCTGATTGGCTGAAAAAAAATGATTTTTTTCCAGTCCCTGACTATAAATTAAACGAATCTGGTATTATATTAATATAATATATAATATATTAATATATAATATATTATTAATAATTATTAAATATTATTAATAGTAATGTATATATTGTGTATTTACATAATATATAATATATGTATATAATATATATATATATATATATATATATATATATATATATATATATATATATATATATATATATATATATATATATATATATATATATATATATATATATATATATATATATATATATATATATATATATATATATATATATATATATATATATATATATATATATATATATATATATATATATATATATATATATATATATATATATATATATATATATATATATATATATATATATATATATATATATATATATATATATATATATATATATATATAAATTTTTTATTTTTTAAAATTTTTTATTTTTTAAAATTTTTTATTTTTTAAAATTTTTTATTTTTTAAAATTTTTTATTTTTTAAAATTTTTTATTTTTTAAAATTTTTTATTTTTTAAAATTTTTTATTTTTTAAAATTTTTTATTTTTTAAAATTTTTTATTTTTTAAAATTTTTTATTTTTTAAAATTTTTTATTTTTTAAAATTTTTTATTTTTTAAAATTTTTTATTTTTTAAAATTTTTTATTTTTTAAAATTTTATTGAATTATTTCAATACACTATTTAGGTCCAACTATTACTAAACTCCAACTTAACTTGACATTACTATTAACATTTATGAAGTTTTTTATTTTGTAGCACATAGTAATTCAAGTCTTTTGTAATTTTCTGAAGACAGATTGTATTTTTAACCAATAATTTAGTATCTAAATCTTATTTTTAATAAATTGTATATTTTAATTACAAACTAAAATCATAATTTGTATTTTTTAAAGGTGTGTTCGTTTAACTGTATGGTTAAATATAATTTGTTAGAATTGACATAAACATGTAGAAACATGTAAAAAGTGTATTTTAAAGATTAAAAAGTACAATATTTCTAATACAATAAATAAACTAACAACAAATTCATATAAACATTTGAAACTATAATTTGTCGACTTTTTATCCTAATTCTTGGGAAAATTTATATTAAAAAAAATATTCAGCACGGATTTGTTAAATTCTATCCAAAGACTGCTCACGTTTCTAACTTGAAGCACGCGTTTACAAAACCAGTTAAGATTACGAACGCTTAGTTACACTTTTTGCCTACATAATTCATTATTAGTGCGACCTCACTTATTCTTTTTAGAGAATGACAGGAGGTTTGCTACTAAATAACCTTGAGTGGAAAAACGATTCATTTTACAGTAGTTTTTAAAATGTGTGGCGAATAAGGGGAAATTTACTTAAAGTTGTTTATCTGTGAAATTAAGCGATCGGGATTTATTTTATTTGGATTATTGCAAAGTTAAGAGGGAATTTAACTGCTGTTGCAAGGACTACACATATTGCGCAAAACAAATTAGTAAATATCAAGAAACATTAATATAAATGTTAAAGATGCGATGGGGGTGGAAACATTCCACAAAAATAACTCGCAATCTGGCTTACAGTAGTTAAGCGGTCTGATACCGAAATTTCTTCAAAAAATCCCAATTTTTCTGATTTAAAAAATAGTTTATACAAGAGAATGATGTTTTTATCTTCCGGAACGTCACAAAATTACCTGTGACATCACTAATGGGCGTAACACCTTGAAACATCTGCTTAAAGTGCGTTTTCGAACATTAGTATTTTTTCACAGATGTTGTATATTCAAATCGATATATCTCCATTCACATTTTTGGAACATTTAATTTTAAATATTTTGTCTTTACAGTATTTTTTAAATTCTGTTTTAAAATATATTTTTAGCGTAGCGTTTTGTGTGATTAGTTACAAAATGTCAGAGGTTATCTCTACCCCTGTTTCAAACCCTTCTTTATTACACTCCAAATCAAAAGTTGTATCATCAGCGTATTACACTAAAATAGGTTATAATGTTTAATTAAATTATTTGGTAACCAATTGGTTAATATTGAGTTTTTTCTCACAGAATCTACGCATATTTTTTGGAGAGTAGGAGGTGAGCAAGTTTTAAATTCATTATTTAGTACACGTCTTAAATCTCCATTGTAAGGATTAAGTGTTTCATAGTGGTGGGCAAACTTACTGTTTATAATTTCCGGCCAATTAGATGTTCTAATTGATGAAATTCGTTTTTGGTATTTATCATTTACATGTGCAGTTATACAGAATTGTAAATAAGAATTAATATTTGCAAATTTAATAAGGAGACGTTTAACATCCCAAATTGTTCCAGGATTTCTATAGTAATGTTCAGGACAATTGTTACGTTCAATTATGAAATGGTGCAAACAATAATTGTCGTTCCGACAGGCAAGACAGTAATAATTTCTTTTAACGTTAAATTCCATATTAATATTACTCAATAAACGATTACACAAATAGCAAAAATATATGTTGAAATCTGTTTTATTCTTTGTGCATCCACTTATACTCAAACTTGCATTATTATAAGGACGTAAAACAAACTGTTTCAGAAACTGTCGTACATGTTCTTTTGGAATATTTATCAGGTAATTTTCGTGATCTTTCCTATGGTCCGTATAATCTGAATTCATCCGATAAATGGAAATCATAACTATTGTCTCTTTTAAGCAACGTATCTCTATGATGAGTTACAAGATGTTTATGATACAGAGCTTCGAATAGATGACAGCACTTGTATATTTTGAAAAATTTAAATTCTTTTTTGTATCCACAAACAAGCTTATGTAGTGTTCGTCAATTTTGGGTAGATATATACCTTAATATCCTTTAAAAATATTATTATTATTTTTTTGTTACTGTTATAAATAAGACTATCGTTTCAACATAAAGTAAGGATATAATAAGTAACGAGATGGAAAACACTATTGCTATTCCTTCTGTTAATGACGACCGTGATATTGCACGTATTACGCAAGTTTTGAATAACGAAAACTTAAAAACATCTGTCACTAGACTCACTACGCCTGGTGTTATTAATTTAATTACACCAAATTGGAGAGATGTATTGTATAACAATGCAGTTTTTCAAAGACATAGAGATTTAAAAGTGGAGTACGTAACAGCAAATACTGGCCAATCGCACCTTAAAAGACAAAATATTTACAACATTGATGATAAATTTCAAATTTTGGTAGTTGGATTGTTTAAAGTTATAAAGTCTCAGAATCGTCATCAAATTGCAATGGTAGATTGTAAGCCTCTTTTAGAAATCGCAAAAGTCATGTGTATTGACACCGATAAAATACTTCACAATCATTTGAAATTTTTTATGAAAAGTTGCAACGGAATTTGTCCTTCATGTAGAATGGAAACTACGAAAATACCCGAAGATAACATATGGTGTGCATCAGAAACAAAAGTATTTACTCCTGAGGGATTAAACAAGTCCTCACGAGAATATTGTGCCGCAGTTTTTAACAGTCAAAGTCTTGCTATAGTGCGATTGGAAATTGATGTGAAATTTTCCTTTTCCAATTTTGTCAAAATTGGAGGTAATATCAAATCTATTATATTTATACAAGAAAACCTTTTACTTGATGATGAAGAAATTGTAGGATTCTTGAATTTATCTACCAATTTTGTACCTCAAGTCCAGGATGCTGATGTATATGCTATTCCCAATGGATTTGAAATGAAACCAGAAGACGAATATGAAGTGAGCACCAAAAAAATTAAACTTTAATTATTATTAATGTGCATTATAATTTTTTCTATAACAGTTACCAATTCAATATCTTTAGAATTTTGAGTTTGATAAGGTTGTACTAATATACGCAAATCGTATTTATTGTCCATCATTTGATTCACTCTATCATCTACACCTATTAAAAATATGTTTTTATTTGGTAATGATTTTCGTACGTGTTCTGAACATTTAACCACATTGTATAATTGCTTTGATTTATTACATTGTGTTCTACCCCATATTTTAAATGCAAAGTGTTTTATATTTAAAATAAAAGAATTAATAACCAACTTGACATAAGAGTCCTCTCCAAGACTCCATAAAATGAATTTAATGTTTGAAAATTTTAAAAAATTTAGTAATAAATCAACATAAGGTCTTTTGTGAAATCCTACACCATCTTCATAAAATCCTAAAGTCTCATCTAAATCAAGTACACAGATAATTTCCATACTTTTTTATAAAATGTCAAACAAATATTTGGTTCGTGTTATGCATAATATTAAAAAATATCCTTATTTTTCACCTGTCGATTGTCCTTATCACAATGACAATTTATGTTTACAAATTACAATCAATCATAATGGTAAAAGATATCATTGTTTATTTGAGAGAGATTCTGTCAAATGGTGTTTCTATAATTGTAGTAAATCGTGTGACATTCCTGAATATTTTTATGATTTGATTGAATTAAATAAAATATTGGGATCTGACTATGTGTTGCCTTTTTCTACTCATTTTAGGGAAGAATCTGGATTTACGATAGGACTTTATGAAATGAAAACTGGATTGTTTTCAGCAAAAATTTTAAAACCAGAACATTTATTTGAGTGTTTTTTGACTTTAATAGTTATCATGTGTCAAACATGTCATTTGTATGGTGGAAATTGTCCCCAATTGAATAGAATGAAATTTATTTACACCGAAAAATATCCTGTATTGGTAGATGTTGGTAGAGAAAATTGTACAGCTCGAGAAAAAATTGGCAGTCGTAATTTATTTAATGATAAAAAATGGAATCGGTTTCTTAACACTCGAACGACTAAAGAAGTGATTCATTACATTAAAGTACACCATTCAGAATATTTTAAAAAAAAATGTAAGGCTCATAACGTTTGTCTTTTAAATTGTGAAGTAGACGACGATACACATTATTTAATTTGTAAATGTAGAAAGACAAGTTTAAGAAAGGTTTTAGAAACTTTTAAAGACAAAATTCCAAATTTAAGAGAAAAAATAAACAAGTTATTAAATGACACATCTCATTGAAATATATGCTTCATATATTGGAACAGAACATTTATAAAGAAACTTAATTTTCCGTATATTAATACGTACATAAATTTAGTATTTTTTTTCAAATTTTAAATTTTTTCCTCCTATACATGTCCCAGTTCAGACAACCCTAGTCAAATGTATTGGTTGCTCTTGGCAGTTACACTACTCCATCATACCTTGTTGTGAGAAGGAATGTTTTGACTTTATCACCTACATTCCAGTTTTAAATCACAAAACGCACACTGTACCTCATCATTGGAATGTAAATCCATTCTTTGCCAAATCTTTGAGTTTTACATAAGAAAGTGGCCATTTTTTAAAAGTTTGAAGTCTTCACAGTTACTTTAGTAAAAATGTTGACATTTTGGGTTAAACTTTCGATGAACAACATAAGGATTTTCACCTTTTTTCGAAACATATTCCACAATAAAAACATGTTATACAGTCTTTTTCATCATTATAATAAAATCCACAATTTATCAAATCTAATTTCTGAAGAAATGTTGTTGATCTTTTCTCACTATCAGCAAAGCATATACGTAAAATTCCCCATAATACTAAATAAACATGTCATTGTTACTTTTTAAATACATATATATTTATTTATTTCAGAATTTAAAAGTATAAATCTATTCCACATTATTATTTGTAGAGTTCTTTTATTTCCATTCCTTCTACATCGCTAGCTTTTACAAATTGCTGTTTGGATCCATGACAAATTTCACAAAAACCCTTCATCATAAACTTTTTATTTCTTGATATAGTTGCAATTTTATCAAAAGTTTGAGTCTTTGACTTACATTTAACACAATACATCAACATACTTTATTTATTCCGTTTTGAACTTTACTTCTCAACGTTAAAATTAATATATTAATGTTTCACCAACGATATTGAACAGGACTAAAACTTTATAATTTAAGCTTTTATAATAACTCCGTCTAATGGATTTTACTTATTAACGTTGACAAGAATATTAAATTATTTTTATTATGGTATTTATCAAGACATTAGAAAATATATCATCAGCATAATTCATTTAAAACATTTAAGATAAGGTCTCCTTTTCATTTATTTGATCTCAACACATCACTTAAAAATAATTAAATGCTCACTATATAATTTAATTATAATAAGGACTTGTTCATTTTTTAACAATCATTTTACTTAAATCAGAAATATACATAAGATCTTTGTAAGTAAAATACAGGTCGGAGTACATACATTTCTTAATTTGTGTTTATAACAAATTTAAACGAATAATAAGTCATTATAAATAATAGAGATTAAACAAGTGATACAAATATGTTTACCATTCGTATTTTTAAAATATATTATGATTTAATATAGGAACCAAAACTTGACGATTTCATAATATCTATAACATTATTTACATACTTTGTTGGGTATTGAAGTTTATTAAAACTTTTCAAGTTTCTATTATTATTTCTCCAAGGAAAAATAATAATACAATTTATTAGTTTCATAAGTTAAGATAATCTATTCAAACATTTTGTAATTGCTGAATATTTCATACCATTTATTGTAACCTAATACATTTAAATTATAACGTTTAATTAAAGAGTTTGGTAACTGATTTGTTGGAACAGACATTTTTTTCACAGACTTTACACATAATTCTTGGAGGGTAGGAGATGTAAAACTACTAAATTCATTGTATAACATAAATCTTAAATCTCCATAGTGAAGATCCAAAAATCCCCAGAATTCATTAGATCCTTCTTTCATTCTTTTCCTTAAGTGATCTTCGGGAACCAATTCGAATTGTCGCCTGTTTCTTTCTAACGATTGTATATAAATGATTGAATTGCGAAAATCTGCAGATTCAATAAAAAGACGTTCAACTTCTGAAATTGTTCCGATATTGTATTGGTAATGATCTTTACAACAACTAAAATAATCACGTGTCCTTTTACTTATGAAAGTACAATAAGAATTTAACTCTAAATCAAAATAACTCCAAAGACGATTACACGAATAGCAAAAAAATATGTTAAATTTATTACGACCCTTCTTTGTATTTCCACATATATATAAATTTGTATTGATATATGGACGTAAAACAAACTGTCTTAGAAAAAGTAACAAATGCTCTTCGGATACACCTGCCAAATACGTTTTTACTGTCTTTTCATAAAGACGTCGGGAAGAGTTTTTATAAACTGAAATCATAATAATGCTTGTTAATATAACACAGATTTGACATTAACTGATCTTTATAACAAATATTATTTAAATTTAAACCTTTTTTTTATTTTTATTTTTAATATAAACACAAGTATTAAACATTTGATAGTCAATCATGGATCAACCCATTTCATTGGAATTGATTCAGTATAAGGGAAGTCTTCATTATCTACCCTGTGAACTTGATAAATGTACTTGTCGTGAACGATTAATGTCTTGGCTATTTTCTCACCAATTTTTTATTATTTATATTCTTACAAAAGATGGTAAACATGTATCCTCTTGTTCACAAAAAAATGTATTTTGTGAATGTTCAAATTTTTTGAGAACTACATCTAATATGCCTCCGAAAGGGACTTTCGAATCCATGAGTACAAGAATGCTTTTTGAATGTGGATATTATAGAATTCGACTTTCAAACAACGGTATTCATTTAACACATTGTGAGAAAAGCTTGGATAATATTTTTTTGGACTCGTGTTCTTGTTCAGAAATACTTTTACAACCACCTCAACAACCCTTTATACTTCAAAACATAACAAGACCTAAACCTATCTATGTTTGGAAATCAGACACTACAATTCATCTTTTAGATTGCAATATAGAATCTTGTGATTGTATCAATCGTTTGCCAGAACAACTAATAAATCCATTCGTAATATTGTTTGTCAATATATATGGGAGTCACTTATCAACTTGTAACAAGTATAACACCTTATGTGAATGTAAAATCTCTGGTTACATTAATTTTATGAAAACTGAATTCCATTGTACAAGTATAATAAAACAACATTGGATACCTATGCCATCGAGGAATACATTGTTTCGACATCCAAATGGTCAAATACATTTATCTCATTGTGACATGAAAACATGTCATTGTATCACAACACTCTTTGAATGTGAGTATTATAAAATACGACTTTCGGACTATGGTAATCATTTAACACATTGTGAATTTAGTGTAGATAAACAGGTGTCTGAATCAGCTACGTGTTGTTGTGATGTCATTATAAAACGATTTTTGGCAGAAAAAGAATTGGATAAAGAGAATGAATTGATTATAGGTATGAAAAGTTTATTAAGTAAATAAAGTATGTTGATGTACTGTGTCAAATGTAAGTCAAAAACTGAAACTTTTGACCAAATCGCAACTATATCTAGAAATAAAAAGTTTATGATAAAGGGATTTTGTGATTTCTGTCATGGTCCTAAACAACAATTTGTAAAGTCTAGCGATGTGGAAGGAATGGAAATAAAAGAACTTTATAAATAACCATTGGTTGAGTTTTTTTATAAAATAAATATATATTCTTCAAAATGATTTAAAGATGATGTAAATTACTTCTAATTGTTATCAATAAATATTTACAAATATCAACCGTCAAACTTACAAATGCTAAACTTTAAAATAAAAATGTTTTTTTCTTAGTCACAGTCTTTAAAAGTACAGTTCAATGTTACTTGTTCAATATAAGGTACATGACAATACATGCTCCTTTGTAATAACATGTTGATGGTGTCAACAGTAACATCAAACGTTTCATTTAAATCACTTGTTGAAATCAAAACCCCATCTCCGATTACATAATACTTTCCATTTTTTACTGGTGAATGAATAAACATTTCCAAACTTTCCTTTTCACCTTCTGTTTTCAATTTATAATTCAAGATACATGTAAACGGTTTTATCAACCATTTACTTGGATCAATAATTTGCGGTACGTGTAAAATTATCGTTATAAAATTCTCTAGAAAAAATTTTTCAATTTTTACAATTTTTTGGTTTAGTTTGTTAGATTGAAGGGTAGTAGAAATTATAGTTTGATTAGTGTATAACTTGTACATATCATAAATATAAGTTAAAGGAATATTGGAGCACATTAATAAAGAATAATCTTTTTGGTTACTTTGAGTATCATGGAGTCTCAAAGTAATATACACAACATCATTTTGGATGCACCTACAGACATTTCTACCATCACAGAATTTAAATGGACTCAATTGATTGATACGACTGGGTTCAATAAACATATTCAAAAATTAACAATTGAACAAAAACAGTTTGTTTACTTGCTTGATACATGCTTTAAACACAATACAAACTCCACTCTAATTGTATCAGGTTGTCCTGGTGCGGGAAAAACATTTACGGTGGTTGAAACCTGCCGTTTTTTAAACTTACAAGTTTTAATTTTGGCTCCTACCAATTCGTTAGCCACACAAATTAAAGGAATGACTATTCATTCTGGATTTAAACTAAATTGGGGTTGTAATTCAGCACTTTATTCAATAAGCGAATGCATCAATGACTTGGATTTTGATCAAGATTATGTTCAACATTGTTTAAAATTAAGTGCCCCGATAGCTAAAAAAGAGTTATCTTGTAATTATGAACCTAAAGTTGTCATTATAGATGAAGTAGGTATGGTTCCATTTTGGCTCATTTATCAAATTATTCAATTTTTATACAAAACTTTTTCACCTGTAATTGTTGTCTTAATGGGTGATAAATATCAATTACGTCCTGTGAATTGTAAATTAAATATTTTTAATGCAACGATTCCAAACTTTACATTTGAAACTATTAACTTAACTGGTAATAAGCGATTTGAGGAGTCTTTTAAAATGATTATTGATCGTTTAAAGTATTTGATACATGAAGGAGAAAAGATTGGAATATTTGATCCTGTTTATCATTACATTAAAAATACATTTCCAAATATTGATTACATGACAGAGACTCTATTGACGCAATGTAATAGAATATTGGCTTATAAAAACGAAACGGTATCCAAATATAATAAACAATATTTAGAATTACAATGTCCCAAAATCCATATTCCAAGAATTGAAAACGACCAAATTGTAAAAAAGAATTATATTACACTCATTCCAAATTGTGAAGTAATTCTGACTTGCAGATCCACTTTTCCAAAAGGTACCGAAATGATATTTCAATCATACGATGCTAATTGTGATGAAATATTATGCATATATAAAGATAAAACTGTTGCCATCAAGCGTTTGGAAGGACAATTTCCCATTAAAATAGCTTTCGCTTGCACTATTCATAAATTTCAAGGAAGTACTATTGAAAACAACGTGATTATTGACTTTGATTATTCTGATGATGTATACCTAATGTATACAGCACTTAGCCGTGTACGCTCTCTACGGCAAATTGTTGGAATTTTACATATTAAATAAGAAATGGATTTATTCACTCAAATGGTTAATTTTGTGAGAGCACAACAAGTTATAGCGTTTTCAACATGTGTTGTTAAAAATGACTACGATCATTTAGGTTTTTTAACTAAAAGAGGATTTGTATGTAAAGGTTACAATTCTCTTGTAAATAAAGATCATAACGTTGTAGGTAGAAATATATTATTAACACACTTTTTATTTTTAAGACCCATGCAATTACCAGAAATAAATTGGTATTATACTCTCAATAGATTGGAACAGTGTGATCAAAAACAATTATTTAAACAATTTTCCCAAAATTCTACCTTTATAGATTACGATATGTTTGTAGAAATAATAAATAAAGAAAATGAATCCTGTTAAATGTATTGTTTTCTTACGTCAAATTCGAAACATTCAAACAAAATTAAAATTTTTAGCAGATCACCCAGACATTAAAACTTTATCCATTATTTATTCCGATGTTCGAAATGTTTTGGACTTTATTGAATAAAGATGATTTGTTTAAGAAATTTATTTCTTTCTATAAAAAATTCTCAAACTAAATATAAAATGATGAAACATTTTGAACAATATAACGAAGAATATGAAAAGGTTGGTTTGTACAGTGACTTTAACCATCATCGTTTGAAATGTATTTATTAAAGACAATGATTTGGCTAGTATTGATATTTTATGTTATTCTTTTAATTATAAAACTCATCCCTAACGACTCCAAATTTACTTGGGATAAAATTCCCATAAAAGTAATTACCCAAACACAATGTACCGATTCTTCTCAGTGTAAAACTTCTGAAACATGTATTCGCAATACATGCATTCCAAAATTTCGTGGCGTTACAGAATGTAATCCCCACACTGGATCATGGCAAATGATTCAACATAATGGGAAAAATTATGCCACATGTCAATGTAAATATCCTGATTTAATTACCCAAGCGTGGAAAGGTGCTAATTGTAATATTGGAAAAGCATGTGGGCCTCATGGTGTATTAGAAAGTGTTGATACAGATCCCACACTTCATGGGAGATGTATTTGTGATCATGGATTTCATCAACGTGGTAACGCATTAACTTGCGATAAATTATTACCCTACCAAACATTCAATATAAAATGTGAAGATAACGAAATGTCTCGATGGGATGTTACACCCTATTTTGAAAAAGAATATATTACAAGAATTCCCAATAACATTCAATGTATTAGAAAACCTTGTTCATTTAATGTATTTAATGGTAAAAATTTAAAATATACCCACTTAGATCCAAATTATGGTTGTATATGTGATGCTACAAAAGGAAACTTTGGAGTAAAATTTAAAAATTCAAAATATTTAAAAACAAATGGTTATGATGCATGTGCCAATATATTTGAAAATGAACCTGATGACGACGTTAATGTTAAATTGTACAATTACTTTTATATTAAAGATCCCATTTCTTTTATTCATTTTGAAAGCCTCAAGAAAGATACAATTGTACCCCAATTACGCGATCATGTTGTCAGAAGAACTTTACAAATATCAGAAGATTGGAAAAATAGTTTTACTCAATACATTTTCAGAAACGAATCATATTTTGTTCATACACGCAATTGTTGGTACGAAACCATGTTCAACATTTTAAAATGTAATGAAAATGAAATAAAAGAAAAACAAATGACAGATTGTCAAAACATTACAAATCATTTAGAAAAAGGACAAGGTCATCATGTTAATGCATATAATTTATTATACAAATACCCGGTATGTTTTTTTAAAAATGACAATAATCCTTTTCATGAAAAATATTTTAATACCTACGTACTTAATCCATTTTTTTTAACATTTAAAAAAAAGCCAATGTTGTTGCGAAGTAATGGTTACGTGTTAACTAAAAGTCTACTTAACAGTTGGTACGTAGATTTAGCACAAACTAAATTTGAAATGTATGCCAATTCACGCACTGTTCCCCATTTAGAAGATAACAAATTTAAAAGTATATTCTAATAAATAAGAAATGAAACGTTCACATGAAGGTGATGATGAATTGGAAGCAAAACGAATGAAAGATTCTGATATGGAGTTTTTACAAGCAATGCATGATAAATTAAACCAATCGGATAAAGAAATCAATGTAGAATCGCAGACTGTTAAAGAAAAATATTATATTAACTTTTTTAAAAAGACAATTGAAAAGTTACCCGTTTCAAAGGATGTTATAAATACTTCAAATATTGAAGATAACCATGAAGGTTATCTTAAAACATATAGCCTTGCCAAAATTTGTATCAATGCTGATCTACAGTTAAAAAAAATAATGGCATTTAATTCCATGTACGATATGGTGATAGGATTAATGGGAAATATGATTCACAATAAATATATTGTTCCACATATCAGTTCATATGTTTCAGAAACAGTATTAGAAAACGCCTATTCGGTGTATCAGACTGAACTAAACTGTGAAGACGCATATTCAGAACTCCATTGTATATCCTATTTAATTCAAAATGAGATTGAAAACAAAGAACCACTCAAAGTTCCAAATCCTATATATAATCGAATAACTCAACAAATAACAGCAGTGAGTAAATATATTACTGAAATTTTGAGATCTATTGCTATTAGAGTAAAAATACCAAAAGATGTTGAAATTTTGAAAACAGAACGAGAAATTGAAAATATTGGTAAAAAATCTATTGTTACTAAGCGATATATTGAAAGAGGTAAAACATCTATTGTAAATATTGAAAATGATGAAACGAGTAAAAAACTTAATGTTACTGAAAATGATGAAACGAGTAAAAAACTTAATGTTACTGAAAATGATGAAACGAGTAAAAAACTTAATGTTACTGAACAAGATATTGATGAAACAATTACAAAATTTAATGTTACTGAACGAGATATTGATGAAACAATTACAAAATTTAATGTTACTGAACGAGATATTGAAAACGATGAAACAATTACAAAATTTAATGTTACTGAACGAGATATTGGAACAAGTAAAAAGATGAAATATAAGAAATAATTTAATTTTTATAAAGATATTAATATGAATAGATACACAGTGTTTAAATTCTTCTAAACAACAGGTTTAAAGATGCTAATTGAAATAAATTTAATAACCGTAATAAATGGACTATGACGCATTTTAACATGTTATGGTTAAAATCATAGCTAAAAAAAAAATATTTTTTGTATATATTTTCTTTTTAAAGTTAAGATTTTAAAATTCACAAAATATATACACTATGACATTTGTAAAAATAAATTATACAGACTTGTATGACTTGATCTGTAAGTTTCAAAATACTGACTTTTCAAATGTATTTCATAATAAGAATTCTAATTTTGTTATTGTTAATAAAACAAGTTATCAAGGTTCTTATGGTGGTATTTATCATAAAACGGAACTTGAAACCTTTACTCATCCTTTTATATACGGTTCCATTAATTCCAGTTACGTCCTTGTATGGTGGCAAATTTCATGTTCTAGTTTTGGAGATTTAAGTTTAAGCAAATCAAGTTTTGCAGTTGTTACTCCCGATATGTATTCTAAAATGAAAAAGTCCAATATCTATAAAGCTGCCAAATCTTCGTATTATTAACTTAATAGTTTTTGCATTATGGTTTTATCGTCATCAAATTCTTTTTCAGAATAAGGTTGTTTTCCGACTTCTATATTAACATCATTGTGCAAATCAAACCATACTTTGGAGTAACAATTTGACTCGTTTAATTCTTTTCTATATTTATTTACCATTTTTTTATAATGATCCGAACAAATACTACATCTCAACGTTCTATGTAATGCATATAATACATATTCTTTCCACAATTTCTTTTCTTCATTAAATCCAGATCTCAAATCATATGCTTCAGCCATAAAGTGTAATGTCCTCCAATAAAATGGACCGTATTGATCTGCAGATAGTTTTCTATTATGAATATAATTAATTTCTGCCTCAAATGGTTTATTGGTTTTTAATACTTGGATTGATATCATAAACTGACGAATAGCATCTGGATGTCCCTCATTAAACATAAGAATGGTTTGATCCAATAGTAACATATCGTTAACGGTAAATTTTTTATTATACATTAATGATATAATGACATATATAACACATTTATATAAACTCAACCAATAATAAATGGAATCTGAAAAAGGTTTTACAAAAGTGTGTGATAATTTTTCAAAATTAATATATTTGCCAATAAAAAGAAGAAATGTAATGACCACTTCATCTTTATATTCTAGTGTATTCTTTATAGTTAAAAATTTTTTATAATCTAATCCGACAATTTTGTCAACATTTTGAGTAACATAGTCAATATGTTCAGCTATAATTGGATCAACATGTCGTTTAATATCTTTTAATTCTTTTTCATCAAACTTTTGAGATTTAAATGCCTGTTTAAGTATGGAAAATGATTCCAAATTCATTCTTTATTTAAAACTTCAAATTTATAACCTGTTCCTTCATTAAATTGTTGCCCAAAAAATATTTTGCTAATGGAATCATTTACGCTATATTCTACATGATTTAATGATTCTGATACATAATTTTGTTTGACAGCTTCAAAACAAATTTTTTCTAAACCTGAACGATTTGGATTTCTTCTTAAACCATTCCTATTTAATGGTAACGGTACACCTGTATAACATTGATATTTTAAGATATTACAAATATCTTTATAATTTCGACCTGATGGATGTAAGGTTTTAAAAAATTGAAGTTTTACAATTTCAATTAGATTAAAATAATAACAAACTATACCACATTTCTTGTAAATATACTTCAAGTCTGTAAAACCCAATATATTTGTTGAATCAACGTGGCGAAAAACATAATCCTTATCTTCTGATTTTTTAACAATTACTTTTAAAATGTTGGGTACAAAACTTTCAACGACAATAAACTTGTTTAAACTAAGATATACATTGTTATTTTCAAAAGTAGCCGCTTTATTTGCTCCAAGTTTAATGGTTAAAAAGCATGA
Organism: Linyphia triangularis; assembly: GCA_963978545.1. NCBI lineage: Eukaryota > Metazoa > Arthropoda > Arachnida > Araneae > Linyphiidae > Linyphia > Linyphia triangularis. Next base: position 17,805,179 of record OZ021723.1, on the reverse strand, counting down.
TTCCTCTTTAGATATTTCCAAAAGTTGTTGTACAGTATAATTTTTAAAGAATATTGTTGTAAATTTTCTTTTACTTGAAATTTCATATATTTCACTTAAGCAACTATAAATATTTACTTCAAAATGTAATTTCTTTTCTACATCATAAGAACATCCTTCTTGCATTTTATCTCTTAAATGCCTTTTATCCAAAGTGTCTTGTGTATGCATTTTTGTACATCGACATGTAAGTAATAATCCATACGGGTCTCCAGGTTGTAAAAAGTTTCTACTTGCAGATTTACAAAATTCTAACAAAAAACGCGGTAAATTTTCAGAATGAGTATTAAATATTTCAATATCATCCACATTTTTTAAATGTTCGCTAAATTTATCAATAAGAGATTGTATTTTATGTGGTCGTATAATATACAACATTTCAGCCCAAGATTGTGGGTAATTTTCTTTGACAAATCGAAATATCGTATTTGCAACTGTATAAGATAAAGACATTGTGTAAAATATTTTTTTACCCTTATTGGACTTTTTTATAGGAAAAATAAATAATTTTTTTATTTATTTATATATATATATTTATTTACTTATTATATATACTAATTTAAATAATTTTAAATAAAGACTTAAAATGTGTTTCAGGCGAAAGTGTAAATTCTGTAATATTCTAATTAAAATTACAATTTGCCAAGACCCAACCAAGTGTTCCCGTTTCGTACTTCAACCACTTGGCTTAAATTATATTTGTCGTCAGTGTGAACAAAAATATAAAAGTAAATAAGAAATAAATGAATAGCATAATGAATATATATGATATACATAATGAAGTGTGGTTTGAAAGAATTTGGTTTGAAACAGATTTTATGGCAAAGTTATGGATGGATTTTTATACTACAGATTTGATTGATAATTATTTCAATAATAATTATTGGGATTACGATGATTGGAATTTCAACTATGGTGATTGGATCTTCAATTATGATGAATGGGATTTTCATAATGATAATCCTAATAAAATTAAATATCCTGAAATAGTAAATAATTTTACTGAAATTGAACTGAAAAATGTCAACGAAACATGCTCTATTTGTATCCATAATTTTGAAACTCACACAAAATGTATCATATTACCTTGTAAACATTTTTTTCATAAGGAATGTATTTCTAAGTGGTTAGAAGAAAATAATTCTTGTCCAGTATGTAGATGTACATTGTATTAAGAATTTTATTGATTATCTGTATAAATATGATAGTTAAAGAAATAAACAAAACAGAATTCTAAATTATATTTTACAATAAAAGTTCTCAATCTTTAGCAAAAGAACTGTAGATTTATTACAATAAATTATGATACAATTGAACACCTATTTAATAAATTGTTTATTCACGAAATTAAATATGATTTATTAAATTCAAGACTGTATTTTACAATAACTACTGAATCACGATCTTTATCCAATGTGTAATTTAAAACAATAATATAATACTAAATAAAGTAATGTGTGTTATTAGGAAATGCGAATTATGTAATGTTATAATTGCACATATCATATGTAATAATCCTCTGAAATGTTACGTTAAAATTTCATCTTCTATTTGTTTTAAATGTACTCGTAAAAGAGGATAAAAATATTTTCCATCAAAAATGGAAATTAATAAAGATGGTCTCAATATTTTTATTCAATTGAAAAAACGGAGTTGAATATTATCCAAAACTATGAATTAACGGGAAAGATACCTCGAACTTTTACAGTCAAACCACTTTTAAACTAAGCGAATCAATTTTCTTTGTATATATTTAATTGTGTCAATAGATATTGTGGTGACATATATTTCATCACTACAAGAACCAAACATAAAAGTTTTGGTTCGCAAATCATGGATTCTTATAGTTGCAGTTCGTGAAATGTCCACGCACCAATAGAATTCCTGAACTGAAAGACGTAGACGATTGAGGGCGGAGTTACCAAACACACGAAAACAAACTTTCTCTCACGACTAGGAGAGAAAGAACATTTCTCTCCCGACTATACTATAACCCGGAATTCATTTTATCTTTCACATTTTAAGTTAATCTTGTTTTAAATAAACGATGTAATTTTTATAGTAAGGTGTGATTTTTACGTAAATGTCTAAAATTCACATTTACTAAAATATGATAAAATTGGTTTACATCAAGACAAGGTATATTTTATTTTCATTTGGTGAAAAGTCAATTTTTATGCCATTTTTTTTATTCAGTAACTTTTTGAATCAGCGCATTTGGTCCTTACAGGCTTGTGTATGTTCTGATAACCAGTCAGCGAAACCTTCTGCTGTAGTTTGCATTTCTTCTTTTAAACGTGATTCTGTTTCGTGCAACCATATTTCTAATTCTCGTTTCTGAGTTTCTTTTGTTATTTCCCACTGGCGATTTCTTTGTGTTTCACATAACATGGTTTCACATAAAGTTAACCGTTTATCCAAATCGTGTATTATCTTTTCAAGTGTCTTAATAGTTTTATTTTTTACTTCCATATTAAATGTTTGGAATTTAAAATAATAATGCTGTGTTTATAAAGATTAATAATAAAAATATTTTTAATTTGTGTTAAATAAAAAATTTCATTCTCCAATAAGAAATGGGAATAATAAAAAATTTACGGTTCTAATTCATTCTATATGTAATTTGACAAGTATACACAATTTGAACTGTATTTAATACAACATTATATAATTTAATAAATACATCTAGTTTTAAAATTTAAAGACAACACATCAATCAAGTAACAAATTCTTTTAATGTAGAAGCATATATAAAAATAGTATCATTTATTAACAATAGAACTATATTGTAACATGGAAATATTAGCAATTACAAATTTATCACATGATAATTGGGTTCTAGGAGGTCTTGTTTGTAAAAAACCCACATGTTTCATGTTATATTTTAAAGAGATTCTTGTCTTTCTATCCATTTCCATCTTCACTTCAATATTCTGTAAAGTTTTTAAACAAATCCTGGAGAACGGGAATTTTATATTTAAAATCAAGTCGTACATGTCTTGATTTGTGAGGCGGTACACGTTCGGTTCCATTTCAGAGGATACAAAGGGCAATACCATATCAATAGTTTCATCCCAGTCGTTAGATGAATCATAGATAAAATAATCTGCTCGTTTTCTAAATTCTATGTTGTTGAATTCCCATGTGATATGGTCCAATGATAAGTGAGCAGCAACAGGAAAAATATATTTATCCAAAAGATGGGGTAACGAAGAATGATACATTGGAATATAGTACGTTTTTCCATGTGATAGGTAAATTGGATACATATTGGTTGGGAGGATTGAAATGAAGGTGCGAAATGAGGATTTATATACTTATACCATGTAATATTTTTTTTTATTATATAATATATAAATAGAACATTACACGTATTTATTGTACAAAATACCAACCAATGAGAACGAAGTTGTTACTAAGGATGAAAAATAAATTGGACGTTTAAAAAAAGAATTCATTCCATGAAAGAATTGTCCGGTTGGGTTGATAATATTATGAATTTGGATATAAGTATTCCATCTAATTTATGGAATGAAATGAATTGTACCTTTTTAGAATATCGATTTTATATATTTGATATTATTGATGATATTATTGCCGATAAACCCTTTGATATAAAGACTGCAACTGATAGATTTGTAATTTTATTGCTCATGTTAAAACAAGAAAAAACTAAATATCCAAATAAAAGTGGTGTTATTAACAACATTAGCTATGATGCTGCTGAATATTTTGTTAAAGCAACTCAAAAAGAATTGAAACGAAAAACAAAAAGAAATATTATTATTGTGGTATCATGCTTAGCTGTAATTGCATTTGTTTATAATTATAAATAAAAATATTTTATTCCATATTGTTTAAATAATTCCCCCTTATTACAAACAAAGTATTGAATTAAAATGGGCTGATTACACAGCAAACCCGCCTCTCAAACGTAATACTAAATGTAATGTATTTTCTTTTTGAATATTATAATCTGAAATGGTTCTGTCATCTTCTAATTGTTTACCAGCAAATATTAAACGTTGTTGATCAGGAGGAATGCCTTCTTTGTCTTGAATTTTTGTTTTAACATTTTGAATCGTATCACTAGCCTCCACTTCGACAGTAATCGTCTTACCAGTTAAAGTTTTAACAAATAACTGCATACCTTGTTTTTAAGAAAAACAGACAAAAATATTCCTAATATATTCCATTGTAATTTTGGTGAGTTGTTATACAACACATGCCTCAATTTAAACCTTTTATATTCCCACTCATAATGATTGTCTGTAAATAGAAAGGTACTCGTTTCGGTCACCAAAGCACTAGTTACAGTACCATTGGGTGGAGTTATAAAAATGTGTCGAATGTGCATTTCATAAGGTAGATTGTATTTTTCAATAACCCACACTCGAGAATTTTTTATAATATAAGTAATATTATTATTTGTTACATTCACATCACCGTTTATAACTGTAAAAATTAAGAAAATGATTATCATATTATTATACTTCATACTTTATTTGATGCACTGTCTAATGGCTCGCAACTTATTTTTGTATTATACTGGTAAAAACAAATTTTCGTTAAACTTTTTAACTATAAAACAAGATGTCGCTCGCGAAATTAAATGAATTTATAAGAGCATTGTTGTTTGGACATGTGTATTATAAGATACCAAAAGATGATATAGTTCATCAACTTGTGTTGGATATGGATACCAATGTACAGGATATAATTAAAAATGGGGGGTTACTATTTTCCATTACACAAGATTTGAATAATGTTATAAATTATTTAAAAGAAGGAAACGCTCATTTCCATGATGGTAGTAAACCTCCTACTTTAAAATTAACGTCTAACATTGTCAAAAGTTTTTTTAATCAATTATCCGTTTTAAGCAAAGGAAATTTAGATTTGGGAATAGTGGCCAATTCATATCAACAACAGGTTGAAAAAGATTTGACATTTTTAGATACCATGATTAGAAAAAAATCTGTTTTAAAATTACCATTACAGGGATTGGAAAAAATTTATTACAATAACAAGCTGTTTAAAGATATTATCATACTTTACGACATTAAATGTAAAACTTTGGGAAGAATTATTGATCCCTTTTCACTTGTATTGTCATTACATAATAATTTTGTAGATTCTATTCATTGGCAATCGGAAAAGGCATTAAAATTATTTTGTCAACATTTTCCTAAAAATGCTTTATCCATTCAAATTAAAAATCTCTTAACCTGTTCAGGACCGGCGAAAGGAGAAAGAAGCGCTTCCCCAGGCCCGCGCGCTCAAAGAGACTACGCACGCACGGGACCGGGCATTTTTCCCCGTTAAGCATTTTGCCCCGTTAAATTCAAATAAAACGTTCCAATCTGAAATCACGTCTGTGTGATGATGGGCCGGCTGGCACGGAAACACTGATCACAAATACGATATCGCGGGCCGTGAGGGAAGAATCGTCTGATCACATATACGCGATCACGGTCCTGAACAGGTTAAAATCTACAATTACATCTTTTTTAAATGCAGAACAAGAATCAATTGAGTTACTAGACAATATCGAATATAAAAAATTTATTCAAAACGTTAATTTCATAAACGATCGTATTGAAAAAGTAGAACATAAGCATGCGCCTCCAAAACTAATTGATTTATTTCATCGTCTTTTAGCTCTCACCAAAATGGATACTTTGTGGATTCAAGAAAATATTCCAATACATAAACCAGAATTAGACCATTTTATTTTTAATCTCTATTTAAAAAATGTAGAGTTGGAAAGAGAGAATGAGTTGCTGAAAGCTCTAAAAAGATTTAAAATATGAGCAGCACATTTATTCTTTTCAGACATGTGAAACTTGCACGGGTGTCTTTTTACATTTGGAAACATTTTTGTTAATGTGGTTATAGAAGGCATATTTAACATTTCCAAATTAATGCCTGGTATATTGGCTTTTTTTAAAATATCGTATTGATAACTTCTTCCTTTATATCCAAATACTGCATCAGGACCAAACTTTTGAAATTTTCCCCACAAAAAATCCAATACTTGTGCAAAATTATACACTGGACAATTTTTATAAATGGATCGTCTACAAAATATGACTTCACACGATTTGTCAAGGTGGGGATTTATTTGTTTAGCTGTGTAATAAGATGCTGGACTTTTAATCAAAAATAGTTTTTTACATCCCAATATGTCTTCGTATGCTAATTCTAAAACATAATATTGATTTAATAGTATTACTCCTTCAGTATGTATCCATGCTACAAGTTTCATCTTATTTAATAAAGATGATTAATATAAAATTTTATGTTATAGTTGCATTAATACTTTTTATTTTCATGTCTGCTTCCTTCACAGGATATACTCATTTTGCTATGGCAACTTCCAAAGATTATGAATTTAAATCTGATGATAAATCAACATCAGACTATCTTACACTTACTTCAGTCGATTCAAGAGGAGTTTCAGCTCCAGCATTTTGGCAATCAAAGAAATATTTCATTATTGTACCCCATATATTCAATCTTTCAGCTATGGTAGCAGGTGCTTATCTTATCTATAGTCATTAAATAAGTAGTAATGAATTTGAAACTAATTATATATGTTTCGCTTCTCATTTTAATTTTATCGTCATTATTAATATTTGGCTACATTTCCTATAAAGTCTATTCCGGCAATGTAAAAGCTGAGGAATTCTTTGTAGCTAACAACTGGTTATTTTATACAAATATAGGAATAGAGGCTATAGTGTTGGTATTAGCTGGACTTTTATTTATTAGACGTTAAAATAAGTAGTAATGAATTTGAAACTTATATTAATTGTTTCGCTTCTCGTATTAATCTTTACGTCATTGTTAGTATTTGGATTTATCGCATATGATATGCATAGTAGTCAAGCCACAGTTAACGATTATTTTAAGGCAAGTAGCTGGTGGTTTTATGGCAATTTAGGTGTAGAACTTGGAGCTCTATTGGTTGCAGGATTGTTATTTATTAAACGCTAGATTTAAGTACAGTATTGTTATTTATTAAACGTTAGATTTGAGTACAAGATTGTTATTTATTAAACACTAACATCAGATTTGAATGCAAAATTTTTATTTATTAAACACTACATCAGATTTGAATGCAAAATTTTTATTTATTAAACACTACATCAGATTTGAATGCAAATTTTTTATTTATTAAACATTAACATCAGATTTGAGTACAGGATTGTTATTTATTAAACACTACATCATAAATAGATTTAAGTGCAAAAATTGTATTTATTAAACACTAATATACACATCATAAATAGATTTGAATATTTGAGTCAAATATTCTTCGGTAGATACGGCAACATGATGAATATGCCAAAAGTCTTTAACCAATTTCACAATGTCCAATTCAAAAGCAGCTAAATAAAAATATTTATTCCATGCTTCTTTTTTATCAGTAATTCCGTACGAATTTAACCTTTTTACCAAAGGTTTCTGAATTAAATGGCACAGTGTTTCCAGACAAGAGATGTCTTGTCCAACTAACGACGTTTTTTCTTTTAGTAGCTTTGTAAATTGTTCACCGTACATCATTTTGATAATGCAATCATAGATCTTGTAACGTGATTCCTTTAACACCTTCCATTGCAATTCATTTAAAAAACATCTTGAACCATGGAAATAATGAAAGTTATCTGTTCTTGTATACATTGGTTGAATAAAATAGAAATTATTTTTTTTATGTACAAGTAATTCCGCTTCAAGAAACAAATAACCATCCGTATCCACTTTTTCTAATTGGTCTGTAAAATCAAACCAAAGACTGGGACAAAATCGAATACAAGGATTACAATCCTTTACATAATAAAAATAATCGTTACCATTCATTGCATATTTTAAAATAAACACTTGGATCTGATCATTATGTTCTTTTACAGCAACAAACATGTAATTACCCAAATAAAAAAGATTTTTTGGGATAGATGAGTTATGAAAGTACATGATCTCTTCATGTTTACTAGCCATGATATAATGTCAAACTAATATCTTTGTTTTTCCTTTTGTAGGGAACAGCTTACAAAAATAAAAAACATTTTTACGACATTTTTTTAAACAAAACAGGAGGCTTATTATTGTGATATACATATGTATTATTTCTGCAAAAAAATTTTAAACCGTACTTTCCATCATAAGTAGTACCATGAAATTCTGTCAATAAAGTATATTCATTTAAATATACAAATTCATATTCACATTTTAAACATTCACAATATGCAATATTTTGACGCTGTATAGTTTCCAATTTATCTTTATCACCAATCATTAACACTAAAGATCTATCAATATTGCCATTATATTCACAATTAAATATTATCAGATCATGATTAATTATTACATTAGAACACCTTATTAAATAATCAGTTGCGAAATCACACATAGAGTTCTTTAAATGACAAACATCATAAATAATATATCCATTACATTCATTTATGGGTTTCATAATTCCTTTACTTTGGAGTTTTATAATATTTTTAAATGTTTGAATTGAATCATTAGGTAAGTGATTACATATTTCTTGTCCATATTTTTTCATAAAATTACGAAATATCACATTTTCTAATTTAAAATAATTTTGAAATGATAATGCAGTTGGTTTACGTTTCTTAAATTTTGTACAAAACATTTCAAAGCTATAATCAAAATGACTAAATACATACTTGTACAATACTTCGTTTAAATGTAAGGTATATTCCATAGCATTCATATATAAATCATCATCAGATGATGTATATTCCCTATCATCCATATCTGAATCATCATCAGATGATGTATATTCCCAATTATCCATATCTAAATCATCTGACGATGATGTCATTAAAACAATTTTGTCATCATAAGGCGTTGTTTTAATTTATAATAATAAAAAATATATATTTTTTACACAACACAGAGCTTATTATGACGACATATATTTCTAAAACTATAAATTCTATTGTAATGTTTCTAAAACTAAGCAAAGTGAATAAAATACTTTTAAATAAAATTTCTTATTTCAACTAATGTTTATTAAAATAAGTCCTGATCAATTTGTAAAGTGATATTAAAAAATGGATTTAGAAGGATCTTTAAATGTTAGATTAGTTTCTTATAGAGTGATGGAAGTTGATGAAAATTTAATGAGTAATTTAATGAATATTTCAATTGATAACATAAATACATTCCAACTAACAGAAGACATTGTTCCTATTAGATCTCTCTCTAAAAATGAAATAAAATCCTTGCCGACAGTTAATATTACACAAGAACATATTGAAAGTGGACTACAATGTACGATATGCATAGATAACCTCAATTTAGGAGAAAAGGTCAAATTATTACCATGTAATCATTATTATCATGAGAAATGTATCACTCCTTGGCTAAAAAAGCAAGCTATTTGTCCGAATTGTAGAAAACAAATAAAAATCAAATCGAGCCAAAAGTTTTCAAACAGCGAAAATTTTCAAACAGACCTCAGTGAATTCTTCACCACAAGTATAAATCTAGTCAGGTTCCGATATTAAGACTTCAAAAAAGAATGTTTAGCTGGACATTGTATTATAAACCTCAAAATAAGACATTATATATACTTTCGAAATGATTAGTATATACATAGTTTTTTAATACCAATAATTCAGTTTTAGAAGATCAATATTTTTTGGAAATGTGACTTAAATAAACACAAATTGTAAATAAATACTCTTATAGATATTATTATTTATAATGTATTTATAAAATGATATGGTGTAAAAAAATAAAATTAAAATAAAAATTAAAATTAAAAATAAAATAAAAATAATTAAAAATAATAATTAAAAAAATAACAATAAATTGAGTGCTATATTACAATTTCTGAGTGAAGTATTGAAATTAAAATATGGAGCCAGTTTGTTTAGAACCTTTTGACATTGTGAATAAACTGTGTTACTGTAAAACTCGCCCATGTGTTCATTTGCAAATTGAAGATTATGCCATGTTGTGTTATAAAACTGAAAAATGTTGTCAAATAATTAGAGAACATTTCAATTTTTCAACGTTTGTTCATCATTTGATTAAATGTAATGCAGGATATTATGTAGTTATAGACTGCATTAAAATTGCTTTAAGTTATGGAGTAGATGTTAATCAAACGGATTCTATATATAGAAGAAATGCTTTACACTATGTATATTATGAATATGACAGATGTCATCTGTTATATGATGGTATTGATATTTTAACCAGATATATTTATGATTATATTCCTTCTTTAGTTCTAGCCTATGATATTTATGGATTTCCACCTTATAAATATAAAAATTACTGTAGAGAATGGTTTTACCGATTCTGGCATCAATACCAGTTTTACAAAAAAAAACAATCACCAAATACACTAAAACAATTAAGAAAAATTGTCTATAAACATAATTGGGATCCAATTATATATGACCTGGAATTTATTCGATATAAAATATTACTATTGAATGATGAAACTATACGTTTTATATCAAGAAAAACAAGAGACGATATTGGAAATAATCTATGGCATGTGTATACTAAATACTTTAATTATAAAAATTGTAACGATAAAATGAAAACTATTTATTCGAAATTGGATAAAAATTTAATAAATGAAAGGAATTCTGAAGGGGACACACCTTTGCATTTAGCCAAAAAGCCATTTGTTAAAAATTTATTGATTGAAATGGGAGCTCATGAGGATTGTCTAAATAACAAAAATGAACTTGCAAATAAAATTATATTAAACTTACAATGTATTGCTTCTAGACAAGTGCCTGTCAATCAAATTAGCATTGTACCTAACCATTTGCAAAATATTGTAAGATTGCATAAAGTAATGTGACGTAAGCAAAAAAAAAACTATATATATATCTCCTTGTCTGCTATCCGCACTTCATTTGTAAGATGAAGATCAGTACGCTGAAACCTTATAGAGTTGTGAGTTTTTTGTGTGCTTGTGCAGTTCGACCATGTGTTCATTTGCAATTAGGTGATTATGCCATGTTATGTTATAAATCCAAAAGGACTCGTGAAATAATTAAAAAGAATTTTAATTTTGCAACATTTGTTCGAAATTTGATTGCGTGTAATGCCAGATGTCGGATAAAAATTTCATGTATCAAGATTGCTGTAAAATATGGGGTGGATGTGAATCAAACTGATCCTACTAATGGCCGCAATGCATTACACTATACAGTATATGCAAACGGTTCATGGGATAGTCTTTCGTTATGCAATTATATTACCCATTATGTTGGTGCTTTAAATGTGGATGCTTATGATAATAGTGGACTGCCACCTTATGCCTATTCAAGCTTTGACCTGTATGGATATTCATCTACCGAATCTAAACTTCGAATTAAGATAAAACGCAAGAGTGAAAAATTATTTCAGTTTTTATTTTGTGATGTTATACCTGAACATTGGAGTTTTTATGTATTAAGTATTATTGATGAAATGGATTTGTTTAATATGCCTGAAGATAAGCGTTATTATATATTACATAATGCACGTGATGAAAAAGGAAATACATTATTACATATAGCAGCTAAAACTTCAAATTATAATCTCACTCGAAAGATTTTGCAATTGTACCCCTATTTACAATTAATACCAAACCTTAAAGGTAAAATTCCAGTTCAATATTGTAAATATTATCATACCTTTTTTCTTTTTAATGGAAACACATGGTATAAAAAATTTTATTTTGCAAATCGACCTTTGATGAATGATGGGCCATTTCATTCTCTTGCACGAAAATTTCCTCAATTACTTGAAATTGTAAATGACAAAAGTATGGAACGTGTTACTATTCCTAATATGGATTTAATTGGAAGTGCTATATCAGCATTAAATGATGAAACTATACTTTTAATTTCAAGAAAGGTACGAGACTTGGCTGGAAATAATGTGTGGCATGTATATGCCAAGTTTTTTTCTGACATTGCTTATAATAATGATATGAAAACTCTCTATGAAAAGTTTGATAAGTCTTTAATTAATGACAGAAATATAGATGGGAATACGCCTTTACATTTCGCTAAACAAGAATATGTTCGACAATTGTTAATTGAATTTGGAGCTCATCAAGATTGTTTAAATTATAAAGGAGAACTTGCTTGTAATATTATGTTAAACTTGCAATGTATTGCTTCTAGATATGTACCTGTAAAACATTACTCTATTGTACCAAAACATTTGCAAAGTATTGTTCAATTACATCAACCATTGAAATAAAGTTATAATTCTTGTGTCAAATTATATTTTTCCTCCAAAATGAATCAAACATTTTTTTAAAAATGTATAGTAAAGTTTTTAAAAATTTAGGATTTAAATATATGAATTTAATGTTTTAGCAACCAGCACACTTTGTACTCAAAAATGTTTTTAGATTGTTATTACGTAATAAAATTGTAATGTTTAATTAGAGTGTCTGGTTGATCGGAATTGACATATTCTACACATATCTCTTGAAGTGATATTTCAGAAAGTGTGAAATATGCTCTCTTGGACCATACATTTTTCGGACTTTATACAAATATTCTAATACACTGAAATCATGGTACTTTACACCAATAATCCTACACAGATTTGACCTTTATGTTAAATAAACATGTTATTTTTAGTAATACATACTATTTTGAGGTGCTGATTTTTTTTTTTTTTAATCACTTATAAAATAAAGTGCATGGATTCTACAAATTATATTCAACATATAGATGATAGACTAAAAAAGGATGATGTTTCTTTATTATCATCTGCTGGGAATATCAAAAAGTGGTTAGGTAAGCAAGGCGTTTCAAAGCTAACACTTGTGATTGCACTAGTTCCGCCTACAATTTGTACTTTAATTGTACAAATTTTACATTTAAAAGTCATTTATATATTAATATTTTTAGGATTGTATTTTGGAGCAACTTATTGGATATTAGATAAAAAGTTTGATTTTGTCTTGAATTATATTCAAAAAGTTAAACACTATATTAAGGATTATGTATGAATATGAATATAGATTAATTGTTTCTTTTGCTTCACAACATGAAATAGATACAATCATGTCTCATTTTAACAATATAAAAAAGTATACAGTTTTATATTTTAATAATTTTCGATGTAAAGATGCTAAATGGGAATTTAAAATTCGCTTGAGACGAGTAGCAGTATATTACGCTGGTTTATGGTTTCGATTTGTCGAATCATATGAATCAAACTTTTCAGAATGGACCAAACAACAATATCTAACCTTTTATCAAAAAATGGGTTTTTTCCAAAATCCTTTCAATATAGAACACAGAAATGAAGTAAAATTTAAAAATGCAAAAATATATTCATTTAATAGAAACAATAACGAATTTGGATTGGTATTTGAATATGAAGAATGTCTTGTTAAACATAAATTGAAGAAATTACCCATTTGTCCCGATAATTTAAAAATGTACAAAGACATTTTTAAATATTTTTATCAACAAGATTCATTTCCATATATACTAAAAAATTGTACCAGAAAACGAGTTAAACATACAAATGTGAGACCTAAAAATGCTCTCGTGGCTGTGAAACACGATGGTATATTTGGCTTTATTTATAGTTATAAAGATTATATTTATGAAATGTGGGAAGGTAATGTTAATTATTTGATTTCAAATACATCTATCGGAGACGGTATTGTATTTGGAGCCGAAAGAATGGAAGATGGCACAGTTATATTATTAGACATATATCAAATTCAAGGCGTAGAAGTGTATCACACCCATTCAATATTTCTTGAATATTTACCATATTTAAAAAATTTACCCCCGCATTACAAAGTTCAAAATTATTACAAAAACAAAGTACCCATCCAAGCCAACAGTGACGGAATTATTTATCATACTTGTTCGGATGTTATTTATAAACAGAAACCCAAATGTACAATTGATTTAGCATATGAAGATGGTTATTTTATTACAGATTCCAAAAAAATTACCACCCGCGAAAACCTTATCAATGGGAAAGTATATGAATGTGATTTAAATTTTAAAGTTATCAAACCAAGATTAGATCGGTTTGTCAGTAATACTATAGATCAATTATCAGAAGTTATCGAGCTTTAAATTTTCTTTTACACGTCTTACATTCCTTGTATGCAGTTGGCATTTCATCACCAGCTCTCTCTTGAATAACATAATAAATGAATTGTGGATTAAAACAACATTTTTTTTGTTTTCGTTTTTTATTTTTCCATACCTGACACATATTTTTATTGAATAAAAATTTCATCTTTAATAAAGACTTTATGTTTCTTTTAATCTTATTTATATTATTTTTTTATCATTGGCTTCTTGTATCCTTTAACGAAAAGTATGAAAAACCTAAAAATATACCAAACAAATATGTAGACTTAGAGGGAAATTTATATGAAAAAAATATAGTAATAGGTCAAACAAAAGATTTGTTTGACTATGATACACAAGCTGTACTACCACCATTCGATTACGATATTCAACTCAACAATAATTGGCTTTTATTTTCTAGTCGTAAAAAGGAATGGAACATACCCATACATGATGAATATCACTGGACTGGTGATCAAATAATGGAAAAGGACGATTGTTTTGGACAGGTGGGGAATATTAAGGCTAAAGGGATAAAACTATTTGAATATATTCGCGATCACGAATTTAAAAGTACTAATACTCAAAGCACATCCGATAGGATATATCAGAATTTAAACATTTATTATTTCGAATGTGAAGATAATAAAATTAAAAACTTACACAAGTGTATGCAAGGTAGTGTATTTGATGGCTCACACTGCAAATCAATAGATGTATGTGATGACCAAGTGAATGGATACAAATATGCAGATTTATCAGGAAAAAATAAATATTTTGAATGTCAACAAGGCGTATCTATTTCCAAAACATGTCCACCCAAAGAGATATTTCAACACGATCAATGTAAAAAACCTGATAATATTTGTGAAGTAGAATCTGATGGTTATATTGTTCAATTATCAAAAACCACATATGGTGAGTGTGTTCGCGGCAAAATGTATACAAGATCTTGTAATCCCGATTATTATTTTTTGAATGGAAAATGTGAAATGGAAGTATGTTTTGAAAAAGATAACGAAATTGTAGCTGTTAAAGAAGAAACTAAAACAGGACCTTTTTCATTTCAACAATACTTTGGAACGTGTGTTAAAGGTAAACTTACACAAATAAAAAGTTGTCCTCTTTCGTGGGACTATTCTAAAACTGACGTAGATATTTTAGAATTACCTCAAGTATTTGACAAAAATAAATGTATAGCTCCTAAACTATGTGAAAACGTAAAACTAATTAATAAAGCTGTAATTCCAGCCTATTTGTATGCAAAACACTTGGCTACATGGGACAAGGCGGTTTATTTCGATCGTACTATAGGTTATAAATGTAATGATTCACAACTTGAAAGTGTACATGTACCGCATGGCTCTCTTGTCAAACATTTTAAAGTTAGAAAAGCATGTGATGAGCTTAAAAATATTCCTACTAATGAACCAAACAAATATTATAACTGTGCAACTGATAAAACTGTAACATGTCCCATTGATAATTTTTTTGATGGAACAACATGTTTACCTAAAAATCCAAAAGCTTTTAGATTTAATAATCACTTAGACGTATTTCAATTTAACCATTTATCGGAAACCAATAATTGGATGCAACCTAGATCACGCATTCATAAATACGATAAACCCACCTGTAGTCTAAACGAAGTTTATATTCCATCCATGAACATGTGTACTCATAAAGAATGTGAGCCTTTTCTATTTATTAGAGAATTACATCGACCCATTTTATTAAATGAGAAAAATCAATGTAATTGGAATGGTACCAAAATTGTCAAGGAAAAATTTCAAAATCCCAAAGGGTTAAGATTAAAATTTTGGAAACAACAATTAGTAAGAGATGAATCTATAGATTTTTGTGAAATCGGTCAAAAAATAGAAACGGGAAATTTTGTTTTAGATTCAACACTTTATGCCACTTGTGATACAAATCAACCATTCGTGTTTTGTCCTTCCAATTTTACAGAAAAAATTGAAAAAGTGGGTACTCACTTTGCATGTCTCCCTAATGATAAAGTGTATGAATATAAATTGAAAAAACTAAAAAATGTAGAACTCTATCGATTTGCCATTAATAAAATTTTAATTCCAAAAAATACAACGTATATACTCGATGGGCAAAATTTTAAAACAGATAGTTATACTGAATTATCTATACCACCTGATAAAAACATTACATTTAAATTTGGTGCTAATGAAGACACTAAAATTTTATACAAATCTCTTGTCAATAATCCTCCCAATACATATATTTTAAATCGTCAATTGGAAGTATGTCATACCCCTGGCGCTCATTTTGATATAACAGAAGGTGCAGAAAGTTTTTGGTTTTTAAGATATAAAAACTACGATTTAAAATACAAAATAACAGATTTTAAATATTAAGATAAGATGTCTAACCAATATATTGCCCAAGGTATATTGTTATATTCCACTTTGTATGTGAGTACCATTTTAGCTTTGATTACGTTTTTAACAGGACGATGGATATTTTTATTTTTTATTATTTTGACATTTGCATTGGTAGCTTATTTAAGTTACCTTACAGCACATGATTCAGAAAATTTAAAAATGGTAGGTAAATGGGCTGAAGACACCATTGGAAAATTTTACACTAAAATTAGCCAATTAATTTAAACAAGACACATTTTCAGACAATAATTTTATTATAATATTTAAACTTTTTTGAATGCTGTAGTCATACAAAGTTCTTTAAATGATTTAGTATTTATTCAAAATCTGAAATAGAACGTGCACATTACATATACATTACATATTTACACAACATAAGAAGTCATTTCATTTTTAAACAAGATACATTTTTTAGACAATAATTTTATTACAATATTTAAACTTTTTTGGGATGATGTAACCATACAAAGTTTTCAAGATAATTTGGTATACATTCAAAGTTTGAAATAGAACGTGCTGCTATACATATTTACATATACATTACATATTTACACAACATAAGAAGTCATTTCATTTTTAAACAAGATACATTTTTTAGACAATAATTTTATTACAATATTTAAACTTTTTGGGATGATGTAACCATACAAAGTTTTCAAGATGATTTGGTATACATTCAAAGTTTGAAATAGAACGTGCTGCTATACATATTTACATATACATTACATATTTACACAACATAAGAAGTCATTTCATTTTTAAACAAGATACATTTTTCAGACAATAATTTTATTACAATATTTAAACTTTTTTGGGTTTGATGTAACCATACAAAGTTTTCAAGATGATTTGGTATACATTCAAAGTTTGAAATAGAACGTGCTGCTATACATATTTACATATACATTACATATTTACACAACATAAGAAGTCATTTCATTTTTAAACAAGATACATTTTTTAGACAATAATTTTATTACAATATTTAAACTTTTTGGGATGATGTAACCATACAAAGTTTTCAAGATGATTTGGTATACATTCAAAGTTTGAAATAGAACGTGCTGCTATACATATTTACATATACATTACATATTTACACAACATAAGAAGTCATTTCATTTTTAAACAAGATACATTTTTCAGACAATAATTTTATTACAATATTTAAACTTTTTTGGGATGATGTAACCATACAAAGTTTTCAAGATGATTTGGTATACATTCAAAGTTTGAAATAGAACGTGCTGCTATACATTGTAAATTTAACACAACATGAGAAGCCATTTCATTTTTATGATTTAAACAATCTGGGTGAGCACCACAATTAATTAATTTTTGTTTCATTAGTTTAGTTTTACAGATATGTAAAGGTGTATTTCCGTACACATTTCGATTATTTATGACTGATTTATCAAACAATGGAAATATATTATCCACCAAAGCTGGATCACAATTAGCATAATGATGCCAAATGTTATTAAATATCAAATCGTGAGCATATCTTGAAATTTGAAAAATGTATTCTGGACTAAGTATTAATAACAAATCTTTCAATTTATCCATATTATGTACAAGGACTGGTTTTTTATAGATAATAATTTCGATAAATTCGGGATAGTCTAATGTTAATTTTGTAAATGAATCTCTAGTAGTGGGAATATGTTGAGTTGTAACAAATAACTTTCTATACCATTTACACTCATTGGTAAAAGGACATAATAGTTCAAAAATGTCTATACTTTTAGCATAAGCAATTGGAAGTTTACCTTTAAAATTTCGTTTTAAAGCAAGGCTAGAATCCAAATCAATAATAATGCTTACCTGTTTATGAATATTATATTTTGTAACCAAATGTAAAATATTATTTCCCTTTTGATCATGCACATTATGAAATATATAGCGCCTTTGTTCTGGACAAATACCTTTGTAATTTACATACTGTAAACTATTTATCATAGTGTCACTCCAATAAGTAGGCATTTTACGATAAATAAAATATTGAAATAAAGTTTCATTTTTGATTGAATGTTGATACAATGATCTAGATGATATGGACTCAATAAAATTAACATAAGTGTATTTTGGATAATTTGGTGGCAAGTCTTTGTTGTCCTTTATATCATACACAAATCCCAAAGAACGTCTAAAAAACTGATTAATATAACGTTTCACTTGATATTCACATAGGTAATGCAATGCTGTTTTACCATTTATGGGATCACATTGATTAACATCAATACCATAGTTTATGGCCACTTTAATATATTTTAATTGTTTATTTTTTTTATAACGCATTACATTTCTTACAAATATTGCAAAATTAAATTCTAATCGTATCAAGTTCTTAACGTAGGTATTTTTTTTACACATCATAGCATGATCACTTTGCGTAAAATGACGACAAGGATATAATTCACAGCGACAAAGATGTATGTTATCTAAGCGAACCATATTTAAATTTTTTAATTTGGGATTAGTATCCATTATATGGGCCCCATACTCAACAAGTTTATTAAAAACGCATTGTTTACGTGCTAACTGTAAAGGTGTTATACCATGTACATTTTTATCGTTAATAATAGAAGTATCAAAATGTTGAATTATATCATTCATATATTGTAACCTTTTATTGAACCATAACGTATAGCAATGCCATACATTATTCCCTTCAAAATCTCTAGCTTTTGTTGAAAATTTAAATATGGTTTCCGGATCAAAATGCAATATAATTTCTTTCAAATGATAAAGGGTAATAGGATATCCACTATACTCAATGATTTCTTTTTTATATAGTTGCTGTCTCACTGAATTACATTTAACAAGATTACCAAATAAATACAAACAATCCTTAGCATATTCCTTTGCAATTTTACCTTTACAATTTTTAACATTTTGAAGTTTAGGATAATATTGAAGAATATATTCCGTTACAGCTTCGTTATTCATTTTACAAGCTATATGTAGTAACGTATTTCCTTTTTTATCTACCACATGATTTAAAACCTTATCCAATTGTTTTTCAGTCATGCATTTTAAATCATATGTTCCAATATTACTCATCATGGAACTATTCCAACATTGAGGCATTTTATCAAAAAATAGAAACTGGAATAATTTTTCACTTTTGAATTTAATACTTACTCGTAAACCATTTTCAAAGGGTCTATCACATATTTCCAAATTATTAAAGATTGTTTGATATGAATATGCAATGGTTGGTAATCCTTCAAAATCACAAAGACTTTCATCTTGCACAATATCTGACATACAATAATTATGGACATAGTGAAAAGCAGTTTTACCATTTTCTGGGTCGATTTGTTGAAAATTCACATTCATAGATTTCATAATATCATAAAGGGGTTTCCAAAAATATATACTTGAATGAGGAAAATATTTACAAATATTTCTTACAAAAGTAGCAAAATTAAATTCTTGCTTTATAACATTACAAACGTATTCCGTTTTCACACACACCATGGCATAATCACTCAATGAAAAATGAGAACATGGATATTGGTCACAATTACACAAAAATATATCCGGTAACAATGTCATGGAATTCATCTTCATTAAATATTTGAAAACTAAGTGTAAAAATCTCTTATTTATGTTGTGGTCTAGAGGAAATGAGGACTCACTTAACGGCGTTCTTTCGGGACATTGTAGAGATGATCTTGTGGAGCGGTAAGATTCACTCTGCTGGAAAGGCAACGTTTTCTGTTAACGATAGTATTGGCTCGTTGCGTTGGACAATCAATTTTCTCCTCTGGGATAAGAGACGTTAATATGGACCGTTCAGGTTTGTTTTGCTGTGATGATTTGCATCGAATATAAGATCGGATTCAGAATCGACCCCATGTTGGGGGACTGATGTAGTTTTGTTGCTTAAAGCTCATCTTGGTTAAATTACAAAAACCTTCACTAGATGATGGCCTAGATGATGGCCTAGCACAGAATCCTCAACTCAAGTCTCGCTGTTTTTATACTTATCTCCACTGTGTATACGTCATTTATAATATTTATACAAAAAAAAAATATATAATTCATGTGACCAGGTGTTGAAGAAGAATTCTAATTTGATGAACACATGTTCTTTGGATACATAATTCGTTAAACATAGAAAACTATAAATAGTTTCAATACAATAAATTAATACCCACGGAATTTGTGTTTTCTTTTGTTTCTATTTAGGTAGAAGAGACATTTGATAAGTGTGCAAATAAAAACTTAAATTGTTACATGATTTTTATACGAATGAATATTTAGAAAACGTGAATAATGGAGTTTTACAAAATTCCCGTTTTACTGTGTAATTGGATTCCTATAAGCATTAAAACTGAACATTTATCTGAGTATTTTACAAAGCGTTGATCAAAGTTTACTGTAATTTTTTTCTCTGAATTATTTGTTCATAAAGATGTATCCATTCTTAAAAGTTATAAATTTTACCGAATTAAACTTTTACTATTCTACAACCTTTAGGATGAATACTTGAATGGGCGGTATTCGCAATGATTAGATCATTTTAAGATTCGTTGATAAGACAGAACGACTAATTTCACTGAGTCTAGTTTAGCTTCGCGGGGCAATATAATACACTACGGATCAGTACTATCTAATTTAGCACCATTTCTTTCAATTGTCGATTCCATACATAAACAATGAATTTTATTTTTGCACAACTTCTCAACTCTTTGAAAGTGAAAAGTCTTATTATATATCCAATTATATGTTTTATCCACCAATACAATATCACCATTTAACATTTCAAATGCACCCTGTATAGGAATAAATGGTATGGGCCAAAATAATTGTCTAACGTCTACTTTTGATAAATTATTTACGTATACATTCTTATCTTCAAAAACATATACGTCACCATTTCTTAATGTTAAAATGGCGTCAACATATTGAATATTTGGAAATAATGTATTTAAATGATTTTGCTTTATAAAATTCATAATATAATCAAATTCATAATATACGTCGTTTGAAATAATAATATAATTCCCTGAAGAAATATTTCGAAACATGGAATCAACATTTCTGAGAAAAGGAAACCAAAGTTTTCCTTCCGTTGTATAATTTGTATGTAAATCGAGTCTTTTATATGATGAACCTTGAAAAATAATATAAGTTTGATAATTGAGTAATGTTACACTATCAAAATGACATTTGTACAAATGTGAAATTATTTTCTTATCCTCATTTGAAACATTTCTTTTATTATATGTAAGTTCCATAAGTGAATTTTTATAATGAGTTAAACCTAACGCATGTCCGAATTCATGTTGAATAATATAAAATACATCCTGAGGTGTGACATTTTCATTAATATGTATTTCATGGTTTAAATCGTGTGGATAATTTGCTTTTCCTAATAAGTACTTCTCTAAAGGTGAAAAATAAACTTTAATATCTCCTTTTCCTTGTTTAACGCGTGCAAATTCTAATGGGTATATATTCCACATAGCTATAGCATCTTCCAAAAATGTATAATTTGTACCATTTTCTAAAGACCAAGTTAAAAAAGTTTTATCCCACAAAGAATCAACACAAACAATTAAAGCTAATAGATATAATAACATCTTTATTCACAACCAGAATTGTACATATATGCATGTGCAGCTAAAAGCATTCTTTTTGCTTTAAACATTGTACAACCAAATTTTTTACAATTTGCACATCTTGAAGGATTAGTAGGTATTGTTTTTTCAACAAATTGTATCGATACACCAGTTACATATTTTTTAATCATATCCTTTTGTATTTGACCAGCTACAAAAAAGTGAGTAATGTGTAATTTTTGAATTTGTCTATTTAATTTCTTTTGCCATTCATTCTTACAATCACAACGAATACCATGAGTCATGGTAGCAATGGCATATTCTGCTGCTTTATATGATTTATGCGGAAAATACATGGCTAAAGCACCATATACGACATTATGTGGTTTAATCCTTTCTTCTATAAAATTATCAAACACATTTCCTTCTTTCATTTGAATAAACAGTTCTTTTCCCTCTTCCAATTTTCGAAGTTCAATATTATCTTCAATTTTTCGAAGACCATTTTCAATTTTTCCATCTTCCAATTTCCGAAGCTTATCTTCAATTTCTCCCTCCTCCAATTCATCTTCCTTAATATTATCTTGAATTTGTTCCAATTTTTGAATCTCATCGGAAATTTCTCCTTCAATATTATCTTGAATTTCATTAATCCATTGTCTTGTTTGCTCTTGATTTACAGCTTGTGATTCATCATCACTAACCATAATATCTACATTTAGCATTTCGGTTGAAACAGTTTTATTCATATCTTTATTCATCCCTTCATCTGATGTATCACTATATTCATAATTTAATTCCTCCTGATCATCATCCCACCAATTTTGAGATTTTAGTACAGTCTCCATGTTCATACTTATTTATAACTTGGTGTAAAGACATACCTTTAAATAGTGAACCATTTAAAAAAGTAAATTAAATTTAAAAAATTATTATTTATTATTTATTTTTTATATAAGCGTTCTTATTTTAAAGTATAACTTTTACACCAAATCATAAATAAGTAGTAACATGGCTCTACAAGATAATATTAATTTTGTCGAAAATATAAATGAACCCGATGTGACAATGATGGCAAATGAATTATTTCCCGATTATGAATGGACTCAATTGGAAATGGCTTTGGATAAAGTTATCCTGAAGGAATTAAAAGACGCTAGTGAATTTGTTACTAAACATACTATTAAGTTGAGAGTTTATAAAAAGATTGCAAATATTTTAAATGTTGATGTAGATATGGGTATTGATTATAAGTCTGTGAGTATTCATCCTGATAATATGATTAAAATTGATGATAAATGGAAAAAGAATATACAAAACAATTTTCAAGTCTCCCACGAAGAAATGAATGCTTACGAAAAAATTAAATCTACAGACTATGTTAAAATACCTGATATAGCAAAATTTATTTCCATTCTTATTCGAAAAGATATCGTAGAAAGGGAAGATAAAGAAAAAATTATAAAATCAAATGATTTAAATATTTTATTGGGTGTTGACGGATTTTTAGGATACACTCCAATTGAAATGAAAAATTACATTGAAAATTTGAAATTTGGAAGTAATGGAGACTTGCATGTTGAAACAGTCAGAAAAATGTATTCTTTGGACATTATTAAAAACTTGTCTGGCACTGATGCTGCAAGTATTGTATTTTTAGCTCTTATATCAGCATACAAAAGTTTTATTCTTGATGATCAAGCAAAACACATTATTGATAATGTAGAATCTGATACCAAGAGTTATCTTTCTAAAAATGCAAAATATTACCACGATATTAATGATGCAATTGACAATCTGGATGAACTTGTAGTATTTTATACGGAAAATGTACCTGAAATTTCTAGAATTAGCGTTGTTAAAATGGCCAATTTGATTGCTAAATCAAAAAAGCGAAAAACTGCAATTATTGTTAGCAAAAGGGGACGAAAAAAGATTAAAATTGCAGATGAAGAGGATGTCGACATTGCAAAGAAAAGAAGACGAGTTGTAAAACCACTAGAAAATGATGACTAAATCAACTACACAAATTTAAAAAAAAACTCTATATAATAATGAAATTTATGTTTAGAAAGAAATAGTCATGGCTTCGTTTCTCAGTTTACCAACAGAAGTGCTATCTCATATTTTTAAATATTTATCAATTGAAGAATTATTAAAATTATGGACGTTAAATGATATGAAACTAAACCAAATTATTTTAGTCATTGCTCCAATTTTCAAACTAACACCTTACATTAAACCAGGAGAATGGTTTTTTGACGGAACTATACTTCGAGTTGAAATTCACAAACAGAATATTGATATTACATATCTACAAGTGGATGATCGTATCATCGAAGAGACATACAATTTTTACAAATCAAACCTTCTTTGGCCTTTCATGAAACAATATGACAATTTTATTAACAAAAAGGAGTTTATGGGAATGTACAGTATAAATTGTAAAGAACCATTCCTCAAGTCTTTAAAGAAACTATTTGACAACTCTATTAACGTAAAAGATAAAGATGTATATAGTGATAATATAAATTATGTTTTTTTAGATAAAGGGGCGAAACCAAATTTAATAAAACAATCAAATGTATATTTTAAACACATAAATTGGTTTAAAAATTGTTTTGTTGTATGTGACGATCCTATATATGATATTTATTTTCCAAAACTGTCAAAAATGGTTGCAACTGCAAGATTTGAAAAGGACACATGCATAATATGTCACTATAATGATTCAAAGTTACTTTATAAAAATGGTCCAAATCAACATGTCATGGATGGTAAACCATGTTTCAATCAACATATAATGAAATGTAAGTTGAGTCAATTATCTTGTGTATTAAAACCCGAGAGGTCATGTGAAATGTCATACTTTAATTAATAAAAAAGATCTTCAAAAGTTTTTGTCTATTGATGTAATAATTCTACAACATCTTTAAATCTTTGAATTAAACTAGTGTCGGAACTTATAAATAGTTTCAGCATGTCTAAATTCCAATACATGACTGGCGTACCTTCTGTTTGAAAGAGTGCAATTTTTGTAGAATAAGCCTCAACAAACTTTAAAATTTTTTTTGCATTTGAAAATGTCCCCTTTTCAAAAGTTACTGTTTTCATTTGAATCTTTTTCATTAGATAACCTATCATACACATGAAACCGTAATAATTGGGTCCATTGGGAAATAAAACAAATGGAAAAGATTGTGAAAATGCATATTTTTGTATTAAATCTGTAGGAGTTGATACATTTTTAATAAATTCATTTAACACAAGTTGTTGCAATTCGCCATATTTTTCTAAAAACTCTTGAGAAACATGATCTGAGACTTCCCCTCTACGTACACATTGAACCAAAAAATGAAGGGGAGTATTTTGTTTATAGCTAATTAATTTGTGTAATATTTTGTCCGTCGATTCAATATACTTGTGTTGTTTATTAAAATAATCTCGACACACTCGAGCAATTAAATCAAATGTAAAATTAGCAATTAAATCTAAATTTGTATGACATAAATAACAATAAATCATAATATAAATTACATCGAAAGGTATATAATATTGACCAAAATGACTTCTAATTTCTGTAGCATCTTGCGATAAAGTTTGAAAAAATAAACCTGGAGACGTATCTGTATTCTCTTTTTCAATTGGTTTAAAATCACAACAAGACTTTACATACGGACACAAAATATTTAAATAATATTCAAAAACGTTTTTATCTTCATACATATTTTTCATTTGATCTAATATTGCTGTGATGATTGTTTGAATATCCTGATCTTCATATCTCAAATCTTGAATCATATACACGTATTGTTTTATAAAATTTTCCAAAATTTTCTTTTTTAACGTTATATTTTTATCAAATGTTTTATTTTTGCGAATAATAAATTCTTGGTTGGCTACCCCTAGCAATTCAATCACATGCATTAAATTAGAATATGGGACAATTATTTCAGTCGGCATAATGCCTGGAATATTTACAATTTTTACTTTGCATGGAACATTTACGTCACCCGACCAATTTGCATAATATTGTGCCACCTCACATGAGAGTAAAAAATTCAAATCTTGTGATAAATGTTTAGTGACATTTAAAATGAGATTTTGACATGTTCCACAATAAATATTACGATCAGAGTGTAATACAATATTGCTCCCGTGACACAATAGTTTTTTAAATTTTAAATAAGAAACAAACATCTTTATTTTATATGCTGATATTTTAATAAGACAAAAATTACATCAATTCGAAAACCACAACGTGCTATAACTAATAAACTTGGAATATATTATTCTAGAGTCAATTATTGGATTAATCAACATGGGTTCATTGAAATAAGAAACACATATTTTTTTATTATGTATACCGATATTTTAATGAGACAAAAAATTTTAGAATTACATCAACTCGGAAAAACACAACGTATTATAGCCAATGAACTTGGAATATATCCTTCTACAGTCAATTATTGGATTAATCGGCATGGATCTATTGAAACCAGAAAAAAACCCGGTAGACCTCGAAAAACAAATAGAGTAACAGATGATTTAATATTTTTAATGAGTTATAGTAATCCTTTTATGCCAACCACCGAAATTATTCATGAATTAAATTTACCGCTAACAAAGTATTCAGTTATTAGAAGATTGAAAGAAAAGGGTTTACAAAGTTATAGGCCCGCTAAAAAGGAAACATTAACAAATGTACATATACAAAATCGTTTAGAATTTGCATTAAGTGTTAGACATTGGACTTTTGAGCAATGGAAAATACTTGTATTTACAGATGAAAAAGTGTTTTCTACATTTGGTAATGGTATAAATAGAGTGTGGAGAACTAAACGAAAAAATAGATTTGATAAAAAGTATATAAATCATATTAGAAGATCTGGTCGTAAAAGTATTCCAGTTTGGGCATGTATCTGCGCAACAGAGGGGCAAAATAAAATTCATTATATTCGCGGTGGTAATCTTACTGGAATAAAATATAGAAATCAAATATTAAGAAATTATGTACCTGCAATGCAAAATGCAGGTTTAACTTTTATGCATGATCAATCTTCTATTCATAAATCTATTGTTGCAAACAATTATTTACACAATCGTGGCATAACCATATTAGATTGGCCTGCCAAAGCTCCAGATTTAAATCCAATTGAAAATTTATGGGCAGAAATGGAAAGAAGGACTTGTACAAGAAATATTAGAGATGAACAGGATTTGTGGGAAAAAATAAAACAAACCTTTGAAGAAATTGAAGAAACAGATTATATTACGAAATTGGTACAATCCATGCCTAGACGAATACAAAAAGTTATTGAAGCAGGGGGACATTGGACAAAATATTAATCATCAGACAATGAAAAGATATTTTCATTCTCTAGTATAGTATAACCAAACAAGAAATTGCCTTCTTCGTCTTCATATTTCCATTTTCTAGGATTTCTTTGACATACAAGTAAATTTTGAATTTTTATATAGGGCCATGTTATTATTTCATATTTTTCAACAGATAATTCGTGCATTTTCAAACCCAATCCCTTTAAAAAATCGACATGTTCAGAAATGTTGTATATTATATTTTCGTACCAAAACTCATCTATTTTTCCTCTTTCAGAACATGTAATAATATTATCTGAAACGGCTTCTGTCAAAATACTATCTTTAAATCGAGAGTAATGCATCTTATTTATGATAATAAATAAAATAAATAATATAATTCGAAACTTGCAGATATAATACCTAATGTGATGATTAGAGCTATGCAAATGTTTTCGCGAATGTTTTGACAATCCATTATATTTAAAAAAATAAACAACATCTTTGAGTATTTATAGTAAAATAATTAAATATTTTTTTATCATCTATAATTTGTATAAATATGTGCTACACAATAAAGAGTAAAATAATAATATGAGTGAGAAATATAATCCTAGATCTTTACAAGAACTAACTAAATATAAAATTAATTCAAAAGTTAAATATTCAGATATTAATAAATTGCATACACCTACAGCTTTTAAAATTGATCTCGCTGTAGACTATTACAAAAATAAGTTAATGTGTGACGAAACATTTATTGTAGATGATAAAGAAAAAACTTTTATTATGGTAAAGTATAAAATAAAAACGCCCAAGAAAAAAAGTGTACGTCGCAAGTTACCTGGCTATTGTTGCTCTCAATGTCAAGATTATTATAAAAGTCTCAATTTATCACCTAAAGAATTGGAAAAAAGACTTGCAGCTGTTTCACGACATAGAATAGATCCAGGACCTTCTACTCCTGAATATTTTTGGGAATTAGATTTCCCAGATACTGAAGAATGTTTAAGACGCGGATATATCGAAGAAGCAAAACCCGTTGTATTAAAAGCAAAAACTAAATATGATATTTATTGAAAAAATAATAACATTATATGCAATTCATTGATAAAAAATCATATTTATTGGAAAAATTAGATAAAACAATTCATTATTCAAAATAAAATATTCATTGATATATTATATAATTCATTATTCAAAATAAAATATTCATTGATATATTATATAATTCATCATTCAAAATAAAATATTCATTGATATATTATATAATTCATCATTCAAAATAAAATATTCATTGGTATATAATTCATCATTCAAAATAAAATATTCATTGGTATATAATTCATCATTCAAAATAAAATATTCATTGGTATATAATTCATCATTCAAAATAAAATATTCATTGGTATATAATTCATCATTCAAAATAAAATATTCATTGGTATATAATTCATCATTCAAAATAAAATATTCATTGGTATATAATTCATCATTCAAAATAAAATATTCATTGGTATATAATTCATCATTCAAAATAAAATATTCATTGGTATATAATTCATCATTCAAAATAAAATATTCATTGGTATATAATTCATCATTCAAAATAAAATATTCATTGGTATATAATTCATCATTCAAAATAAAATATTCATTGGTATATAATTCATCATTCAAAATAAAATATTCATTGACATATATACAATTGTCAGGAATAATAAAAATTTTCGAATCTACAATACTTATTTTCTGATCAACTATAACTGAGTGTTTACCTTCTTCAAAATACCATTGCTGGTATGCCAGCTAATAGATGATGTTTTATATATATTATACAAATCCTTTTAGCCACCAACACAAAAGGTTGAACCAATGTGATTCGTTCTTCTGGGAGCAATGTTTGCAACACAAAATCATAAGTATCGTATGGTAAAGAACAGTCAAAATATAAATGTTTATCCGTTATGAACAAATCTAATTCAGCTCTCCCATTGACTATCGTTATACCATATCCTGGTTGAGGATATAAAACACCAAAAGTAAAATACCTCTTTACCAAAAACACATCATCCACCTTCCAAAAAAGTCTTTGATCGACATTCTGCCTGACCTGTTTCGAATTGACAAGTCTTTTCCTCAAATGATCAAAAGTATATTTTTTAGGTGGAATTTCGCTCTTTAATCCTTCTTTTTTCATATAATTTTCCGTTTTACGAATAGCTGTCGTTCTATTCACTGGCTCATGAATCACATGGTTCCGTTCCAATTTGCAGCAATATAAATTTGCATTCCCAAAGAACTCGGTCCAAGGTGGTGTGCTATTCATCAGTTGAGAATACATAATGCTTCATAGTCACTACTCTGTTTCCCTCTATATATACTCAATTTCTTGGCAACAATCCCAAAGAAATGAGGATTAGAACACATAACATAATGACGACATACCATGAATAAGTATTCTTTTTATATTTAACAAAATCGAAATAAGTAACAATATTGGGATGGGATGTTTGCAACATGGCACGGTTATTTGGAAATTTATTTTTTCCATTTTTATATTTTGCCCACCTTGAAAAGAAAAAATCTTGTCCGTTGTTATTTTTAGCATAATATTCATCTCCATTTTCAAGTTTAGCAAAATAAGATTGACCGGTATCTTGTGCATAAAATTCATATATATCTTTGGCATACACTTGTTTTCCTAAAAGGGTTTTGGAATATATTTCTTTTTGACCTATTTTCAAATAATATTCAGCTTGTCCATATTTTGCGTACACTTCGTCAATATTCTTGTCTTTAGCATAAAATGGATTTCCATTTTTTCCAACAGCATATATTTGTTTCCTGTCAATAATTATATATTTTTCTCCGTTTTCATCATGAAAATACACTTGATTTGAATTTTTATCTTTAGCATAATAAGGAATTCCATTATCCAATGCATATCCATGATGAGCATAATATTCTGTATTCGATTTATTTTTTGCATAGATTTGTTTATTACTTATTGTTAGATACATTTGTTTTGCAAAATTGTCCAACGCATAATATTCATTTAAATCGTGTGTTTTTGCATATTGAGGAACTTCATTAATTTGTAAATACACATCCATTTCTAAAATTTCGTCATATAAATAAATTTCATCTAAATCATTGTTTTTAGCATAGTAAGGAATTCCATAATCTAATGCATATATACCATTCGCATAATATTCAGTTTGATTTGCATATCTTGCATAAATTTCTGTCCCTTCAATTTCTATATAATACTCCTCCCCTGAAAAGTCCAATGCATAATATTCATCTTGATTATAATATTTTGCATAATAAGGAATATCATTATCATGTGCATATATTTCATCGATATAGTATTCCGATCCATCATCTCGTTTTGCATAAATTTCTTTGTTTTCTTTTTTTAAATAATATTTTTTTCCAATTTTATCATGTGCATATATTTCTGTTCCTTTTATCTTTAGATATTCTACTAAATAAATTTCCTGATTATCATTCTTTTTTGCATAATAATGTATTCCTTTATCTAATGCGTACATATCTAAATAATATTCATTCTTTGCTTCATCTTTGGCATATATCTGTCTACCATTTATTTCCAAATATGTGTCACTATATATTTCGAATCCATTTAACATTTTTGCATAATATGGAATTCCTTGATCAATAGCATATACATTA
This sequence comes from Linyphia triangularis, assembly GCA_963978545.1. Taxonomy (NCBI): domain Eukaryota; kingdom Metazoa; phylum Arthropoda; class Arachnida; order Araneae; family Linyphiidae; genus Linyphia; species Linyphia triangularis. The sequence continues at coordinate 17,774,027 of OZ021723.1, read as the reverse complement.
TTTAAATAGTATTCCGACCCGTCTGTTTTCTTTGCGTAAATCTGTTTATTATTTATTTTTATATATTCTGACCCATACCATTCTCACGTTTCATTAATTTTAGCATAATATGGAATATTGTTGTCTAGAGCATATACATAATAATTACCCACTTTAATATAATATTCGCACAAATTTTTGTCTTTTGCATAAATTTGCTTACCTTTCCATTCAATATAATATAGCGTTTGATTTTCATCAAAACCATATATTTCATTTAAATCCAAATCTTGTATGTAATATGCTTTTCCATTTGATTTTTTTGCATAAATTTCTTTATTATCGTTAATAATGTAATACTGTTCTCCATCTTTATCTCGTGGATAAATTTCATGACCATCTTTTTTTAAATAATAATATTTGAAATTCATATCATAAGCAGGATATTCATCGCCATTACCTTTTTCCAGATAATAAAATGTACCATTTAATTGTGGATAAATTTGATTACCTGAAGAATCTAATTCATACACCATTTCTTATTTTTTAGCATAATTGTTTTATAAAAGTTTTGTATTAATAACATGTTTACTTTCTGGATGATTCTATTGGGGAGCAGTCTAACTAACACGTGATCTATCAAATAACAATATAATTAAATTAAAAACTTTTTGTATTCAATTGTCCCGTAGGTAGTTTAACATAGACTACAATAATACATTATATTTTACCTATAATTGAAACTAGTAAAATGAACAATTTTAAAATTAAAAAAAATATTATTATTATTATTATTATTATATAAAATAAACTGCCATTTTTCAAATATTACATTTCCAATTTAGATTAAAACAAAGTCATGTCATTAAATACTCCGAGACCATTGTATGAGCTTGCTCGTTATAAAATAAATACTCAACTAGATAAAAAGGACAATGTTAAAAAGTTATCTTTACCAAAACTTATACAAAAAGACGTTAAGAAACAATATGTATACGATTCTTTATATTGCAATGAAACATTAGGAGATTTGTGATTACATGTACGTAAAGAATGTTTTGAGAAATATTAATTTTTGCCAATTAATTTTGAAAAAAAAGTTTATTTTATATTCACACGATACGAATTAAATTGTAACATTGATTAAGTAACAAATTCTTTTAATACATGGGTTGACCAAGCTACTGCGTAACTTGGACCACCCGTCCTTAAACAAATTGAAGAACATACACAACGAAGTCACGCATACTAATTTAGTTCTAACTCGTAATCAAAGACGTATATTTCTGTATAGCAATTCCCCCTTGTTTCCTAATTGACCAGGTGGTCCATTACAACAAGTTTCAAGTATTTTGACGAATAGCAGTTTGTTTCTTCATTTAGTAAACTGTGCACACATTTCCAAATGTTTGGAAATGAGTTTCGCTTTTATGGACAGCTCTGCGCTTGGCCTGCGGTGAAAAAAAAGATTGAATCATGTGAGAATGCCGTGGCTTGTGATAAAAGAAGGACCGAGAAGGGAAAAAACTTAGAAAATTTTCGCTCGCCGCAAGTAGGAGAATTTTTTTTCCCCCTACGGTTCTTCACTAAAAAGCGGTACTCGTCCGCATTGAAAACGTAAACTTACCGTACAAATGTTTATAACAATAAAAACACAACAAATAAATTTTATAACATACCGCAAAGGGTAGATTTAATGAATCAATCCTTTAAATGTTACATTCATAGTAGCTTGTTCACGTACAAGAAAGCTAGCAGGAAAATTAGTACCATCATAAAATAATGCAGCAAATTTTTGTAAAACATTACCAAGAGTGCCATGAAATTTCCTTGAACAACAAAAATCATATATACCAGATACTTTTTGTAAAAAATATCCTAAATCATTAGCATCTATAGCAGGTATAGTAGCAACAACAGTATCAGTTCTTCTTTTCTCATGTGAGCTTGGATTGAACCACTCTCGAGTGTATTAAAGAAGGTCACTTCCTGGTTGAAATATACATTGGATTCATTTAAAGTGTATCCAAGTGACAATAAATTGGAATCTCGAAATAAAATTAAAAAAACCGAGAATCTTTTCCTAAAACTCCATTTTTACACAATTGGGTTTTTTGGTAAAAAATGACGAATATTTACACAAACGGTCTACACAAAATTCTATTAGGGCAAAATAAATCATCCTCTTAAACTAAAAGATATCTTTAAGGAAACATGTCTATTTTTCCAACAAAAAATCCCTTTCATAAAGCTTTTAGTTAATAATATGTATTCTGAAAATTTTACCAGAAGCGTAGTATTTTATTTGTGATATTATTTCTTTGTTGTAATTATGAAGTTGATAAGGATTGGATTTCTCTGTGTACTAAAAAACTTTCAGATGAAATATTTCTTTGGCGCAATTTGATTTGGTACTTCACAGATAAATGCGGTCATATTTAAGTTGTCTGGATAAAAAATAGCCAAATTAAAGACCTACGTAATCAAAACTATCAAATAATTTCTATATTTGCATCATTTAATTGGGTTAAACGCAAAATCTCCTCATAAATATCAAGAAAACGCTTAATATTTTAACTTAGTTATCATGTTTTTGTGATAGTTAAATGCCTACATCTGTTTCACAATATCTAAAAGTTCTAGATTTGTTTCATATATATTAATTCCATTTTAAATGTTCTTTTATATACACATTTAGGAATATTTACGATCCGTTTTATTAAGATAAAGGTCAAACAAGCTACATTTGTCTATTTTACCTTCAATGATATATTGCGAGGAGACCTGCCAATAATTCTATTCAGAGCCAAATAAAAGCGAAAATATACTTTCGGAAAAGATACAATACAATTTGTATATTACTTTTTAAAGTTATACACAACTTCTGTCTAAAAATTAAATTAAACTAAAGTATTATTCCACTAATCTGTTTTCTGGAAATATCTTGATATAAACTTTTTAGGAATCAACTTCTAATATAGAAAAAATGTTATAGTTTTGAAGAAAAGATGCGATACAATACGAATTACCCTACTAATAAATTCATTTTTGTAAACATACCATTGATCCCTCTCCGTAACTTTAAACCAAAGCGTTACAGGCACCCAACAAATTCTGTCTTCAAAATCCTGCTTTGTTTTCTAATTGACCAGGATTTCTCTTAAAAAGGCTGGTTAGGAGGGAATACGCTACTTTGAACATTAATAGATAACATTCCTTATATGAACAGCGAGTCTCACAGTAGTTTGAATTGACCCGGGTGTATTAAAGAAGGTCACTTTCTGGTTAAAATGACGATTTTAAACCAGTCGGATATCTTAAAATGTATAACAATAAATTGGTATCTTTTCAACAAAATAAAACGAGAATCTCCCCTTGTAAAAAAAAATATTTACTAACGACATATTCAAATAACTTGTATGAAATTAAAATATTTTTTTATATTTTTTTACTTTACCACATATCTAATAAAAAAGCAAAGGAACAAGTAAAAATATTTATTTAGTCACCATGAAAATTGGCAAGTTTTCTGTTTCATACGGTCTCATTGTAATTGTAAATAATACGTCTGTCGTCATGATTGAAAGGAAATATCCATATGTTTTATCAAAATACGAAATGTATCACAAGAAAATAAATTATGTAGACTTTCGTTTCAATTTTCTTCCAAAACAAAATTCTGCTCTCCGTTGGGACTATTGTAGGTTTCGCTGTAACGTTCAATTTGAAGATAAATACGATTTTCCACACGGCCAAAAAGATAAAAAGGAAAGTGACTCTTTTAAATGTGCCATGAGAGAATTTGAAGAAGAAACTGGTTTTACATTCGATTTTCCCGACCATATTCCCGAACCTAAAACAGTACAATTTACTGGCTTAGACGAATACTTTTACACACAGTATTATTATATTGTACATGTACCATCGATTCGAACTTGCAAGATGAAAGACACTCAATATTCAACTCACGTTATGAATATTGAGAAAGCAAAAGATTGTTTACTTCGTCAACAAAGCATTAAAAAGGACAATAAACATTTATTACTTAACCTTTAATTACTGTCTCGAGTCATTTTTTGCTTCCTCGCATCTCAATTTTTCTTAAATCTATATGTATACTAAACTTGACATCATTACAGGTATTTAATCCATTTTGGTAGAGTATAATGTTTACCAAACCACAACTCTGTAGAGAACAAAAGACTTGGCGAGAATTATGTCTTCACTCCGCTAAAATTGATTAATTGCCTATGAGCACGGTGCAGATTTAGTGATATCAAGTTAAGTCCATTGACAAGGAGTATTTTGAGTCTAACTATTAATGCTATCAATTTGAATGTGTCTTCATTATTTTATGAATTATTCAACATGTGTCCCAACTTTTTATAAACACCCTGTATATCACCAAATTGAACATGTTTGAATTGAGTTTTGTATCTGGATAAATAGAACGTGAGTAAAAGCTGTTAAGGCAATAGAATCACATCTTTTTATTAAAACGAGTTTGGCAACAGGTAAGAATTTCAACAATTACTCGCGATTTATTAGTATTCCGAAACGATTATAGAAGTGTATGTAAAAGCGACAGTCCACAAAATTTTATAGAATGTATTGTCATCCAATCTATCTGCCAAGTTTCACCTCGATAGGATTCAGGGAGTATATATAGTAGTAAGGATCAATCCACTATATACATCAATGCATAAACAGTGGCCACACCAGGTGTAGTCACTGCTTATGCATTGAATTTTTCAAATGCAAAATAAAATATATTAGAAGTTATTTTCGAGTTTTTATTGTATTCCATTTCATAAAGTGATCATTTTCTCACCAAGGTGTTTACACAAACTAGTTTCTAAATGAATTGGGCTTTAAAGGATTGGCGAACATTATACCGCCAAAATAAATTAAATACCTATGTGACAGTAAGCTTAGTAGCTTTTGAGCTACAACAGTTAACAATATCGATCATTTGAACTAATGACATTCAAATTTCTCATGTTGTCTGGAAACAAGTCTTTGTTAAATGCTTGTTTTAAAATGTGATTAGGTTCTAAATGTGTTTTGTGCTGGTAGTATGCATAAGATGCCTTCATTTCACCTAATGTGACAAATGGAACATTATTCACTACTTCATTAATTGTAACAAAACCAACATTTTCCTTGTACGCCAAATTTGCATATAACATTAAGGGTGCCTTATCTAATCCTGGTAAGAAATGCTTGTCTATAAACGTGTTAAAAATGAGGAATCCATAAAAAGGTGAAAAATCTGTCAGCGGAATTAATTTTGTTGGATCATTAATTGTCATAATTTGTATACTTTTAAAGTTTTGGTAATAAGGTTCACTCTCAATCCAGTGGTTCATTTTTGTAATTCTGTCTTGTAAGTGTTTCTTAAGTTCAACCTGCGCCAAATCATGATCATTAATGGTTGAAATATTTTTAGAGTCTTTTTCTCCTAAATTTCTAATCAATTCAAAATGGTAACGTGCTGACTTTGTATTTTTTTGAAATTTCATTCTATTCATATTTAAATTATTATAATAAGTCTGCATTCTCGGATTCAATTGGTATTGATACGAATCAGAGTTTCCAAACTTTTCAGGCATCAAAAAACTATCCAAAAATTGTTTAGTAGGTAATACGACGGTATTTGGCTTAAAACTCATAAAATCGTCTGGCATAAGATAAGGACCTCCAAATCCAGTATTCGTTTCTACCTGTGATTTAAAAATCCATTGTTTAAAACCATAAACTTCTGATAAATGGGTGTTACAAATTACATGTTTAAAAGACGTTGTCGTATTTGTGGCACAAATTACCCCGTCACATTTAAAATTACAATTCATTATTACTTTATTTAATAGTAAAGAGTCAATGTGGAAAAAGATATTTAAAACAACCGTAAAATCTCGTTATAAAAAATTAAAAACCGTAGACGATTTGATTAAAACGGCTAAAAATGATTCCACGCTAAAATCTATAATTAAAAAAATTCCTATTAAGAAAACAGTGGTGGCTGGAGGTTTAACGGCTACTGCCATATTAGTAGGGAATGAAGTTACGCGGTTTTTAAACGATAATACGGGATGTTTTTTAAATAAAAAATGTAAAATTAAAGAATTGAGTTGTTGCAATCAACAAGGCACACGATTTTGTACAGAAAAGTTTGATTTAAATGCTTGTCAAGGATACGACGTTAAAGATTCAGATTGTTGTAAGAGGTGTAATGCTTTACTATATCCCAATTTACCCAAAGGGTCTACATTAAAATGTCAAAGGCCCACTGTATACGACGCACTCGTTCATTTAACTCCAAGTTTTTTACCTCTCAATCTAATATTTATGTGTATTGGTATTCTTATTTTGATAATATTTTTTTTCAAATTACTCTAGAAAGGAAATAAAGTGAACATGTTTAAAGTTTTGTGTACAAAACATATCAAAGATGATTATTGGGAAACTGAATATGAACACATTAAAATTAATGTCAAAACTGATCATTTTCACGTAAATCGAGACATGACTGAATGGGAAAATAAAATAAAAGACGGATATATAATTGAAAATGATGAAATGTTGAATGGTTTGTATATTGAAAAAGAATTATTTTTCGCAGTGGCCATGTGGATATCGCACGAGTTTTATCTCAAATGTGTTTCCAGAATTATTAATTATCATTACGAATTGAAAAAGAAATGTATTACGCTAAAACAAAAACTGAATCTAACCAAACCAGATATTGTTCCAAGAACTGTTTGTAAAAGTAGACAACACATGTTTGTATTACTCAAAATTGGCGAATCGGAATATTATGCTATGCGAACGCAAAAAGGTAATTATAAAGCTGCTTTGAAAAAAATAAAACTCAAACATCCTCAAACTAACCAAATCTTTGAAATGTATAGTCCGAACTGCGTTAATTTTTTTATACGTTTACATAAAAATAAAAATATTTTCATTTCTCATAATACCATTAAACTGATCGACAATTATACGGAAGACAAGTTTATTCACGATATTAAAAAATTGGCTATGAAAGGGTTATGAACCATATTTTCTTTTAGGGTTAAAAAATTATGATTTCAACTTTTATAAACGACAGAATGTCGTCAATAGATAGATTAATACAGAAGCATTAAAATATCCAGTTTTTTTGTCTAAAATGACCTCCCAAAAACCGTACCAATAGCTATCCTTGATATATGTTGTACAAATTTGACTTAGTAATTCCTATTTATTAAGAAAAATAAAGACAATGATTGACTTAGATTATTTAGAATCATGTATTTCTCCTAATGATGAACTTGTAAAAATGTTCCGCGATAATATAGATATCTCACCGTTTTTAAAAGTACACAAAATCTATCCTTTCACCAGTTATATTACCCATTCTCTGGTATCGGATCCGAATATCGTCAAATTAGCCAAAAAGTATATTGTGGAATTATTACGAAATAAATCAAAATATGGTTTCCTGTATCATCTTAACGGACAAAAATTAATTATACCTCTTCATTTTCAATTTAACGGCGAACTAATTATTGATCCACAAAATTATTTTGCCATAGTCAATATTATCCAAGATATTGCCAGAGATTTTTCTTGTCCAGATAATTTAGTTTACGAAATAACCAAAATTGAATTATTATATTTTTTCACTCTTTTTGTCAATATCCATTTAAACTGGATTACTATTGATCACTTTTTGAAATGTATTAAAACACATGGTTATTTAATTGGATCTAGGATATAAGACATCCTTGTTCGACCTCATCAGGAATATGTTGCCTTAAACTATTAATAAATGCCAATACATTTGGTTCAAGATGAAAAACAATATCTTGTTGATTTTTATATTCAATCCTTCTCTCACGAGATGTTTCTTTAGTTGAAAAACATACATTATGTAAATCCAATTTATGCATAAGTTTAATAAATGACAAATCGTAATGCTTACTGCCTGAATTTTCTAATACTAATTCGCCCCAGTTTGTGACGAGATACGAGGGAATAATGGCTTTTGAATATGTCGTAGAAAGAATATCTAATTTCATACACCACAATTCATTGTAACATGTCTTATGTTTTACACATAGTAAGGTATGATTGTAATCGAAACGATATGTTTGAACTACTTTAAAATTTGAGTCAGTTTGAATATCGAAGCATAACATATTGAGTAAATATTGAGTATTTTTATTTTTCTTGATAGTGGTAAGTTTTGGATGTAATAAGCAGAAAAATGTATTTTTATAAACATAACCAATTATATTTTTAGAAATGACAACCGGAGACAAATTTTCATCAACATTATTATTATTATTATCATAGTATAAAGTAGTCCATTTAATATTATTAGGTGGATATTTATATTGGTAATAGCGGTCATATGGAGTTGGTATATATAATACTTCTTTGGGTGCATTACAATTTATAGCAAAAGCAGTAAATTTTTTATGACTCACAGATGAAATTGGATATTCTATAACAATGCCCAAATCACTAGATGTTTGATAAGATTCTAAGATGTCATGTAAAATTAGATCTGGGTCACTAAAACATTTCTTTTTCAAAACAATATTAGTACTTTCATAATACTTGTCTGCAAAAAGAATATCATTCATTACTTTTGGTTGAATAAATGGTGAAATTGTAGCAATGGTGGGTTTTATTTTCAGCGGGAATTTAAAAATACCATTAACGTTGTTTAAATGCAATGAGACATCTTTTTGTAACGTAATATAACAAATTCTAAAATAATCGTCAGGTTTGGATTTAAAATAATTGCTACCAGCATAAGGTATCATGTAATTATCCAGAAATAAAACTGTATTCTTGTAAGCATAGCAGTTTTCATGAAAAGAAATTTTTGTCATATTTTCCAAAATTTGAGGTTCTCTAACAAAATAAGGTGTTAAACATAAATATGTTTTACCTTCCATGGATGGATAAATTAATTTTTGATTTCCCAATAGTATTGCCCATGAATCATCCGTTTTAAATACCGTACACACGCCTTCCATTTTATAGTGTGCCATTAAACTACGAACCATTGGCTTTGAATTATCATACACGTGTTGGAAATTTTTTAATTTTAAAACAATATCCTTACTAAAAATAATATCGGCGATAGTAATAATTACAGTTTCGTCATTTGTAAATTTATAATCTATCCCCAAATGGCTACCAATCAATGAAGAATACTGATGTAAATTCATACTATACTTATTTATTTAAAAAAAAAAAAATCCTATAAAAACACAGCTCGCTCGAGATATTATGCATACACCATGAATTATATCAAGTTTATGTTCCTAAATCCTAATGGTTATCTTCAAAATATATCCATTTTATATGACAAGTTCCATATATGGTTTTCTGCTGAAGATATGTTTGAATTGTTTAACATAGAGACTTTACCAGAAGAAAATATTGCTGGTTACGGAAAATATATTCGCTATGATAATATTCCTATTCATCACGATGGACTTTGTGAATTTGTAAAATGGCCATTACCGACATTTTTGCGTGGTATATTTCATGTACAGTATAAAGAATTTACATTTTTTGGTGTTGTAAATGCCGAAAATCGAATTTTCTTTCGGTCTAGTGATGTGTACAAGTTTTTGAATTCCGATGGAATTGAAGGATTTATACCTTCTATAAAAGTTTTCAAGCTAATTGATGATGAGTGTTTCCACATCTGGTTACTACAAACCTTAGATAATTTTTGGAATCCGCCCATGATAAAGCAAAGTTGTAAAACGACGCAAGTGATTTTATTCAAAATGGCCAAAGAGCAGTACAGAATAGCAAAATGGGAACACATCTATATGATTAAAAATTTAAACAGAATGAAAAAGATACATCCTCATTGTATTGAAGTATTTCGCCGAAATAATGTTAAATATTTTATGTTACATGATTTAAAAATTGCCATGTCTAAAGTGTTTTACAAAACTGGAAAAAGTAATGTTTTTTATTCAAAGTTACCTGAAAAAGAAATTGTTCAATGTTTGACTGCATATTTAAATAAACTGTAAATAAATTGTTTTATGTGACAAGATTTTGTGTTATTAATAATTTTTTCATATATAAACTAATCCTTATAATTAAAAAAAACTATAATAATAAAATATACAAGAGCACTTTGTTTACGAAATCCTGTATAAAAATTCGTGTTTAAAAGAACCAATGCTAAGCTTAACGAGGCATTCATTTCAGACTTTTTCCTTCCAAACGTACAGCTGTCTTCACAATACCGCTACTTAATAAAAAAAAGACATACCGGGTTGGTTGTAATCTTCTTCAATCGTTGAATCTATAAACTGTTAAATAAACTATAAAAACAATTTTTTTCTATATTTATTTTTATCAAATTATACACTTTCATATTAAATTTACAATCTTATATACAAAAGTATCATAATCTCATATAGTTGAAATACAAAATGATTTTTTCTTCTGAAATCAAGTAAATTAAACATTTGTATTGTTCAGATCGACACTTGGTTTTAAAATTCACTCGTCAATAGATGAAAAACTTGAATAAGTCTCTTTAGTTTATTAGAAATAACTTGCTTCATATCTACTCTTTTCCAAAACCTCTTGTTCCACGTTCAGTATCAGTAGACACGTGATCTACATAAGTCAGTTTTGGTGTAATGCATTCATGAAACACTACTTGGGCAATTGGATCATGTTTTGAAAAAAAACATGATATCTTTTCCGTCATTTTTAATTAAAACTATTACATTTCCACGAAAGCCTGGATCTAAAACTCCACCATGGACAGATATTTGATAATCCTTTGCCAGTCTAGACTTTTCTTCAATCTTTCCATAATATTTCAAATCTAATTCAAAAATAATACCGATATCAACAGCAAGCAGTTCACCAGGATTTAAACATATTTGCTTCGGTGTAAATAAATCATAACCAACAGAATCATTAGAGTGTCGTGAAGGCCATTTGGCATCTGGTAATGAAGTTGTAAAATTCAAATTATCCATTTTATTTATATTATATTGCTATATACGCTGTTTATATACTAAAACTGAAAGGAAAAAAATATTTTTTCCCCTCGAGATTTAATGAAAATTTTATTAAAAAACTATCTTTTTAAGAAATTTTTCATTTATAATGATTCACTTGTCAAATAAATTAATCATTCATAATGAATATTCCCAATTTTTTAAATGATTATTTTCAAAGAGATCAAAAACTTGGAAATCAAATAATTATTTTTATATCTGGGGTTTGGAATGATGAATTGGAAATCCTGGTTTCAAAGGAATTTTATATTCCATGTAAACATCGAGCTGTATTTCAATTTGATGATTTAATCATTATTTCCATATATTTAATACACCGATATAGTATATCTTTTATTAGAAATATTCTCCATAAAGTTTTTCCAATAATTTATGTAAATTATACAATCAAATATGGTGAATTACAATCTATGTTACATAAGCAATGTGGAAATCCTCAAAATGAATTGGGTGACTATTTGTATTGTATTTCACAACTCGATATTTATAACAATGTCAATTTAGAATTGTTACAATATTATGCCTTAACCCATAACATACAATGTTATCCGGTTTTAATGCTAGAGTACAGACATTTGGCAAGAACTTGTTGCCTTATTCAAAATGTTAGTCATTTAACAGACCATAAGATTCATTTTTATAATGCTAAAAAGTATTTTAAATTATGTTTTATTTATCGAGAATTACTTGCCATATATGCCATTAATCAAATGAAAGAAGACATTAAGCAACAATGCAAAACACGTTTAAATTATATTATTAAAGGCCCGAAAGTTTAAACTAAAATAATACCTTTCTGTTAAATAAGTATGTTTTAAATGAAGGCGACCTTTCTTTCCTGTTAGATTTTAAATACATTGGACCTTGTAGTCAAAGGTCCAATTGAATTTATGCAAGATTTCCCCCTTCTTAAAAACTGCATGTCCCGGTCAGTAAAGTTCTTAAGAGGAAAGGTCATTTAATCAATTCTACTGTAATATGGGATTAGCCTGTTGAAAAAAGTATTCAAACATAATGATTAGTCTCTTTGGCAAATGAATTTTCACTAAGCATAATTTTACAAAAAATGGTAACCTACAGAGAAAATTTAATTAAATTATTAAACCTTGCTTCAAGTATACAGTTTGAATTTTTTTCAACTACCAGTAAAACATTCATGATATTTTAAATCAATAGCTCTTTAATTTTATTGTATGTTGAATTATTAAAATGTTGTAAAAAATTGTTTATAAAATAAAATTTCAAAGACACTGTGTTCATAATTACTTTGCCTGGTGATTTTATGTTGTAAACCTTCCTACATTTTAAGAATCGACTGTTGACCTATGTCTTGCAAGAAATAACAAGGTTTTGAATACTTTACTCAACTGTAAAGATATTTCGTGTATTGCTTAACATAAGTATGTCAGAATGATTGAAATCACTTAAGCATTTCCCAGTAACAGTATTTATACAATTGCCAAATATAGACAGGTGGTGAAACGTCTTACATTGTTATAAATGATTTCACGAAGGAATTCAAATTAAAAGTGTATTATTTTCAACAGCTGATATACCACAGCTGAAATTTCTATAAATGCTGTCGTAAGAATATAAAAACCTATAATATAAATAAACTTGTCTAAAACATTGTATTCACAAAGCCAAAGTATTTTTTTATAAGAGGGAAATTATTCTATTTTGGTAAGTAAATCTATATAAATTCCAAAAATGGCGAATACAGTCAGAGGTTTTTTCAGATTTAATCTTAAGGTTTGGTGTGGCCAAAATTAATTTGAGTAGGGTAAACCCATCTAGTAAATTAGTATGTAACTATTAAAAGAGTCTTGATAACATCTATAAATTCACTACATTGTAGGCATTTTTTCATAAAGAATGTATCTCTGAGTGGTTAGAAAACAGAGCTCATACCCGCTTTCAAAATAATTAAGAAGAAATTCTATTTTAAGTATTTTTTTATAGAATGAAATCATTCTATTTTTTTAAATAAGATATAAATTCCGAAAATGGATATCTTTAATACGGAGGCACTACCATTCTTCGAACATTTAGGTGATTCAGAATTAGTCTTGAAACGTGTGTTTGGTTTAAAAAGACGTACTTTTGATGAGCCATTATTATATTGTGAAATAATAAATATTGGAATTAAAAATGTAGATGAAACATGTTCAATTTGTCTACAAAATTTTTATAGTTCCACAAAATGTAAAATATTACCTTGTAAACATTTTTTTCATAAAGAATGTATCTCTGAGTGGTTAGAAAAACAGAGTTCATGCCCGCTTTGCAGATTCAAAATAATTAAGAAGAAATGAAAATCCTATTTTTTTACAACAAAAGTTCTCAATCAGAAAAATGTACATAATTATTAAAAAGTTGATTGATTTAAAACTATAGTGAAAAACTTTGGAGGAGGATATTAAATTCGAGTGAGAATAGTTTCAACATACCTAACATTATTTATGAAATTATTCAAATTAATAGAATGTATCAAGAAATTCAATGTTGGGCTTAAAATTTAATCCTTGATTTTAAAAAAAGCCAAGCACGATTTAAAAGTGTATTTTATTAAAGTGTACATTTTTAAAATATTCCCTAATTTATTAAATTTTATCCCGCTCATCAATATACTAAATGAGTTTTCTGCGCTCATATTTTTTTTTTTAAAAATGGTTATAAACTTCTATTTTTGTAGACAATAGTTATGAAGACATTCATTTAAAAAGAACCAGACATATTATTAAAAATATCATCTACCAAATAAATATTTTACAAATATTTTTAAAAACCTTCCAATTAATTATAATCTAAACTCATCCAATATTTTTTAATTAAAAATTATTCCAAATAAAAGTTATTTTTTGCTTTGATATTTCTAAATATATCTTAACATACTGTTAGAAAAATAACAGTGCAAGTCATTTTTAGTTTAAACAACTTGCCCACAAAAACATTGACCTCCATTCAATTTTTCCAGTACCCGACAAAAAATTCATTCCTCCACCTGTGTTGGTGTCAAGCTGTAAACAGATGGATGTTAAAATATTTATTCATATGAAAGAAATTAATACAATTGAAATTAATTTCGGTATTTTTTTTTCCGGAATTGAGTCAGCCTAATGAAAAAAAAAATATATTTGTGCAGACAAATAAGTAATTTTTTTTAAGGATAAACTGTAATATTTAAACCCTCTAATAAATAAAAGTTCGATGTGTGCTGCAATTCTATTAAGACATCAAGTTTCCTTAATGTGTTACAATTTTATAGGAAATGGAAAACGGAGCCCTGTTTAGTGACATTCCATCTTTATCTGGCTGTTCAACAGTAAATGAGTTGGAAGCGAATATGTCTTCCGATATTCAACCTTTAGCCAACACATTTGTCTCTCCAGAGCCAATATGCAATACATACGATATTCAGCCCACTTATATAAGTGAGAGATTTCGGAGGGAAATATTAGAAGAATTTATCGATATTGCTAGAGGCAATCACAACTCAACGGTTTCTTCAATAGTTCAATTAATACATGCCAAAGTAGATATGATATTGGGAATACCAACTACTCCAATCCAAAACAATTCTTCAGTATCCGCTTCAACAGAACACCACGCTGTCAAAAAGCACAAGATTTCTCGTGGAAAGCCAAAAATAATGAAAAAATGAATTACAATTGTTATCTTTATATTTAAAATTATTGTTAAATAAATGTCTTTTTAATAATTGCTTGAATATATGTATTCCAACTATGTTTGTATTTAACTATGTTTGTATTTAAAATATTGTTAAATAAATGGTTTTTTACAACTGTTTGAATATTACTTCAAAATATATTGAATAATTGTATTTGAAAGAATTCAAAGGTTAACTATTATTCTACTGTAGGGAAAACAATTTGAACTTTTAAGGTATTAAGATTATAATTTTTTGACAGTAATGATACATTTATATATAAACCAGTGTTGCAGGTTATTACCCTGCAAACCGTAATTTTAAAATGAGGGTTTTTTTAAAAAGGGAGTGTTTTTTCAGATAATGTGAAGCTTGTGTTAAAGAGACAAAATTCATTATAACAAGCGACGAAAAACCCAAGGGAGGGAGGTTGTTAAAATACTGGTCGGGGGGAGTGTAGTGTCAATTCCTTTCAATTATAATTCGATCTTAAGCCAATTCTTACACAATTTGTTCGGCCTTTTTATCAATTAACTTTAAAAATAAAATTCTTCCTTAGATATTCTTTGACTTAACAAAATAAATAGTTATTTATTTGTTGAATATGTAAAACCTTTTGTCATCTTGTTTTATTCATAAGATTAAATGTACTTTTTCATTATTGTGTACAGCCAAGAAAATTATCTAAACATTTGTTTTCTAAAATATATTGAATTTTTTCTTAAATATCCTATTAATAGTTATTTGCTTGTCATTTAACTTCATAAAAGACTGGAAATTATTTTTTTACTTTCAAGAAATGCAACCAATTTGGTTGGTGATCTATTTTTATGCACGACTAATCAGAACGGAACCAAACAGCTTAACGTGGATTCCGAACCTTATGTTCAATTTTTGACATACAGAGCTCTAACCACACAGATGGCAACTAACCAATCTGGAAATAATGTTGAAAATGGTAGATAAAAATAATACATTCACAAGAGTGGCTTTTAAAATGCTTGATTTGGAAGCGAACGTTATTTCCTTCCAGGAACGACTTAAGAAGCATGATGAAATTGAATAATTTCTTTCACACATATTCACCAAATTCTGTTTCAATAAAAACCTATGTAAGTTTGTTATTGAATAAATTTACAGAAGAGAAATATTTTAATAAAATAACATATTTTAAAGATTTTATTTTCCTAAACTACATGAATATTAAAGAAATTGATTTAAAGTAAGCTTTAGTTTCTTCAATTCAAATATTATTTTACGTTTAAAGTAATAACTAGTTAATTAACGCCAAAATTAAACATAAAAAAATATTAAATTAATACTTTAACATATTATATTCTTGAAATGCTAATTAATCTCATTGACAAAAATTAAATATCAATTCCTCACGGATGATTTAAACCTGTTTTTAAAAAGGCAGGCATTCGAGAATAAAGTAAAAAATGTATTGTCTTTTGAATGTGCCGTGGAATAAATAACTTTTTACAACGACATGTTAAGGCCTGACAAAATAAGCTTCGTTTCTTTTTAGATTTTTTCTTAAAATTCGATTTAAGAAATAAATCTACCAATTTACTATAATCATTATTATTATTAATATTACTATTATTATTAATGTTTAATAAAAACAAATAATCACTCAATACATTGTCCATTATTTTATTTCAAATATGAAATGGATATTTTATCACTTCTTTTTTTATTAATTTAATTCTAACATGCATACAATCTGAATATTTACATGTAAAGCAAAATTTATTAATTACTTTGGGTGCTTTCATAATAATAATGTCTGTTAACACATTCGTTATTTCTTGAAATGTGTTCTTTGTTGATTGAATATATAACACTTTAATGTTCAGTGGTATTATAGCTTCAGTATTTAAACGTTGTATCCAATTTAAAGGACACGGGCCGTAAACGTGATGTGTAAAATTACAAATCATAAACGCAGATGGTTTAGTTTTTTTATAATTTACGCATAATATACCAAAAGGCTCGAAATCTTTAATAATTTCAGGAACCATATTATCCCAAATACCAAGCTCCATATTGATGCAATATTATAAAGTTTGCAATGCTTATAAATATGTTGTGATTAAAAAAGAAAAATGTTTTTATTAAAACCTGTGTTCCCTATTCGGAAAAATAGACTTGTCCATTTAGTATATATATAGAGAGACTGAAGAAACATGACATAGCATTATGAATCGCTTGCACTACAACTATCGCAGCAGTTTTGCTAGCATTTTTATTCAAAATGGAGAAATATATCATAATATCTATTTAAAGCGATCCATTGACGAATCCATTACGATAATTTCGGCGATTTCATCGAATCATTCACCAGTGCCGGAGCACATATTAAAAGAAGAAATTCGAAGATACATCCGGTTTATGTATCAAATGAAATCTTGGAAAATTCATTCTCAACAGGATCCATGTGCCATTTGTTTAAAGAATTTTACAACAAGTGGAACATCTTTAAAATGTCGGCATATTTTTCATCGAACTTGTATCATTGAATGGTTTTCTGTGTGTGAAAAATGCCCAATTTGTAGGACTTCAATCATCATCTGACCGCCTGTATCGATATGTAAATATTACTTGTACTAATAATTGTAATACTTGTAAATAATATATATATTACTTGTACTAATAATTGTAATAATTATATTTATTACTTGTAAATATTACTTGTAAATATTACTTGTACTAATAATTGTAATACTTGTAAATAATATATATATTACTTGTACTAATAATTGTAATAATTATATTTATTACTTGTAAATATTACTTGTACTAATAATTGTAATACTTGTAAATAATATATATATTACTTGTACTAATAATTGTAATAATTATATTTATTACTTGTAAATATTACTTGTAAATATTACTTGTACTAATAATTGTAATAATTATATCTATTACTTGTACTAATAATTGTAATAATTATATCTATTACTTGTACTAATAATTGTAATAATTATATCTATTACTTGTACTAATAATTGTAATAATAATTGTAAGTAATGGTTGTAAATAAAGTGTAATAACAAGATACACATTAGTTTCAAGGATATGTGATTTAACAGATAATGTTTCTAACAGATATTTGAATCATAAATTGAATTGTTCTGTTGTGAATAAAGTAATGACATCACTATCAAAAGGAAATGAATTGGTATCATATAGCAGATTTTATTATAATGATTGTTAAATTACAAGAAAATTATCCAAAACTAAAGTCTAAAATTGAAAAGGATGCAATTGAATTTTTAAAAACTTACGCCATGGAATTTGTATATTTTCATGGTGGATGGACCAATTTTCCAGTGATATATTTAAGAAAAAATATACTTAAATCTATAAAACCGATCGGGCTAGGCCTTATTATTGGTTTGCTATCATATATAGTTATAATAGATCATTGGCAAAAATTTTATATTTACAATAAATGAGATTAAGGGGACTTAACAGTTTTCGCCGAAATTTAAAAGCAGTATTTACATCCAACTGCAATGTCATGAGGTATCAGAGGAATATGTGTGTTTCAAAATTTAAAAGAAAGAAATTATCAAAAAAATAACGAACAAATTTTGTTTAAGTAACTTATTTTTTTACCACAACTGTATAGTGGTTGATAGATTTGCAAAAAAATACATTTCTCAGCATAAAGTTGGCTTAAACAGTACAAAAGCAACTTTTTTAGTTACCAATATACAGTGGAAAAAATAAAGAATTCTGATTGGTTAAAAAAATGATATTTTTTTCATTAGCGGGAAAAATAAAAAATGATGATTGGTGGAAAAAAATACAGGCTTCTGATTGGCTGAAAAAAAATGATTTTTTTCCAATCCCTGACTATAAATTAAACGAATCTGGTATTATATTAATATAATATATAATATATTAATATATAATATATTATTAATAATTATTAAATATTATTAATAGTAATGTATATATTGTGTATTTACATAATATATAATATATGTATATAATATATATATATATATATATATATATATATATATATATATATATATATATATATATATATATATATATATATATATATATATATATATATATATATATATATATATATATATATATATATATATATATATATATATATATATATATATATATATATATATATATATATATATATATATATATATATATATATATATATATATATATATATATATATATATATATATATATATATATATATATATATATATATATATATATATATATATATATAAATTTTTTATTTTTTAAAATTTTTTATTTTTTAAAATTTTTTATTTTTTAAAATTTTTTATTTTTTAAAATTTTTTATTTTTTAAAATTTTTTATTTTTTAAAATTTTTTATTTTTTAAAATTTTTTATTTTTTAAAATTTTTTATTTTTTAAAATTTTTTATTTTTTAAAATTTTATTGAATTATTTCAATACACTATTTAGGTCCAACTATTACTAAACTCCAACTTAACTTGACATTACTATATATATATATATATATATATATATATATATATATATATATATATATATATATATATATATATATATATATATATATATAGTCACTGCAATTAGCTAATTCAAAAATTGACGGAAAAAGAAAGTTTATACATAAAAATGCATTATTCTGATATACTTCCAAAAAGTTTGAAATTATAACCTAAAGGAAATTATCTTAATTGTATACATTAATTAAAATAAAATGGAGGTTTGCACAGGCTGGTATATTTTTTAATATTGTAAAAAGAAAATTATACACACAGATCAGTCTCTATACTAAACTTAACTATACATCACGGTAGGTATTTAATCTATTTTGGCGGCGTAATTCTCGCCAAACCACAAGTAATGTCTAGTTAAGTTTAGTATAGATTTAGTCATTTCTTTACAACTAGCTAACAATTAAAAGAATAACTAAACTTCATCCCAAGCGTAGTAGAAATCGTAGTGTAGAAGAAATATTAAATATACTTGTTCGTGTCGGCCTCAATAAGAAAAATAACCCCAAATGATGTTTCTCGGTCCATGAATGGACCTCATTATACTTTTCTTACAACTAAAGCCATTATAAATCACTATCATGCGCGCAAATCATAAAATTTAGAGTGTAGTCGTTTAAATACAATTCTTAAAATCATTTGAAAGAAAATGAATAATTCTACAGATTGCTGCATTTATTTTTGGTGTTATAAAGAATTTTTATTAGTGTGTGAAAGATAAATTTTTTGAAAATATTTAAAATTTTACTGGAAATATAATTTTGTAGGGTTGAATTTTAAATACAATAGCTGGTGTGGATAAAAATAAGGCCTAATTTTTAAAACAAATGGTTTTTTTTTGCATATTCACTGTAGTATTTAATAATTTTTAAGATTAAAATAATGTTTATTCGAGATGGTACTTCTGCTTTCAAACTAATTGTTGTTGTGCAGAAATAACATTGTTTTTAAATAACTTTTAATCAACAATGTTTGAAAAAGTTAATAATCGCAGAATTTTATTGAATGTTAGCTTAACTAGTGGCATAGAGATTAAACTATGTATAGATTTAATTTTTAGAATTGTGGCACTTTTATTAAAAAAATTAATAGCAATTGTGACAAATCACTGTTAATTTACCTCATTTGTTCTATTATTAGAGCTAGCAATTCTTACAACATGACATTGGTCGCAGGTGTTATGGTAATTTCCTGACTCAATATTAAAGTGGATATTTTCTTTTACAGAAAGTATACGAAAGCTATATTGTGTCGAAACATCATTAATAAATAATGTAAAGGAGTGAAATCTTTCTGGGTGATTTGGCAAGAGAAAACAAACTGTTTTCTCATCACCCAGAAAGTCTCCTTCTGCGCAGCACATTAAACGTTGGCATAACTTTAGTAAGTTTTTAATTGGACACTAACCTGTTTAGAATACACGTTTAGGCGGCTTCTGATCACTTTTAAACACATATTCCGAGCTGGGTTTACACAGCCTGATGTACGTGGCACATTACATTCATCCACCAATTTCGCTATTTTAAAACTAAAAAAATCACATACCCGAGCTGGGTTTACACAGCTGTCTATGATTTAATTTTTTGTTATAATTAATGTTTTACATTTGTATTTTATTAAGATTATCTGGCGCCGTTATTAATTACAAAAATGTACGATGGTTTTAAGAAAAGATACGGTTGGGATGTTCGTGTACACAGTTAATGCAATCGTCATGCTTCTATAGGATAATTTACTAGTGACGTAAGGGGGAACTGCTGACAATAAGTTATAGCGCGATGATTGGGCAAAAAGGGGAATTTAATGGCGATTCGGTGTGAGACTATTATTTCGGGATTTTCGAATATATCTTTGCGGTAGATTAAATATTGATGCGTGGTTAATTAAGTGTTTTAATTTATGGAATGTAATTAGACATTGAGGTATTTTAAACTTTATTTTGCGAAATATTCCATATGACTAATTTCTTAAATTGAATTATAAAGTGATATATTTTGATAATTACTTTATATCAATTTAGGTGAACTAATTGTCGAGTAGTAATGACAATTTTGTGTTATTGGATCTGGTAATATGCATTGTGTTTGATTACTATGCATAAATAACTATGTTAAATATTTTGGATGAGAACCCCTTTTAAGTGTTTTTGAATTAATTTGTGAGGTGTGTTTGTACTGACGGTCTAGTGATTTTTAGTTTAGCTTTTAAGGAATGGGAACACATTTTTAATTACATGTGAGAAACGCCACTTTTAATAAAAGAACGCTTGCTTTATTTATGTAACTAAACCGTAGAATTTGTTTTTAGATCACATACTTTAAAAACAAATATATATAAATTAATGGTCTACAATTATAAAAATAATCAATTTTTAGAATATATAGAGTTTCTTTGTTGTTTAATCATGTGCTTTTAAAATAACATAACCTCTGCTTAAAATTAAACTTAGCTTTTACGCGTAGCAATGACTTAAATGAAAAAGATATCAATCTCCGTAAAATACAATATATATACAAGTTTTAAGTGTAAATACCGTAATATGGACAGTCTGTAGCAAAATTATTCGAACAATTGTACTCCATTATTCAAAGAATATAAACAAGTTAAGTAAAATATCATTGGTTTAAATTATATCTTCACATGGATATATTATTACGTTTCGTTGATTCACCAAAATTATTTCGTACGGGCATAATATTTATAATTCAACTATGATAAGTAGTTTATACCATGGCCTACAATTATAAAAATAATCAATTTTAGGGTGTTTTTAAAATATTTGTGTTAAATATAACAAAACCTCGACTGAACGATAAGAAAAGTTTCAGTTCGACATATAAACAAGTTAAGTAAAATATCATTGGTTATTATCTGGCACAATACTGCACCGAAACAATCGTCATTGATAAATTTTAGAATAACAGTATTTGGTTGTATTCAAATTATCTGGCACAATACTGCACCGAAACAATCGTCATTGATAAAATTTAGAATAACATTATTTGGTTGTATTCAAATTATCTGGCACAATACTGCACCGAAACAATCGTAATTGATAAAATTTAGAATAACAGTATCGAAATTATCTGGCACAATACTGCACCGAAACAATCGTCATTGATAAATTTTAGAATAACAGTATTGAAATTATCTTGCACAATACTGTACCGAAACATTCGTCATTGATAAATTTTAGAATAATAGTATTAAAGGAGAAATGCTAGTGAGGGCAATACTACACCGAAACATTCGTCATTGATAAATTTTAGAATAACAGTATTGAAATTATCTTGCACAATACTACACCGAAACATTCGTCATTGATAAATTTTAGAATAACAGTATTGAAATTATCTTGCACAATACTGTACCGAAACATTCGTCATTGATAAATTTTAGAATAACAGTATTGAAATTACCTTGCACAAGGACAATACTGCACCGAAACAATCGTCATTGATAAAATTTAGAATAACAGTATTTGGTTGTATTCAAATTATCTGGCACAATATTGCACCGAAACAATCGTAATTGATAAAATTTAGAATAACAGTATTGAAATTATCTTGCACAATACTACACCGAAACAATCGTCATTGATAAATTTTAGAATAACAGTATTGAAATTATCTTGCACAATACTGTACCGAAACATTCGTCATTGATAAATTTTAGAATAATAGTATTAAAGGAGAAATGCTAGTGAGGGCAATACTACACCGAAACATTCGTCATTGATAAATTTTAGAATAACAGTATTGAAATTATCTTGCACAATACTACACCGAAACATTCGTCATTGATAAATTTTAGAATAACAGTATTGAAATTATCTTGCACAATACTGTACCGAAACATTCGTCATTGATAAATTTTAGAATAACAGTATTGAAATTACCTTGCACAAGGACAATACTGCACCGAAACAATCGTCATTGATAAAATTTAGAATAACAGTATTTGGTTGTATTCAAATTATCTGGCACAATACTGCACCGAAACAATCGTAATTGATAAAATTTAGAATAACAGTATTGAAATTATCTTGCACAATACTACACCGAAACAATCGTCATTGATAAATTTTAGAATAACAGTATTGAAATTATCTTGCACAATACTGTACCGAAACATTCGTCATTGATAAATTTTAGAATAATAGTATTAAAGGAGAAATGCTAGTGAGGGCAATACTACACCGAAACATTCGTCATTGATAAATTTTAGAATAACAGTATTGAAATTATCTTGCACAATACTACACCGAAACATTCGTCATTGATAAATTTTAGAATAACAGTATTGAAATTATCTTGCACAATACTGTACCGAAACATTCGTCATTGATAAATTTTAGAATAACAGTATTGAAATTACCTTGCACAAGGACAATACTGCACCGAAACAATCGTCATTGATAAAATTTAGAATAACAGTATTTGGTTGTATTCAAATTATCTGGCACAATATTGCACCGAAACAATCGTAATTGATAAAATTTAGAATAACAGTATTGAAATTATCTGGCACAATACTGCACCGAAACAATCGTCATTGATAAATTTTAGAATAACAGTATTGAAATTATCTTGCACAATACTGTACCGAAACAATTATCATTGATAAATTTTAGAATAATAGTATTAAAGGAGAAATGCTAGTGAGGGCAATACTACACCGAAACATTCGTCATTGATAAATTTTAGAATAATAGTATTGAAATTATCTTGTACAATACTGTACCGAAACAATTATCATTGATAAATTTTAGAATAACAGTATTGAAATTATCTTGCACAATACTGTACCGAAACAATTGTCATTGATAAATTTTAGAATAATAGTATTAAAGGAGGGTTACATTAAATTGTTTTATGTAACGATGTCCCCGACAATGGGAGTTTATGCAGCTAGTAATATAACAAAAGTGAAAATAACAAAACCTCTGCTAAATTTAGCTAGAATTTCAAAAGAAAAGTTTGTGTTCGACAAAAAAATATAATTTTGCACCTGACAGCTAACTCAATACTTTCAAGCCTATCGATAGCTATAAAAGGAGTAGAACTCTGCAGACCACATACACTTGCTGACTTGGCATCAGACGAACAACATGTCTTGTGATTTTGTTTGCCATACAGAGTTCTTTTATTACGGGGGGCAATTGCAGCCCCGAAAGATTTTTTTTGCAAATGTCCACGACAACAATAACATGCTGACCGTAGCGGTAAGGGAATCATCCCTTACCGCATTTTCATTTGAAGACGTAATTAAAAATATGGACTTGCCGACGAACCCCTTTACATCATCAACCAAAGAAACAGATGGCCTCAGGGAGATGGAACTATCCAAGCTGGCATCGTACCTTAAGAAGGATCTGATGCTGGATCTCGATCCCAGTGGCCGCCCCTCCAGCGTGGGAACCCTGGACTCTGCAACTTTTTACTACTTAAAGCCAATAATTCCAAATGGACTAATCTTACTACCGGTCAATTTGCTGGAAGAGCAAATTGACCTATTAACTGAAAAACCAAACGGACTTGATATCTGCCAGGCTGCTGCCGATAAATTGTATCAAAAGCGGCAGTCTGGCAACGAACCCTATTGGGATTTGTAAGTAAATAAATGTTAACTTTTTGTGAATGAATATTTTTCTCTTGTCTACCATATTTTTTATAACGTTTTATCTGGAATAATCTACAAAAATGTTTAAGAATTACTTATTATTTTAAAAAAATCTGAACTAAGCATATTTTAATTTAAAAAGGCATGTATATAGAATCTTCGTATTTTTAAAGTATATGGTGTGTCATCAAACTGATTGAATTTTCTAGTTTTTTAAATTCCATAAGTTCAATAACAAAATGCATCTATCTTTTAAAAACAATTGTAGACAGGTATATTATTTAATCAGAAAGAAATATTCCAAACTGACTGTTTTTTAAAAAAATCGTTGAGGATAATATTTATTTACAGACATTAAAGAAAGAATCTCCTTGAAAATATAATTGACTATGATTCGATCGTCACTTACCATTTCAATTAAGGTTTCGTAATATGTAAGAAATTATCTGAAACTAAGATTGAATTTTCTAATAGGTGTCAAAATGGATATATCTTTACAATTGTAGACTGAGTTGGTTAGAAAGAAATATTCCAAACTGTAATATAATTATTCAGACTGTTTTTTAAAAAAATCGTTGAGGATAATATTTATTTCGACACTAGAATCTTTGAAAATATAATTAACTGTAGTCACGATTCGATCGTGACTTACCTTTTCAATTAAATAAATACCACCTGCTTTCGTAAAATGTAAGAAATTATCTGATTGAATTTTTTATCAAAACATAGGACATTCTTAAACCAAAAGCACTACTTTCGATATGTTTTAACGTAATAATTTCTCTATACTAAACTTCAACTTAACTAGACATCACTTAGACGATAGATTATCACATGGGTATTTAATCCATTTTGGCGGAGTGAAGACATAATTCTCGCCAAACCTTATAGCCTCTGTTGTGGTTTGGCGAACATTATGTATTCACTCCGCCAAAATGGATTAAATACCCATGTGATGATCTATCGTCTAAGTGATGTCTAGTTAAGTTGAAGTTTAGTATACACAATGTCATTAGAAACATGGGATGTTAATAATAAAAAAAAAAACAATTATATTAAAATGAATTGTAACACCGAAAATATTTGTACTCATATGAAAGCATGTCAACTGATTTGAATATCGAACTTGTTGAAAACTTTTACGATACAACTAAATCACAACAATTATTTAATGAGTTGTTACAGTACAAATATGAAAAACTACAAATGAACTTTAATGGGAAAAATTTTATCCCCAAAAGAAAAGTGTTGGAGACATTGGTGTCAATTATGTTTTTTCTGGAACGTGTGTATTTTCCAAACCATGGACTCCTTCTTTATGGCAAATAAAATTAAATGTAGAAAATAAAACTAAACAAAAATACAATTTTGCTCTTTTAAACTTTTACTCTAATGGATATGCTAAAATTTCTCCTCATAAAGATAATGAAAAAGACTTGAATCCAGACTCTATCATTCCAACTTTGGAGCTACAAGGATTATGAAATTTACCCGGCCCAAATTTAAGTCCAGTAAAATCCAACTACCAAATGGATCACTTCTGCTTATTAAACCACCAACTAACAAGTTTTGGAACCATTCTATTTCTGCCGAGCTAGCCGTAATGCATCCAAGAATAAGTGTTACTTTTCGAAATATAAAAAACAATACTTGAATTTACGCAAAGATGCGTAAAATTTTTTTACAGTATATAATTTAATTATAAGAATTTTAGAATAACAGTATTTTGTTGTATTTAAATTATCTGGCACACCGAAACAATTGATAAAGAAATAAATTTTAGAATAACAGTATTTGGTTGTATTTAAATTATCTGACACACCGAAACAATTGATAAATTTTAGAATAACAGTATTTGGTTGTATTTAAATTATCTGACACACCGAAACAATTGATAAATTTTAGAATAACAGTATTTGGTTGTATTTAAATTATCTGACACACCGAAACAATTGATAAATTTTAGAATAACAGTATTTGGTTGTATTTAAATTATCTGGCACACCGAAACAATTGTTACAGTACAAATATGAAAAACTACAAATGAACTTTAATGGGAAAAATTTTATCCCCAAGTGTCAATTATGTTTTTTCTGGAACGTGTGTATTTTCCAAACCATGGCAAATAAAACAAGACTAAACAAAAATACAATTTTAAACTCTAATGCTAAAATTTCTCCTCATAATGAAAAAGACTTGAATCCAAGTCTTGGAAGGATTATGAAATTTACTCGGCCGGTAAAATCCCAAATGAATCGAACCACCAAGTTTTGGAACCATTCTGCCGAGCTACATTCAAGAATAAGTGTTACTTTTCGAAATATAAAAAACAATACTTGGCGTAACAATTTTTTTACAGTATATAATTTAATTAAATAAATTTGAGGTAATAAATAAAAAGAGCTTACATAAAGTATCTTTTATTTTTACAAAACAAATATATTTTTAAACACAATATGATGAAAAAAGTGTCTAAACATTGAAATAACTTTATATACAGAGCATCGGAAACAATAGTGACTTTTGAGAAAAAAGAGTGTATTACATACATAAAGTATTCTTTTTTTTTACAAAACAAATATATTTTTAAACACAATCAATTTTACATTTATGATGAAAAAAGTGTCTAAACGTTGAAATAACTTTATATACAGAGCATGAATATCGGAAACATTTTGGACAATAGTGACTTGAATGTCTATGCAAAGTTCGTATTTCTATAGGCAAATTTCTTTGAAGTTCAATTTTTGCATAATGTCCTGTGACGTATAACATGTCAATATGCATTTTTTTTACATAATAATAAACGTCATTATGCCAATCATTTGAACGAATAGATCGTGTTTTATAATGAGTAAATGTTGCTAAGGTGAATCGAATAGGTCCTCGCTTGAAAGGGCTGGGTGGGAATTGAAATTCTAAAATTCCAATGACCGGTTTCATTGGGCTTAAAGAATTTTCACGGCTTGAAGAATTTTCACGGCTTGAAGATCGTATTGGAGAATTTTCACGGCTTGAAGAATTTTCATGTTTTGGTGACTTTAATGGTATAAATGAAGCATCTCCTTCCATTATGATTTGATTATTTCTGCAAATGTCGCTAGAATATATAGGCGAATTCATATTTTTTTTATTTTTTGACGTGCTCTTGTATAAAAAGTTCAGTCAGGTGTGTTTTAGTTTATCGACAGTTCGCAAACGAAAGTTTCACTGCACAACTAAAAATAATTTTCTTGGAGTCTACAAACAGAAAAATTTCTTTAAAAAAATACTTGCTGTAAAATACTTGGAGGCTGAGTCTCTTATTAGGTTTATCCATAGATCACAACACTGTTTATTAAAAATATACAGAGAGTTTTTAAAAAATCCTGCATAGCGCCAATATCAAAAACATTACTATCAAAATTTATTTATTAAAAATGAACGTGCATTCACTTGTTTATCAAAGTAATTTTATTATTTATTTATTAAAAACAAATTGGCAGACAATGCTATCTTAAAGCGCAAGTTGGTTAAAAGCAATCTGATAGAATGCTTTGTCCTAATTTTTCAGCTTGACATATTCTCCTCGAAGTTAAGTTTGATGCAATTTATATCAAAAAAAGGTAACAATAAAAGAAAATTAGTTTGCAATTTAATAATTCTATAACATCTCTGAAATAATTTTCAAATGTGATACAATTCATAAACAAAATCGTATACACATTTGAAATAGGTACCATTGATGCAGTGGGTTGCCAGACGAAAAAGTTTGTTCTACGACATACTTGGCAATCGGATTTTAGTTCAATTCATTCCAAGACCAGTAGATCTCTATAATGTTCCAAAAATTGCAGTATAATTTGAAAGATTTAGTCCAAGGAGGGGGTATTTTTGCATCCACTTGTTTATCAAAGTGATTTTATTATTTATTTATTAAAAACAAATTGGCAGACAATGCTATCTTAAAGCGCAAGTTAGTTAAAAGCAATCTGATAGAATGCTTTGTCCTAATTTTTCAGCTTGACATATTCTCCTCGAAGTTAAGTTTGATGCAATTTATATCAAAAAAAGGTAACAATAAAAGAAAATTAGTTTGCAATTTAATAATTCTATAACATCTCTGAAATAATTTTCAAATGTGATACAATTCATAAACAAAATCGTATACACATTTGAAATAGGTACCATTGATGCAGTGGGTTGCCAGACGAAAAAGTTTGTTCTACGACATACTTGGCAATCGGATTTTAGTTCAATTCATTCCAAGACCAGTAGATCTCTATAATGTTCCAAAAATTGCAGTATAATTTGAAAGATTTAGTCCAAGGAGGGGGTATTTTTGGAATGTATTGGTCATCACAATTTGGCTTAAAATTAATTTTTAACCGAAAGTTTTTCAGTGGTGCTTAGGTAGTATCACAAATTAGAAGAAGACATATATTTTTAAATGTGCTGTCTCTTCACCAACAGTTGCTACAAAAGAATTCTTTAAATGTGATTAACCTTTCTGCTAGAGAAAAAATATGCATAGTTGTCTTGAATTGATTACTTGTAGTAAAATTGACTCTGAGTTGAACTATTAGATTAAATGCGGTCCGAACAAAATGTTCTGTATTTACTAACTCTGTCTGAAATAAATTTGAATAACAACTCTAAAATAATTTTTAAATGTGATACAATTCATAAACAAAATCGTATACACATTTGAAATAGGTCCAATTGTGTACAAATTCTTTCAAAAAGATTTACTTGGTAATTAGGAAATTCTTGCCATTGAACCGACACTATACTAAACTAGACATTACTTGTGGTTTGGCGAGAATTACACCGCCAAAATGGATTAAATACCTACCGTGATGTCTAGTTTAGTATAGACGCTAATTTATTCTTCTGCGTGTATAATTTTACAGTATTAAAAAATATACCAGCCTGTGCAAAATGATTTCCTTTAGGTTATAATTTCAAACTTTTTGGAAGTATAATGCATTTTTATGTATAAACTTTCTTTTTCCGTCAGTGACTAATTAGGAGAACATATATAAATAAACTAGCTTAGAGGTAATATTTTTATTGCAAATTGACGCCAAAAAAAGTCAGATGTGCATAAAAAATGTGTTTATAACAATATATATTAGATGTTCAACAATTATTGTTAACAAAACAAAATTAGAATTCTGTAAATCGGATAATTTATTAAGAAGTTATGACCGTAAAGTCATATGATACCAAAATGTCATTTTTCAGAAGAAGCGTTTACAGTACTAATGAATGTTCACTTTATCGGGCCCGATGGCCAGGTGTGTTAAGTATTGTTTTACATTCGAAAGGTTCTTGGTTCAAATCCCGGTAACCTTTTTTTAGATTTGGAAATTTTTTATTAACCATGTATAATAAAAATATTTTACAAAATACCTGTTTAAAACATGCAATTGTTTAAAGACAATTATAGATTTTTTTTCTATAAATTTTTATCTAAAAAAAATCGTTATTTATAAATGTAAGGGTTATTATTTTTTGAATAAAAATTCATAGGAAAAAAATATAATTGTCTTTAAAAATTTGTCTGTCAACAAATCTTCAAAGAAATAATTTTATTTCTCGTTATATGTTAACAATTATTTATTAACCATGTATAATATATATATATATATATATATATATATATATATATATATATATATATATATATATATATATATATATATATATATATATATATATATATATATATATATATATATATATATATATATATATATATATATATATATATATATATATATATATATATATATATATATATATATATATATATATATATATATATATATATATATATATATATATATATATATATATATATATATATATATATATATATAATATATATATATAAATTATATATATATATTATATATTATGTAAATAAACCATATATAACATATATATATAAATTATTATTATTAATATTTAATTAATTATTAATAATATATTATATATTAATATATTATATATTATATTAATATAATACCAGATTCGTTTAATTTATAGTCAGGGATTGGAAAAAAATCATTTTTTTTCAGCCAATCAGCATTCTCTATTTTTCCCGCTAATGAAAAAAAATCATTTTTTTTCAGCCAATCAGCATTCTCTATTTTTCCCCCTAATGAAAAAAAATGATTTTTTTTCAGCCAATTATAACGGAACTCGAACCTTTCGAATGTAAAACAAAACTTAACACACCAGGCCATCGGGCCCCTATAAAGTAGGAATTTAATTCCACTCTGCTCATTGGGCTAGCAAACACTTTTTTAATTATGGGAGTTTTCATATTATTAAAATATTTTACCTGTCATGCAAATAATATGTAACTTAGTAAATTAAAAATAATAATTGTTAACCCTTACATTTATAAATAATGATTTTTTTTAGATAAAAATTCATAGAAAAAAAACTATAATTGTCTTTAAAAATTTGCCAAAGAAATAATTTTATTTCTTGTTAAGATATACAATTGAGATGATTTTCTTATGTTATAACTTTTTAGCAGTATATCAGAATTAAAAAATAATGCATTTTTATACAAACTTTTTTTCCCCGTCAATTTTTTAATCAGCTGATTAAAGGGACTAATTAGGACATTATTAGAACATACATATATAAACTTGTAATTAACTTGGAGGTATTATTGCAACTTGAAATGCTAATTAATCTCACTAGGTGGTGCCACTATAAAATTTTGGTTTGCGGGTAATTTCAGTTTTTCTTAATTATTCTGCGTATAGAATTGGAAAACATCTTTTTGAAATAGCAGTGCTTTTTAAATTATTTTTAGTCCTGTTTACCATAATTGCTTATTAAACTAATGAATTTTAGAAATAAAATATCAAAACGTGGTTTTTAAACTAAAATATTTGACAAAAATTAAATATCAGTTCCTCACGTTTCTCAGAAAGAAAATAATATCATTTTAATGGTAATAAATTCGGGAACCACAGACTTGAGTTAAATTTCACGATTCCTAATGTATACCTTAACATGATTAATAATTTAAATGACAATATAATTGAATTGCTAATTAAATTGTCTCCTAATTAAATTGTATTATTTTCATCTGGTTTAAAAAAAAGCACAGTATAATTCTTATGTAGCGAAACAATTTCCTTCATGTGTTTATAATTTTGCAGTATTAGAAAACAATTATTATTTTTAATTTACTAAGTTACATATTATTTGCATGACAGGTAAAATATTTTAATAATATGAAAACTCCCATAATTAAAAAAGTGTTTGCTAGCCCAATGAGCAGAGTGGAATTAAATTCCTACTTTATAGGGGCCCGATGGCCTGGTGTGTTAAGTTTTGTTTTACATTCGAAAGGTTCGAGTTCCGTTATAATTGGCTGAAAAAAAATCATTTTTTTTCATTAGGGGGAAAAATAGAGAATGCTGATTGGCTGAAAAAAAATGATTTTTTTTCATTAGCGGGAAAAATAGAGAATGCTGATTGGCTGAAAAAAAATGATTTTTTTCCAATCCCTGACTATAAATTAAACGAATCTGGTATTATATTAATATAATATATAATATATTAATATATAATATATTATTAATAATTAATTAAATATTAATAATAATAATTTATATATATATGTTATATATGGTTTATTTACATAATATATAATATATATATATAATTTATATATATATATTATATATATATATATATATATATATATATATATATATATATATATATATATATATATATATATATATATATATATATATATATATATATATATATATATATATATATATATATATATATATATATATATATATATATATATATATATATTATACATGGTTAATAAATAATTGTTAACATATAACAAGAAATAAAATTATTTCTTTGAAGATTTGTTGACAGACAAATTTTTAAAGACAATTATATTTTTTTCCTATGAATTTTTATTCAAAAAATAATAACCCTTACATTTATAAATAACGATTTTTTTTAGATAAAAATTTATAGAAAAAAAATCTATAATTGTCTTTAAACAATTGCATGTTTTAAACAGGTATTTTGTAAAATATTTTTATTATACATGGTTAATAAAAAATTTCCAAATCTAAAAAAAGGTTACCGGGATTTGAACCAAGAACCTTTCGAATGTAAAACAATACTTAACACACCTGGCCATCGGGCCCGATAAAGTGAACATTCATTAGTACTGTAAACGCTTCTTCTGAAAAATGACATTTTGGTATCATATGACTTTACGGTCATAACTTCTTAATAAATTATCCGATTTACAGAATTCTAATTTTGTTTTGTTAACAATAATTGTTGAACATCTAATATATATTGTTATAAACACATTTTTTATGCACATCTGACTTTTTTTGGCGTCAATTTGCAATAAAAATATTACCTCTAAGCTAGTTTATTTATATATGTTCTCCTAATTAGTCACTGACGGAAAAAGAAAGTTTATACATAAAAATGCATTATACTTCCAAAAAGTTTGAAATTATAACCTAAAGGAAATCATTTTGCACAGGCTGGTATATTTTTTAATACTGTAAAATTATACACGCAGAAGAATAAATTAGCGTCTATACTAAACTAGACATCACGGTAGGTATTTAATCCATTTTGGCGGTGTAATTCTCGCCAAACCACAAGTAATGTCTAGTTTAGTATAGTGTCGGTTCAATGGCAAGAATTTCCTAATTACCAAGTAAATCTTTTTGAAAGAATTTGTACACAATTGGACCTATTTCAAATGTGTATACGATTTTGTTTATGAATTGTATCACATTTAAAAATTATTTTAGAGTTGTTATTCAAATTTATTTCAGACAGAGTTAGTAAATACAGAACATTTTGTTCGGACCGCATTTAATCTAATAGTTCAACTCAGAGTCAATTTTACTACAAGTAATCAATTCAAGACAACTATGCATATTTTTTCTCTAGCAGAAAGGTTAATCACATTTAAAGAATTCTTTTGTAGCAACTGTTGGTGAAGAGACAGCACATTTAAAAATATATGTCTTCTTCTAATTTGTGATACTACCTAAGCACCACTGAAAAACTTTCGGTTAAAAATTAATTTTAAGCCAAATTGTGATGACCAATACATTCCAAAAATACCCCCTCCTTGGACTAAATCTTTCAAATTATACTGCAATTTTTGGAACATTATAGAGATCTACTGGTCTTGGAATGAATTGAACTAAAATCCGATTGCCAAGTATGTCGTAGAACAAACTTTTTCGTCTGGCAACCCACTGCATCAATGGTACCTATTTCAAATGTGTATACGATTTTGTTTATGAATTGTATCACATTTGAAAATTATTTCAGAGATGTTATAGAATTATTAAATTGCAAACTAATTTTCTTTTATTGTTACCTTTTTTTGATATAAATTGCATCAAACTTAACTTCGAGGAGAATATGTCAAGCTGAAAAATTAGGACAAAGCATTCTATCAGATTGCTTTTAACTAACTTGCGCTTTAAGATAGCATTGTCTGCCAATTTGTTTTTAATAAATAAATAATAAAATCACTTTGATAAACAAGTGGATGCAAAAATACCCCCTCCTTGGACTAAATCTTTCAAATTATACTGTAATTTTTGGAACATTATAGAGATCTACTGGTCTTGGAATGAATTGAACTAAAATCCGATTGCCAAATATGTCGTAGAACAAACTTTTTCGTCTGGCAACCCACTGCATCAATGGTACCTATTTCAAATGTGTATACGATTTTGTTTATGAATTGTATCACATTTGAAAATTATTTCAGAGATGTTATAGAATTATTAAATTGCAAACTAATTTTCTTTTATTGTTACCTTTTTTTTATATAAATTGCATCAAACTTAACTTCGAGGAGAATATGTCAAGCTGAAAAATTAGGACAAAGCATTCTATCAGATTGCTTTTAACCAACTTGCGCTTTAAGATAGCATTGTCTGCCAATTTGTTTTTAATAAATAAATAATAAAATCACTTTGATAAACAAGTGGATGCAAAAATACCCCCTCCTTGGACTAAATCTTTCAAATTATACTGTAATTTTTGGAACATTATAGAGATCTACTGGTCTTGGAATGAATTGAACTAAAATCCGATTGCCAAATATGTCGTAGAACAAACTTTTTCGTCTGGCAACCCACTGCATCAATGGTACCTATTTCAAATGTGTATACGATTTTGTTTATGAATTGTATCACATTTGAAAATTATTTCAGAGATGTTATAGAGTTATTAAATTGCAAACTAATTTTCTTTTATTGTTACCTTTTTTTGATATAAATTGCATCAAACTTAACTTCGAGGAGAATATGTCAAGCTGAAAAATTAGGACAAAGCTTTCTATCAGATTGCTTTTAACCAACTTGCGCTTTAAGATAGCATTGTCTGCCAATTTGTTTTTAATAAATAAATAATAAAATTACTTTGATAAACAAGTGAATGCAAAAATACCCCCTCCTTGGACTAAATCTTTCAAATTATACTGTAATTTTTGGAACATTATAGAGATCTACTGGTCTTGGAATGAATTGAACTAAAATCCGATTGCCAAATATGTCGTAGAACAAACTTTTTCGTCTGGCAACCCACTGCATCAATGGTACCTATTTCAAATGTGTATACGATTTTGTTTATGAATTGTATCACATTTGAAAATTATTTCAGAGATGTTATAGAATTATTAAATTGCAAACTAATTTTCTTTTATTGTTACCTTTTTTTGATATAAATTGCATCAAACTTAACTTCGAGGAGAATATGTCAAGCTGAAAAATTAGGACAAAGCATTCTATCAGATTGCTTTTAACCAACTTGCGCTTTAAGATAGCATTGTCTGCCAATTTGTTTTTAATAAATAAATAATAAAATTACTTTGATAAACAAGTGAATGCAAAAATACCCCCTCCTTGGACTAAATCTTTCAAATTATACTGTAATTTTTGGAACATTATAGAGATCTACTGGTCTTGGAATGAATTGAACTAAAATCCGATTGCCAAATATGTCGTAGAACAAACTTTTTCGTCTGGCAACCCACTGCATCAATGGTACCTATTTCAAATGTGTATACGATTTTGTTTATGAATTGTATCACATTTGAAAATTATTTCAGAGATGTTATAGAGTTATTAAATTGCAAACTAATTTTCTTTTATTGTTACCTTTTTTTGATATAAATTGCATCAAACTTAACTTCGAGGAGAATATGTCAAGCTGAAAAATTAGGACAAAGCTTTCTATCAGATTGCTTTTAACCAACTTGCGCTTTAAGATAGCATTGTCTGCCAATTTGTTTTTAATAAATAAATAATAAAATTACTTTGATAAACAAGTGGATGCAAAAATACCCCCTCCTTGGACTAAATCTTTCAAATTATACTGTAATTTTTGGAACATTATAGAGATCTACTGGTCTTGGAATGAATTGAACTAAAATCCGATTGCCAAATATGTCGTAGAACAAACTTTTTCGTCTGGCAACCCACTGCATCAATGGTACCTATTTCAAATGTGTATACGATTTTGTTTATGAATTGTATCACATTTGAAAATTATTTCAGAGATGTTATAGAATTATTAAATTGCAAACTAATTTTCTTTTATTGTTACCTTTTTTTGATATAAATTGCATCAAACTTAACTTCGAGGAGAATATGTCAAGCTGAAAAATTAGGACAAAGCATTCTATCAGATTGCTTTTAACTAACTTGCGCTTTAAGATAGCATTGTCTGCCAATTTGTTTTTAATAAATAAATAATAAAATTACTTTGATAAACAAGTGAATGCACGTTCATTTTTAATAAATAAATTTTGATAGTAATGTTTTTGATATTGGCGCTATGCAGGATTTTTTAAAAACTCTCTGTATATTTTTAATAAACAGTGTTGTGATCTATGGATAAACCTAATAAGAGACTCAGCCTCCAAGTATTTTACAGCAAGTATTTTTTTAAAGAAATTTTTCTGTTTGTAGACTCCAAGAAAATTATTTTTAGTTGTGCAGTGAAACTTTCGTTTGCGAACTGTCGATAAACTAAAACACACCTGACTGAACTTTTTATACAAGAGCACGTCAAAAAATAAAAAAAATATGAATTCGCCTATATATTCTAGCGACATTTGCAGAAATAATCAAATCATAATGGAAGGAGATGCTTCATTTATACCATTAAAGTCACCAAAACATGAAAATTCTTCAAGCCGTGAAAATTCTCCAATACGATCTTCAAGCCGTGAAAATTCTTCAAGCCGTGAAAATTCTTTAAGCCCAATGAAACCGGTCATTGGAATTTTAGAATTTCAATTCCCACCCAGCCCTTTCAAGCGAGGACCTATTCGATTCACCTTAGCAACATTTACTCATTATAAAACACGATCTATTCGTTCAAATGATTGGCATAATGACGTTTATTATTATGTAAAAAAAATGCATATTGACATGTTATACGTCACAGGACATTATGCAAAAATTGAACTTCAAAGAAATTTGCCTATAGAAATACGAACTTTGCATAGACATTCAAGTCACTATTGTCCAAAATGTTTCCGATATTCATGCTCTGTATATAAAGTTATTTCAACGTTTAGACACTTTTTTCATCATAAATGTAAAATTGATTGTGTTTAAAAATATATTTGTTTTGTAAAAAAAAAGAATACTTTATGTATGTAATACACTCTTTTTTCTCAAAAGTCACTATTGTTACCGATGCTCTGTATATAAAGTTATTTCAATGTTTAGACACTTTTTTCATCATATTGTGTTTAAAAATATATTTGTTTTGTAAAAATAAAAGATACTTTATGTAAGCTCTTTTTATTTATTACCTCAAATTTATTTAATTAAATTATATACTGTAAAAAAATTGTTACGCCAAGTATTGTTTTTTATATTTCGAAAAGTAACACTTATTCTTGAATGTAGCTCGGCAGAATGGTTCCAAAACTTGGTGGTTCAGAAGCAATTCATTTGGGATTTTACCGGCCGAGTAAATTTCATAATCCTTCCAAGACTTAAAGTTGGATTCAAGTCTTTTTCATTATGAGGAGAAATTTTAGCATTAGAGTTTAAAATTGTATTTTTGTTTAGTCTTGTTTTATTTGCCATGGTTTGGAAAATACACACGTTCCAGAAAAAACATAATTGACACTTGGGGATAAAATTTTTCCCATTAAAGTTCATTTGTAGTTTTTCATATTTGTACTGTAACAATTGTTTCGGTGTGCCAGATAATTTAAATACAACCAAATACTGTTATTCTAAAATTTATCAATTGTTTCGGTGTGCCAGATAATTTAAATACAACCAAATACTGTTATTCTAAAATTTATTTCTTTATCAATTGTTTCGGTGTGCCAGATAATTTAAATACAACCAAATACTGTTATTCTAAAATTTATTTCTTTATCAATTGTTTCGGTGTGCCAGATAATTTAAATACAACAAAATACTGTTATTCTAAAATTCTTATAATTAAATTATATACTGTAAAAAAATTTTACGCATCTTTGCGTAAATTCAAGTATTGTTTTTTATATTTCGAAAAGTAACACTTATTCTTGGATGCATTACGGCTAGCTCGGCAGAAATAGAATGGTTCCAAAACTTGGTGGTTTAATAAGCAGAAGTGATCCATTTGGTAGTTGGATTTTACTGGACTTAAATTTGGGCCGGGTAAATTTCATAATCCTTGTAGCTCCAAAGTTGGAATGATAGAGTCTGGATTCAAGTCTTTTTCATTATCTTTATGAGGAGAAATTTTAGCATATCCATTAGAGTAAAAGTTTAAAAGAGCAAAATTGTATTTTTGTTTAGTTTTATTTTCTACATTTAATTTTATTTGCCATAAAGAAGGAGTCCATGGTTTGGAAAATACACACGTTCCAGAAAAAACATAATTGACACCAATGTCTCCAACACTTTTCTTTTGGGGATAAAATTTTTCCCATTAAAGTTCATTTGTAGTTTTTCATATTTGTACTGTAACAACTCATTAAATAATTGTTGTGATTTAGTTGTATCGTAAAAGTTTTCAACAAGTTCGATATTCAAATCAGTTGACATGCTTTCATATGAGTACAAATATTTTCGGTGTTACAATTCATTTTAATATAATTGTTTTTTTTTTTATTATTAACATCCCATGTTTCTAATGACATTGTGTATACTAAACTTCAACTTAACTAGACATCACTTAGACGATAGATCATCACATGGGTATTTAATCCATTTTGGCGGAGTGAATACATAATGTTCGCCAAACCACAACAGAGGCTATAAGGTTTGGCGAGAATTATGTCTTCACTCCGCCAAAATGGATTAAATACCCATGTGATAATCTATCGTCTAAGTGATGTCTAGTTAAGTTGAAGTTTAGTATAGAGAAATTATTACGTTAAAACATATCGAAAGTAGTGCTTTTGGTTTAAGAATGTCCTATGTTTTGATAAAAAATTCAATCAGATAATTTCTTACATTTTACGAAAGCAGGTGGTATTTATTTAATTGAAAAGGTAAGTCACGATCGAATCGTGACTACAGTTAATTATATTTTCAAAGATTCTAGTGTCGAAATAAATATTATCCTCAACGATTTTTTTAAAAAACAGTCTGAATAATTATATTACAGTTTGGAATATTTCTTTCTAACCAACTCAGTCTACAATTGTAAAGATATATCCATTTTGACACCTATTAGAAAATTCAATCTTAGTTTCAGATAATTTCTTACATATTACGAAACCTTAATTGAAATGGTAAGTGACGATCGAATCATAGTCAATTATATTTTCAAGGAGATTCTTTCTTTAATGTCTGTAAATAAATATTATCCTCAACGATTTTTTTAAAAAACAGTCAGTTTGGAATATTTCTTTCTGATTAAATAATATACCTGTCTACAATTGTTTTTAAAAGATAGATGCATTTTGTTATTGAACTTATGGAATTTAAAAAACTAGAAAATTCAATCAGTTTGATGACACACCATATACTTTAAAAATACGAAGATTCTATATACATGCCTTTTTAAATTAAAATATGCTTAGTTCAGATTTTTTTAAAATAATAAGTAATTCTTAAACATTTTTGTAGATTATTCCAGATAAAACGTTATAAAAAATATGGTAGACAAGAGAAAAATATTCATTCACAAAAAGTTAACATTTATTTACTTACAAATCCCAATAGGGTTCGTTGCCAGACTGCCGCTTTTGATACAATTTATCGGCAGCAGCCTGGCAGATATCAAGTCCGTTTGGTTTTTCAGTTAATAGGTCAATTTGCTCTTCCAGCAAATTGACCGGTAGTAAGATTAGTCCATTTGGAATTATTGGCTTTAAGTAGTAAAAAGTTGCAGAGTCCAGGGTTCCCACGCTGGAGGGGCGGCCACTGGGATCGAGATCCAGCATCAGATCCTTCTTAAGGTACGATGCCAGCTTGGATAGTTCCATCTCCCTGAGGCCATCTGTTTCTTTGGTTGATGATGTAAAGGGGTTCGTCGGCAAGTCCATATTTTTAATTACGTCTTCAAATGAAAATGCGGTAAGGGATGATTCCCTTACCGCTACGGTCAGCATGTTATTGTTGTCGTGGACATTTGCAAAAAAAATCTTTCGGGGCTGCAATTGCCCCCCGTAATAAAAGAACTCTGTATGGCAAACAAAATCACAAGACATGTTGTTCGTCTGATGCCAAGTCAGCAAGTGTATGTGGTCTGCAGAGTTCTACTCCTTTTATAGCTATCGATAGGCTTGAAAGTATTGAGTTAGCTGTCAGGTGCAAAATTATATTTTTTTGTCGAACACAAACTTTTCTTTTGAAATTCTAGCTAAATTTAGCAGAGGTTTTGTTATTTTCACTTTTGTTATATTACTAGCTGCATAAACTCCCATTGTCGGGGACATCGTTACATAAAACAATTTAATGTAACCCTCCTTTAATACTATTATTCTAAAATTTATCAATGACAATTGTTTCGGTACAGTATTGTGCAAGATAATTTCAATACTGTTATTCTAAAATTTATCAATGATAATTGTTTCGGTACAGTATTGTACAAGATAATTTCAATACTATTATTCTAAAATTTATCAATGACGAATGTTTCGGTGTAGTATTGCCCTCACTAGCATTTCTCCTTTAATACTATTATTCTAAAATTTATCAATGATAATTGTTTCGGTACAGTATTGTGCAAGATAATTTCAATACTGTTATTCTAAAATTTATCAATGACGATTGTTTCGGTGCAGTATTGTGCCAGATAATTTCAATACTGTTATTCTAAATTTTATCAATTACGATTGTTTCGGTGCAATATTGTGCCAGATAATTTGAATACAACCAAATACTGTTATTCTAAATTTTATCAATGACGATTGTTTCGGTGCAGTATTGTCCTTGTGCAAGGTAATTTCAATACTGTTATTCTAAAATTTATCAATGACGAATGTTTCGGTACAGTATTGTGCAAGATAATTTCAATACTGTTATTCTAAAATTTATCAATGACGAATGTTTCGGTGTAGTATTGTGCAAGATAATTTCAATACTGTTATTCTAAAATTTATCAATGACGAATGTTTCGGTGTAGTATTGCCCTCACTAGCATTTCTCCTTTAATACTATTATTCTAAAATTTATCAATGACGAATGTTTCGGTACAGTATTGTGCAAGATAATTTCAATACTGTTATTCTAAAATTTATCAATGACGATTGTTTCGGTGTAGTATTGTGCAAGATAATTTCAATACTGTTATTCTAAATTTTATCAATTACGATTGTTTCGGTGCAGTATTGTGCCAGATAATTTGAATACAACCAAATACTGTTATTCTAAATTTTATCAATGACGATTGTTTCGGTGCAGTATTGTGCCAGATAATTTGAATACAACCAAATACTGTTATTCTAAAATTTATCAATGACGAATGTTTCGGTACAGTATTGTGCAAGATAATTTCAATACTGTTATTCTAAAATTTATCAATGACGAATGTTTCGGTGTAGTATTGTGCAAGATAATTTCAATACTGTTATTCTAAAATTTATCAATGACGAATGTTTCGGTGTAGTATTGCCCTCACTAGCATTTCTCCTTTAATACTATTATTCTAAAATTTATCAATGACGAATGTTTCGGTACAGTATTGTGCAAGATAATTTCAATACTGTTATTCTAAAATTTATCAATGACGATTGTTTCGGTGTAGTATTGTGCAAGATAATTTCAATACTGTTATTCTAAATTTTATCAATTACGATTGTTTCGGTGCAATATTGTGCCAGATAATTTGAATACAACCAAATACTGTTATTCTAAATTTTATCAATGACGATTGTTTCGGTGCAGTATTGTCCTTGTGCAAGGTAATTTCAATACTGTTATTCTAAAATTTATCAATGACGAATGTTTCGGTACAGTATTGTGCAAGATAATTTCAATACTGTTATTCTAAAATTTATCAATGACGAATGTTTCGGTGTAGTATTGTGCAAGATAATTTCAATACTGTTATT
Source organism: Linyphia triangularis (assembly GCA_963978545.1). Taxonomy (NCBI): domain Eukaryota; kingdom Metazoa; phylum Arthropoda; class Arachnida; order Araneae; family Linyphiidae; genus Linyphia; species Linyphia triangularis. Next base: position 17,731,592 of record OZ021723.1, on the reverse strand, counting down.
CTAAAATTTATCAATGACGAATGTTTCGGTGTAGTATTGCCCTCACTAGCATTTCTCCTTTAATACTATTATTCTAAAATTTATCAATGACGAATGTTTCGGTACAGTATTGTGCAAGATAATTTCAATACTGTTATTCTAAAATTTATCAATGACGATTGTTTCGGTGTAGTATTGTGCAAGATAATTTCAATACTGTTATTCTAAATTTTATCAATTACGATTGTTTCGGTGCAGTATTGTGCCAGATAATTTGAATACAACCAAATACTGTTATTCTAAATTTTATCAATGACGATTGTTTCGGTGCAGTATTGTCCTTGTGCAAGGTAATTTCAATACTGTTATTCTAAAATTTATCAATGACGAATGTTTCGGTACAGTATTGTGCAAGATAATTTCAATACTGTTATTCTAAAATTTATCAATGACGAATGTTTCGGTGTAGTATTGTGCAAGATAATTTCAATACTGTTATTCTAAAATTTATCAATGACGAATGTTTCGGTGTAGTATTGCCCTCACTAGCATTTCTCCTTTAATACTATTATTCTAAAATTTATCAATGACGAATGTTTCGGTACAGTATTGTGCAAGATAATTTCAATACTGTTATTCTAAAATTTATCAATGACGATTGTTTCGGTGTAGTATTGTGCAAGATAATTTCAATACTGTTATTCTAAATTTTATCAATTACGATTGTTTCGGTGCAGTATTGTGCCAGATAATTTGAATACAACCAAATACTGTTATTCTAAATTTTATCAATGACGATTGTTTCGGTGCAGTATTGTGCCAGATAATTTGAATACAACCAAATACTGTTATTCTAAAATTTATCAATGACGAATGTTTCGGTACAGTATTGTGCAAGATAATTTCAATACTGTTATTCTAAAATTTATCAATGACGAATGTTTCGGTGTAGTATTGTGCAAGATAATTTCAATACTGTTATTCTAAAATTTATCAATGACGAATGTTTCGGTGTAGTATTGCCCTCACTAGCATTTCTCCTTTAATACTATTATTCTAAAATTTATCAATGACGAATGTTTCGGTACAGTATTGTGCAAGATAATTTCAATACTGTTATTCTAAAATTTATCAATGACGATTGTTTCGGTGTAGTATTGTGCAAGATAATTTCAATACTGTTATTCTAAATTTTATCAATTACGATTGTTTCGGTGCAGTATTGTGCCAGATAATTTGAATACAACCAAATACTGTTATTCTAAATTTTATCAATGACGATTGTTTCGGTGCAGTATTGTGCCAGATAATTTGAATACAACCAAATACTGTTATTCTAAAATTTATCAATGACGATTGTTTCGGTGCAGTATTGTGCCAGATAATAACCAATGATATTTTACTTAACTTGTTTATATGTCGAACTGAAACTTTTCTTATCGTTCAGTCGAGGTTTTGTTATATTTAACACAAATATTTTAAAAACACCCTAAAATTGATTATTTTTATAATTGTAGGCCATGGTATAAACTACTTATCATAGTTGAATTATAAATATTATGCCCGTACGAAATAATTTTGGTGAATCAACGAAACGTAATAATATATCCATGTGAAGATATAATTTAAACCAATGATATTTTACTTAACTTGTTTATATTCTTTGAATAATGGAGTACAATTGTTCGAATAATTTTGCTACAGACTGTACATATATTTAAAAAAGATCTGTTATTTCATTAAACAATTAAAATTTACGGGCTGGTATTGTATGAAGTGCTAAAATAAATAAAGTTGTTTATCGAAATTTCTTAACGAAGCAATCATATATGTTCGCATAATCTTTTTTGCGATACTTAGAAAATAAAATAAAACATTGAAAGGCCAATTATCCGGCATTCAATCAACCGGAATTTTTGGAAAATCAAATTTGGCTAGAAAATTAAAACCTATTTCGCCAAAAGTTTTTTTTTTAAATTTCATATGAGATTTTGAAGTTGAGTGGGTGGTTTTATTCGTTATTTTGATAATTTTCAATTCGTAATAGCTGAAATAGCAGATAACTTTTCCGAAAAGTCTGGTTTATCCGGAGCTCTAATCCAAAAGAAATGTATACATCTTGGATCTATTTATTCTTGCATCATCATAATTATTAAATCAATACGTTTTAAATAGGCTAATTTTTATCTGTTTGTTTGGAACTAACGACTGTCTATTTCTGCCACTTATAAAGTGCTTAACACAGCCAAATACGTCTCGTAATTTTGAGCATCTAGAAGAATACGAGATCGAAATCTTTTAGTGTAAAACCCTCTCCCCGACCTCACCACAACAACGAGAAGACATTGAGGCCACGACAGATTTAATGTGCACCAGCCCCCATTAGGTACACACCGATATTTGGCTGACGGAGGCCCGAACCCAAATTTCTATCTGTAAATTGTAATAAGAAAAACAAAATATAGCGAATCCAAGTTGTTGCTGTTGCTAGATGTAGTAATCAGATTTCAAAAGATATATTGTGATTGACTGGATTGCTGAATTTGGAAATTCGCGCATAAAGGCGGATTTACACGCTACCAGTCGGGCAACCAGTTTAGATTGCCAGTTCTGTGACGTCAGCAAAGCAACGCTTCGCAGTCTATCGGTGATCACGGGAGATCGCACGTGATTGGTTGATCGGAGTCACCGAGGCCAGTAAATAGAAAATGTTTGGTTTACTGGAACCAGTAGCCTGGTGACGTCACATGACGTCGCTGGCTGGAGTCCTAAACTGGAACCTCGACTGGAGGCGTGTAAATCAGGCTTAAAGTACATTTAGAAGATTTGTGATTGGATGTTTGAAGTCGTTGCCATTCTGCTCACAGAAATACACCCGAATTTGAATGAGAATTATATATATATAGATTTATGCAAAAAATTTAAGCCTCCAAAATAATTTTTCATAAATTAACATTTCTTTTAAGTCAATATATGTATAAAATATATAATTAAGCGTGTCATATGTAGCGCACAAGAGTTTTTTCAGCGATTTGTTGGTTACACAGAATAAATGTTTTTATTTCATAGTTTTTTTTTTTAGAAAACTAATTACATCCTGATCAATGCTATAAATTTTGGTCTTTCGATACGCAAATATAGTACGGGGCAGAAATAACACTTGCCAAGATTGCTTGTCAAGATTTTAGGCGCAGTTGATTTATTTTCGTTCAATGATATTTCGTGGAAAGCAAGTCGCGGAAGATAAAATCGAAGCAGCTGATGTTAGTAACATTCTTCGCGAGAAAATAAAGTGTTTACAATAAATTAACGTGTACGTGCTTTCGGTATTCAATTAAATGGAGCTTCTCTGTCTTTATTATTTAAATGGTTCATTTCTATATTTTACTGCTAACTCACTTAATAAAAGTGCGTATGTTAATAAATTAAATTTTATATTTTATCATATCGATCGATATATCGCGCATTTTGCTTGTCTTCTGACGAGCGCGATATATCGTGAGGTTACTGTATTGCAATATCTCATTTTATTTCATGCAAGTAGCTAGTTTCAACCGATTTACAAAAAAACTACGGTTTTTTTGAATGAATATTTGGGTCTTACGAAACATGTTAACCCTTAGCACTCCAGGCATTTTTCACGCGGAGGGACCAGCAACACGAGACGTTTCCCGACATTTTTTGTTGTTTCGTGGTTACAGATCCGCTTCAAAGAAACTAAACACAGTCATTGGCCTTGCATCGAATTTCCGCATCATACCTAGTGGTCCTCTCGAGTTGCGGCGTGAGTGAGAGTCACCTCTGAAGTGCAAAAGGTTAATGAATATACTTCTGAGCTTTGGCTCTTATGAAGTAAATTTACCAACCTCTGCTGTAGTTCCATCCACGTATTTACTAGCATTGACTGTTGACTGCCGAATAAACTGAAATGTAGGTGTGATTCGCACCTTCAGTTCTGAAGAAGTCCTAGTAAGGATCATTCCCTATACTCACTATGATATGGGCTACAGTGCATTTAGAAACTACTTAGTATAAAACCTTGAAATTCAGTAAGTATTTGGTACGAAAAAGATCACTAAATGAAATGACATGAATTGTTTTCATTTAATGTCTATCTCTCTCTATATATAAGGCAAATTCCTCACTGACTGAGCCAACCAAACGGTATAGTGGTTACCGTGCTAGCTTCTAGACCTCGAGGTTGCGCGTTCGAGTCCCGTGTTAGGCATGGGTGTTTGTAAATGTATGTTGGCTTGTCCAAATATGAATATTTCTGCGCAGCATAGCCCTCGTGTTGCTGACGGCACCAGATAATCTGAAAACAACCAACCCTCACTGACTGACTCACTCACTCATCACTAATTCTCCCACTTTCCAGATGTCCACAACTCTGAAAATTGGTACAAATATCAACAATGTTAAACATAGAAAAAGTAAGCTATTCCGATCTCGATTAACCTACTTTATGGGGTCGAAAAGGGGTTACGCGTTTCTAACGAGGGATATTCGAATGTACCTCTTCCCGCATGGTCACAACTCTGAAAATCGGTACAAATGTCAACAAAGACAAACATAGAAAAATTAAGCTATTCCGATCTCGATTAATTCACTTTAAGGGGTGGAAAAGGGGTTAAACGTTCCAAACGAAGATTATTCGACTGTCCCACTTTCCACATGGTCACAACATTATTGAAATTTGGTGCAAATGACAACAAAGATAAATATAGAAAAAGTAAGCTATTCCAATCTCGATTAACCCACTTTAACGGGGGGGGGGGAGGGATTAAACGTTCCAAACGAGAGATATCCGAATGACCCACTTCCAATATTGTTACAATTCTGATATTTAGTGCAAATGTTAACAAGGGCAAATAAGGGCATAATGTTAGCAAGGACAAGGGAATACTTTGCTTTATTTCTTACACAATTCAATTACTTGCTAATCAAATTGCTAATTCATACAAATCTACACAATCAAACTGCTAATTCATACAAATTATTTATTGGGTCTACAAAATATTGTATGAGCAATCCTACAGTCATAATAAAAATTAAGAGCACAAAGCATAATCTTAAACAGCCAAAAAACAGATATTAAAATATGAATCTTAAAAATATTTGAAATTTGAAATCCCGACTGAGTTTCTTCGTCAGGGGGCTTGAATCCAGCCGGGATTTCAATGGATACGTTTCTGAAATGCGATTGATATAACATATCAATAACATAATATATAACATATCAATCACATTAAGCTCATACGCATCTAGACGGATAGACAAAAAGTTAAAAATATTCACAAATACTAAAATGAAACGTACCTTGTAAACCAAACTCAACAAAATCACTGTTTTCCAAAGTTTAATGCCCACGTTGATTCGAAATTAAGCCAGTCCAGCATCAAGAGTTTTTGAAAAACATGATTTTCAAAATTGCCCCACATGAAACATTTAAAACTGCAGTGCCATCTATGTTCCACGAAAAACTGAACAAATTTTAAAATAAAATATTTAGACTGGATTTTAATATCGTCCAAAGAATGGAATCAGAAACCAAGGGTAAAAATTTCAAAAAGACGGAAATTCAAAATATTTAGTAAATCCACTTTTCCTCAAATCGTCCCTTAAAATCTCAAAAGCCAAATTAAAGTCCTTAGCATTATTGCATATACTCTTAATTTTACTTAGTTCTGTATAATAAATATTTCTAAAAATCTTGAAATTTAAATTGCTATTAAAATTTGAAAGACAAATAACTTAAAAATTAAAATCCTGTCTTTTGTCATAAAAACCAATATTTATTAAATTATCAATTATCTTTAAATTTAAATCGATATAATGCACTCTTGTAATTACTATTGAATTTTTTTTTTTTTTTTTTTAAATTAAATCCTTTAGGTAAATCTCTATAATTTTGTCCAAATCATTGAAATTAAAAATAATTAAGTCTTCAATATATCTAAAAGCTTCAATATTATTATATTCTAGAAATTTCCTTTCGAACATATATAAATAATAATCGGCAAAGTCTCTAGAAAAGCTAATTCCCGTAGGAATTCCTTTAGTTTGTCTATAAAAATTGTTTCCATTAAATAAATAATATTCAAAACTATTAAATTTGCAAAACTCTAACAATTCTACCTTACTTAAATTAGAGTCTTAGAAAATCATCAAAAGTATCAGAGCAAATATTAATTAAATCATCATGCGGCATACTGGTGAATAAATTCCCGAAATCAAATGCATGAACAAACTCAATTTTGTTATTATTAATAAAATCCAAAACCTCCTTATTACTTTAATTCAAGAAATGATTTTCAAACATCTTTACCTTATCCAAAACAATTTTAAAAAATCCCCCAAAATAACTTCTAAGATAATCCTTGTAACAATTTGTAGAGCATGTTACGAAACGAATTTTCAAAGCAGATTAATGAAATTTAACTGTGGGAAAAAGATAAGGATATTTCATGCATGAAATCTTAAACTTAAATTTTTTGCAGAATCCAAAATCCTGTTATCCAATTCCTTTGTGGTCGAATCAAGTTTAACCTAAGTATAATTTCCTTTATAATCATCAATCATTAAATTTCTAAAAAAACTCTTGCACATAATACAAAAACTATTATTAGTTTTATCCACCACTGTAATAATCCAATTTGGATTATACAGTGGTGGATAAAGCTGCTAATAATTTTTATATTACGTGCAAAATGTGTTTTTTTAGAAATGATGCAATGCATTTTTGTTGGCGAAAAGTCTTTGAAGGAAAAATCAAATCAAGCCTGGTGGAGTTGAAAGTGTGACGTCATTTACGAAAACTATTGCTATAATCTGGCCCGATCAATTAAAGAGGGACAGAGCGGTTTCACGATGGCACCGAGTGAACACAGATGGTCACATGTCCTCTTTACTGAAGAGGGTCGTTTTACAGCTGCTAAAAAAATGTTTCTGAACAACATTCTGAACATGTTTACACATGGAAAGAGTCGGGAACAAAAATAATTAGAAAGTAATCTTTCTATTTATATGATTTAAGTTGAAAATATCTTTTTTATGGCTATACTCGTAAACAAAACCTGATGATATTTCTTTTCTTAGAACCAAGGAAGGTTATAAGAATATATGATACGGATGGAAAAATGGACCAGTTAAAAGAATATATGATAAAATCTAAAAGAAACGTAAACATTGCAAAAATAAAAAAGACTGGCTGCTGTGTGTTCAAGAAAACCGTTTTTATTGCCTGAACATAAAAAAAGTGCCAGTGTTCGTCAGAGTATTTCCATAGAGAGGAATCTGTCTCGAAATGTTTTTTTGAAGAAGGGAAAAAATAAAAATAAAAAAAATAAATTCACGAATTAAAATGTCTCTTTAAATGCAATGCTAATAAAAATGGTTCATAGTTCAAAAAGAAAATATAATGTTCTCAAGTCGAGCTCGTCTGAGTTAGTTAGTAGTTGCATTTATTAATAGTTGTTTTTTTTTTTAATTTTTTTTTATTAATTATTAATATTTTAAATGCTAAAAAGTTATTTATATAATTTTTTTACTGACATTTATTTTTAAATATATGTAAAACATATTTTTAGGGTATAATTTTAAAGATTTTATTTTGACACTTATTTTCAAATTAAGGAAGTCTTATTTGTTTGCCCATCTGATGACTGTGTGGTTAGCTCTCTGGACACGCATACCAAAGGTGCCGGGTTCGAATCACGGATAAGGCATGAATGTTCATTGTGGTTCGGAAGCCACTTTAAGTTGTAGGTCCCGGCCTGATTAGCTGTCATTGTACATAAAAATAGGTCGTTGAGAACATAAACCAACCAACTTATTTGTTTAAAAATGAAGATATGTATTTAAAATAATTTATCATCTTTTTGAGGAACTACATTGCTTAAAAATGACATTTTAATCAGAATATTAGGTACCAGCACTTTACAATTTTTAATTTCCTATTTTTCAAAGTTGAAATAAAGTTTTTGTATGATAATTTAGTGTTTGTATTTTTGTAATGTTTATTCTTTTAAATACATACTGTTTTAACGTATTGCTTTTTATGGTATTGAAATTATTTCAGATATGTTAGTATATAAATATATTTTAGAGAATTTTCTACCTGAATATTCTAGTATAAAGAGTTTGAATATTATTATTAGTATTAAATAAAATCTAGTTAATAATTTCAACAATATGCCGTAATTTTAATTTAAATCCTACTCTCGGTGCTTTTACTTCATGAAATTAAATGCAGTATCTGAATATTCTACAATTAAACAACTTAACATATTAAAACATTTTATAACTTACTATGTAGTATTTTATTGAAATTACCAGAGATTAATTACCAGAGATGTTCATAGAATTATAGTTTACAGTTTCTGAGAAATATGTAAATTTATGCAAGTAAAGATAATTTTGGACATGAGTGTATATCGTTGAAAATAGTATCGAATACATTTAAGTTATTTTATTTCCAATAAATACACACAGAAACACATTTCCCAAACATCGAGATAATTTTGGCAAGGTTAAATGTGAGCAAATATTCCAAACATTCATAATTATCACAGTTTCTCTTGATGGTAATTTACAGGAAAGGAATTTACAAAATAATGTTAATGTACAAAATGAATTGGTTATAGGAGTGATCGCCGAGCTTTTTCTTCGACGAATAAACTTGATTAAAAGTTTCCAGAACACAATTTCTGCCTAAGCATTGCCGTTTCTAAGACTTATATATTTTTTTTTCTCATATAAAAATTATAAAAATAACAATCAATTTAGAAGTCATACAACGTCACAACGACAATTCAAAGTTTGTAATTCGATATAAAATTAAATAATTAAGGATTTTGTAGTCAAAGACACAAGTTAAATTATTGAGAGTTAAATGCTAATATAGTTGAAAATGCCCCAATCTCGTTGATTAGTAATATTGCGGTTAGTTTGAGTGTTCTGGAAAATTTGGCTTCAGATTTATGAGACGTGGAGAAAGTTTAACGATCACTTTTTTCCCTTGCAATGTCATCGCATTGGCTTGTGGCCACTACTGCTTTGATGTCGCCATCTGTCGGAATTACTAGGAACGAGGCTTCCCGAACTCTCATTTGGTGTCGCCATCTGTGGACCACCTTCCAAACCTATAGATAATATAAGGGCACAATGAGTAGATAATAATATTGATAAATTAAAACAACTTTGTAATGAATAAATTTGAATAGTTTTGTTGCACTAAGAAATAAGTGTATATTTCAAGATGTATTTTTGAGGCCAATATGTGAAAGTTTTTAATATTGGGAATTTTTCTCAGAGACAATGATGACGCAGTTTTTATTAGATAGAAACTATTATTTATTCTCTCTGAAGAACAGTGCAATCACTATCAAGCTTCAATAGAAACAACCCTTTGGAACTCGTTCTCACTTGACAAATGGACTACTTCGTTAGTCAAAGTGATGCATGAACGTTTCCTTGTGTTGCTCATGAGTCCGAAACTATCCAGTACATACGCACCTAAACATCTTTTTATACAAGGTTCACACTGAAGTTACATAATGAAAATCAATGATTTTCCAAGGACTTTTAAAGGACCTGAATAATATTTGTAAGGACTTTCGAAAATGTATTTTCAGGCATGTCTTCAATATGTCATTTTACAGCTGCTTCGCAACTAGCGCTAATATCAAAATCTTTTATGCACAATTTGCGTTTTGCCTTATGAACAGACTTTGATGATATTTGCAAACCATTTTTCATTTGCACTGTACTTTGGACAAAGCACATTACTTGTACTTTCCGGGAATAGTACTCATAAAATTCTTCTGTCAAAAAAACCAAACGACGTATAAGTTGACGTATACGAAATACAAATATACCAGGCAATTCCAGAGCAACGTGGATAAGTGGCGGTCTTGAGGGAATAAACAAGTAAGAGTTGAATTTTTATAAATATTGCCGTCATTCACATCAGCAAAAAAAAAAAAAAAAAGACTTTTAGGGAACTCTAAGCATTTACAAATACTTTTAACGACCTCTAAGCGTTTTCAAAAACAAGTTAAAAAATATTAAGCACTTTTGATTTCACTTTTGCTTCAACTTGCACTTTTATGAATTTTAATGACCGTGGAAACCCTCTTATATAAGACATTATTTTTTATATTGTATTTTCCTGTTATGTATTGTTATTCCTATATTTTTAGACAGTTTTTGCTGGATTTTAACTGTCTATCAGATGGAATTCATTCGAATAATGTTTTCATTAAATAAAGCCCGTATCAATACCGAATTCTTCAAATATGATCTTAACGCATTATAAAATAGCAAGTGATTTTTTTTTTTTGCACATTGATATGTTTTACGAGTGCGCAGCTGTAAATGGTTTAAAAATTTAATGCTATAAAACTCGAATAATCTTTCTGCTAGTATAATTTCGCAATCCAAACAGTTATTTTAAATTTATTAGCAAATTGCCGGATAATTTTTTCAAACACTCTTCTTCCTCTTTCTTTCTCTCTCTCTTCCTTTTTCTTGAAAAATTACATCAATGAATATTAAATATTTATTACAACTTTTAAATGATGTCATCAAAGATAATTTCCGCTTAGTTTTGTTTTGATAATTGTAATATAAAACTTACTTTGTTTATAAGTCGAAGCAGATGTGTATATCGGCCTTGTTGGGCATCGCTTAATTGTAGCAAAGAGGCCGTCCGTCCCCTACAAAGAGTAAAACGAGGCCATTAACGGAAAGGCACATTTAGCTTAAAGTGACTGGCCAACGAATGTGGCCTGACTTAAAATAAGTAGGGGTGTGGAACATCACACAGCTTTCAGTCACATTATAATACTGACGTGGATTTGTGTCATCAGTCGTAGTTATATTTTCAACATTCATTTAGTTTAAATGGAGAATTCGGCGATTTTTTTTGCGATAACTGTAGTATGAAACTTAAAAAACAAACAAAAAAACTCCACCAAAATGATGGTTTTGGCGATATACTTACTGATAATACTTATATTATTCTTTCTTGTAAGTGACACTGAGCACAGAGATGAAAAAGCGATCGTCGATGAGGAGTGCTCAAGGAAAGGGAACTCTGCATTCGTTTTTCAACTTTTTACGCCATTAAAGCACTTTTAGGGGAATTTCGGTGGCGGGGATGTTTAGTACAACTAAAGAGGCATTATCACAGCGATTTCAAAAGAAATAGTAATTACTGAAAAACATGATTTTTTCAGTAGCAGCTACTCTATGCTCATGCGCTTTTTTGACGAAAATAGATCCTTGTGCCCTCCCCAATAGGGTGGAACGAAAATGGCCTTTAAATTTTTTTTTTTAATTTTAGTTTAGTAATAGTGGGGAAAAGTTGCCTTTTAATTTCAAAAAGAAGGGAAAACAATTTGGTTGCAATACTACAACATCTTGAGGTGCCGCAAAGAGCTTAAAGTTTATAAAAAAATGAAAAATTATCAACTTTGTTAAATTATTTTTTATGAATTTCTCGTATATATAATGTTACAAAAGACGGTTTTAAATACATATATAAGCATTAGAGTTGGAAAAAATAATTAATTACAAAATATAATAATAAGAAAAAAATATATTGTTATGTAAAATTTTGTATTTCTTACTTCTGTATCCTTAATGATTACAAATGTTACATTTGCAAAATGTTTGTTTCTACTTCATTGCTACATTAAACTGGTTTTTTGTATTAAATTTTGGTATATTCCTACCGTGAGTCAATTTTTGCTCTTATATATCCTTCTCTTGCGGTTGAACCACAGACATCATTTTGAGCCGATTTGGTCACCAGTTTCACAGTTCTTTCCACTGCTTGCGTATGACAAGGAAGCCGGGGAAAGTCGATAACCGGGTCTACTTTACTATTTGGTTCATCTTCAGATGCCTTCCGTATAAAGTCGTTTTTGAGAGAGTAACTGGAAACATGTTTTAACAAGGGGGGTTCAGTTACGTCATTTTCAGGCCATGAAATCATATCAATGTAATCCTTTGCATCGAAGTTTATCTTTGGAACTTTAAACTTCCTGACTCCGCCTCTACTTTCTGTTCTTGTTTTTAAAACACGTCGTAAACCAAGTTCTCTTTGAATTTTGTGTTCATCACATAGCATGGACAAAAGGAGATTTTCTGGAGCCGCAAAATACCCATTTCTTTGAATAACCGGATCTATAACGTTCTTGAGATCGTCAGAGAGATAGCGTGAATATGAGATAAGGTTAAACAGATGTTTAGAACCATAAGTACATGAAGGTTTTAACTTAATATTAAACCACACAGGCACATACACTTTCACAATGTACTTAGCCAGAGTCTTAAGATTTTGAGTTGGATTTTCAGTTGCCACATACTATCTAAGCAAGCGGTTGGCTAGTGTCAACCACCTGGAGTGAGCAAGCTTTCCAGGGTTTCGTAAAGATAAATCTAGGGAGCAATTTCCACTTGATACAGCAATACACATATCCAATAAATATTTCTGATCTGTACTTAAATCATTTTTGTCTTCCAAAAGAGGAAGGTTATTTTCAATTGACAAGAAAGTAACCACAGGAAGATTAGTACAGTTTTCTAGCTGATGAACTATTTCACCTTTAAACTAATTGGGTCAATTTGTTTTACCATCTAAATGACAAAAAAGATGTCGCAATGGTAGCTCCATTACCATGGAACAAACAAATTAACCATTGTAACGGTCTTCCTATTTCCCTTTCCATCAAAGAAATCACACCATTATTATGTCCAGTGTTTACAACGGTTCCATCACACCCAATAGAAGTAAAGTTTAAAAGTTGTTTGTTGTGTTCTCTATCTTCAAGAAACTCCTGTATACTGTCTGCTATGTCTTTTCCAGTGCCAGATTTAGGTGTTACGTGGCCTAAAAACTTTGAGCTTGGTTCCTCTATTAGTGAAACGTGCTCTTCTGAAATAACTTTTTTGTATAACTTACTTCCTTTCTTTTCTTGAACAATTGTTTTGTCTTTTCTTCCATCAAAAAACAATCCTCTATTTTCAGTTATATGGTTATAACGAGTGTCATTAATGAGATTTCTTCGATTGGTTGAACTTGCTCGTCTAATTTTCCTCCTGTCTATAACGTTGGTTTAGTCTTCTTCTGTTATTACACCAAAATCCTGTAAAGCAGCACTAGCTATAGCTGCAGCATTTCTATCTGATATTCCGATACGGTCAGCAATAGAAGCTGCAGATGGCAATTTAATGCGCATTTGAGTGATTTTCTCTTCTTTCCGTTTTGAAGGGCCTGGTAGATGCATCTCTTCTTGTATATTTGAAGGACCTGGTTGGTTTGCATCTTCTGGTATCGAACACTGCTGTTCTTCAGCGCTGTCATTGTCCCCAGTAACCGTTTCTGATACACTAGTATTTTTTGTCCGTTCTTTATTAAACCTGACTATTCTCTGTAGTTCTTTAATTTTTCTTGCTTCTTTCTTCCTCAAAGCGCTTGTGGTAGCTATATCAGCCTACCTATCACCATTACCCATCACCTATCACCATTTTCCTGTCAGAACGTTGATCGCTTAGAAACTTGTGTTCCATAACTGGTACTTTTCTTCCTTTATACAAGTACAAGTATTAAAGGTTACACACTTACATGCAGCAATATGAAATAAACGTTCGACCTCGCCTCTACATTTCGAGAGGTTGCAGTCAAACTTTTTTGACCCTTTTCTGCTTTTTTCATTAGTAAAATTCTTTGGCTAGAAACAACGGAAATAGAAGCTCTTGACCATATTTGCTCTATTTTGGGAACTAAAGTGTCACATATTTCACGTACAGTAGGATCCTTCTCTGAAGCATTTTTGAGGTTTTGTCTGATATAACAGTAGCACTTTATAACAGATTCGTAAGTAGGCAGTTCAACATCAAGCAAATCACTACATTTCCCAAAAATAGGACATTCCGACATTTGTCTTGTCTTCACTAATTTAGACTGAGTCATTTTTACTCACAGCAATAGAGTAGAACACATACTAACAAAATATTATGTTAATCTGTAACACATTAGACGTAGCGGAGGCGCCAACTTAACTGAACTCGGCACAGCTACTGACCTGACACCTGATCTGAGCTTGTCACCGCACGCAGACAAATCTTTGCCCCCCCCCCCACCCACCCACACACAACATCCGCTCCGGCGATGACTCAGGCTCCTGGATGCCAATGTAATACTAAAACTGCTTTTATCTTTCTATTTATTTTATAACGCATAAATGAAACTTTTTATTTCATAATCGAGACACGCAAAAATCTTTGAAACTTTAACGTACTTGCGGCACCTCAAGACGTATTCTAATATTTTTCATATTTTTAATTTATCTTATCTACACCATAAGGCAACTTTTCCGTGCTATTACAAATTGAAATCAAAAGTTGATTATATCGTCAAAAAAAATTTAAAATATAGCAAAAATTTCAATTTTTCGAAACTTTAACGGCTTTGCGGCACCTCAAGACGTACTCCAATATTTTTCATATTTTTAATTTATCTTATCTACATCAAAAAGCAACTTTTCCGCACTATTACAAATTAAAAATCAAAAGTTGATTTTTTCGTTCCACCCTACTCCCCAACCCTCGCACCAAATTGAACATCATAGGTCAGTTTGTTTGGGAGCTATACTAACCACGTACACACAGACATAAATTTTTTCTAGATCACTTTTTTGAGTTCAGGATATTCCAAAACTTAAAGAAATGCAAAAAAAAAAAAGAAGATTTTTTTGTTGTTGACCGAATGCTATACTTTCATTACCCTATGTATACATATGGGTAATTGAAAGTAAAAATCAATCATAACAAATGTATTATACTTGAAGTAAATTCACTGCAGGGTATGAAAACATGTACATCAAATATATTACGGTAAGAGGACGTCCTAGTAAGGATCATTCTCCATACCCGCTATGTTACAATCTTTTAGCCCAGTGCATTTAGAAACTACTTTGTATAAAACCTTGAAATTTGGTGAGTAGGTACGAAAATGATCACTTAATGA
Source organism: Linyphia triangularis (assembly GCA_963978545.1). NCBI lineage: Eukaryota > Metazoa > Arthropoda > Arachnida > Araneae > Linyphiidae > Linyphia > Linyphia triangularis. Next base: position 17,716,576 of record OZ021723.1, on the reverse strand, counting down.
AATGGCATATATATTGTTTTAATTTAATGTCTATCCATTATAAAAGCCAAAGACTATTGCAGGTGGCAGCACTGCATAGGCATTAAATTAAAAAAAAAAAAAAAAAAAAAAAAAAAAAAAAAAAAAAAAAAAAAAAAAAAAAAAACCTTATAAAAATTTTAAAATTCTTTTTTACAAAAGTCCGATTAGAAGACCAAAATTACTTATGTTGAAAATTTCAGATTTGTACGCCTATTAGAAATCGTTTTGTAAAGTATTTGTTAATTAATTAAAAAAAAACTAATGAAAATTTTAACATTCATTAGAAGGCTAAAACTACTTACTTTGAGAATTTCAGAGCTGTACCTTAATTTAAAGTAGCTTTGTAAAATTAAAATTAATGGGAAAAAAATGAATTAAAAAAACTCAATAAAATTTTAACATTCTGTTAGTTGAAGGTACAATTAGAAGGCCAAAACTATTTACGTTGAAAATTTCAGAATTCTGTTCCTATTTTAAGTAGCTTTCCATAGATCCACAAGTACACAGACTCTTTGTTATATTATTATAGATTTCGCGAGTATCATCAATACAAAATTGATTTTTTTTTTTATAATATACCAACTTGTTACAGTAAATATTATTCTGGTAAGAAGTCCATGGAATTATTAATTGTGGCGTAGAGTGCCAGAACAGACCATCCCACAATTTTTGTTGTTTCTACTCAGTGTTGTTAAAACCCTTCATTCTAAAACGGCAAGAAACAGTACAAATAAAAACTGTGGGATGATCCGTTCTGGTGCTCAATGAGGAACTTTCACGTTTTTTAGTATTATTTTTTAATAAAAGTAGAGAAAAAATCATGAAAAACAATACCATTCTTTCAAAAATTTGAGCTCGGATAGATAGTTAAAAGAAATTACAGTAGAACATCCCAAATCCGGAATCGTCGGGACTTCGGCGATTCCGGATCTCGGAAAATTCCGGATTTCGGAACATTTCCGATTTTGGAAAATTCCCGATTTCGGAAAATTCCGGATTTCGATTATTCACGTTTTTTTACATATTATATTATTCATAAATAAAATAAAAATATATAACTAAATACAATTAATTATGAAACATGCAATTTTATTTGTTTTTGAAAAACATTTGCTTAATGGTGAGTTGTTTTAATAATTTTGGCTTTTGGCTAATCAGCTTTTCTCTGATTTTGTGGATAGCCATTATTTCAGATTCTGAAACAAAATCTCTTTGCTCTAGTCCTTTAATGGCAGTGCCCAAAATGTCTACTAAGTGATCAATAGGGATTTTTTCTTCGATTTCTTCTTCTTCACTGTCCTCACTCTCGGATATGGTTGCACTTCCCGGCATTAGCACCATATCGCGGATTTCGTCATCCGTAAGGGAGCACACGGTTGGAGCGTCATCGTCACAATGGAAAACATCCAAAATGTCTTCTTCGGCCAATTTCGTACCCTGTGATTTCACGTACTCCATCAGCTCAGAAATTTCTTTCTTGTCTTTATTGATTCGAAATCCTTCGAAATCATTTTCCTCTTGATCGTCGTCGGCAAACAGCGTTGCCGGCCACAAATTGTGCCATGCATTCCTTAGCGTTGTTGCTGGCATGGCATCCCAGGATTTTGCTGCGTTCCACACAGCCATTTTAAGGTTGTAGGATTTCAAAAAATCCTGCATCGTCTCTTTTCCGTTCAGACAGTTCAGCATATTCCTCAAAAAGTCCGACTTGTATCGGCATTTCAATGCGCGAATTATTCCCATGTCCATTGGTTGAAGGATTGATGTACAGTTGGGAGGGAGAAATAACACCGAAACGTTATCTTTCACCAACAGTTCCGGAGAGAGATGCGCGGTACAATTATCCAGTATGAGCACTATCTTCGCATCATCAGGAAAACCAACGGAAGATAAGTGTTGGTGGGCTTCAGGAATGAAATGGTTTTCAAACCATTCATTCATAAGAACTTGCGTCATCCAAGCTTTTTTGTTCGCTCGATAAATCACGGGAAACACTTTAACACCTTTGAACGCCCTTGGTTTTGCCGACTTCCCGATGACAAAAAGTTTTGTCTTATGGGTTCCAGCCGCATTACCGCATGCCAGAATTGTTATCCTTTCTTTCGAATCTTTTAATCCGGTAGGGTTCTTTTCGTCCGCCGTCGTTAATGTGTCTCGAGGTACATATCGCCAGAACAAGCCAGTTTCATCGGCGTTGTAGATTTGTTCTGGCGACAGACTTTCGTCATCCACAAGCTTCAAAAATTCACTCACGAATTCTTCAGCAGCTTCCGTGTCGGCTGAGGCTCTTTCTCCGGAAATCTTCAGATGCCGCAATCCATGCCTCAGCTTGAATTTATCAAGCCAACCTGTTGAATAGATACAGTCGGTTGACAATTCCATTGATTTATGGAATACTTTGGCTTGTTCCATCACAAGTGGTCCGGACAATGGCACTTCTTCACTCCTTCGTTGTCGAATCCATTCGATCATAACTTTGTCATGCTCTTCACTTTTAGCGTGACTGATTATTTTTCTCTGGCACATTGCAACAGGCGAGTCCGAATCGGCGAAGAACTCAAACAGTTCTTGTTTCTGCTTTTTAATATCGTAAACAGTAGATTTTCCCAATCCGTACTCTTCGCACAAGTTAACAACCGATGATCCGCTCTCCAGCTTCTTAATCAAGTTGACTTTGTCCTTAATTGACAAAGTCACGTGTTTTCGTTTGGCTTTTCCGCCACTGGACCCACTCGAAATGCTACGTTTTGGCATATCGTCGATGAAAAATATTTAAAGTTAATTGGATAAAGTAAATTTAAGTTAGTTAGATAAAGCTAATAAAAATTAAATTTAATAAAAAAAGATGAATAAAACTTAAGATGATTTGGGAAATTTTCAAAAGCAGAGATCAGAATAAAGCAGTGTGAAATTCGCAAAAGCTAGTCCGGAATTGAAATTTTTACTCCAGTTCGTACTTCTAAACTGACCAGGGTTTGCAGCATAACCGGTTTGCTGGCATTCCATAAGATCCGATGTTGTCCAGAACACAAAGAGCCGGAGAAAATTCGCGACCTTTCAATTCCTCATAACAAAGGATGCCCTTCTGAAGGTCGCGACAGGGTTTCCGGAATTTCTTAACATCCCCCCCCCCCTTCGCGCGCGACTTGACTATCTTCTTCGGTGTTCGCGTGAGAAAACGAATTGGAGTTTTTTTTTTTTTTTTTTTTTTTAGAAATCGTAAAAAGGTCCGGATTTTAGAAGTTTCCGGATTACGGAAGTCCGGATTTCGGATGTTTTACTGTATTTAGTTTTTCACTTTGCGATTTCATGGGAAAAAGCTACTTTTGCGTGTGACGTCAACGCGCAGATGATGAATCAGTCTAAAAACTGTTTTTAGACAAGTTTCCTTCTCGGATTTTCGACTGAATCCATGCGTAACTACTTCACGTTTTTTTTTTTTTTTTTTTTTTTTTTAAATGCGTTTTTGGTCACGTGACCTTTGTTTTGATTTCAAATTCAATTTTTGATTAATTGAAACAATAAAGATAAAAAATAATTGCACTGCTCAAATATATTTGTTGGATAACACTAGAAAATACAGAAGAATTTTTTTTTTTTTTTTTCCCTCACTTGTGAGTCTTATTGCATGAGCATTTTTAAATGTTTAATGCATAGGCTTGATATGCACCTGTCTTTCCTTATACAATTTTGTTAACAATTATTTAATTAGAATAAAAAATATTCTTTGTTTAAAAAAAATGTCATATTTTTTTGGGGAATGACTAAAATATCAAAAAGATAAATGTCTGAGGCATGTAGACTCACTTGTCTGGTTGGTACAGATTCATTGCAAGTATATGGTTCCACGTATTCGCCAGCTTTGTTCACTGAAAAGAAAGACGGCGTTTAAAATTAAGAGAGTAACTAAATTGTTCTTCAAATGGGCTTTTTATATAATTTATTAACACTATTATAAATTAATTTAAAATTAATTTGGTATAATCGAGAAATGGTTCAGTACATTCTATTATATAAATATTAAATTATTTCAAGATATTATGAAGCAAATTTTACTGTGGGTTACGAATGTTTAGACGAATGAAAATTAGGTACTCTACAATTTGACGGGTACCATTTAGAGCAGTTGTCGCCAAGCCTAAGCGTTTACTCGTTTAAAAGACACAAAAATGTATCACCAAGCCTAAATGTTTAGGGTTTGTTATAGAATTATAAATGAATTGAAGATTGTTTGTTTGGATGAGTTATCTTTGCAATTCGGCGGTTTTTATCTGGCACCTGTCTTCAGGACGAATACCGAAAATTCCGTTCGAACTGGATGTCTTAAATACGTGGTGTTGTCTGTCTGTGTTTATTGGAACTACGAAAATATGCTGATCTTACAGGCTGATATGCTTTTCATTACAGGCTTATTTTTGTCTGAGTATGTTTCTGTTAGTATTTCGATATTTGTAAGACTCTATTTCTGTATATCTGTCTGTGTTTGCATGCCTGAGTATCAATATAATCCTTGTCTTTGAATTGTCAATTGCTTTGAAACGTAAAGAGGAAAATTCAGCTAACGCTATATAGATTATATACACAATGAGAGACAAATCCTCTCTTTATATTTATTCGTTTCACTAACCCATGTTTTGAATCTCTTGAATCCTTTGAAATGAAATTCAGTCTTCTCTTTAGGTGTATATCTGTTCAATTTGGTGTCTCTATATTATTAGTGTCTTCTCCTATATATTTTCCTTTATTATTCTTGTATTCCCCCCACTCCCCTCGGACCTTACCTCTGTGGGTTCCAGAGGGACACACAGAGTGCCAGAACGGACCATCCCACAACGTTTATTTTTTCTAGGTAAAGGCTGTTTCTACCCCGTTTTGTTAACATTCATGTCAAAAATGTGGTTTACAAAATTGTCAACTAAGTTGGACATTAGACAAACCACATTTAGCCTGAATGGTCTTAGCAAAACGAGGCACAAAAGACCTTCACCTAGCAAAATAAACATTGTGGGATGGTCTGTTCTGTCGCTCATCGTTTCGCATATATATTAGTAAAACAACAGTCACCGATAGAGGGAGATAGTGACACATAGAATGAATTGAAAGACATAGAAAGAGAGGTGGTGGTGACTGCGGTAGCCCTGTCTGAATTCTTTACCTGTAGGGCAGGAGTAGTGCGACGTCTTCGAAGTCTTGTTCGTCACCTGCTTACCGAGATCGGTCATCATCAGCGAGTCAGAGCACGGTTTGCGCATCTCGTATTCTAAGGAGAAAAAAAAATTCAGCTACTATCTTTATCAATGTATATCAATTTTTTTCGCCCCGAATGGTCCTTTACGCCAAGGTTTTTTTAAGATATATTTTCGCAATCGTATTTAACTTTGGGAAAATATATCTCATCAGTCATCAAATTACTACTGTGTAATTCAATGTGTATGGCGAGTGTAGATTCGACGTTTGTCGCATAACAAATGGTGCTCAGGTTGAATGCATCAAATAACTTTCCTCCATCCTTTGAGGTGTAGTATGTGGCGCCATCTATTGTCGTTCATTTTTCATTTAAAATCTACTCCTTCATTTTGGGACAATATATCCTATCAGGGATCAAATTAATTCAAGGTTATTGAGGGTTATTTAAATTGAAGGAGCAGATGTGTTTGGCGAGTGGAGATTCGACTGTATAACAAATGGTTCACACGTTGAATTCATAAACTAAAGCCGGAATTACATGATACCAGTCGGAGTTCCGGTGTAGATCGCCAGTTCTGTGACTCAGCAGAGCGACCGTTGCGACACCTGCCGGTGGTCATAGGAGAGCGCATGTGATTGGATGATGGAAGCTGCAACCGCTGGTAAATAGAAAATACGTGATTTACTGTTGACAGTCCAGAAAGTCAACTGCTGTCTTTCTGGATTTCTCTGCTGCCTTCGACCGTGTTTGGAGACAGAAACTCATTGAGATCATTCACCGTGCTGGCATAACTGGAAATTCTCTGCTCTGGATTAACGACTTCCTCAGAGATAGAAAGTTCGTCGTGAAGGTCAATGGAAACTATTCAAAGACGCACCGCATTTGGGCAGGAGTCCCCCAGGGCTCAGTCCTCAGTCCATTGCTGTATCTCCTCTACATGAATATCATCCATGAATACATTAATGGAGAGTCTAAGATAGCCTGCTATGCAGATGACATTGACATCTGGAATACAAATTCTGATTTGTCTGCCTCGGAAGCTATCCTAAATACCAATCTGACTAACGTTGAAACTTGGGCCACTAACCTCACGCTCTTGATTAACCCAGAAAAATCTAATCTCTGCATCTTCACCACTGACAGAAAAAACAGGAAATCATTCCGCCGAGCATCAAAATTTTCAACTCAACCATCAATCAAATTTCTAATCCCAAATATCTTGGTCTCACGTTGGACACCGAGCTAAGGTTCACCAAGCATATTGAAACCACCTCACTCAGAGCATTAAAAAAGCTCAATACTCTCATAAAATTATGTGGCTCAACATGGGGTTCTAAACCGAAGACTCTCCTCAACACTTACACTACACTTATTAGACCAGTTCTTGAATATGCAGCACCAATATGGGCTCCAGCATCCTCCTCATCAAAAGAAAAGATTGATACTGTCCAATACAGAGCTTCAAAAACCATCATTGGTGCAGTCTCTTCAACTAACAACCTGACTGCTGAGATTGAATGCGGTCTCACACCACTTGAAAGTAGGCGAAAACTGGCCACTGTTAAATTTACCAATAAGATCAGGTGCAGCAGCGTGGAACACATCTCAAATGTTACTTTTCGCTCCTGGAACAACAGGGAATGGTTAAAGAGATCCTCCACGCTCCAATACGACAAAGATATCAGAAATAACATCAGTCTGAATCACTCATGCCTTGACATTATTGAAGAACCATATTTTGCTGTCAAATCACCTTCTACTGTTAAGATCAATTTAGACCTGCTGGAACCGTGTTCGAAAAAAGAACCACAAGCAACCATTAAGAGAAAGGGTATGGAAACTATAGCGAAGCTCTCTAAACCTGACCTTGCCACTGCTTACACTGACGGCTTCTCCAACTCAGAATGCGACAGAGAAGGTTCTGGCATCTTCCTTCTCCTTCCAGATCAAACATCCCTCAAACATCGGGTCGCAGCCGGAAAAATCGCTTCCAACTTCTCACTAGTGAACTGATCGCCATTAAATCCGCTCTAGCCCTTTACCTCTCACAGTCAGTTCCCTCGAATAGCATCATCATTTTCTCAGACTGTAAGTCTGCTCTGGAGGCCATTAAAGGAGGTAAATCAAGACTCGCCCACGAAATCAACGCGCTTCTGTCCACCTTAGTTTCCAGGGAGAAAACCTGCACCATCCAATGGGTCCCCGCTCATGTCAACATCGAGGGGAATGAACAAGCGGACTCCCTTGCTAAGGAGGCAAGGAACATGGATCCCCCTCCCATGCAAACCACTTGCTTCGATGCAAATGCCGTTGCAAAACATCACCTCTGCGGCGGACTTTGGAAGAAATGGTGCCTTCCGGAGCTTAATCTTGACCGCGAAATCACCACTACCATCAGCAGATGATTGCGGACGGGGCACATGAGAGGTATGAAGATCATGCCTGACGGCTCCAGAACTTATGCAGAATGCAGGCACTGCCCAGGAGTTCAGCTGGATCCGAGGCATCTCTTCAGTTGCATCTCTGTTGCCTCGACCCTCTTCAACATCGATCTCAACTGCTGCCATGACACCCTTTATACCGACAAAGTCGGAGATGTGGCCAGGGCTGTTCTCAATGCCTTTGGTCCCTTTGACTTGTCCGATCACCTTTTTTCTGCACTTGTCACACGACAACAACAACAACAACAACTATTGCCAGTTTTCAGGTGACGTCACAGATTGGTGACCTAAATTGAACTGGTGGCGTGTCAATTCGGCTTAACTTTGAACTTTCCTCTATCCATTGAAGTGTAGTAGGCATCATCTATTGTCGTTCATTTTTAATTTAAGATCTGCTCTTCTTTTGAACAGCTCTTTATAATATCCTTAGTCCAAATCGACTCTACGATTGGGATATTTTGTCGCAGGAGATTTCCAGGAAACGGGAAAAGTGAAAAACTTTAAATTCATAGTATACTTCTTAAAGTAAGTGGCACCATCTATTGTTGTTCATTTTTCATTTAAAAACTGCTCCTTCATTTTGAATAACCCTGTATATTTTTTACAATATCCTTACATCCAGTGAAATAAGTATACTTCTTTTAAAAAATCAACAGTAATTTCAGCTACTTTTTATAATGAAGTTTTAACAATGCAAAAGTCGGGTCGAAACAGGGTTAATAATTAAATTGAAAGCCTCACTTGATAGCGAAAACACAACTTCATATTTATCTCTTTTATTAGTGGGGTTAAAAACTAACTTTTCTTTCCTTGAAAACTACCTCGCTTTATCCTCAAAATGTACATGAACGATTGATTATCCAAATTTGTAGTTACGGCTTAATCCTAGTATACGTAACACGGTGGATTTGGTGACATTGGCGATGATTTATAAGCTTTTTTTCATTGTATATTTATGTATTTGCTATTTTCAGGTTACGATTTTCTATGTTTTTGCCTACGCCAAATTTTGGAGACAATCGTTAAAACGTTATTTCGGCGTTGGCAATAGTTTGGCTACAAGCGGCAAAGCGTCATTTCGGCGTTGGCGACATTTTTCAAAATCGCACCAAGTGTGTTACGTATATAAGGATTTTATCCTAATTACTTACCGATAACACTATATTTAGCGTGAAAAAGGCGAGCTTACCTCTGGTGTCGTGTCTGTGTTTCCGCATGCAACCCAACACAACGCAAGCCACCACGATCAGTACGAGCGAAGAGACCACCACGGGTACGAGTAGGGCAACATTCTTGTGGAAAGGTAAGTCGCGATGCTCACCAAAGGCAGGACCTGCAAAAGTAACGATGTTTTAATAACGAATCGTTGTTTAGATAAGGAGTTTGTTTTAAGATTCAATTTGCTGATGAAAAACACCCACATGCCCTATTTCAGTGAGAAAATTGCATTAAGTACATGTCTGAAGTGGACCCACTTTGGCTCAATCAATATGTAGTTCTAAGTATAATATTTTTCTACATATTCATTTAGTTGCTGAAATATCCCTTGGCTGTTTCTCGAAAAGCCTTGGAATAAAGGTAGCTAGAGTTCCCTTTCAAAATTAGTATTAGCCCAGTAAAAGGGGATTATTCTACCCTGCAAAAAATGAAGGACGTCAGATTTTATGACACGAAAATCAGAACATTTCCCTGATACTGTTTATTACAAATTTACCGACAATAAACATGCTTTTCTGAAACCACTTTGCATATGAATTTTAGTAAAGCTGTATCAGCAGATTCTTTAAGAGCCTATTCTAACTACGTATTCAATGCTACTTTTGAGGACTTTTTTTAATTCCATACTATGCTTGAAATCGATGATATATTCAAATGCATGACATGTTTTGGTCTATTGGCGACAGATTCCCCATTTCATCCAATCCATTCATTTCCCAACTTTACAAAGATATCCATCATTCTCCATATCAACTATGTCTTTGGAAATTTGGTTTAGAACTTCCGACTGTCTATTTCTGCCACTTTTAAAGTACTTAACACAGCCGTATACATCTCGTAATTTTGAGCATCTAGAAGAATACAAGATTGAAATCTTCTTCTGTAAACCCCTCTCTCCAACCCCACCTCACCAACGAGAGGATATTTAGGCAACGCCAAATTTAATGTGCCCCAGCTCGGAAAGTTTCGTATAAGCTGACTATCGAAATTCATATAAAAATATCACCGGACAGCTGCTCTGACCAAATTAAAATTATTTAATGTAAGTCAAACAAAATAAAATATTTCGTGACAATCAATCAAGCAAATAAATGGCGCCAACAGGATATCTGAGTATGCAAGTAGTTTGATTATTGTCTCTAATAATGCTTAAATGCCATATATATCCGTGTTGATTCGATGTTTCTCAAGAATACGAATGATATCTTCCAACTTCATCACAAAGCAAACAATCCCAATCTTAAGATCGCCTAGTGACACGAAGAAGTATTACCTACCTGCTTGCGACGCGTGCAGCGTCTTGCAAGTATACTCTGCCTGCGTCAATCCCGCGTCGCTGTGTGCCGTCACCATGATAACGTAATCTCTGTCCGGGAACAGCCCCCTCAACACGTACTCTTTTGAGGGCATGTCCAACTTTTCATTGACATTCGTCCATTGGCTGCTGTGTTTGGGGCGGTACCTGACGTCAAAGTGTCGGATTGGACAGCCTCCACTAAGCCATGCCCCAAGGCGGAGTGTAACGGATGTGGGTGCGGAACTAAGGAAGGCGGACTGGTGAGGTGACATGGGGGCTGGAAGATAACAAATCGGAGAGTGTGAGCTAGTTGACCACTCCACCGATCTTCAAATGTAACTTCTGGATAGTTCATAAGGAGTTTGTCCAGAAGAGTTGGTATATTACGTTCAAATGTCAATCACGTGAAACCGCAATCCGAAGGAGATCGATCTCCAAGGATCAATTTTAGTGTGGTTAGTCTATGGTATTGTAGTGATAAATACCCTAGGTTAACTATACTAAGATGGATCCTTGGGGATCTATCTCCTTCTGATTAAGGTTTCACGTGATTGACATTTGACTGTATTATTTTACCAGGCATTACAATATAGTAGTCTAAATGTATGTGGACCAACACTGCACTAAGATGACACCTTGTTGGAACTGCGGAAATCACCTTATTGCTACTCAAAGCTAAAAAACTCATACTGTAGTTTCTCCACTCCAATCAATTGAAGCCAATTGATTGTAGGTTCACTGTTCCAAAGAAGTGTCATTAAATTGCCCCAATCAGCATATTAAGCCGTAATCTCCGTAATAGGCTGACATAGGTTTTACTAATAATAGTTACCTAAGATAAGCATACTTTCTAATATAAATATCTATAGTGTTTGATAAGCGTTCTCTGACTTCAAGTTAATTATAACAAGCATGTACTATTCAGACGTTACATAGTTATATACCAATGACTTTGACAGGGAATTAACATTACTTCTTAAACTCTACCAGGCGTGTTCTTGGTCATAGTTCGTGTCAATCTTACTTGGTACCAAGTAAGGTTGACACCGCTTGTAACACGCTTAGTAAAGTCTCTACGGCTGTGAATTCCTTGAGGAGGGTTGCAGATTCCTTTGGACACATCTTTTCTTCGTTGAAAAAAAAAATCTCTTTTCTTCATTCATTCTCTGAATTTTATTTAAACCAATCCCGCGCTGCTGCCATTCCTCAAAACAAATAACCAAGTACTAGGTTACTTGCTGATATTCATCTCCGGTGTATTCGTCTCATGTCAAGATTCAGCCCATAGAATCCTATTCAAATTCACGATTCTCGAAGGAACTAATGTACTAAAGCAAACAAGCAATATCCACTTTAAATCAACTATTAAGAAAGCATGTTATTTTTAGCAATTCTTGAAAATTTACACAGTCTAATTTTTCGCAAGCCGCTGTCCGGCTGAACATCGCAAATAGCAACTCTTGATTCTCAACGCATGAAAAATGGTAAAATGGGCGCACTATACCTGAACCCTGGGTGCGTGCCTCGACTGTCTGTCCGGGTTCACCAGTGCCGAGGCTGTTGGAAGCCGTTAAGTACAGGTGATACTTGGATCCGCATCGAAGACCACTCAGTGTGTGGTGGTCCACATCAGTGGCCAGCCGCTCCTCGCTCCAGTCTCCGTCGTCTGTCTTGTAGTGGATGGTATATTCTGCGAAGAAAAGAGAATTAAAAATGATGTCCACTATGGCAACAAATAATGCTCGATGGCATCATACAACATCCCCTTATTTCCCCTCGTTAAAATTTTTAGAACTTCAAATATGATTTGAAGTTTATATGGAAACAAGAAAAGTGTATCTTTCTATCCCTTAGGAATTGTTTGTAAAGTAATCGCTGTAGAGCTAACCTGCATGCATCTGGTCAAGATAGTGTAAAATAATTAATTATCACTGATTAAGTAATCTTTATTAAATAATTGAAACATCACTAATAAAACTACCATCATAAGCTAATTAAAAGCATATTTCGACGCTTTTGCGTTCGTCTGTTGAAATTACATATTTTTTGTTGTATAGGTTTGTATGACTAAGAACATAAGTCATTTAATGAAATAAAAAGATTATTTTCTAAGAACTAATCAGGAAATGTCAAAATGAGCATTATTTTTTTTTTGGATCTAGGATTTTTAAAGTTTTAACTTAACGGCAGAATAATTCTTATCACTAAAATGAATTTCACACTGATTTTCATTTTCCGTTGTTCATGTATAAGACACTACAACAAATTTATAACAACCAATTTGAATTTTTATGTCAAAAAGTTGTCGAAAACTTCGATTGAAAGTTATAACCAGAGGTATCGGAAAGAAGAAGATGATGGGGGTTGACACGGAGTAAATTTTCAAACTCTTAAACCTAAAATATAAATATTGCCATGTATCAGTGTGAAGCTTATGATAAAATTAGTAGGATTACATAACATTTAACCGGAATGGGCTATAAAGATCGAGTTGGCGAGTTTGAATGCCAACTTGGCTTGAAAACTTGTACCGAATATCTATGTTTTATACCAATATCCCTATTTGAAACTAATGAGAATTTTCCAGAATCATTCTTTCAGTCGATCTTAATACCCCATTCCGGTTAAAATTTATGTAATTCTTCGAATCTTATTATAACTTTTCCATTGATATATGGCAATATTTCTATTTTAGGTTTAAGAGTTTGAAAATTTACTTCGTTGTCAACCCCCATCACTCTCTTCTTTCCTGTACTTCTGGTTATAACTTTCAATTGAAGTTTAAACCAATTCTCGACCAGTTCTGTAACTTGTAGTGACTGTTCGTAATATGAAATCAAAGTCCAAAGCCGAACAAGAATCTTGGACTTTTATATAGGTTGTTAGAGTGACATGCGCAAAAATATATGGGGTGAACTAGTTTGAGCCAGTTTAAACTGGTAAGATCGAACCAGATCCAAGGCATATCTCCCTAAAAGCCCTGTAACCCTAGAAAAGACTTAAATAAAACGAGAAGTTCTAATGGAAATACATTACATACTAAGTGTTACGTAGAAGCTAAAGTGGAAGGTTGAAAATGGAAACAGGACACTTGGCATAACTGACACCGAAAGTTTTTACATTTGTATCATGGGTGCAGTCAAGGAAGTGCAAGAGAGCACACTTGAAACCTCCTGGAGTTTGAAAAGTAAATTTAAAGTATAGAAAAGTGTTAGGAATCACTGGAACATAGAACTGGAATTTCACTGAAGGATATTATTAAGTATTCAATGGTACAGAAAATTATTACATGACCATTTTTTAGAACATTTCTTTCGAAAATCCTATAAAAAAAATCAGGGTTTGAGCACAATTTTATCCCCTTGAGTGTGCGATATACTCCCCCTCCACCTAGGGTGAATAATTTTTTTTTTCCAGCTGTATACCAAGACACCCCCTAATATTTTTTACATTTACCCATAGTATTAATCTCCTAAAATTTTAGCTTCCTACTCCTATAAGAAGGTGGCGCTCAGTGACCATTCATTTTTACACTTTTTTGAAATTTCGCATAATTTTCGAGTTTTACGCAGATAAGAACGCATGTCTACATTTTAAGAAAAAAAGTTTTATGGTTTTTTAATACATGCAATATAGTTTGGCAACATTTTTCTACTGTATCTGGCAACATCCATATTATCAAAAACACCGTCTGATCGTGAAGCACTTCGTTTGATTGTTCCAGTAGTCGTAGCTTTGGGTCATGTTCATCGAGTGTTTCCTCTTTAAAGAGGGGTCAAAAATCAAGAAAAAAGCTTGAAAAGAATACACTGACTCAAGCATTAGGTAAATTTTAATCTTACTGACAATAGTCTTTCATTGGAACTGAAAACTTCTGCCAAAATTTTCTGGATTAAGAAAGATTGATTTTTTGTATGTGTATGTTTTGGGAGATGGTATCGAAAAACTTCAGTGTCGCAAAATTGATAGGTGGAAGAAAAATGAAATATATTTCAAAAACTGTTTTAATGCTAGTCAATGGCAAGTTGAGAATTAAATTTGGACAAAGTGTTGATACTATTAGTATAACTACTGATTGTGTATAAGAGGCATACATTAATTTGGAGAAAAAATCGGACGTGAACTATTGTGGCTATCCTGCTGGCACCATGTCATAGAACTACTATTGACAAAGTTATTTAAGTTGTGCTATAGGTCATAATGTATCACAGAAGTTTCACTCTCCAGGATTTAGAACTGAAAGAAGACGTAAAGAGTTTAAAGTTTCAAATGTAGCCTTCATTTCAACTGTGGATAAATCTATGCTGATTAGAGACGATTATAAAAAAGTAATCTCTCTGACATTAATCGTTTTGGGCAATCCACTAGAAAAAATCCTTTGGAGAGCAGCAAGTGCTATTCATCACCCACCGTGGATGGCTAATCTCCGATACATTTTTAAATATGTCTATTCAGAGATCAGCAAGAGGTTTTCCATATCACTAATAGAGAGAAGATATGGAACTCCAGCGATTTGTACAGTTTAATGCTTTTTTTGTATAGTAAAGACATGGATAGAAGCCCCCACTTGCTTCTGAAGGACCTGAACTTGTGGAAAAACGTTAAAAAATATAAGATAACTGATTCTAAAATTGAAATGGCAGCTGGAAAAGTTTTGAAAAAGCTTATATGGTATCTTTCAAATGAAATTGGTTGGTTAGGCTATATTTTCACCCAGAATTACAGCAAAAGAAAATTAAAAAGTATTGCAGATATGAATAACTCAAAAGATTCCAGAATATAAAAGGGTGCGAGCTATTAAAAATGTTGAAAGATAATGCCAGCCTTGGAGAATTTGTGACAAAGAGAACTCTTGATATTTACTTTTTACTTACCAAAAGAACTCTTGATACGGTAATTTTTCAATATTACGTTATTGAAACCTACTGTCATAGTAGAGACATATTCGATAATCTGAATGGCAACATCTACAGGATTTATGTTGTTTACATCTTCCATACCTAAAGCCTAAAGCTTGGCGTCCACTATCGCTGAGAAGAGCAGAGCGGCGTGGACTAGAGCCAATTACAAGGCTGCCAACGTCTACTGTAGCACGAGCCTCGTGCTACAATGGACGTTGGCAGCCTTGTAATTGGCTCTAGTCTAATCCACTCCGCTCCTCTCTGCTCTGCTTAGCTATAGTGGACGCCAAGCTTAACCCATATTTTTTAGATGTTATTAACAGTTCATTCGATTGATTTCAATTAAATGTTGTTCTTGGTAAGAGATTGCGTGTCGTTTGAAAATGTTCATTAAGTAACCTGCACATTTAGAAACTTTGAATAGAGTTGAAACTTAGACACTATTTATACTCACTAGTGCACTCTATATTGAGTGAAAATTTTATGATTTGAAATGATATTTTGGTATTTACATAATTTCCGATCGACCATTTTCGGCATACCAAAAATGTAGCCAAGTGGTACTGTAATGCTTGGTTATATGATGAAATAAAAAACACTAGTGATCTACATAAAACTACACTAATTAGTAATTTCGTATATAGGTGTACTATCGGGACAGCATCAAAATGTAGAAACATATTTATATCGGGCCTGGTACAACCAGATGGCGCTCTTATCTTATACGACGCTAAGCGATGGATGAAAATGTAAACAAACTATTCTATGAACTGAATTGTACATGCGGTATTGAAATTTATCGATAGCTAAAATGTTTCTTTTCACCCTTTTTTTTATTTAATTAACCAGCTGAAATGTGGAAAGGATAATTCTATAAAGGAGTGACTTTCATGTTTGAAAACTTTACAGGTAAGTTGTATCATGTTATTAATGTATTTATTTTAAACTTTTAGTATTCTAAGTTAGGCTTAATCCTATCGTAACTCAAACAATCTCTCATAGAAATTAAAAAAAGTTTTATTTCATAATTCTATTTTAAATATTCTTTTGAAAATATAATTTTGTAAAACTGATGATGATGAAGATGTTTGTTTCCTACTGAAACAACTATCATGCAAACATTTGTTGATTTTTTAATATCATTAAAAATAGTTAGAAAGTAATCTTTCTATTTATCACTTGATTTAAGTTGAAATTATATTTTAATGGCTATACTCGTAAACAAAACCTGATGATGTTTCTTTTCTTAGTACCAAGGAATGTAACAAGAATATATGATACCGATTGGAAGAATAGACCAGTTAGAAGAATAAACGATAAAATCTAAAAGAAAATGTAAACATTGCAAAAAAAAAAAAAAAAAAAAAAAAAAAAAAAAAAAAAGACTGGTTGTTGTGTTGTTCAAGAATACCGCATTATTTTTTATTGCCTGATCATTCAAAAAGTGCTAATAAGTATTCGACAGAATATTACCCATAGACGGAATTTTTTTTTTTTTTTTTTTTTTGAGAAGAAAAAAATAATCACGAATTAAAATGGCTCTTGAAATGTAATGCTAATAATGATGGTTCATAGTTAAAAAAGTATATAATAATTTTCTCAAGTCGCTCTCTTCTGAAAAATAAAAGATGTACTTCACTACTTTTTATTTCAGTAGTTAGTTGCATTGATTAATATTGGGTTTTTTTTAATTATCAATTTTATGAATGCCAAAAAGATATTTTTATAATTTTTTTACTGACATTTATTTGTAAATATATAAAAAACATAATCCTAGGGAATAATTTTTATGATTTCATTTTGACACTTATTTTCAAATCAACGAAGTCTTATTTGTTTTCCCATCGGATGACTGTGGTTAGCTCTCTGGCCATGCATGCCAAAGGTGCCAGGTTCGAATCACGGATAAGGCATGTATGTTCATTGTGGTTCAGAATCAACTTTAAGCTGTATATCCCATCCTCCTTAGCCGTCATTGTGTATAAGAATAGGTCGTTGAGCTCATAAACCAACCAACTTATTTGTTTAAAAATGAAAATACCTATTTGAAATAATTTATCATGTTCTTCTTGAGGAAATACATTGCTTAAAAAGGAAATTTTAATCAGAATATTAGGTACTAGCACTTTACAATTTTTAAATTCCTATTATATTCAAATTTGAAATACAAATTTTTGTATAATAATTGTTTATATTTTTGTAATATTTATACTTTTAAATACATACTGTCTTAATGTATTGCTTGTTATGGTATTGAAATTATTTAAGATAAATTAGTATATGAATATATTTAAGAGGATTTTCAATCCGAATAATCTACTATAAAAGGAATATTAATAATATTGAAAAAATCTAGCTATAATTTCAAGAATTTGCCGCAGTGTTTTAATTTAAATCCCACTCTCGGTGCTTTTACTTCATGAAATTAAATGCTGTATCTGAATATTCTGCAATTGAACAACTTAACGTATTAAAACATTTAATAACTCACTACATAATATTTTATAGAATTAACCAAAGATGTTTCATTACATCTGTGGATTACGGACTACGGTAGACGGCCTTAGTGTTTTCATCTATCGCTTAGCGTGACGTCATCAAACTTAGTACCGGGCCCTATACAGAGTAGAGAGTATCTCAGTTTCGCGGCGGTCCCGGTACTAATCGCTTATTTTGAATGCTTTTCAGGATTTTATATCGCCTAATTTATAAGGGCAATTTTATCAGAATTTCAAAAGTTTAATGGAGTAGTACGGGGATTAACGAGCGATTGTGAGAATGGGCGGAGCCCTCTAATGTTAACTTACTTTATGAACTTTTACTAACTTATGAAACATTTTTTAATTATGGTATACATAACAACTTTCTTTAAGAAAATTGCTTTCAATTATACTTATTAGCAAATCAACTACAAATACCCAAAAACGCACAAAATGCGAAGTTGTACGGTTCATTGAGCGCCATCTTTTAATATGAGTAGTATTCTGTAATTTTGCTAGAACATTTGTATGGGTAGATGTAAAAAAATGAAGAGGTGTCCTGGTCACTAGTTAAAAATAAATACATTTCCCCATATATTTTTGAGCCCCCCTTCCCCATGATTTGGACGATTGTAAAATTCCTCTGATGAGCAAGGTAATAGTTTCGTGTTAAACACAAACTATATTTCTAAAATATGCGTCCTTCGTTCGCAGTGGTAAAAGGCTGATTAACATGTTGCCCGCCTGCGTGATGTCGCCAGTTACTGAATGCCATCAACTATCACCGTGCAAATGCTTTATAATAATCACTTGAAAAACTAGTTTTTGACTGGCACTCCAGTATGAGGCAGTTTCAGTAGATAATTTTTTTTATTTCCTGTGGTGTCAACTCCTATCCAGAGTGAACACCCACTAGAGAGTTCCAGTTGCTGACACTTTGTAAACAAAATACTGGCATTCCACTCACCTACTACCAATGACCTTTCAATCAATTTATAAGTTAACATGCCAGCTACTGGCAACATGTACATGAATTTTACATGCTCTCCCAGATCTGCCAGCAAACTGGCAACATAAGGCTTCATACTATAATATTGTTACTAGAAATGTAAACATAAGGGTGTTAAGTTTCTTTTTCAATTTTCATTTCTTACCAGTTAATGATGACTTATCCTTGGCGTCCTTCTCCCATTTGATGTCGATGGACGATTTAGTCGCGCCAGTTACTACTGCAATGGGTGAAGTTGGAGGGGCTAGAAATATTTTTCTTTTATGAAATTCAAATATTAAGACTATACATCAAAAGGTTAATTTATTATAGATTATGAACTTACAGCAGATTTGTAGCCAAGGATCAAAATTTATGATATTAGATGTTAATTTCTCTAAATACTTCAGAACACTATAATTTATTACAGTATTTGCACCTATTTCTAAAATGTTTATACCTCGGTCAAGATGCAATAACTTACACCAGTAATTTTAACATTTGCGTTCTTGATTCGTGACAAAGAATTATTCATTCGCTTTATGAAATTATTAGAAGTTATTATATGAACAAAAATGTCACCATGTTGATGACTTTGGTAACCAGTACGGTGGGGAAACGTGTTACGTAATATCTAGGTTTTAATCCAGTATTTCTATTTAAAGCCAATATATGAACTTCTTACAGTGTTACGAATAGAATATAAAAATATTGAACATTAGAGCACTTTTTGTTGAGTTTCATGTTCATGTAATCCTAATAATCCTATCAATTGATTTTCCGCTTACTTGACGGTATTAGGTATAATTAGATTGCCTCTAGAATACAGATATACGTATTATTTTTATTTTACCTGTCTCCAGAGTTTTCCCTGTGATTTTCGCGGACTTCGGCCCGGGGCCTGCCGAGTTGAATGCCTTGACCACTATGTCGTACTTGGTAAATGGCTGCAGTCCGGTGATGTAGGTGGACATGGGCTGGCCATCTGCCGCCGCCACTTGTTTCCAGGTGAAAGGATCGGAAGAGGAAGATGGCCTGTAACCAACGGAGAAGCCCCGGATGTAGCCGTTGGTGACGTCATCCAGAGGCGGCTGCAAAAATTTGACTTTAGGGATACTTTGTACACAAGGTCTTTCAGAAAGAACTCCCTAACTATGAAATAATAAACCTGGGAAACAGTGTGAGACAGAAAGAAGAGATAAGTGTTATAGTAGATAGACAGGTGTGGAATTATAAATACACTGTTTTGCAAAATTAGCTACTATATTGAAATGTGGCAATACTTTGGGCACTTACGTATGAAACCGTCGACTATTTTGTCGTATATCGCCATTCAAGTTATTTTGCCAATTGTTAAATTTTTTTCCTGTTGCCAAAATGACGACAAAATTTCTAACATATTGAGTGCTTGACATGACGGCATTCTCAATCGATCGTGCATTCTTGCATAGGTTTTATTTAAAGAGAATTAAGAAGAAAGCAAAAACTAATTTTTTTTTTTTTTTTTTTTTTTTTTTTTTTTGTAACTTTATTGAACTGAAATAGAATTTTAAGTAATTCCATAAACTATATGGATTTGTTCAGAAGATTGATGATAATATTTTGGTTACTACCTGTGGTCGAAAATGTTTGGCGAACTTTTTTCCACGACAAAAAGGTCGATAGTTTAACACGTATAATCCCATGGAATCATATCTTTCAAAAATTTTTGTTGGCGCGGTATACAACAAAAACTATTCACTACTTTTGTCTGTGAATATAAATTAAGTTTAAAAACATTATCAACAAAGTTTAATTACTGGTTCATGGAGTTGTTTGGTCTGGCAATAAATCGTATCCCGCATATTCCTCATAGGTTATCCAATGAACTCCTTTTTATTTAAGTTCGATTTATAAAGAAATAATGGATAATTGTTTAAAGTAGACAAATAAATCTTAAAACAGTAATACATTTATTCATTGTTATTCAAAGTAAAACGTGATAAGAGAGGGACAGGACGATTTAGAAAGCAGAACTCGATACGGCACGGATTGTGTAGTAGCATGGTCAGGCAATAAATCGTATCCCGTACTTTCTCACAGCGTATCCAATGAATTCCTTTTAACATTTAAGTTCGATTTATCAAGAAATAATAAAGATAATTGTTTAGACCAAAAGAATACATCTTTAAAACAGTCATGCATTGTCATTTTTTGTTATTTAAAGTACACAGCCTTTAAAAACAAAAGAGAACCAAGATAATTTTTCTTCATTTCAGTTGACCCTATTACCTTTCAGTACAAGAGCGTTGTGAAAGGAGTGGAGTTAGAGTTTCCAATATCCCCCAGTCCACATACTATATGGCGATTGCCTGTAGACAGTTGATGGGAGCAGAAGAACCTTCATTCTAGGAATCTTCCTCTCCGTAAATTGTTTGAGTCATAGCCAACTGCTAAGAGGAATATTTTCTCATCACACTTGTATATGCATTGCACTGTCGGTGCTTTTTTTTTATGTTCCTTACAGTCACTTGGAGGAGGGGGACAGGCCAAGATACCCTTCCCCTGCCATTTGGCATTTTCTGTATTGGTCTCCAGAAGGAGACTACACTAGAAGACAACATACCCTCCAAAAGGAATTCTTCATCCGAGAACTATTGTAATTTCATAACGATTTTTCACATGGATTTCGGTTACTTCATTATGTGTTCAGCTGTTTTGTTTGAAATTCGGATACATTACATACTACTCTTACGAGAAGACCCTCAGTGATTCATTCCAACTAAGCTCAGGTACTCGAGGAAAAACAACCTTCTCAGAAGGCACACAACATTATTCTAAGTTATTAAATCTAGAACATGTAGTGAGTAAAAACACCAATACGTTACCATTCCACAATGAGTAAACTTAAAAACTATATTAAAGGTTAGATGAAATTCTCGACATCCTCCACCTAAGTTAACTATAATATTCAGGTTAATTTACACATTTCCCTACCAATACAAAGCATAATACAAAATCTGTTATAAACACAATGTTATTAGAATTAAACCCAGATTTAGCATCCTATAACAGTAGCTCCTAAAAAGAGAATTCTTGTAATGCTCTGACTCTAAGACCAGCCCGGGTAACAAAATTATTATCAATATTGTAACAAATATTACCACACTGAACACCACTTGACTGATCACCACACTGAACAGGAACTTGAGGAGCATACCTTGGAATGTTTTCAGTGTATTTATCAAGGCCGGATGCTTCATCTAAAGGAATTTCCAAAGAGTAAAGGCACTGAAGAGCTCTGACAAGCTCTCTTTTCTGGTTCTTGACTCGAACGCGACGATTCACTCCATTAGGACCTGGAAATAACTTGATTATCCTTCCAAGGGGCCAAACTAATCTTTACTTATCCTGACTGGCAACAAAAACAATATCACCTATCTTAGAAGAACAGTTTCCAATGGCCTTAGGCTTAGAAGTTTTAAGTATACCTAAATACACTTGGCGAAACCTCCTTTTAAAAGCTTCACGTAACTTTTGAATATAACCCAGTCTTTTCCTCAGAGCTTTATGGTTTACATCCAAACTACCACCCGGAATAGTGTCCCTCATTACATCCTTTAAAAAGTGAGCATGAGCTAAGGCCAAAAAATCATCGGCATCAGCGGTGACAACAGTGAGAGGTCTATCATTCAAAATTGCTTCACAAATTACACAAGACTGTGGACGTTTCCTCGTAACTCAAACTAGCTCGGTCAAGAATTTTAATCAAGGTTTTCTTTATTAATCCAATGAGACGCTCCCAAAAGTAATCCCACCACAGGGAGGATTAACTTCCAAGTAATTCGTTCATCTCTTAGCTCGGCGAGAAACTTCTTCAAAATCAATGGATTTCAAAACATTGTCGGCTCCCACAAAATTTGTGCCATTGTCGCTGTACACTGTGGTAGGTTTTCTTCTTCGAGAAACAAATCGATGGAATGAAAGTAGAAATGCCTCTGTGGATAGAGAAGTTACAAGCTTAAGATGCCCTACCCGATACACGGCACAAGTAAAGAGACAATTCCAAGCCCTACTCTGATCTCGAAGTAATTAAAGACCAGAAAAAAAAATCTATTCCACAAATTTCAAAGATTGCAGCATCTTCTACTTGGTCTTTTGGTGGAGGAGCCGTTGGTGGACAAAAACTTTTCCCTGAATAACGTTTACAGGTAATGCACGTTCGTAGTGTAGAACGGACAGATCTGCGATCACAAATTTAACCAAAACTTCTCTCTTAGAGAGTTCAGTACATAGGCTACTCCAGTTCTTCCATAATCAAAGTCTTTACGAGATGAAGCTCAGAGGATAAGACCGCTGGTGTTCTAAAATCGGTAGTATCATCTCTTTGGAAAACACCAGATTTAATTCGAATGATCTTGAAATATATCCAAGCTCTTTAACCGATTTCAACTGTCACTAAATACTTCAGATTGTATCAAATAAACACTTAACTTCTCCGCATTATCCAAATTGGTGACCACCAGTGGTCCCAATCGTTTCTCCACATTTCTACTGTTGAAAGAAATCACTGAATCCAACCAAGCATTCGAACTGTCTTCCGAAAACCGACAAATCCTAATACCAGTTAACTCAGTAGTCATTAAATTCGAAACTACTTTCTTCTTTCGTTCACTGGCTATTTCTTCTTCGTTAGGTGTGAATTCCTTTCCAAGTTTAACCTCCTTGAGGTAAGTACAGTCATTTTTGGCTCTCCCACCACTTTGATGGCAGTAATTGGGGTTTAGAACAACCTCTACTCGGCAGATCTGCCGGGTTCATTGGTCAAGGAACATGCCTCCAATTTTCTCTTGACGTTAAAAGTCTTATCTCTTGGACTCTATTATGGACAAATACTCCCCAACACTCCTCTCTTTGGATCCATGCTATCACAGTAGTAGAGTCAGTCCAGAAGTGTACTTCTTCCGCATGAAACTTTCTAATGATGTTTGGAGCAAGACGAGATGCAATAGTAGCTGCAAGGAGTTCTAATCTTGCAATAGTTGTCTACTTTTTACTAGCCGGTGAAACTCTATCTATTGTTTGTACAAGTTGAATATCTACTCTGTCCACTGTCTTTATACGTACAAACGCTGCCACTGCATAAGCAAGCTGACTTGCATCACAGAAAAAGTGTTATGAACAGTTCTCGATGGCCAACTCATATCTTTACCATCTTGGTTTAACATTTTCTATCGTTGCATAGAAAAAATATCGATGAATTGATACATGATGGTATTTTTTATTTTAAAAAAAATGTATTTTCAGTTTTGACAGAATGAAGTATTTCGGGGCAAATTTCTACTTTTCATGATTGCTTTTTGTAAGGTGACTGCTTTTCAATTTTCAAGTGAAATATAAGGCAAAGCCCTCACTGACTCACTCATCACTAATTCTCCCACTTCTCACATGTCCATAACTCTGAAAATTGGTACAAATATTAACAAAGGTAAATATAGAAAAAGTAAACTATTCTGATCTCGATTAACCCACTTTAAGAGGTCGAAAAGGGGTTAAACGTTCCGAACGAAGGATATTAGAATGTCTCACTTCCCATTTGGTCAAGAAATTGGTGCAAATGACAATTGGTCTGAAAATTGGTGCAAATGACAACAAAGACAAATACAGAAAAAGAACACAAAATAAATTGAAGTGAATAAAAAGAACTTAAAAATAGAAAAGAGTAGGTATTTCTTCAAAGTTAGAGAAATAATATTAATAATAATAAAAAAAAAGAAAAAATGAAATGGAACACGGCTCATTTAAAAATATACATCAAAGTCTAATATCTGATGACAAACAAATAACAATCTAAACATTTTTCAGGAATTAATAGAGCATATAAATGATTATACAAAAAAGAATAAATTGATACTGAGTCAAGCGGTGCCTGAAAACCACTTCTCAATTGCAATAAATCAGTTATAGAAAAAAATCGAGTTTAGGAAATATAGAATATATATATATATACATATATATACTAGCAGACCTGGCCACGCGTTGCTGTGGCTAAGGTTTTTGTTATATTACATAGTAGTAAACTATTCAAGGGAAACGGTAGGAGAACACCAGTCATGGGGACCACCATGCTTTTTTACACAGATTCCATTTGTAAAAAAACGTGGCGACCTCCATGATTGATTTTCTACTACCATTGATATTGAGCAAAAATCAATACAAAAGAAATAAATTAAATTTTTTTTTTATTTTTTGTATTCAAGTTTGTAACAAATGAATACATTACAAAGTTGTTAGTAAATAACACGTGACACTTATACTTATAAATGAGGTAGGTAGGGCAGATAGTTTTAAACCTTTAACAATAACGTTTATTATTTTGAATTATAAATACTTTTAATTTCAATTTAATTTAGCACTAATCGGTGCACACTATTTTTGGTTAACCTGTCTTTAGCTAACACAAATAGATTCGACGGTTTTCTTACACGTGAACATGCAAAATATAGTTGCCCATGAGAAAAACATGGATTTTCCAAATCTAAACCACAAATGGACATTGTTTGGCCTTGAGACTTATTTATTGACATGGCAAAAACTAAACGAATTGGAAACTGTAACCTTTTGAAGGGTATCGTAGATTCTGATGGTATCATCGGAATACTTGGCAACAGGACCACTTCTCCTTTAAACTTTTCAGTTAAAATGGTAGCTTCAAGTATATTTCTGGTGATCTTTTTGATGACCAAACGCGTACTGTTGCATAATCGAGGTGGATTCAAATTACGCAGGAGAGTAATAGGTGAACCAATCTTTAATCAAAGATTATGTGGTGTCATTCCAGGTATTAACTATGTGAAAATACTTACATGTATATATTTTAATTAAAGATTTTTGAACAATGAAGCACTAATAATTAAAAAGCAAAAATAATTCCACTGTATTACTTTTAGTGTAATATGAATTGAATTTATACTTCAGTCTAAATAACACGTGGCCGACTATGCTATTGCTCGATGAAAGGTTTATTCATATTAACTGAAGCATAAACAATTAAATGACACAGTTATAAAGAAAATAAACAATTATATGGTTTAGTTCTAAACGACAATATTAAGTATTATCTAAAATATAAAATTTTAATGTTCTAAAACCTAAACAATGAAATTAGAAAGTTGCCTATGCAATCATCAAGAAAGATCAAAGTTAAAAACTTGTGTTGAAAAAGTTGTACCATTCTGATATGCAAAAGTTGTTTCCCAAGTGAAAAAGTTAATTTCAGAATTGTGAAATGGGGGTTCAAATTTTGGTGTTCTCAAGATAAAAAAATTGTTAAGTCTCGTGAAATTAGAATTTGAATGCTTTTTGCAAAGAAAGGGGTACATAAACAAGTGTTAATTTGTGTGTAAAGTAAAATTTAAATCCTTGTGTGTATGATGCATCATCCAGGAAGTAATGGAATGGCAGAATTGACGCCAGCATCAGGTCCTACACTTCAAATCTTAAACTGGATGAGGGATAATACATAATAAAAGAAAGATTTAATTTTCAGATGAATAAGCATTTAAAAAAATAATAATAATTAGAGTAACGACAGGTCATCAATGTGCGCAAAAGAAAAGTTTGGAGTAGAATGTTGACAAAATGTTTGTTTGTGTGCGATTCGAACATAATGTTAAATGATGCAGGCAAAATAATGCAATAAATAGTAGTACACAAAATTGATAATTAAAATTGAGGCAGAGAAGAATTCAGTCATGTAGTGATAGATAACAGTGTTTTTGTAGTGACGACAACAGTATTCTTTTCTGTGTGTGGCCTTTTTAAACATGTTACTTCACTGACAATGAATTGCATCTAGCTCATGTGAAGTACAAAATTGAAAATTAAAATTGAGGCAGAGAAGAATTCAGTCATGTAGTGATAGATAACAGTGTTTTTGTAGTGACGACAACAGTATTCTTTTCGGGAATTTTATATTTTACACCCTCCTTATTCCCCTGATCTAGCGCCAGCAGATTTTTTCCTCTTTCCACGACTGAAATTGGCACTGAAGGGAAACCGATTTTCAAGCATCTCAGACGTTCAAGCTGCTGTTACCAAGGAACTTAAGACAGTCTCAAAGGAGGACTTTTTCAGAAGTTTCAAGAACTTGTATGAACGTTGTCAGAAGTGTATTTTAGACGGCGGGAACTACTTTGAAGGACAGTGATGTATTCATCTGCAAATATATAATACAGTGATTATTATGACATCAGTCACCTTACTTTTCGGTCTCTCCTTGTAGATACGGCCAAGTGAAGTTTTTAGTAAAGAGGGTGAACGCCGACCCTCCTTCGCAACACCCCTGGTTACTATTAGAATTTTAATTGTGTCAAGATTTTAAAGCAGTTGGCGGAGATTTAAAATTTCATATTCACCCCCCCCCCCCTTTCCGACGTTCATGGAATCATGTAATTAGGAGGACATATTAGACTAAAAAAAATAATTATCGGATTCTTCTCCCCTTCCAAGGACGCACGGCCTCGATTTGATACTTTTCTAATTCTTTACCCTTTATGACTTTGTTTTCTTTAGAAGGGTGGAGGGGTAGATTTTGAGAGAAGAATGCAAAGCCCCAAGAAGGCTGATGTTCCTCTTACTAAATTGTGATGCTTAGAGAGGTATCAACCGATTATACTTTGCACTTAACCCCCCCCCCCCCTTCCCCATCCCATACTTTTAAGTGCCACAATCGACTCTGAGAGTGGAGAGGGTACCATGATTTAAGGATCAGACCTCAAATATATTGATTCATGATAAAACGTAGGTCCCTTAATCCTCCAACCATTACTGACTACATTGATACTGTTACATACTAATTCCTAGAAACCTCCCTCCCTCCTAGTATTTAAAGATACTTTTATATAGTTAAAGTACTTCCAGCCCAGACTTTAATTATGCTATTGCACAATAAACGGCAGACCCTTCCCCTCCCCCCCAAAAAAATGAATTTAAAGAAATTGTTACATACTATATTTCCTCCACCCCTCCATTCATAAAGATTCTATTGTTACATAATAATGGTAAGATCCCCCCCCCCCCGTCCCAGGTTTCAAAGATAGTGTCACATACTAAATGGTAATAAATACCCCTTCATTTATAAAATAACATTGTTTTGTTTCATTTATCTCATTCCTTTTGACAAATCCTAAAATTTTGCATTTCCTTATCACCCCCACCCCCCCCAAAAAAAATTTAATGACACAGTTTGCGTCACGAAACCCCCTTGTAGGCACCCAAGTTTAAAGTAAGATGTGTTAAGAGGGGACTACCGCCGAGTTCATTCCATTGACGAATTGTCTCTACATGGATTATTAAAATACTATTAACATAGTCTCAGAGTATCAGGATAAAAAATAAAAAAATAAAAAAAAAAATTGTCGAAATTATCTCTACATGGATTATTAAAATACTATCAACATAGTCTCAGAGTATCAGGATAAAAAAATAAAAAAAAATTGTCGAAATTATCTCTACATGGATTATTAAAATACTATCAACATAGTCTCAGAGTATCAGGATAAAAAAAAAATAAAAAAAAAATGTCGAAATTATCTCTACATGGATTATTAAAATACTATCAACATAGTTTCCTCAGAGTATCAAGATAAAAAAAAATAGTCGAAATTGTCTCTACATGGATTATTAAAATACTATCTACATAGTCTCATCAGAGTACCAAAGTAATTTTTTTTTTAACTTTGCCTTTCAAACAATAATGAAATTGAGAAAAAGGGGTAATCTGAAAAAAAGTGAAAGAGAGAGAGAAAAAAAAAAAAAAAAAAAAATCAAATCCAGAAATATAAAAAAGACAATTCCTATATTTTGAAGCGTAATATATTTTCTAATATATTTAACCATAGCTTATTTCAGAAAATTGTGTTTAAGATTAAAATAAAGAATTATATTTGGTAACATTTGCCAGAAAAAAAAAAAAAAACTGTTTCAAGTTGAAGTTGCCTTCAAAACTAGAGTTTAAGACATTAACGGACATTAACTGGACTAGCGAATAAAGATAAAGGAACAGGGAACGAAAATAATCTTTAGAGTATGAAAGTCTTTAAAAAACTTCAGTCCTCAGAAGAAGACTTTAATGCACTTAGTTCTACATTCTTTTAGAAAAGGTAGATTTTTTTTTTTTTTTTTTTTGCTGAGATGACTCTTACTTGTTTTATTCCAGAAAAGCCAGTTTTCCAATTTTTTTTTTGTTTAAAAGAAAAAGTTAAATCTCTCAATAGTGTATAAGCACTTTGTACTTGCAATATTAAGATGCTTAAATTGTTCTTCGTATCTTATTAATATCGTATCTTTAAGTTTGTTCTTATTTGAAGGCAGGCGAAAATTAAAATTGATAATAAATTCTCATTTCCGAAAACCTCAAAGGTATTTTTTATGAAAAAAAGTTACTTATTTGAGTATTTGCCGAGTGAATTAAATCTTCACAAACCATGCACCTTCGAAGTTAATAGTTTATAGTATAATAAAGCTAGCATTCCCCATATTAACCTGCTAAACATAAATGGTTAGGCTTTATATTTATTTTTCAAGTATTGTTTCCACTGATGTTATTTGTCTATACTAAACTTCAACTTAACTAGACATCACTTAGACGGTAGATCGTCACAGTGCTCATAGGTATTTAATCCATTTTGGCGGCGTGAAAACATAATGTTCACCAAACCACAACCCTGTAGAGAACAAAAGGCTATAAGGTTTGGCGAGAATTATGTCTTCACTCCGCTAAAATGGATTAAATACCTATGAGCACTGTCACGATCTACCGTCTAAGTGATGTCTAGTTAAGTTGAAGTTTAGTATAATTTTGAATTCTATTGTTGTCACTATGCCCAGTAAACAACACATTATTTTCCGGTTTATTAAATCAGATATACAACTAATAAGGATAACGCTCTGGATTGATTTAAGCTCATTTTCCGTGCGAAATAATTTTCATACAAAAATAAAGTGTTCGTTCATCATAAAAATACATTTGAAGTTTTCGGAAATGAGCAATAAGTAACTTATAATTTTATAAGTTACTTATTTGAATACATGAAGAGTGAATTAGTTCTTCAGAAATCATGCACCTAATACACTAATAGTATGTTATACAGGGTTCCCACTCAAATCACAGAATGAAAATCCCTGACTTTTCAATGACTTTCAAGGACCTAAATAATGTTTTTAAGGACCTTTGAAAATTTGTTTTCAGGCATCATGTCTATATATAAATTTAATAAAGTATATTCTACCAAAAAAGTTAAAATTAGCCCACGCATAATGCAAATATGTCTGAGAATTCCGATACGGTGCGGATAAGTGGCGGTCACTCGGGGATAACAAGTCCGAGTTGTATTTTTAAAAATTGTGCAGTTGGGCACACAGCTGCAAAAATTAAGGACTTTTAAGCACCTCTAAACATTTTCAAGTATTTTCAAGGCATTGAAAACAAGTTCAAAAATATTAAGCACTTTTAATGACTTTCAATGACCGTGGGAACCCTGGTTATAGTATAATGCAGTTAACATTCTTTATATTAACCTGCTACATAAATAGTGAAGAGCGCTTTATTTTTATTGTATCTTGTACATATAATCAAAAATCATTGTTAACTTGGGGTGATGAACATCGCACAACTTTCAGTTACACTATAATAATGTCGCGGATTGGTGTTACTTACCGTTTTTATATTTTCATTCATTTAAAAAAAAAAAAAAAAAAAAAAAAAAAAAAAAATGACTTGTTTGGCGATAATTGTTATTTGGGCCTTTCGAAAAGCCTACGCCAAATTGGCGATATACTTATCGATAATTCTTATATTACCCTTTACTTGTAAGTGAAACAGTGAGAAGTGGAGGAAAATGTTATTGACGAGCGATGCTCAAAGGAAGAGACCTCTGAGTTGAAAACATTCTTTTTTCAACTTTTTTTATATTTTTATAGCATTTTATGGGAATTTCGGAGATGGGGATGTTAAGAACACCTTAAGAGGCACAGAGGTTTTGATTAAAATCATTGGAGTCGTTTTTTTAGCTTTTTTTTTTATCTGGTTCCCGTTTTATTAAATAGTACCTTGTTCAGTGTCGGTTCTTTGAAACTGAAACGTGGATAGTAGAATAAAATATAGATATACCTTCCACGAAACTTTCATAGATTGCGCTCCAGTGGAATGAACTTGGACGTCACGTGGTGATCCAGATGGTGCTGTGAAGAGAATACAAACGTTAAACTATCTTTTGGCACAAAATGAAGAGAGGAGTTAAAATTGTTTAAAGTCGCTGGGAAATGATTTATGTAAAACTCGATTTTAAGGTCTAAAAGTGTTTAAACGTATTTACTAACACTTAAACCCTAATAGAAACTTAAACTTAACCACTTAAACCCTTTCTAGAAATTTCTCTTGAATTATATCGTTCCTAACATCATTACCGACCTCCTATTGGTTGATACCGCTAATGTGCAGAACACCCTTTAGCTCTATTTTCACAGAAAGTGAACTTAAAAGGGCAATTCTCTGAAAACTGAAACCACTAAACCTGAAAAAAAAAAAAAACCTCGATGGAATGTAAAAGCAATGAATTTTTACTAAAACTAGATGTCCAAAGTATCATAAAAGAGTAATAATAATAATAATAAAAAAAATAATAATAAAAAAAAAAAAAAAAAAAATAAAAAAAAAAAAAAATTATTTACCACAATTTAATTTTTTGACATTGAAAGTTCATTTATTTCAATGACTCTAAATTATGTAAAACACAGTACAACAACTTTTAAAGGAAAAAATTCAAGAAAAACAATAAAAATTGTACTTAATGTAGTCATAATAATTAGTAGGAATACAAAAGTCCAATAATATTACATTCTAAGTCCAAAAAGTTATGAAACTAAGTTCAAACTTCAAGTCCTTACACTTGTTCAGTAAGTCAGTGTGAAACATGAATTTTTTTTAAATAAAAACTTATTTTAAATTTAAATTTTTACAAAACTAAATTTTTTATTTTAAAATTTAATCACAAAGTGCTGTAATTTTTTTTAAAGCAATACAAAAATAATTTAATATGTTATTTTAGAAAACACATATGTCTCGAGAATTAGTTTTTTACCAATGGACAATTTTCGCATTTTTTAAAAATTTTGTTATTCAATTCTAAATGTTCCGAAAAGGTCATAAACATAAGAATTTCTGTTCAATGCGCTTTTTCTTTTTTTTTTTAAATTTGCGATCAAAATTACCTTGTTAGAGGTTGGAGAGAAAACGACCCATTTCGTTGGCGTTGAACGTGACGTAAAGAGATCTCAAACATCTTGGCTTGAAATGCAGCAGCGGAAACCAGATTTGCAAATTTCTCGCAAATCACGCCAACCTGTACGGAATGTGGCAATGGTCTAATAACGCCAACTTTTTTAACGATAACTATTTGGCACAAACCTCACGAAAACCATAGAAATGCAGGGATCTGTTTACGTCACGAATTTTGTTGACTGTTTTGATCGGACTGGTTTTGGCTCGGTTTTGGGGCATTTTCTTTTCTTAATATTTAAATAACTAATTTTTTTTAAAGAACTTTTGTTCATATATTTGGAATCAAAAAGAAATTCTTCATAAATATGTACTAATTTCACTCGTTTTTTAAAAAAAGTGGGAATTGTCCATTGCGTAAAAGTAAGATTTTTAAGGGTACAATTATTTTGATAACAACTATTGTAAATTTCGATATTAACGTCAATGAAGACAATTCTCTTGAAAACAAACCGAGTTGATATTATTGTGGCATACCGTTTCATCTTAAAAAGTTCTGGTCAAATACGATTCGTCATATCCAGTGATTTTTATTAGGTAGGAAATTCTCTTCATTCACTGTGAATTTCACAGTGATGTTCAATGCAGTATTAAGGTTCCCGAAAATTACACTTCTGGTCATACTTTTCGGACACTTCTGGCCAAATGCGCTTCGGCTACTGATCTAAAACTATAACTCAATCTAACTATAACCCAAGAGGAGACTGCATGTTTAGATACTCCATCGAACATCATTCTAAATTTTTTACAGAATGTGGAGAAAAGTTAGTAGATTACAAATCCACTGGTCTGCCGTTGCAAATATGGCCGAAACTGGTCAAAAATCGACTTGGAATGAGTTGAACTAAATTCGATTGCCAAATATGGTATAACTTGCCAAATACTGAGCACTCTTTTTTATTTGGTAACCTTTCGCTCTTTAACTTTCAATTAAAGGCTGCAGACGATTCAGATATCTGGCGACGGCTTACATACCTCTTTTAAAAATGAGCCAAGCTGGCAATAAATATGTGACGTATCTGATGTCGCCGATTCGGCTTACTTTTAAAATATGCTAACACAAAATTTCTGCTCATTGCGCTTTTTTCCCTTTTTTTAAAAAAATTTGCAACCGAAGTTCGCGTGTTAGATTTGGCGGGAAAAACGACTCATTCAGCTCGAAGCTAATGTGACGTCACTTGATCTGTAACAACTTGACTCGAAGGAACAGCGGAAACCAGTTTTGTAAGTTTCTCGCAAATCGCGCCAACTGGCACGGGGTATGGTAATTGTCTACCAAACGCCAACCAACTACTTGGCAGAAACCTCACGATAACCATATAGAAACGGAAGGATGTTTTGACGTCACAGCTATAACGTAGCGTTTTGATCGGAAAGCGATCGGACGAGGTTTTCGGGCATTTTCTTTTTTTTTATATATAAATAACTAATTTTTTTTTAAATAAATTTTCTTTGAATATTTTGAATCAGAATTTTCACAAATATAAACTTTTTTCACTCGTTTTTAAAAAATGCGGGAATTGTCCATTGGAGGTGGTGACGTACAAGCTAAGATACAGGACGATACTTAAAAATACCAAACCAACATTCAAATCACTTATACTTAGATAAAGAGTGTGATGCTCAGGTCGACCCTCTCGATCTGGGCAGTACAAATAATGCACAGGTATTTTTCATTAGTTAGGCAGACAATGTGTTCCTGACAATATTAAATTAGTTCTACGAAGGGGAAGGGAAAGGAACTGTTACCAAGAAGACAGTGGCGGCTCTCGTTCTACAGCCAAGCTGCATATAAATTTATTAGTTCAAAATTAAAATTATATATCTTACAATTTTCCAATTTTCTAAAATGAAGATCCAATTTCAACGGTAAGTGAAAAAAAATCAAATCAGATAAACAGCAATGTTCTTGCTTGAATAATCCATGGGAAAAAAAAGTTTCCAATCAAAGTGATCTACCTCGGAACAGCAGCCGTGTGTCCCTGAAACGCGTTTCGGCAGCGACGTTGCCAACCGTTTCCATAGTAACCAATGGAAAGCAACAGAAGCATTTCCTTCACACAATATATAACGATGCTACAGGTCAAGGATTGACCGGCGGTAATTGAGAATTCCAGGAGCTAATTGGCTTGTACTGACTTTCAGCAATATCAAATAGATGGCGCTCGCAAAAATTGAAGAAAAACATTTCGTTGATAATGTTTTTTTTAGGAACTTAACCTAAATCCTCGGTTTGGTGTTGTTAAAGATGTAAGATCGAGAACGATTTAACCAGTTAAAAAGTGTGGTCATCAGTATTTCAATTGATGGGCATTTGTGTGTGGCAGTAGGATATCGTAAAATGTAATTGATCAAGTTTGTGAGCTGTGAATGTCGTGTAATTCAAGAAACATTTATATGGAACATCGCTACCATTTTTTGTCCCGCCGTCACAGACTAGGGCTGAGCCATATTTTAATAACAGTTAAAAGTTATTGATACTTAAACTCACGCGAACTAACAGTTGCCTAATTTTCTAAGTAACAGTTATTCATTTATTATAAATGCAATAGATGGCGCTAGTATGTCCATATATTTCTGTTATTGAAGATCATAATATCAGAATCACGAAATAAAAATAGATTTTTCTAATAACGGTGATTCGGAAAAATATATTTTTCTAATAACGGTGAACGGAAAAATATATTTTTTTATCGTGATTCTGATATTAGGATGCTGGTCGTTATTCCTGGAATAACTAACTGTATCCATCGAAATAACTTGTCTGAATGAATTAACGTGTCCGATTGGTATCAGTTGATATTGACATAATTTTCAATAAAAATAGATATAACTGTTATAAGATATTGACAGAAGTTTTTGTATTGGAATAACTTTTGGACCATTCTTTGTTAGCGCTGCTTTTCAAGATGGTATTTTAAATTTCGTTTCGATTTTTTTTTTTTTTGTTTTTGTTTTTTCGTTGATTTTTGTTAGTTCGTTATGATATCCGTGTTTATTCAAATTAATTCGAATTCTGCACCAATTTCTTGTTATAGTTTATATCTCGGTTTCAGAATAGATGTTTCAGTTTTATTTGGATGCACATTATGAGTGGTGGGGTGAAGAGGAATGTGCGTGGGGGGGGGGGAGTATCTGACGCAACATTCTTTGAGTTTAAATGACAGAGATGGGGGAAAGAAGGTGGGGGATTAGGATTAAGGATTTAGGAAGAAATACATGCGTGTTTTTGCGGAAGGCTCTTTTTTTTTATGTTACAAGAATTCCTTTGGTGGGAGAGGTTTTGAACGTTCGTTCGCATTTCATTTCAGTCTTCTTATGAGACTTTTAAAGACTCGCTGTGTTTCTTTCGTATTGGTTGGAGGTAAGAAAATTTTTCGTGATTGTTTTGGAATAAGAAAATGATACTATATATAAAAAATAAAGAGAGCGTAGGATTTGAGTTTTTCCTTTTGATTGAAAATAAATTATGTTCTTTTCCTTGTAAAGCAAGCTTCTAATTTCAAATCGATATAATCAAAAGATTGTGTAGTAAATTTGGAGCGTAGTTAAATAGGTTTTAATGTTAAACAAACATTTGTTTATACATATATTTTTTATATTTAACGCATTACCTGAGAGGTTTTTAATTTTTTTATGATCATTTTTCAATTTGAACTAAATAAAGGGAATTTATTATTTTTAAAATTGCTTTTCTTGATTAATTATGAATTGAATTTTTTAAATAAACATGACATTCATCTTTTTTAGTTTGATTAACTTTATAATATTGAATTTTACTTCAAATTTTTTATTAAAAATATTTTTATTCGGGTTTAATATTGTAACTTAAATTTATAATTTTTGTTTATAAATTTTTATTTCATGAATTTATGTATACATATATGTGGTCGTGACGGCACAATTATTTATAAAATACATAATTTCTATAAATAGTTTTAACGCGCCATAATTAATTTACAATAATTTCAAAAATATAGTTATTGAAATAATAATAATATCCCTATATTTAAAACATATATTTTTTATACTTCAAAGATTCCTCTGAAAATGTACATTTTTCTCACAATATTACATAAAATTTATATGTAAGTAATAATTTTAAAGCCTGTGCACGTAAAATGTTTCAAAATGTGTTTTCATTTAAAAATCACTTTTATTTTATATGTATCAGTTATGAATTATGTTGTATTGTAAATTCTTTCTCCAATTTATTGTTAAATCATAAAAATAAAAAAATAAAAAAAATAAAAAAAATAAAAATTCTTATAAAATAACCTCAAAACTATAAATGATTTCTTTTATTTTGATATTTTTACAAATTTATATTGAAAGATGTTCTAATTTAAAATCGATTAACTGATATCTAAAGAGAATGTTGTAGAAAAACATGTATGTTTTATTTATTCCATGTATTTATTTTTATTTACCTTTTACTTTAAAAATAACGGATAACGGTTATAATATTTCGTTATTTCCTAATAATTTTAATGTAACTGCAGTTATTTAACAATAACTGTTAAGCTCATCCCTATCACAGACTGCTTGAAAATCAGCGTAGGTGAAAATGAAAGAGGTAGGTAATCTTTATTTTTAATCAAAACTATACAGAATGATTTGATTACTTGTTCTTATTTTATAATCTTATGTTATAAATGTTATTATTGTGTACACATTGAAACAAAACTTTGATTTGAGTATTAAAGAATTCGCGTTCATTATTAAAGTGTATGAACACAAATGATATATCGCTAAAATAGGTCAATTGTGTTTTTAGTTTTTCTGCTTTAAAATAATCTCTAAATGGAATTTTTTACAAGATAATGGTATCATCGGAAGACTAGAGTTATTTTATTAGTTTGAAGTATACTATTTTGTTCCGAAAATGAATTTGAATATTTTAAACTCATTACCTAAAAAATCGTGTTTTTAACACGTACAACTTTATTTAAAGAGTGATAAATAAAGTTTTATATAATCTTTTTAAAAAATGTTTTAGGAATTAAAATAATTTTTTATCATTGTTGGGTAGTCGCATGTTTCTCGCTACACTAACATTTTCGACCACGTGACGTACACTGCAAGAAGATTTAGATCATCATATGGAAGTTGGGGTGCCTTACCTTCTTCTGCTGTGGTGACGTTGATGACGTTACTGGGTTGACTGTGTCCAATCCTGTTCTCGGAAACGATTCGGATGAAGTAGAGGGTGAGTGGGTTGAGGGAGCGGAGGGTGGCACTAGTATCGGACCCAGACACAATCAGCTGGGAGGTCTGCCCATTCCAACTGGAATCTGAAGAAGATCAGTAACAACATATTAACGCAAGCAAAGATAAACACTTCAATGAGGAACTTGCACAAGTGAGGAAAATGAATATTTTTTGTATTTTCTAGTGTTTTGCAACGAATATATTTGAGCAGTGCAATTATTTTTTTTATCTTTATGCTTTCAATTAATCAAAAATCGAGTTTGAAATCAAAGCAAAAGTCACGTGACCAAAAACTCATTAAAAAAAAACGTGACGTGGTTAAGCAGAGATAAAGTCGCAAAACGAAGGAGAAACCTCAGTCATTCCTCGTCTAAAACAGGTTTTAGACTGGTTCATCATCTGCGCGTTGACGTTTCACGCAAAAAGTTTTCCGCCAAATCGCAAAGTGAAAAAAAATAAAATATTTTTTTAACTACCTATCCGAGCTCAAATTTTTGAAAGAATGGTATTGTTTATCATGATTTTTTCTCTACTTTTATTTAAAAATAAAACCAAAAAACGTGAAAGTTCCTCATTGTACGAAAAAGTAAAAAATATGCTTATATTTAAATTGAGTTTAAGTTCAAAGGGATTCAAAAGTTTCAAAACATTTAAAGAATTGATAATTCATGTCCTTTTTATAGTAGAACGATAAGATTTTTACAACAATGCTCAGAATTTGTTGTTGCGTATGAAAAAAAAATAGTTTCCTGATTCATCAATAGATGGCGGGGTGGTTTGTTCTGCTATTCAATGCCATTATAAAAGAGTTTGAGTTTATTTGAAACTGATCAACACAAAGATCAATGCTTTAATAATCATTATCAACCACAATTAAAACCAGTAAAAAACCTGCAATTCAAATAACATTTGTGTTGACTGCAAATATTATCTCGGTAGAGGCGCAAAACAAAGCCAGCTTAATTGAAGGGGGTAAGTGAATGAAAGAACTGTGTTGCAAAAACTAGTTTTGATCTATTATTC
This sequence comes from Linyphia triangularis, assembly GCA_963978545.1. Classification (NCBI taxonomy): domain Eukaryota; kingdom Metazoa; phylum Arthropoda; class Arachnida; order Araneae; family Linyphiidae; genus Linyphia; species Linyphia triangularis. The sequence goes on along the minus strand of OZ021723.1, from coordinate 17,678,490 downwards.
TGTTTTAGCAACGACCGATAGATGGCACTAGTAAGTTTTTTCGGAAAAATTTATTGTATAGCTAGCTTGTTTGTGATACGTTTCTAAAATATTCTGCTTCAAAACATGCATAAGTTTATCAACGTCTACGATCTTAAATGGTTAGAACTCACTAAACATATTTGATACAAAAATGCACTATGTTTATTTTACTTGTCAGCATTTCAAAATTTATTTATCAGTCGATTTGATTTTGATTTTAAAGATTTGAATTGTTATCGAATTAGCTTTATTTTTTTAGTTTTATGTGTTAAGAAATGTTCTTTGTTTCATAGCAAGTTTATGTTTGAGGACAATTTTGGGCTAGGTCTAAAATACCCAATAATATTAACTTACCAGATATGGATTGATACTGGACAATGCTTCCTGTCACGTGACTATTCCCGTCATGCGTCACCTCCCACTGAAGCGTGACGGAGCGGCTGGTCACGTTCACGATACTCACGCCAGAAGGGGAATCGGGCCGACCTGTGTCATTTAAAAAACTTATACATTCTTGTTAATCATTTAATGTAATAGTACTTAAACAGCAAGGCACAAGCACGTTACTGCGAAAATTATATGATAAAATAGCACTGTCGATGAAAAAGTGACCCAACGGCTGCTCAGTTTCAATAACAGTTGATTCAGTAATAATAGTTAATAACAGTTTGTATAAAAATAACAGTTTGATAAAAAAAAAAATAGCAGTTTGATAAAAAAACAACAGTTCGATAAAAAATAACAGTTTGATAAAAAATAACAGCTTGATAAAAAAAAAAAATAACAGTTAGATAAAAATTAAGAGTTTGATAAAACAAATAACAGTTTGATAAAAAATAACAGTTTGATAAAAAATAACAGTTTGATAAAAAATAACAGTTTAATAAAAAAATAACAGTTTGATAAAATATAATAGTGTGATAAAAATATTAGTTGATAAAAATAACAGTTTGATAAAAAAAAATATCAGTTTAGTAAGTTCAATTAATTTCATTACCAGTATTCCATTGGCAGGGCGATATAGTCTGCGTATCTTATTGCTAACACGTATTTGAATTGTTCAATTTAAATATATATTTAAAAAAAAAAAAAAAAAAAAAAAAAGTGTTTGTCAACTTAAAAAAAAAAATGTCATTTGTAGTAAATGATTCCAGCAGATGTAGTTTAAAGAATATGTTACATCGGAATTTGTCTCAGATTTCGAATATTTTAATTATCATAAGGATTGTAAGTTTTCCTTAATTGGTATATATTTTCAGGTTGAATATTCATGAAATAAGAGTAATCGAATCAAAGAAAGATTTTTAATTCTTAAATGGTCAAACCAACAGTTAAATTTTTTATAAATTTTAAGGTTGTAGAGATGCAATGCATCCTATATATACGACACATCCCTTATTTGTTATTCAGTTGCTATCGTGATTCCAGTACAACGAAATTTGAACATACCTCAAATTGACCCAAAATAGTTATTAATCTCTAAAACTGAAGCATTTTCACAAAGGAATATAAATCAGCCATTTTGTGCTCTAGACTTTCTGAATGGTATCTGGACAACTATGGGTAGTTTTAGAAGGACCCAATAAAAAGAATTAGCATGGTAGGCGATCACTTTACTTCTGGGACGTGATACTGAATGTTTTCTTTCTGTATCCCGTCCCAGAATCTGTAATTCCTTCCCAGGACGGAATAACGATTGCAAAATTTGCAAAGCCGATATTTAGTGAATCACGCACATTGCAGATACTAAGCAATACAAATAACACCATACCTAAGACAAATTTGTTACGCTAAATTAAATTGTTATGCATAAAAATGCAGGACCTGATTTCACATAAGGCCTGTATGGTCCGTGCCTAGGGCCTCCGAATTTTGGGGGCCCACAAATTGCCTGAGAATTCTGAATTATGATGTAAATATCAATATTCTGTTCAGCACACTTGATCAATGTCATAAAATATGAACATATATTTTTATAACTCTTTAATTATTTAAAAATATTAATATTCCAACATTTGTTTACTCAAAATGGTAATAGATGGTAATCGAAATTGTAATTAATATTTAATTAACATTAACAATCGTAGATGGAAGCCCCGTTTACTAAGTTGTGCCTATAGTAATTGTTTTACTAAATCAGGCCCTGAAAAAACGAACTCGTTCATTTTACCAATACCCAATGAACTAAGAGAATTATACCGACACCTCATTGAATCATCGCCGGCGAACAGAGTTCGCCAAAATGATTGAAATCTGCATGAACACACGTTGAAAATCGATTTCACCCCATAGAATTAACCTCATGAATGAATTCAAACATCGGCACATCAAGGTTAAATTTTTAAAAATAATCCTCCATTTTATAAACTCAGAGATCATCCTAGCCGTTTTTGAAAGGGCGGTGCTACCTCCCTGCCCTTTTTCATTGAAAATAGCGTCCTTTTCTAAAAAAAATGCAAAATTTTCGTTTATTTTCCAATGAAATACAATATACGAATCACACCCCCAAAATCACCAGTTACGCATGCGCATTCGTGTTTACACGTGCCTCGGACAGACCAGTGACTAACTGAAGTCATTGACAGGCTGCTGATACCACGTGCGACATTAGTAGGTCGATTGTAGGGGACGTCTCACAATTTCCAAATGTAATTTCGTACGTTCCTTAATTAAGTGTATTTCACCGGCTTTTACCATGCCTTCTTGCAGAAAATAGAGAAAAGGTAATTTCATGCGTGAATTCATGGAAAACATAGATTAATACTATGTTGTCCTCGCGTTTAGTCGGGATTCTTCTTCTTCTTCTTCTTTTTTTGTTTTTTTTTGGCGCCGGTAGGACTGGTTCAGATATCCAGGTTATTTCGCCTATGTCTATCGCCGGCGTTATTTCGAGATATCCTAAATTGTCAAGTTTTACTTCTCCGTCATTTGTTTGGTCGTTTTCTCTATTTATTCCGTGGCAATATATTCCCTGTATTATTTCAAATCTTTGAATGACCTACCTTGCACTGTATAGTGTATGGTAGCTTCGTCTTCTCCAATGTCACTCACGGCCGAGCAGGTGTAAGTTCCCGTGTCATTTCTCCGTGTCCTCAGGATCTGCAGTTCCGACAAGGTCTGCTGGGAGTCGGCCATGTCCCGGATGGCGAACCTGAGTGGGAAACAATCATTGGTCAGTTTATTTTCTTGCCGAATCGGATTCAACTGATGGCCATTACCACGGTTAGTTCTCAGCCCTTTTATTTGTGTTTTGTTCGCGATTTTCAGGTTCGCGATTCCGTATTACTGCAACTCAAATTGAAGCGAGTGAACTTGACTGAGACTAAAAATATTATTTTGAATTGAATGGAAGAGTGAATTTTAATGTAGATCATTAGAAGTTATTGAAAGGAAGAGTGAATTTTAATGTAGATCTTTAGAAGTTATTGAATGTAAGAGTGAATTTAATGTAGATCCTTAGAAGTTATTGAATAGAAGAGTGAATTTTAATGTAGATCCTTAGAAGTTATTGAGTGGAAGAGTGAATTTTAATGTAGATCCTTAGAAGTTATTGAGTGGAAGAGTGAATTTTAATGTAGATCCTTAGAAGTTATTGAAAGGAAGAGTGAATTTTAATGTAGATCCTTAGAAGTTATTGAAAGGAAGAGTGAATTTTAATGTAGATCTTTAGAAGTTATTGAATGTAAGAGTGAATTTTAATGTAGATCCTTAGAAGTTATTGAATAGAAGAGTGAATTTTAATGTAGATACTTAGAAGTTATTGAGCGGAAGAGTGAATTTTAATGTAGATCCTTAGAAGTTATTGAGTGGAAGAGTGAATTTTAATGTAGATCCTTAGAAGTTATTGAAAGGAAGAGTGAATTTTAATGTAGATCTTTAGAAGTTATTGAATAGAAGAGTGAATTTTAATGTAGATCCTTAGAAGTTATTGAGTGGAAGAGTGAATTTTAATGTAGATCCTTAGAAGTTATTGAGTGGAAGAGTGAATTTTAATGTAGATCCTTAGAAGTTATTGAAAGGAAGAGTGAATTTTAATGTAGATCTTTAGAAGTTATTGAATGTAAGAGTGAATTTTAATGTAGATCCTTAGAAGTTATTGAGTGGAAGAGTGAATTTTAATGTAGATCCTTAGAAGTTATTGAGTGGAAGAGTGAATTTTAATGTAGATCCTTAGAAGTTGTTAAATGTAAGTGCTTTGAGCCATCCGAGAGCGGTATGGCTACGTTTTTATGGTATTTTTCCAAATATAATTATATATTTGTTGGATGAACGATATTTTGTTACAAAAACTAGCTTAGAAGTTGATATACTTATCTGAATATGATATGCCTATCATACTAGTATTTCACAATAAATGTAACATTGTGGATAATAGTTATTTTTGGAACTAGTTGCAAAAGTAATACTTTCCAATAAGGTAAAATGTTGCCACGAATCAAATAATTTGAATTGGGGCATTGCGCTATTCTTCGTATCGAAAGTTTCGACCCTTTAAAATGAATTATTCGGGATCGGAATAACTTACTTTAACTTAGCTTGCCCTTGGTACCAAATATTGAAAATGGGAAATTGGAATGTTGCTCGTTTTTATTGTTTCGAAACCTTTGAAATTAGTTAACGAAGATCGCAGTAGCTTACTTCTTCTATGCTTGTCCTTGTTGAGTTTTTTAGTTCCATGTATTTTTTTCGATTTACTTTAATCCCTTTTCAAAAACTTCAAAAGTAAAGTTTGGACTAAGCTGAGAGACAGTTAAAATGGCATCCTAACCAAAAAGAAAACATAATGTAATGGAAAGATAAGATCATTTAAACCAGTAGTCATTAACATAGAGCCGTTTCTGTTGCCAATGTGTTCCTGGAATTTGCATCTAATTTTAAATATAATAAACATCTCTATCAGCAAAATATGCAAAAAAAAAATTTCTTTAAAAATAAATGGCAATATATGCTTTCCCATCCAAATGTATTTTATTTTTTCTAATTGATAATATAGTTATTAAAACAGTTTTTATAATTTATTTATTAAAACAATTTTGGCATGAATTCATGAAAAGTAGGAATTTACCCCGAAAAACTTCGTTTCTGGCAAAATTAAAAATCAAATTAAAAAAAAAAAAGTCATGTACCGATTTATCGATATATTTTTCTATGCAACAATATAGTATCGATAATAACAATGTTGATCGACATTTCCGACCTCTAGTGCTAACGCACTCGTCAAATTAACATGTTACCTTGTTTGAAAAAGAATTACTTTCGCAACTATAGTTGCATAAATAATTATTTTCACTCTAGTGCAATAAAGTTACTCTTTTATAACTCTCACGATGGAGTGTTACTTTCACCACGATTTTTGATTAAAAATGATATTTTTGCTCTTTTTTTAAAGAAAAATATTATTCAGTCGAAACTAAAAGAAAATCTTTAAAAGCATGAATTGGACATGATACTTATGACCCTTTAAAAGAACAATACCCTTAAAAAAACAAACAATTCAATTAATTGTAAATCGGAACAGTTGGTTAGATGTATTATGTTTTCGGGAGAAATAGTATCTTCTTTGGAATTCAAGTTTAATCTCATTTTCGGAGCTCACAATGGAAAAATCTTTATTTCTTTTTACACAAAGCCTGAAAGAAAATAAAACGACCTTCCAAGTGCCCTGTTGAAACATTTTTATCGAAAATAATAATCGAAAAGAGGATTCTGTTTATGAAATGAGAAAAAACAAGTTTTAATTGGATGGAATGTTCAAACTACAGATTAATGAGATTTATCCGAATTTTTATTCAATATTTATTTTTTTTCCTTAAAAATATGAATTAAACGACGCAAAATAAATTTTTGTAAAGTTTAAAAGGTTTCAAGAAATCTGTTTCTCTTTAACATTTCGCGTACGTTTTTGTAAAATGAGCCTTAGGTTGTTTCCAGGTTTGTGTTGTTTGTACTTATTATGAATAACAACAGCTAATATGGCTAT